>OY728141.1:427587190-428837190 GCA_963277665.1 Viscum album | reverse complement strand
AATTATTTAATTAAGAACGATTTATTTCTAATGTTTTAATTTTGAAATTTAAATTTCATAAGTTTTTTTATGATAGTTTCATTTACAAAGAAATTATTTTAATTTTGAATTCATTTTAAATCATCTGTAATATATATTTTTATTGTTAAATTTATTATATATGTTTTTAAGGAGGGAATATATATATTTACCACAGTTTATGTTTGAATATGAATGAATTCATCTTATATGTTATAAATTATTTATTATATATATATCTCTCTTTTATTAGAACAATTATATGTATTTTTATCATGTTATATTCATATAGCTTCATAAATTATTTAATATTTCTTATATAAGTGAAAACGTGTGCTTTTTATTTATGAAAATAAAAAAAATATTACAAAATTTTATGGTATTGAATTGTGTCATAGGCATGTCATTTAGAAATCTTGATTATGGAAATTTGTTATTGGTTGTACCTGAAATTACATAAAATTGTATTTGGACATATATATATGTGTGTATATTCATGTAATCGTGGTAATTCCATAATTTTTTCATTTATTTTAACTACCTACAAATATAATTTTTATGAAATTATGAGTGAATGATTTAGTACATTGATGTTAATTAACCTCTTATTTGAGCATGAATGGTCTAGGTTTCAATAGATTTTGTTGTTCCATTTCTAACAAGTTTGTTTCCGATAAAGGTGGATATTTATTAATGTTATATATAAATGTAATTTTGTATTTATTGTATTATTATATTTTTAATTCAAAAAGTCATGTAAATATATATAAAAGTATATAAAGATCTAAATTATTTCATAAAATCTGAGAAATGGATGTTTTAAATATTGTTGGGAATTGGGGGGTGGGTGAACCCTTCCCTTATAATGTTGGAAGGCCCAAGGCATCCTTAAATGACTCAAGTTGCCACATAGTTTTTCTCATATCATTTCTCACAGATCTAATAAATTCCGTGAAATATTATTAATGAATGTTTTTAGTGTAATTAATATTAAAGTAAATGGAATATATTTATAGAATACATATTTTCTGTATTTTTTTCATAAGGTATTTCTAAATGTATTTTCAAAATTATATTAAAATTAATATTATAAAAGTATATATATCAAATATATTAAAACACTTTACTAGGAAAAAAATCTCACCTAATTTTTTAAATTTATTTATCCCAGGATTAGTGGATTTACTTTGAGTTTTATATTTTATTAGGGATGCAGCATGGTTAAATATTTTTTTAAAGTTTTGTTATGTTTTTTTGGTTTGTATCTAATTCTGTAAAACATAGATCGATAAATGTTCCAAGTATGTTATTAGAGTTTTTTTATTTTCTCAGTTTCTTTTATATAAAAAAATACACATCATTTATATGTGATGAGTTAGGAAGATTAGGATCATATCATTACAGTTCGTATCAGAGTAATGGTCTAGATATCATTATATAATTTATGGTTTCATCTAAGAGGTAAATTATATGTGTTTTCAGTCCATGTTTTCATAAATATTAACAAAAAAATTAAGAGTTTTGAAGATTTCAATTAATGAATTGTGAGGGAAAATTTATTTCATGGGGGAAGAGTGAAACATACAACAAAATATATCTCTCTATTTTAATTTATTTATTTTTTATAATTTACTTATTAATCTGTTAAATTAATTTTTTTATAAGATATTTTATCTAATCAAAATAATATTTAATAATAATTTAATATTTTATTTCATAAAATGAGGTTTTATTTTCATAAAAACATTATTTTTTATAAATATATTTTTTTGATTTTCATAATGAATTAAAATTTTATTCCAAATAATTTTAAAATTGTGATTAATTTGGAAAAAATATAAATACGTGTTAATATTATAAAATATCATTAAAAATTAATGTGTTTTTAATGTAAATTAATATTTTTTTCATTAATAAATAATATAAATCATGATAATTTCATATATGACATGTAGAATATGATTTTAAACTTAGAAATAATTATATTAATTTACAATAATTATAATAAAAAATTATTTATATTAACATTATAATTTATGTTTATAACAAATATATTATAAATTATTATCAAATATTTAAAATAATAATAAAACAATCTATTTTTTATTTATAAATTTAAATATCTTTATATTTTATATATAAATAAGATTATTGTTATTATTATTATTACTATTTAACCAATATATAATCGATAACCGTAATAAAATGGTGGGTTGTTTATAAAAATGAAATAATACTAATATAAAAAAATATAAGATAAATAGAGATTTGTGTCAGGGGGTGTTTCACAGCTAGGGTAAATTGTTTTGGGGGTTTTGAATTGATCTCAACTGAGGGATAAAAGTTGATTTGGTGACTGGAGTTGAGTTTTTGAGGGATGTCGAGTCGAACGCTAGTGAAGTGTCCAACGTAATTCTTCAATTGTAGATAATTAAGAGGAAAAACATTGATATAGACTTGAGGAATGTTGAAGGATATCTTTTTCAGTTAGGGATATTATTATTGATTCTATAGGAAATATGTACATATTATTCATATATGTGATGTATTGGTGTTTATTTCATTTTCTATGTCATAAAATATTACTAACAATGATGTTTGTCATTTTGATTTGTTTCCTCCATTGATCGTGGTCCGTTGGATATCTATCCTGGTTTGATTGGTTAGCATTTGTTGTTTGGAATGTCTCTATTATGGAATTAAATTAATTCAATCAATTTTTTGTTATTTTTATCTTATTTATATGAATATATCAATGTATTGGCTTCTATGTTGTTTTTTAATTATAATATTAATGTTTTTTTACTTTTAGTCTATGGATGAATTAATATATAGTTTATATTTCTTTATTATCTACATTTATTCTTAGAATTCATGACAAGAATGATTTTTTCTCCTTATAATGTGAACTGGTTATCTCTTTAAAATCATTAACCAATTTTGAAAATGAAATTGAAAAATAAAATTTCAGTCCTGGGAGAGTGAGAGTGTGTATAATTGCTGCAGTGGAAGAATGCCATTGGATTTTCTGCAGAACATTTAAGGGATCATATTTGTAATTATTTATTGATATTAATGTATATAATTTTATTTAATTTATATATATAAGGAATTATATTTATTTATTACTTTATGTTTTGTGTCACTCTTTTTATGGGTTAATGATGCTTTACAATTTATATACGTATACTTTATATCTGTATTTCATACTTATAGATTTTTTGAAATCATATATTGGTGATGAGATATTTATTTATTTTCAATGACGGTTTTTAATTTTCAAATTAAAATGGGTTTTCATTATTTTATAATGTTGTGATATTCTATTGGGATGAAATTTGATTTTGTTACGAAAAATTTAATTCAAGTTATATTATTTTGAAGTTATATTTCTTATGTATTTTTAAGAGGGTTTAATTTAACAACATAATATTTTATTTGAAGAATAATTTTAAATCTTTTAGGATGGTTATTTTCTTTATTAAATTTATATATATGATTTTTAGGGGATTAATATATATTTCCCATGGTTAATATTTGAATTTCAGTTCATTATTCTTATATCCTATAAACAACATTATGTATATATTCATATATAATTTTTTTCAAACATGTATATGTGTTGTTATAATATACATAACTATTATATCATAAATTATTAATTATTTTTAATATATGTGAAAACATTTATTGTTTATTTTTGAAAACAAAAAAAATTAATAATAAATAAAATTTAAGAAAGGGAATCATATATTATGAATGTCATTCATAAATAATGATTATGTCCAGACATCACAGATTATCCCCAGCCCACCGTAAAATATAATGTGTACATATATAGGAATATAAATTTACAGAAGTTAATTTAATATAGTTTTCGTTTAACTAAACTACCTAAAAAATGGATTTTTATGAGATAATGAATCAAATTTACAATGATGTTAATTGACCTTCGAAGTGACTATGAAATGTCAATGTATCATGTGATTTGGATATTCCATGTCTAAAAAAATATTCTATATTGATGGTTTAAATTTATAGGTTTATATATAAATATAAGTGTGTATTAAATATATTATTATATTTTTAATGTAAAAACTCCAATGAAAGTATATTTAAGTACATAAATTTTAAAATGTTTTCAGAAATTCTCACACATAAATGTTGTAAATATAGAAGTGGATTGGGGAGTAAACCCACATCATAGAATGTGGGTAGTCCCAAGACATCCTTCAATGTTTCACGTGGCTTTAGCATTTTGTTTTTGGAGGATTGTATATAGTTTTTAGGAAAATCACTTGAATATGTTTATACTATTTTTAGCATAGTTTATTTTCAACGAAATGAATTATTTTTAAGGATTATATAATTATAAGAAAAATTAAATTTTCTTTATAAATATATTTTTTAAATTATATATAAAATAATTTTTTAAAATTATTTATCAAATATTTTAAAAACCCTTAATAGGATAAAAAATTTCTCACAATAGGGTTTTAATTAAATTCTCATAGGTTAAGTAGATTTACATTGAGATGTAAATTTCCTTGAGGAAGACATTTGCTCTATTATTTTTTTCTTGTTGTATTGTTTTTTATATTTTTAGGTTTGTATGTAATTATGGAAAACCTAGACCTATAATAGTTCCTTGTATGTAATAAATCTTCTCTATTTTTTTTGTTTGTTTTATTTAAGAAAATACATAGGATTGGTTGGGCTGAGTAAAGATGCATGTCATCAAGTATGTACACATGTAGTGCATGAATAACATAGTTTTGCATATAATTACATCCAAAATTAATTATTTAATAAATATATATTTAACTGATTTTTTGTAAAATGAAAAATATATAAAATTTTAAATTAGTTAAAATATAATAATGCCAAAAATATCTAGGTTTTACATTCTACCATAGTCAAAATTAATTTCAATGGTGGAATTCATCTAGGTTATCAATGGATTAATAATTTAATGTCCCATTTATAGAAACCCACAAACTAAAAAAATTAATCCTATAACATCCCCTAAAATATAAAATACGGAAACATAATGGATTCCCAAAGTTAAATAAAAATATACTTCTAGATATGATAACATTGTTGGGATGTTAAAACATATACATGGATGAGAAATCTAAGAATCATGTTCTGATGGAGAGTGATACATAAAATTATTATGAAAAATTTTACAATCATTAATCCGTCAAATATAAGATGATATAAGGGGCCTTTTGATTCATCATAAACGATGATACTTGGATAAAATTTTTGTTTACTAGATTCCTTATTTAATGTTTGATGAATATTAATAAAAATATATTCATATATTGTTTTGCGACAGCCTTAACCATTTTCTTCCCTTCATCAACATCAAATTTATCTATTATTCTAATAAATAAAGGTGAAATTTTCATTCCAAAAGAAATAATAGATCATGAGTTCTTAGAATTGAATAAATGGACTATCCATTTCTTTTTATCTCAAAAAAGATAGAATATGTTATTCAATATGCCTAAATCTGCATATGATGAGATTATACATTAATATATAAAACCATGTCTTAGTTTTTACATAATCCATTACCAAAATGGTTAACCGTATAACCCATTCAACAAGATTAATGTTCAATAATATATAAATAATGTCACTAAATTTATCAATATCATACTATCATTGATCCTCTATATATCTTATAATATATCTTATATGTCACATATCAATCATATCAATTCCTTCATATTGAAAACATGCTTTTTTCATATTTCAATGTATATTGAATATATTCCATAAATCCAAAAATTAGTTTAACATCATCAATGATACAATAAACTACTGGTAAATATGTCCTTAATTAATTCCAAGGTAATTAGTACCATATAATTTACCTATTCAAATCGAACATATCCCAATCTAAAAAAATATCTCAAAATAAGGAACATATTAGTGTTTCTCATTCCATTAATCATATTTTTTCCATGAACAAAACCATTCCATAGAATCACTTTTTACTCCATCAGGACCATTAAACGTATTCATGTAAATCCATAATGATGAAACATAAAATAAAAAATACTTATATATTTATATATACATATATCGTAATTCATGAATACACATATATAAAAATAGTCATTATTCCACATCATCCTTAATACATAAGAAGGCTACATCATCATATTACATAGTACATATTTCCATTCACATTTTATATGCAGTCTCATCATCCCCAGCAATATAAAAATTAATCATACAAACATTCTAATTCTCATCGATAGATTTCGAATTTGTATATTTATTTTAAAAATTACATTTCAATCCACACATAAATAATTTATTCATTGATGACATATTTGGGAGGCCAATAATCTCAGACATTTCTTTAACTAATCTATTCATGTTTTTCCATTATATTTAGTTCATTTGTGTCATTCTTTTCTAGAAACAAAACATATTATTATTTATCTATTACACTCAATTGTGTGGTTCATTCCACATTATTGAAAAAACAAAAATATATAGTGTTTTTTCTAATGGTCTCAATTTCCATAAGACATATTGAAGTTGGTCCTTCACTTGTTTGGTGAATCAGTTGGTTATTTTAATTACACATTGTTAATAATTTTCCATGAAAACTAATTCGAAATGATCCTAACATCTTTTACATTAGTGAACAAACCATTTGAATGCTCTTCAAAAATAAGTCATTCACATTAACTATTTATTCTTTTCATTCTGGTTTCATTTGTTGAATAAAACTATGAAATATTGTGTTTCCAAAAGTTATGAAAACGTTCAACCACATAATCATAAAGAATTACTTATTGGATGCAGAAATAATGGATCCTAATTCTTTAATCTATAAATTCATAGATTTATTCATGGTTATTAATAGTTTTTTTTCTACATTAATCTTTCATGTTGGTTCATAAATATTTTTCTAATTCCTATATAAAACACCCATGGAGTGTCCAACTGGGTGTGCAAAAATTCACATTATGGTTTACTAGGATATTCATATGTCGGGTCTGATGCCCCTTTTTGATAATGTCACCACTAGGTACACTTGTTCTAGAGATACATCTACTTTTAGAATCTGGACATTGATACACATCTAGGATGTGACTCACTCCAACCTTTACAAAAATTCCAATGTATTTACCTAATATTTTCTATATATTAACATTTTCTATAGTGACATAACCATATATAAAATTAAAATTATTTCTATGCATCTCCAAAAATTATGCATATCATAGTTGGAATGGTTTAATAAAACTATTATATGAAATCTTCTATATTGACCCAAACATAACACGATTATATATCATATCTTTTTAGATGAATATTTGTCACATTACAAAAAAATACATGCCTAAAGATCATAATTGTTTAGTGTCATTCAAAACATGAGACCAAATTATCCTAACTTGTTTTAAAAATATCAAAATCTTCCTTTAATATCTTCTACATTATTATTCCTGCATAAATCTTTTCTTCAAAACCCAGGGAAAGAAAACATAAGAAATAGTCATGCTCATAAGATCAAAATGTGTAAATAAGGGTGATATATAAGCATAACACCACTATATAATTATGAAAACATTATCATAACATTATAAAATCATACCGTATAGATAAATGATCATAATCATGATTCATGGATATCAAGACCCATCCCTATGGGTTATGTTTCATGACTCCCCAAGACCACCTCTAGTAGGATAGGGGATGGTGACTAGAACCATGTAAGAATATCACTGACATGGGATGAATTACTTATGAATATATAAACACTCAAATATCTTTATTCACAAAAATTGTTGAAATGTAAAAAAAGACATAGAACCAAATGCATGCGTATCAATATATCTGAACCAATAGAGTATGATAGGAAGTAAATTTCTATAATGTAAATTACACTAGATTAAATTCCCACAAAAATAAAGAGTCTATAAACTAATTAGTCCAACATATAAACAATATCGGTACTAGACAAATTTCTCAAAGCTGTAGGAACTCCTTTGCCTACATAAACTCACAATTCAATGTCCAGTACTCGTCTGTCTAAAGGATCATCCGCACAAGATACAACCATAATGGGAAAACCTGTGCAAGGGTGAGTATACAAATACTTAATAGGACACCCTACAAACACAAAAAAAAAATACACAAAGGAAGATAAATACATCTCTAAAAAGTATATTTCTACGAAACATATAACATTAATATCTAGTTATACTCAAACCTAGATATGTAGTCTATAGGTAAGTCATAGCTACCGTATACCTTCACCAGGGATTTAGTCCAATGATTCTATGTTGAATTCACCCCGTAGAGAAAATGACTGAGTCTAATAGCATAGATGAAGTCTATCAGGTATTTACTATTCAGCAACAACTTTCATGAGTGATATATATTGATAGATCTTAAGAGAGATATGATACACATATGAGGATCACAACGACTGTGATTGGGTGATGTCAACTACTACATATGCATTAACCTGATATGTTAGGGATCAACTCCCTGTGAAGTAGGCCAGATCAATACCAAAACTCTTCCCAGGTAATGAATAATAAAAGGAGGATACTACTATGGGAAACTCAAAGGGGGGTCCATTGACTATTTTGAGAATTTCTAGATAGAGTAATCATTATCCTATTAGTATAAATCAATACCCAACAACCATCAAGGAACCAATCAAGGGAAAACACTAATAATTCATGTCCAAGTTATTTTGGATATGTGATTCAATACGTGTAGAAGAGTATACACATCATGTTGTCGGGTCACAAGTCATGTTCATTATCCATGGGTACATCCCGTGTACAACCACTCATGTCAGTAGAACATGTCATGTATAAGATGCATACATGGAATGTAGAATGGTTGATATTCCATGTCCAGAAATCCTTGGTCTACTCTATGATCACTATCCATCTTCCAGTACAAAGATTCAACATGTGTATACTTATATGTGTTCCAATACATGGAGTAGTCCATGTTACTAGTTCGGGGCAAGCCATGTGGTGGAGTACATGCTGTGTAACCAGACCGTGTAATCCACCCTATGTCCAAGCATATCCCGATAAACACACCGATTCACAGGGAAGAAACCATATGTCATGTGAAAGGTGTCACATGATTTGTGACACTTCAATGCATCCTATAAACACCTAGCTACCACACAGGAAACCCCACACACCGTGTATTTAAAAATACATTCACTGTTGTGTATAATTTCAAAAAAAAAACTATGTTCATTTTCCAGTCAGCTTCGTTTTCACACTGGCCATTGATGATAGCCATGAATCATTTAAAAACTCGTTATTTGTGGGATTCCCAACACAGAAACACTAAATCAGTAATTTTCTTCCCCTAAATCAACTTATCAAACAATATCATCTTCATTCATTATTTCAGATGAAGAACAAGAAATCTACACCCACCATCACACCTTCATTGAGGCTGCAACAATCATTTTTTTGTAAACCATGATTAATTCGAAGAACGTGAAATGTTTTAGAAGAGTAAAATGCCTAAGGAACAACGTAAGGATTGATCCTCAGCCATTAAACATTTTTCCATGACCCATTCCCTATGAATGGTCACTAAAACCCAAAATGACTCCATCAATCGAACCCTGAAAATAAAATACCATATATAAAACCCATCCTGAAAGAATTGTCAATCTGGGGGATAAATTGTTCATTGGTTGATTTATGTTAATCATTAATTCAACGAAAGAGGAAATAATATTCTGAAATAAAAACACCCTACATGGTAAAGGGTCATATTTTCATGGATTTGATGCCAATGGTGATCTATCATTCTCAATCTTGATCCACTATTTGATCATCATTCATTGGGATATTTCTCCATGGTTCCCTCCATAGACTTCTGGGAATTCTTTAGGGTTTTGAATTCTGACCATGGGACATTGATGATTAGATTATTAAAAAAAATTAATATGTTTCGCTGAATAATTATAAAAATTAAAATATATTATATTTATTTTAATCTTTAGAACATCTATAAACTACATTTCTATGCTGACCTGAATTATTCTTTCTTAATCCTCGCTAAGGGTAAAGTCGCTACACTAAATGAAATGGTTCCTTTAGATTTATAATCTGGGATACCATTTATATGATATTTCATTTTTTCAGGAAAACTAATCAGTTGTACATTTTAATATATTTATTATATTTTAATCATTTATTTCAGCCACACCAGGATTCAAAATCAGACACCATATTAGTGCATGTTCTCAGATAAATTCATATAAAATATAATAATATATCATGGAAATATCATGGACAAGACATTACTCACATCATAGGGATTTATGTCCCCAATAATAAAAAAACAAGGCAACTAAAAAATATGAGGGTAATAAACAAGAATTAGAGACTCGTGCTCCAATTTTATCTCCTGGAGATTCATGTTCTACACCCGAACACACACTAATCGAATCACTTTCACACAATGGGGCATCATATGTTAATCCAAGATCTACATTGGGTACTTAGAAAAATTAATGAAAGACTCAATTTATATATCTCTATAGTGAATTACATGTGATGGATTATACATGTACACCCTTAGTTGTGACAAAAATGAATATACAATCTACCAAGCCTAACTGTGAAGTTAGATCCAAGCAGTATGCCATCTCACCAATTCAGAATTGTATTCGAAAAGCGGTGGTAAACCGTGGAGAAATCTTTCCTCCCCTACCAAATATCTGTAATCCCCATCATGATGAAACTCGAAGAAACACATGGTATCCTTCATCCTATTCTAATGGACTCCACCACTTATCAGAAAAATATTTCATCCTACTTTGTGTAGTATTCATCTACTCTTGGATGATCCACATCTTCTTGGTAGTATCACTCACAAATTATGGTCCCAAGAATTCTAACTCTCATAGGTAATTCAAATAATATGGTTACTTATAGAGTCACATGTACTATGCCTTGAATGGTGCCATACCAATGGTAGAATGGTAGCTATTTTTGAACATGTACTCTACCAAGGATAGGTTATCATCTAAAATACAAATGAACTATAACATTCATGCTTGCATCATGTCCTACAAGCCTAAATGGTCTTCTTCATCTAGTCATCTTTCTGGGGGTGAAATTTTGTGCTCATTTATAACTGAGTCCCAAATGCATCCTATAATCCCTTCCCTAACCAGGATGTATGGTTAGCATCATGATCAAATATTGTCATTTGTGGGAATCCATTGATCCAAACTATCTTATGAATGTAGAGGATTCCTAATCTCTATACTAAAATATTCTTTCATATACCAAGGAAGTGTATTGGCTTGGAAAGTTAGACAAAGCTCACCTATATGGAATCGTGTCTCATAGACATATATGGAAAAAGCATCTCGATGTACATCAATATCCCATAGAACTTTTATTCTTACACCTCAAGGTGTTGAGCTAAATCCTCTGGATATTTGTGCACAACCTTCACCTTCTAAAATGTAAGACATCATGAAATGAATTCTACCACTGCCTTCATTCCACTTATTCACTAGAACTGATGTATGATATCCTGGTAAATAATTGGAACTCAAGGATGAACAACCAAAGGGGATGTATAAAACTCTTAGATAACCTCCTCCCATAGTTCCACTAATACAACTATGCATCCTCTAGAATGGATGACATGCTCCGACACTTGTGAATAACCCTCAGGTCCATATCCTGTGGACATCATAACACATAGAGTATCCCAGTCAGAATCCCCATGATGTGCCTCTATGACTCATTGTAAGAGTGTATGTGAGACAATAATCATTTGGATGTATGGTTCTCTATCTCCAACCAAAAAGGATAACTTTAATGAGTCCAACTACTCTGAAAACTTTTCCAGGAACTATTAACTAGAACTCTTACTGAGAACATTTTACACCATGTACTGCTTCCCATGATTGTAGAAAATATAAAAGTAGTATTCCTAGAAGAACTCTATACATATCCCATGTATCATGTTTAGATATTTTAATGAGGTGATATACATTAAACTGTTGTGATCATATTATATAAAAACCTTCTCACCATTAGGTAGTGTCACCACATAATTAATGAGAGCACTACAACTTCAAACACTAGATCGTCGATTTCATAGTTATTCTTATATATCCTCAACTCGAATGAAAAATAAGTAATAACCACTTTTCTATGCATCATGAAACCACTAAGTCTAGTCTAAAACACATCACATATCACTATGTACTCGACACCATCCCCAGACAATATGATGATCGGAACGTTCATCAAAATTCGTATCAATAACTAAATAGCCTCCTGGAATATATATGTCCATTTTAAAAGATTACCCATTAGAGTGAAAGATTAAATAAGTTCCAATTTCATGGATAATTTAGTTTTGAATCTCCAGCAACAGGTTTCCATCCTAATGAAACTCTGCACATTAATCATGCTCCATAGTGGCTATTATGCCAACACTACCTCCTCCTTGTCCTAGTCCAGTACCACTCCAAACCCTGATATTACATGCCCCAAAAGGTGGACATTTTGATTCTAGAATGAGAACATTGAGTTCTTCCCTTAAAGTTGGTGATCTCAGTGTATATCCACAAACAACATTAAGCATCTCACAAGCTCCACCTCAGATTCCAATCAAACAAGGATATCACCATTGAAGACTACCATTAATAGGTATATGTAAGGCTAAAATATCTGGTTCATTAGTCCAATCATTACTATGGGAGATTTCGTTATTCCAAAAGGAATCACTATTTACTCGTAGTGACCGTGGAGACATCTGAATGTCATCTTTAGTATATCCATATCTAATACTTTCAACTAGTGATAGCCAAAATAATGGTCATACTTCGAGATCCTTTGTTCCCCTCTCAACTAATCAAAGATTTCATTGATCTTGGGTAGTGGATGCATGCTCTTCACGATAACTTGGCTCAAGATCCAATATATCACACAAAAACTCATGCACCCGTCTTGCTATTGAAAAGAAAAAACATGGGCCACCCACATAGGAAAACTGGGTCTCAAGAATTAATTCTTTTGTAATTCCTCCAAATGCACCCACAAACCAAAAACCTCTAATTGGGCCATCTGATATGTTGGTGTAGGTATCAGTATTTTTCTTTAGTGTAATTCGATGCATAATCATGTGCATGTGTACATCCTGCACTACCTGAGTTTAATTTGAACCAACAAATGAAAACCTCATCCCATAATGATAGATACCCCCAAACCATTCATAAAAACATAGTAAATATGGGCATGGAACAAATATAACCAATCCATAAAACTAATTCTTTCATAGGGCCTCAATGTATCCATAAAGTGGTAAGAACTAAAAATCTAACCTAAAAGGGTTTTTTGACACTATCAGCATAGATGTGTGATGACAGAGTATTATCCATTTGGTTTCTCCATGCTTAAGGGTCCATTCAATGGTTTAACCACAATCTATCGATTATAAACAAGATACGTGGTTAGAATGGACTAAATAAAACATATATATATCAATACAAAAAATAATGTATAAAATACACATATCATATCTAATATCATTCCCAGAGCCCCTTGTATATATTCCTCGACCACATGCATTTATTCCCACCCCTATCCTATATCTTCTTAAGCCAGGAATGGACCAGCTAGAGTGGGGGAGGAGGTAATTAATCGAAACATCGACCACCTCCTATTGGTCTCCCAGTACCACCAAACTTCGTCCACATTTCATATTTTTGTACATTTTGTTTCTCTGCCTCAGTGTACCATCCAATGTTTCATAGTCAATAATATGACAGTTTGCTTAATCTACAATATGATTCCCCCTTCTATCATATGAATAGTATATCCTTTCTCTAGGTTAACTAGACCCGCCCAGAGAGCCCGGAACCGTATATCCTTTGTCTTGGTATCACCTCCTAAAACATCTCCCACGTCCAAATACCCATTTCTGATGTCCTATACCTACTAACATGGTCTCAACACCTTCTCCTCCACCTCTGACTGCTACTATCTATAACTACTCATCCAACAATCATTCAAACGGTAATGATCACTCTAGCACTCCATCAGAAGTCAGAATGCTTATAGGTATAACACTTGGTCACATTTATCTCCGTAAAACATTCTCAATTATCTGATCCCTAATGTACTTATTTCTAACCATAACCATTGAGTATCTGGAATGGTTGGTGAAACATGATGATTAGTCACCCACCATCATGGTACCCTTCAAGAGTAGAAGATTATCCTGTTTACGTTCCACTCTGTGTAATTGGTGAGAACTCTACAATAAAGTGTTGATAAAAATAATTCCATAAAAGTTTCATATCATCATGATTTTGGATAGTGAAACTCCACCATCATCCTGTTGAGCCATATAATATGATTTTCATTTGGACTGCCATCTGATCAGCATTTGTCATGACTAGAAGGAAATCTCTAATCACTTCCTAAAACTAGTACTCAGCTACCTTATGGATAGTCTAGATTCATTACATGAGGGTTATAGATCCCTAAAACACATAGAGTGCCATAATCATGCACTATTCTTCTGCTGGTAATTTGGGTACCATGTTATTCTCTATATGTAGTGGTATTGTCGGTACACCACCATAAGGACCACATAAGGAACTAGACTCTGAATTGATGCCTCATCACTAATTGGGTCATCCTCATGACAAATATAATAAATCCTATATGATATACATTTTGGTGGAATCCTATTAGAAAACAGGATATTCAATGGTCAAAGAGTATATCTGGAGATCTAACTCAACAAGGACATGGAAACACATCTCATTCCAAAATGTTTCATGTACCTTTATTTTCATAGCAACTGGGGTTTGCATCAACTGAATCTAAAATAAGGTTATTAGAGTTCTAATATATGGATATGTTGTCCTCCCTCACAAACTGTAGAGCCCCATTCTTGATAGACGAACATGAAACACATAACAATGTTCCCACAAAAACAAACTCATATATTCTTGGTCCTAAGTTAGAAATGACATACATCTGATACCACTCTATCATGATCCGTCCCAATGGGACCCATGTTTGCACTCCCAAGCTCACCTACAAAATTCCATGATATGGTGAGTGGCATATAGTAGGTGTATCCTTAACATGGTATGCTTTTCTATTGTATATGTACGCCTATAGATATCTCCAAGCCCGCAAAATGATAAAATGTAAAAACCTATGTAATCCAAATTCATGCATACCACTATATCCCAACCAAAAAAGATTTATAGGATGTAAAGTATAATATAGTAAACTGGGCTAAAATAAAATCCCACCAAAAGAAAGAGCATGTACACTACAATATCCAACCTATAAAAAATAGGCAGTAGTACTGCTTCTTGAAATCGTTGGAACACCTCGGCCTGCCTAAACATACAATTCTTTGTCTAGTCCTTGTCCATCAAAACATTTCTCATCTACAAAATACATGACAGTTGATGGAATAGTCTATGTAGACGTGAGTATATAATACTCAGAAGGACAACTTGAAACCAAAAAATAAATACATAAAGGTAGATATAGTTATCTCTACATAGTATAAGTATACAACACATGTAGCAATAATATCCAAATATTATCAATACAAGACACAAAATATAGAGGTATGTGACCACTACCATATATTATCACAAGGTATTCAGTCCAAAGATTCCATTAAGAACTCATCAGGGAGAAAACACTCATGGGTAGTCTAATAGCACTGATGATGTATTCCCAAGATTTATTGTTCGTCAGTAACCATCAGGATAAAGATACGCTGATAGATTTATAGAGATATACAATATATAGATGTGGATCACAACTATGTCCATAGGGTGATACAAATAATTCTATGTAGATTAACCTTATATGTTCAGGATCTACACTCGGTGAAGTTGTTCATGTCAATACGATGGACTCTACCTCGGTCATGAATAATCAATAGAGGAACCTACTCTAAGACTCTCAGAGGGTATTCCAACAACTCTATCATGAATGTCTTGTTGAAGGGATCATACTCTTATGAGTATAAAATGATACCCACCAACCATTGGAGATATGATCAAAGGGAATTAACCTAAATTAATCATTTCCAGGATATGGTGGAAAAGTGATTAAATCCATGTTTAAAGGTGTATGTTGTCTATAGTATGGTCACATGGCACGTACCATGACCTCGATTACTGCTCGTTTACAACAGACCATGTCCAAAGAACATGTCTTGTAGAAGAGGTACATGGTGTGTAGAAAGGGTCAAATGGTGTGTCTAACTATCAAGGGTCTACTCTATGTGTGCATGAAATGTTCCATTACATGACTTCATCGCATGTACACTTGTATGTGTACCAATACATGGAGTAGTCAGTGTGACTTGGTCCATCCAATCGATGTGGTGGAGTACATGAATTGTAGTCAGACCATGTAGTCCACCACGTGTCCATGTATAACCTAAGATAAAGACTAAGCCTCTGGGAAGGGACCACATGTCATGTGACAGGTGTCACACAACATTTTACACTTCACTACTTCATGAAATCTTAACCGACACTCTGAGGGGCCGTATGCGCTGTATTGTGGAATACGTGCCCTGTTATTGGGATATTCAGAGAAACCATGATTTGTTCTATGATCATCTTCCCAGTCACCCAGACCACCGATCTCAACCCTACCTCATCAAGAAACTCTAAATCCAAGGTTATCTGGTCACACTATCAATGAATTATTATATTTCAGTCCATAAATCAAATTGGATAATAATACATTCATCTCTCTTTGATTCTAAGGATGAACAATAAAACCACACCCACCATCATTCGATCCACTGTTGCAACTACAGTCACATTTCCTTTTAGTTTTAATGATTCCAATTATTCAATATTAGATCATTGCACCATGAAATTAAGGAGCAACGATCATTCATTAATTAACTATGAAGAACGTGATGAACACAAAAAAATAGGGATATAAAAATGAACAAGGAACAACCAAACAAATATATATCGTCTGTTGTTCATTAAATCCTTGATCCATTCCATAATAATGATCAATAAAAACCAAATGAATTCAAACAATTGATCCCCATCAATAAAATCCAAATAAAAGTCATCCCTAGAGTATGATCTATACATGGGTCAACATATTCATTGGTTGTTCCATGTTTTCCATTAATTCTAATAATAGGGAAATAATAATCTCAATTAAAAATTCCTTACCTAAGAAATGATATATTTTTTTGTGGATTCATTACTGATGTCGATCTGCCATGAAAAATCACAATCCAACATCCTATCATTTTTTGTAATTATATTTATTTATGTTTCTCTTGAAAACCTTCATGAAATTATCCAGGGCAATGAATTACAACCTTGTGTCCACACTGTGATACATATTAAAAATATATAAAATGCGTCACTACATTACATTAAATAAAAAAATATTCACTTTATTTTATTAATTAAAATATCTAAAAATTACTTTTCATAGCTGACCCACGCTAGCTAATGTTAGTCGTATCCTTTGATAATGTCACTGCTCTGAATTCAATGGTTCCCTCAAAATTCTGATATAGGAATCATTTTAGATATTATTAAACTTTTTCAATAAAAATACTCATATGTGATGTATAATATATATAATATATTTCAATCATTTATTCGTGGCACACCAAGCCGTAAAATCGCATGATACATCAGCACATGATCTCTAAATAATTCAATATAATATTTTAAAATAATATGCATAATAATCAGAGACAATACAATAGAATAAATATTGGCAGATCAAAAGACATGAATCATTATAGGAACATGTATAATAACCATGTGATCATATCATATCTATATGAAATAGATTTTTTGGAAAAGTCATACTCATATAAAATCATTCCCTATAAGCCAAGGATAATTTCAATAACTTATTTGGGAACATCATGGGAACTAAGACTACTTTGCTGGAGAAACCACCATCCAAAGTTGTAGTCCTTTCCTTACAAGGGATTAAATTTACCCATCTCCCCATAGTGGACTAGGTTTACCGAAATTCCCTTATTTGATCTAGTTTCCCCATTTCCCCATAGTCGATATGGTTATTCAATATTTTGATAGTTGATCATATTTCAACATCATTGTATAACTGATCTGGTTTCCCTATTATAGAATTTTGGATAAGGAAAGGCATGTTTATCAATTGTTATCAAGCATGTTTTCCTATTTCAAATAATTAACTCATGATATATAAATCTATACACAATGTTTTGGAGGGATATAATGGTAGAACCCTTAACATAATAAAATCATGCATAAATGATACACAAAATAATAAAACATGTATCATATCATGATACAACAAAAGATATTGGTTTTATAAACATCATTTCATAATGAAAAAAATAATTGGGTATCAACCACGATTCATCATATCATTACCTTTTCAAAATCTATTTTCCTCATAATCATTTCATCAAAGAAAGACCCATGAAAAGAGCTAGGTTTCAAGATAATATAACCCATGGAACAAAAACTTGTGTCATAAAAATAATTCCATTAAAACATAAATAATTAAAGAATGAATTTGAATGGGGTTCTTTAATCATATCCCTAGTAGAAAATAATATATAATAATTTATATCATCATAGATTGTGATATATTTATAAATATCAGAAGGAAAATTTCATATATAAAACATCAATTCATTTGAAATAACTTTTATTAAACCCTTTCCAAATAATATTCTTAATAATAAATATTCAAAATTTAATTTAATACATTACTTATGGAAAATATCTTTTCCACATTTAAATACATAAAACATATTTAAAACCATTTTCCTTTGAAGTAAAATAGAAAACAGAAGATGATCCTTGCATACTTTTGGAAATCATTTTTTCCTTGAAAAAATAGAAAAAAAATATTGAAAAACTTATTTAATACATTTTTCATAACAATTCTTTTAAAACATATAATGAAATATTACAATAATTGAAATCATCTTCTATGAAATTAATCTAATAAAAAATATACAGGGGTTTCATTAAAATCATCTTAAATGCCATTTGAACAGAAATTTTTTTTGAAAGCGATTTTATTTGAAAAACAATTCATTTAATAAAATTTATACCATAATTGGAAAATAATTTATTTAAATTTATAATTTTATCATTATATTAAATTATTAATTTAAATTATGATCCTGATTATGGGTATATTTTTACATGCTAAATATTCACTTTGAACCTAAATGTTTTGAAAATCTCCTTGAACAAAATAAGAAATGATGATTTATTTCAAAACAAATATATAAAACTGTAAAATAGGGGAATTTTTTTAAAATATAATATTGTAATAGTAAATAAATTTTAAAAAAATTCTATGAAAATAATATTTTTTATGAATGTAGATTTCCAACAGAAATCAGATATATAGTCAAATATTCTTTAAAAATCCCTCTTAATTATCTTAATTACTTATGAGTGTAAAAATTATACAACTACTTGGATATAAAATTATTAACTAGAGGATAATTAAATTTTGGATATTTCATAAGATATGTATTATTATATTTTTTGAATTCATGCTTAATCATAATCTATATTGATTAATGATGAGATTATAAAAATAAACTATTACCACTGTCGTAAAATTGAATAATAATCCCTTAGGAATAAAATCATTAAATTTAATTTAAAATAATTATAAAATAAGTTGATTCATGACATAACATGTGAACAGTTTTTATATACACCATTTAAAAATATGAGTGAGTAACCTGGCATATGTCTCGTAGTGGGAAAATTGTGAAAAAAATACATTTCTGATTTGGTACCATTTGAACATAAATCCCATGAACGAGAGATCATGAAATGGATATATAAATAATCATAAATATAAGTACAATTATAATTGAGTAAATTATTTGGATGTATATGGATCATAGAATATAAAATATTGGTGAATAATACATTTATCTCACGAATATAAAAAATGAGTTTAGAAAACCATTACCGTAAGTATTGGTAATCCTCATACACGTAGAAAAAAGATGTATAATAATTATAAATTTATTATAAATCAACCTGAAATGTATTATTATATCAAATAAAATATATTTCTTGATATAGATTTTATGTTTTCTTTTTATAAACAACTCCATATATATGTTACATTTTTGGTAAAATCCATTCATTTTTCATACATGTTGTGAATTTTTACTCTTCGTCCTCTTGCGAAGATAGTGATTTAAATATTTAAATATTGTGAAATATGATTTATATATAATATATATTCAATATATATATTTAAATTAATATATTAAATATTTAAATATTAAATGGGATACACCACTCATGTAGATGGTATTCCATACGTACGCATGAACATTGATTCCATTTTTTGGTCATATTGAATGAAATTCTGTTATTTATATATTTATATATATTATCATTAGAGTAGAATTATTATGTTTCATATATCATATATGTTCCCTAAATAGATCCTCATTACATTACATGTATGGTGTGAATGAATCACATCACATTGAAGAGATGATAGGCCACACTTCCGCAAAAATAGTTACTGTATTTATAAAAAGGAAAGAATGAAGTTATGTTTAATATAAAAATTAATGAATCATACAAATGTAATTAATATATTATTTACCATTTAAAAATATATTTTCCATGATAATTCCTTCCATGAGTAGTGGTCATGGAAAAATGAACAACATTGTTTCATGATGACATCATTCACCATAAACAGGAAGGGTAGGTTTGTTGATGATTAGATGTATGTGTGTGTAAGTATAGGTTGAAACCATAATATATATATATATATATATATTGGATACATATGTTATTATATAATTATGTAATATGAATTATTTTACCAAACCAAAATGAAAATAAAAAGTAAGATCTTGAGGAATGATGTGACATCTTCATTTGTGTAACTCATTGTGGTTTAAACCAAAGTTGTCCCTTGATGGATATATGAAAAAAACCGAGTCTTATATGATGAATCTATTTATTTTGGGAGCTTATTTTAGTTTATTTTGGGTGATACAAAGGGTTTTATATATTTAAATATGTTATAGGGTTGAGTGATTTTGTATAGGGGAGGAGGAGTTGAACATTTATAAATATTTTAAAATGATATTCCACCATTTTTTTCACATTTAATGTGGATCCCATAATAGATACAATTATATAAAATTATGTATAAGTTCTAAATATGTTAATTAAATGTATTTTGGAATTTTTTCTAGGTTTTCATGGCATTATGATTAAGGTTAATACCTTATTAAGAAAATTTTCCACGTAATCATTGTAATTATTGTTATTTACCATTACTAATATTTATTTCTCAAAAAATATTACCTTATTATAAATTAGAATAAAAAATATTCCAAACATATATTTTTTCAAATTTTGATCAAAATAGTGGATGAAGATAATTTAAATTTAGGCCCACTGACTGGACGAAAATGAATGTTTTTAATGTAAAAATGATCAAAAGATTTCTATGACATTATATCTAATCTCCAAGTAAAATTGATCCCAATGAACATAGTTTTATTAAGTGTTTTATAATACTTATAAATATTCTTTAAAAAATGAATATATAATTTTTTCTAATATAAAAATAATATGAAAATACAGTATTCAATCAAAATTCATTTTTTTCAGTACTCATAAAATAATCTATAGAAATAATTACCAAAAACAAAACCTAACATGGACTATATGTTTTTTAATCAAAAGTGAAGTTTACATTGACATATAAAATTTTATAAATGTTCCAAAATTTATTTTTAAAATAGGCTCTCTATTAAAAAGTAGTAAAACTCTTTTCATAAAATATATGTTTTATATTTTTAATAATGTGTTAGTTCTTATCTTATTCCTGTTAGATATATTAGATTAATGTTAATAATATTTTACCTAATATATAAATTGTATTTTTAATAAATATCATTCAATAATATTATATAATTTAATTTATAACAACAAAATTTCTTTGTGAGCATAAATTTTGTGTTTATAAAAACATTACCTTTATATTAAATTGGTTCTTATAATCAATATTATTTAATTTGTAACCAATTAATTCAACCAGTTTTTTTTGATAATTTATTCAATCATATTCAACACCACAATATTATTGTCTATGTTATATAATGTTATATTATAAAAAGGATATTTTATATAATATTTTTTTGTTCGGTAAACTAGGTATTGCGTGTTACGTCTGCCCCCGAGGAATGTTAGAATTCTTTGTAACGTAATCTAACCTTGTAGTTCTGTATAGTTAAAATCGAAAATTTATGTTATGTGTATTGAGAAATTAACGTGGTGATTCATATAATGTTAAACAAAAATTAGAGGTTTATTAAACAAATTTTATTTTTTGTGTTTCATGAAATAAAAAATATCAAAAAGATTAAATTATTTTTAATAATATAATTCAAAAAACAAGGGTTTTAAACATAAACCCACTTTCTATACCCCTAAAAGTTTTATATAAATTTTAGAGGTTCCTAGATGAATTAAATAGACATATTACATCCATTATTGCTGAATCAAGGATCAAATTATATATTTCCACCAATCCAATAATGTAGTTTAATCCTGATTAGATATCTCTCCCCAACCTATTCATTATAGATAAAAAAGGTATGTTTAATTATCTCTTTGCAATGGTATGTATATTGGATTAATGGATCTTATTTTTTTTTGAACATAGATCAATGTTTTGAATCTATAACTTTTTCATCAATTTACAATTGATTATTCGACTTCATTATGGATTTTCTATAGATAATTATTTTCAACAATATTGTGGTTGGTGGTATAATTTATATTCCCATAGATTTAAAATACAATATCATGTATGTGATTTGAAATTATAATTTCCATGTTTTAAATTTTTTATATAAAATAATTAATTAATGGATTAATAAACTTATTGAATAATGGAATTTTTTGATTGCATAATTGAGTAATATAATTGGTGATTTAATTAATGGTATGTTGATATTAATAAATTTTATTAATTGATTTTCAAATTAATTAATGGATTTTGTAACAGATCAATTAATTTTTTCTGAATTATTTGAAAATTGTGGATTATGAGATGCTTGAATTGACACGTATGTATTAATTTCTTTTATGATATAAATGTTTTGTAATGGTTTAATTATGAATTGGTCATATTATTCAATGGGATTAAAGAAAAATCAATAAATGTTTTGATAACTGAATTTGAGTTTCATGATATGTTATATGATATGATTGTTAAGGCTTATTAACCATAGTTGTGGTTTTATATGTGATATTTTTCAATATGTTGTATATGTGTGTATGACATGTACTTCTGTTTAAAATTCATATTATAATAAATATAAAAAATTATGTGGTATATGGAATAATTCATAAAAATCCCACTGTGATAAATGAGTATTATACGTAGAATTATTCATCAAAATATAAAATGTGTGATTAATTTATAGTGTGTTGTGGGTCAGATAATACATCTTAAAATACCCATAGGGTCCTAGGCCTGGAGATCTAGGATCAAATTGTTGTAATTGGACTATTTTTCTAATTGACCGTAATATGAATGGAAATTAAATGTATAATAAAATCCTTTTATTAAATGAATTGTGAATTGAATATGTGATATGGTTCAGACTCTTTCATGAGATGTATCATGTATTTAGAGTTCAGTTACCTTGGGGACATAGAAGTTAAGTTGTTAAATAAAGAGTAATTTAATTAATGTAAAATTTTTACATTATTGATTTTATGATATTCTATAAACAAAAAAATAAATATTTCTTGAATAGATATTGATTTAGACATCATTGGGGGTGTAATACTATGTGGTAATCACATCCTACTTGTGATTTATAAGAGGTACCCAAATATATTTAATGGTTTCAAGATCAGATAATGGGGAAATCCATATGTCATATAGATGAGATGGTATGAAGAATGGATAATTGAAGCCAATGTGATTCACGTCCTTATTGGGAGTATTAATTAACAATAAATTTTAAATTATTCATATTGAAACTTGTGATTTATTTGGTAGGATATTAAAACTATTTAGTTGGGCATATTTTATTTCTTATTTTCGTCATCATATGATTTTGGGTTCATTTCATTAATTTTTATATAATTGGGTTTTTTATGTATTTATAAGGTTTTTCTACTTTTATTAAGATGTTATAGTCTCAACAGGTAAGTATAAGATCCTGAATTCTCATCTACATCCTCTATCATATGAGGCGATGCACCTAAGGTCCTGTCACCGACCAGCATAGGGAACTAGGGTGTGGCACCCGATTTGGGACATTACAAAGTAAAATTTAAACCATCTATTTTAGTATATCCTAAAACTTAAATAGTTATCTAGATGATCCTTATATGAACTTAAAAATTACAAAATATATTAATTTTAATATTTAAAATATCATTTATATGATTCTTCCAATTATTTTATAATTACTCCAGCATCATTATCAATGAATAAAATGTAACTTTTTATCTAATAAAAATTAAAAACAATTACCATGATTAAGATAAATATTTCATACCTAGAAATAATATTTATTGTACAAAATATCCATTGAATGACCACATTTGAGGAATATAACACTTATTAGAAACATGAGTGTGATATATTTTACATTTTTGTATATAAAATATTATATATGCTATAATGTTACCCAAGTGGCCCCCCAAAGCCATAAATTCCACCCATGGACTATTATGGTAAGGATTCACTAATCTTAATTTATTTTAGAAATTTATTCATTCATTTTATGGTTATTATCAATTTATTTTTAACATAAATTACATTATTTCTGCATTACCATTTTAATCAAAAATAACATGTTTTCAATTTATATTGAAAAATTTAATAGTGACATATTTAATATATTTTTTTAAAATGATTATAAATATAAAATATTTCTAAATATACAATATTGTTTCAAAATTAAAAAAATAAAATGCAGGAATATATGTTATAAATATGTATTGGAATACCCAACTACAATCATTTTTTAGAAAATTGAAATTCTTAAACATAATTGTTAATAATAAATAAATATATAATCAACTATAATGACATATTTGGATTATTATTAATGATATTTCAGTAATTATAATTTAAATTTTATAAAAATAATAATTTTATATTTTATATACGTTAAAATCATATTCATTTTTCAATAGAAACAGGTATTTTCATTATACCTTGAAAATTCATTATTTTTCTAAAAAATTCCACAATTAATTTTGTAATAATATTTAACATTTTATATCAATATTGGTTTTTTAGAATACATATTTCTATATATTTTTGACGTTATCATAGTAACTGATAAAAATAAGAAAAGTCATTTGCAGAGGAAATATATTTTTTAAGAGATGAAAGACTTTACTAAAAAATGTGAGATTATTTTATAAGAAGCTAAAAATAAATTATTATTGATTTGGACCATTATATTTATTTCATAATGTCCTAATTATTATTCATACCAACCAAATTAAAATATTTTTTATAACAGTCACACTAAAAAATAGAATTTAGTTATTCGATTACGCTCGATGTTCTGTATCACCTACAATATCGATCAAAATGATTCCGTTTTTAATTATTAGAATGATAAATAATATATGGTTTACTATAATTTTATATCATGATAAAATATATTAATTACATTATCTTTCAATTCATATAAATTAATAAGTCATAGTAGACTCTTTTACACATATGTAGAATGACAAAAAATAACTATTTTTATAAAAGATATTGTAATCACAAACTTATTTGATATTCTAATTTAATTTCTCAAGATAAAATATAATATTTCGCACATAAATATATTTTTAATAAAAATCACTGTATGTATTATTACACGATGTGGTAGCTATAAAATTCTTTCTATTCAGAATAGAAAATCTCAAAATAAATATCATAAAGGAATTCCAGTATTAAAAGTTTTATTATGTATTAATATTCCTATGAAAAGTGTATCACCAACACTCTTTGTATATAATGACATGATATCAGCCACATATCTTTTAATGTCTCCTAAAAATCAACGCGAAATTTATTGTCACTTGTTTTATGTCATCAATAGTGTAGTTACCCTTATTGGAATACTTTGATTCAAATAAAAGACATTGTTACTTTTTCCAGCATCATAACTAGAACAAATATATGATAGAAAAAAACTATAAAAGCTCATGAAATATTCCTAATCAATAAATTTTATGATAAATTGAAAATATATCTTATTCGTTTAATATTTATATTCCAATATAAATGGTAGTGTTAAAAGTAATGTATTACCATCTTTAATCATTTATATTGAAGGTATTTTAATTAAATATATGATATATAGAAAAATCAATTATTTATTATATAATATGATAAAAATTTGAACATATATATTTTTATTTATAATATAAAAATCAGTAATTTCATTTAATATTATTGGAGAGAGATATATTCGTGTTGCGAAAAATCATATAAAATGAAGTGAACCTCCAACACCCAAAATATAATTTTTTACATATTTCTATAATAATGATGCATGATATGGGATCCAAATATATAATTATATATTGTCAGTTTTTTGAAATATTACATTATTTTCCCATATCATCATCAATGTAATAATCTATTAAATGGTGAAGGTAATTCGAAAAAAACATTATGTTAACCCCATGAAAATTAAAACAGAACATGTAACAATAAATAGAACTAACATTGAATAAAATTTTCCATTTATGAAATTGAAATGATTTTTAACATATTTTCATCTCTATAAATTTAACAAGGTATTATGTTAGATATAGGTCAAACATCGCCAGGAAACATTGAAAAAACAGAAAATCAAATTGTAGTCCAGCCTAACTAATGGTGTATTGATTCATTATATTCACCAGACTATACCACCATTAATCTATTTCAAATCATAATATATATAAAAATAAATTATAGTTTATAGAATAATAAAATCCCATGGAGATTCCCATAATAAAATAAACCCATTTTAATCATGTCATAAATATTAATATGAATATTGATATCCTCTGATGGATATATTCACCAAGAATAAATTTATATTGGCTAAATTCTAATATGAATATCTATACCATAAGAAATTTCTCAAATTAGTGGTAAACTATTTTTTGTATTATAATAAATGTCCATAAAAACTAAAACAAAATTTCCAAGGCATTGAAATCATACATTGATTTACAACTATATCATGTTTAATTTCAGAAAATCCATTTATATGGAGTCAAACTCTAATGAAATATATTTTATATCTATTTTTACTATGATATGTAGGAAAAATTATATTATATTTAATGATTTATTTCTATATTCTTCCTCTATTGTGTTCCGAGTAATGGATTCAGCGTTTAAAATCACAATATGACTACATTCTAGTTTAAATGAATACTCCAAATCACTTATTCTCAACATAATTTATATAAATAAAATCCTTCATTAGCAAACCTATTTATAAATTATGATAGGTTAGTAAAATTATTTAATTTAAATATTAAATTTGTTTACAACTACTAAAATAATAAATTAGTGTGACAATCTAGGAATAAATAAAAAACATACATGGGTTGAAAAAATAAATATTGTACACCATACCACATAAACTAACCTACCAAAAAAACATCCCCAATACTGTATTATCCATGGATAACTCCACTGGTAATTTCCAAAAATTATATCCATATAATATCCCTCTAATGAAATTATGATAGTAATGTATTTTGATAGTTCTTGGGTTTTCCCTTTAATATTCACTATGCATGAGTATCTCATCAGGTTATTGATACTATTGTAAAATAAATGCTTTTGGGGGTTAAGATATTTTATTTGGTGTTCCATTTCATATTAAAATAAACTAGTGTAAATTATTTATACCTTAATATTAATAATTCAAATATTAGTGATTTCCTGTTAATTTAGAAGAATTTATATATTTCTGATAATCATGAAATGGTTTATCTATATATATAAATAATCCACTGTATAAAAATGTAACTTGTACTAAATATCTGATATTAACATATTTATTTTACCCCCTTCATATACTATACTTTATCGTATTATTTTAATTTATTTATTCCCATTCTAACACCCCATCTAAGTTCACATGAATAGTGAGAATGTTGAGTGATGTGATCTTACCAACAACATGCCTCATCATTTTTTGGAGCTAAATGAATAGTTGAGAGAGTCAATTAAGTTTATTTTTAAATATCATTATTGATATAATTATAATAAAAATGAATAATAAACTCAATCATTATTCATGATGAAATATAATAATATGTATATAGAAATCTAGTCAAAAAAACTGTCTAGTCAAATAATGAACATTAACAAAAGATCTCTATAAATTTAGTATCATTCATATATAAAATAATAAACCATATTTCATTAAAATAATTAGAAAAAAGAACCAAAATTAACTATTCATCCCAACTATATGAAAAAAGGACCCTTTATTCTCATGTCTCTAAACCCACTCAAACTTCTCTTTCTCAACTACCTATGACAACCTATATTATGTCATTTATATTTTACATGAGATTGAAAATTAAATCAAGGTATATTTGAATAGTTATAGAATAAAACTCTATAAAACACATGATCAAACAGGGATGATATATGTTATAAAATAGTATTTTATACAAAAATGAATGAAATTGCATCGAAACACTAATTTAAACAATGGTGTATACATATCATTTAATGAATAGTCCACCATGACATCAAAATAACCTTAAAATATCTAATTCCAAAGAATAATTTTAAACACTAATAGGGATAGATAACTTTTTATGTCATCCAATCTCATTGGTAACCATGTATTATAGATCCTCAAAACATATTGAAGGTCCTAAAATATCAAAACCCATTGAACTTGAATAATATCCTGGTAACCGACTCAAAACTGGTCAATAAGGTCTGTATATCTATATATAAATCCTTCTAAAACATAGCCCCATAATAATAAAAATATTACTGAAAATAGTCAAGAAAACCCCATAAAATGACCAAGTGGAAATTCTATCATATGCAATTAATGTTGGAAAAAACATAAAAGGGTGGATTGACGACATGTTCACACCCCTATTATCTAACATTATAGGAAAAAATATATAATTAATTAAAATTGTATAACATACACCACCTCCTAAAAATGATAATACACTTATTAATATAGTGACCAAAACCATCATCAATATTTTTTTAGATTCATTAATTATTTTATACAAGACAACATTGAATAATGTACAATATGAGGAATATCCTAGGAGTGACAAGTCATAAATTGAATATAATAATTGTTGTGATATTATGACCAATTATGATCCTTTCGAAATCAATATAAATAAATTCTAACCTAAATTGTAAATTTATATAGTAACTCCATAGTTAGTTTAGTCCCAATTGATATTTATAGAATTTTCTTTCAGAATCTACCTTTCCAAAATACTTTTTTAGTTGCTGAAGTATGATTGTTTATTCTCCAGACACCACATGTTCCAAATAATAAAATTAGTCTAATGACTATCCATATACTATAAATATACTTTTAAATCTATTTTATAAACTAAAAAAACCTAATCCATAATATCTGTAATATTTTAATATATATAGAATATTAGACTGATGAATTTCTCCACATCACTCACCCCCCTACAGTGCCTTCTAGACTAAACAATCATTAATTAATTCCCATACGATATATCTAATTCAAAACCATAACTGTGTTACATAAATACATAGAATTAATAACAACTATAAACAACATTAAACCTTTTATTTATCTATTCAGGGTGATTTAAAAAAAATCTCATTAAAAAATAGGCATATGACTAGTCAAGTAGTTGATATACTCCTAATGGATTTCTTATAATATAAAATTGGAATACATCTTAGGACACATTAAATTTATCCCAAAAACAGTATGTTCTCTTGGATACCTCCAATATAATGGTAACATATTATTCATGATATAATATATGAAATCTGATTCAAAAATATGTAACCATGTACATAAATAATATTTAGACTGTAGGAAAATTTGTCTTTCCTAGATCACAATTCATCAATCTAATGAGATTAGAAGTGATATGATGGTGAATAATTTTAAAAAAACATTATATTACCTTATAAACGCAAAAATATTTAAGTTATGATTAGAGTGTAGAATAAATAAAAATACTAGTCAGTATGATGATTGAATTTTTGTTTCTGTAAAGATGAACATGGACCAATAAATTTAAAACATTCAATATTTTTTTATTGAAGTGGTTAATCCATTGTGTTGAATGGTTTTAACCCCATTATAATTATCATTTTTATATTATCAATATGGAAAAATGTTTGGTGAGAATTATAATATTAATAAATATCATTTTTATGAATATTTTGTTATCATTAATTAGTGGATAAAATGTTGGACTGAGTTATCATTTATGATATTTTATTAAATCATTGAAATGTACACTCGAGATAATTTTATTGTGGTTTTATCATATTAAATAATGATTTACCCAGCCATGGAATACTAAAAATAGAATATAAATAAGAATAAGAGACCATGATGTAATGGTTCTCATCGATGGAATGGAGTATCTTATAAAAATAGGATCTAAAATTCAGGAATTGTTCAATATTTATCCTCTTCATGTCAAAGTTTTAACTTCCATTCCTTAATTTTTGTTCTCAATTTAACTAAGGTAATTACTCAATAACCTATTATAGTCTCATATAAAATATATAAAAATTGAAATAACTGTATGTATTAAATACTTTATTAGGGAATATTAATATTGTCCATTCAAAAATGACTTTTACCATGTCAATTAAAATCGTTGATGCTTAATGTGGTACACGAAGTTAACCCAAAAACATTCATGAACCAAAAAAATACAACCATATGAATTACCCATATTTATCATAAAATAATATAGAACCACCAAGATATTTTAGAGATTATCTATTCCCTTTAGCATATTTAATTGAAATTGGGACAACTGAAATGTTGATTTTTAATATAACTCCTCAATTTCCATTTTAATTTCACTAATCAATTTGTGTTGGATTACCACCATTGGGTAGTTAATGTTACCTATAATGTTTCATTATTTTATATCCAATATACCTCCAATTAGCCACAAATTGATCTATCTATAACTAGATGAGACATGAAATGTTAAATAACCATCTAAAAACAGGATAGAATCACCTCAATATAATCATTTTATAATGATCTCAATTTAATAGTTATCATTACAACCAAATTTTCTGTTGAAATGTTCTTATAGTGTTCTCAAAGCCTTTGGGTTAAAATTAATCCAACATTGACTATGTGATAATTTGAATATTCAGAATAAACCCTGTCGTGAATGAAAATAATGAGGGTCTTCAATCTCTAATACCTCATCATTATCACCCTTAATATTTGGTGAAACCAAGGTAAATTAATAATAATATCTCCTATATTATTTGGATACCCATGCCTCAAATCATTCAATTTTTCCATTTAGATCATGGGTAGACTTCAATATTCTATTTATCTAAATAAAATCCATCTATATTTCTTGAATGCCTACACTAATTAAATTGTATCTACCAAGAACATCAACTTCCAAAACTGTGGGTTTCTCTCTTTATTGGGAGATTGAAAATATTTTTATATTATATTCTTTGTAATGTAATGGGACTATGAAAAAAATATAATAATAATGAAAATTGGAATATGGAACATAATAAACTCTATATAACTCTCTTAAATTACATAAATAATAATTTCATATAGTATTTATTTTTAAATCTAGAATATGTTACATCATTAAAATACATTCCATGTTAATATCATAACATTGAACATTAATCGATTTAATTTTATATGTGATATAAATATTAATTTACCTTAAACATTTCACCATATTCATTTAAAACATGATTTCAATATTATTTATAGACTCAATCACAAATATTTATGACACCTTATCCCCCAAGACATTATGTAATTTATTAATAAAAAAATTATATTATATTAAAGCATTTTTCAATGTTCATCACATTTATTATAATATTAATGATTTATTTCTACATCATAGTGTATAATAAAATGTATCTTTCCTCGATAAAAAATAACTCACATAATCATTCCATTGATCACAAATTCCACTATCCCAATCAGTATTGAAACATCTTATTAATTAAGTTCTGTTATTATTCCTTATTCCATAATTCAATGACATATTCATAAAATAAAAAAAAAATTATAGTAAATAAGATATAAATTCCTTAAAAATTTTTTCATCATGGATAATTTATAGGGAATAACATAAAATCAAATATATTATTTTTTATTCAGACATATATTTGAATAATCCATTGGAAAAGCAGTTAACCCTTAAACATTACTTTTTTTATAAATAGATCACTAAATAAAAACTAGTAATAGAGTTATGACCTCCAAGTATTATTCCAATAAAACCATTTTCAAAACACCGAAACATATATTTAATAAGAGATAAATATATAATCATTCTGGTTCATGATTTCAAAATCATAATTAATTCCATCAAACAAGTCATTAAAATTTAAAAAAACCATTAAATTTATGGATCAAAATATTCTAAAGTTTTTTCTATTTCATATGAATAAACGAAGAATTAAACATATGCATTCTAGGGATATAGTTTTTAATATTACTACATATAATGGCATTATTATCCATGTTTGATTTCAAAATATTAATAGACAATTAGATACCATATGAACTATAATTAAAAATTTTATGTGATTATTAAATCCTAAATAACTCTTCAATAAACTTATAAATGATCAAAAAATAGTGAAAATTTATAATTCATTCTACAAATTCAATAAAAAAATTTCTTCAAGCATTGCATTAAACAATACTGTCTTCAAATTTATTTTAATACAATAAGATTCATTTCAGAAAATATCAAAAAAAATAAAATTTTTAAAGGATATCAGTGGGTAAAAATTTCACATAAATGACGACACATGAAAATTTAGAGGAACCATTTAACAACGAATATGCTTGGCTACATTCAACTTCAAACATATCAACCATATTTTTGTTTAAAAATTATTTTTCATTAATCAAATTTATTCTGTGGCTATAAAATAAAAATTTTAGGATTTATTTCTTGTCCATTTGATTAATTATTATTATCTATCGATGATGTATAATGTTAATGTTTTCTAGTTGTATAAAAAAAATTGGCATTACATGAGACAAGAAATCTATTATCACATGATTATTTCAAATGTCATCATATTTGGACATCATTGTTACAATCCCAATGCATTTTTTCAGTCCCAAAAAGGTATGTAATCTGGGAGAATATATATCTTCCTTAATAAGATCTGACCCCATTAATATATTTTTTTATCATTGGAATATTAATAATATATTCTACTAAATCAATTTAAACGATATTTTTTATAATGATTTCCTCAAAAAATATAATTAATTCGAAATAATTTTTGTGATGTCTCATCATAACCATCCAAAATGACATCAAATTTATCATCAATGATATTGAAATTATTATTATACCCATGTATCTCCTTAAACATTATGTATATCCAAAAAATATCCTATTATAATCTACCTCATATGAATTTATGAAAATTAAGTCATTAATTTTCTATAAAGAATGGGTTTTTAAAACCGTTATTCTACTTCTGTTTGGAAAAGTCATATATATCATCTGATTATAAGTATTGTCAAAAATTGGATAATGTATGGACTGATTGATAATTTAAATACATAGTATATTATATTTTATATAAAAATATTTTATGTTATCATTATAAAATAATATATTTTATCCTTTATAATATAAAATAAGATTCTTCCAATTGGAAAAAAATTTAAATGGTTTAATATAAATCAATATATTTATATATTATCCCAATATTTACATTATATGATTCAGAGTCATTACACTTGATTTTGGATGCTATGTTGAATATAATATATTTCAATAAAAAATTTATTTTATTCTCAGTATATCTATTAGATGTCATAAAAAGTCATTATCTTTTAAATTACTTATCACAAAGTAATCATGACTTATATGAGATAAATCACTATTGAATTTAATGAACTTAGTTTTTTCTCCATTTTCACTATCATTACACCACATACATCTTAGTATACATCTTTATGATGATTTTTCATATTTATTTTCACTATGATGTGTTCCTTGTTAACCAAATTACCTTTATATAAAACATAACATGTTCTTTTCTATTGAAAAACCAAAATTTTCATACATCTATCTAATTTATAGTTTATTTTTTAAACCCATATTTCTTGGTGTTCTGTATCAAATTCCATTATATTTTTTCACACACATATGAAATTTTCATTCTCTATTTAAATATATGATAGATTTAACCATTTTTACTATAAATTTATAATAACTAAGTAAATTTTTTGTTTCCATAATTATACAAACATTCTACTAGAATATATATTTTCTCCATTTATTACAAACATCATTTACGATTAAGAGATTTCCCCTAAAATATTGAATAAGAGAAACTTTCAGGATTCATGATTATTATTCAAAAACACTAGTGCCTAAAAATCCTTTGATATTTTGTTATAATTAACAAAATAATATCATTAATCCATTATAATTATTTATTTTAAAAAATATTTTTATTATTTAATATATGTAGTGAGATACCAATATATATAATTTTTGGTTTATATTTGATAATAAATTTTTAATCAACAACAACTGTAATATCTTACCCGTTATCAAAAATAATGTTAATGGATTTGGTGATTTCTATGATTTAAAAAAATAATATCTCTTTGGGAATGATTTTAGTGCTATATATGGATTGATCACAATAACCACAATTTTCATCAAGTGAATCAAAATAATTTTATAACATTACATTTTCTTTTTGTTGTTGTCTCATTAGGCCTCTCTGGTATTCATCATGACCACTACACCCCGAGATAATGAGATCTATATGATTTAGGGTTAAATAATGTACCCGCACCCATAATATAAGTATTTATAAACTCAAAATCACCAATTTTATCAATTAAAAAATATTTATTTTTTGGAATAATATTTCAAAAAATATGCTTTTTCATTTTTTTTATAATTTGATACTTCATTCTTCTCCATGACTGCATAATTTTTAAGAGAATTATCCAAAACTATGAATACTATATCAGTGTTAAACTATTTTTCATTTTTATTCCAGATAATAATACATTTGGTTTTTTTACATATATTACATAATGTCCAAAATCATGTTCCTCATTTAATTTCTAAAGTGATCACATTCATTACTTTGTTATTTCCCTATAAATTATTTTTAATAAATTCCTAAGTTTCATGTATGATTATTCACGTATATATTGGAAAATATAAAGGATTTATCAAACCATTATCTACCATATTCTCAAATTTTCGAGGGTTTCATTATTCAATTAAATAATATTTACTTTAAAATTGTGAATGTTACCTGAACATTTATCTCATGACAATATTACCACAATAGAATTCATAAAATATTTACAATTAATAATATATTAAGATGAAATCATAAAATACTATATATAATTATATGGATATCAATTATATCCACAATATTCTATTTTAACCTTGAATCTATCTTGAAATCTAATTGTAATTTTATGAATCATGTTATTTATTCATTAATTAATTTATATTCTATAAATATTATATTTAACTTTCAAGAAAATGTAACCATTTATGAAACACATGATCTAATTTTTTTCACTAAAAAACTCTATAAATCTATATATTGTTACTATATTACACATTTACAATACATCATTCATCTTTAAAGGTATCATTAGATTGTATTCTATTTCCAATAAAATATCGATGTTTTTTTAGAAATATGAAATTAAATTTAAATTTCCGCATAAAAATATTAAATATAATGTTTTGAAAATTAATACATGTCAATTGAACTATTTTCCATTTTATTTTTTTTAAAAAAATTCATTTCTTATAAAATAGTTCAATATTATTTAACTATAGTTTACTTTATTCTGATTATCATCATTATCTTGTTCTTCTCTATCAGTGTAATATATAGAAATGTGGATCATCATTCGATAATAGAATCCCATAGAATTGTGTTTTTATATTCAAATTTCCATTGAATAACTATCTAGATTTATAAATAAATTATATATTTTCAATATACATTCGTAAAAAATATTCACTATCATAATACTCCCCATGATAGCCTTAACATTGAACATATGGTAATATTTTTAGATGTTGAATTAAATATAATTTTTTATTTCTTATTCAAGTATGGATTCATCTTCATAGCACAGGACATCAAGATATTGTTGAGAATAATAGTTCTAATGTCATATATTCCCATCCCCAACAATGTATATTTTTTATGAATAATTATATAGAAATTTCATTTGATTTTCATAATAGTTGATACCTCAACAATCTATCTAATTTTTTTAAGAATATTGGTTATTTACCTGGATAAAAATATCTACCACCATTTAACATTATTTAATATATATAGCATAAATATTTGGATAATATTTTTTAAATTTTGTATCATTAATATTTTTTAACACAATTATGACTATCATAATATTTATCTTGATAATTTCACAAATTTTTAGCTCATAGCCCATGTCAATGTTTTAATGAATATGAAATATAGTAAAACATTTTATTCACTCCCATCATATTCAAAATTCTTATTTTATAAAAATTAAAATAATTTATAAAATTATATAATATATATTCCATGATAAATGAATTTATGTTAGTCTAAGATAACTTGAAGAATATGTAATATTATCTTTTTATCATGTAAATGATATTTATTTCCATAAAAATTATAACATCCTCATTTTAAATATAAATAATACACTATAGAAAAGAAAAGATAATTTTTATATAAGAATGCTACATTATATATTTGAGAATTACCTAGTTTAAGATACTAATTGAAGTGGCTATGGAAAAAACTATTAAATGTGATGAGAGAGTTATTATTCAATATAACAAACCGCATAATAATTTCATAAAAGATCAATTATTATTCATCAATTTATGATCATTGTATAGAGGTTTTTAATTCAACAGGTTATTAAAATATATATATACAATGTACTAATGAATAAGAAATAAACATATTATATAGTCTACTCTTAATTTTTTTTTAAATTTCTAGGATATGGTGTTATATATTATTTATTCTACTGTGAGCAACATTATATTATTATTGACATGTAATATAGGTTTATATGTAGGTAAATGGTCCAAAAATATCTATATTTTAATGATCAATATTTGAATAGACATGTTGACCAGTCTCCTAATATCCACTTGATGTGCCTTAGATGTTTGGCGAAAGGTGACCTATTTCTATTCTCCTTAGCCCCATTTAGATTATAAACTATATTCATGATCCATTATCATTTAATTTATTTTTATGTGAAATTTTTTTGTTTATAAAAATTACATTCCTATTTTTTTCTTATCTGATAAGAGATAAATAATGGATTTCATTGTGAAATATTCCAATAATTAGTGGTAATATATTTGAGGAATGTATCAGTCCTACAGTGGCAGGTAAACATCTATAAGATAGCCGATGGAATCCACTATATTTCTGGTAGATTTCTAGTTGGTATATTATATTTTTTCAAACCCACAGGTCATCTAGTCATAATGGAAGAGTATTGGGATTTCTTGCAAGAACTCTATCTCACTATCATACTAATACCAATGGAGTAATTAACACACCCTATGAGATATAAGTCACAAAATTTTGTTAATATCGAATTTAATTTAGTAATTAAAATAGTTTTCATATACCATCATTAAGACATTCATTATAATCCCTAGATATCTCAATTCACTACCCATTAATCAATGTTATATAGATATAATGACTCTACAACTGATTATTATTCATAGTCCAACTATAAATATTTCGTGAATATTGAAAAATTATTTTGAATCTGTAGTGGATCTAATGTATCCATAAATATTTAGTAACATGGTATCAATTTCATTATAGATTTATAATGGAACATTTGTGTTAACATTTATTCTTGATCGAATAATGATATGCCATTGAATATGAATGTTCAATGGTATGTGTTTCATAGTATTCGTCATCGACCTGTTTTTTATGGTTTATTGATGAGAAAACAATAATACATTGAGAAACCATGCTATTAGTTAAAAATACTTGAGTTCTTATTATAAATATATTTTATGGATAATTTTAATTAGAGTTATAAATCTTTGACTTGTGAGATAGCTCTATATGGGTGTACATTGTGATTTCATATTCATTCGTTGAAAACATTTGATGTTAGATAATAGTATCATTGTGGTAGGAAGTTTATTACCTTTTGAATACATTATATACAATTTAATTATTGGTTTAATATTTTCGTTAATGGTTTTTTATTTATTAATGTTTATTTCCTATGGTTTTTTCTGTATGGCTCATTATTCCCATATATGATTATTAATTACATTATTATTGTTGGAGTGGAATTATTCCAAGTATTCTAGGGAACAATATATTATTATTTTTCCATTAAATTAGTTAAATGACATTATTTTACAATAATTTTCTATCATTTTTTGTGTATTTTTAGTTCATTGTATGTTTAGATTATTGTATTAAAAAAGTGTAAATTTACAGCAGGATTACTCCTACATGGAGGAATGATTGATTCATTTACCCTTCATCTCTGATATAGTGGTGAGAATATGGAATTGGAAAAATAGTATTAGATCACATTATTCATTTATTTATTTTTAAAAACCAATAAATTGGTATAAAATAATAGGTTGTGTGGGGCATTATTGTTTGATTTTCCATACGGATATCCATATGAAATGTAATGAAAAAATGAGTAAATATTTATGATATTGATGTTACTTTTTTATGCAATTTTGACTGTATTTTTGCATCCTAAATTGGAACACAAAATTATATTCCATATATTTATATTTTTTAATACTCATTTTATTTAACTATTTTAATTAATTGACTGTGTTATCTATTAATGATATAATTATATTTATTATTGTATAAAATTTCTTTCAATTGTATTATGATATATCAATTCTAGAATTAATTATTTCAATTTGAGAATGTTGTGATGATATATATATATATATATATATATATATATTAGCGACTAACATAAATGGATTTAGGATATTTATTTTTTCTATGAGTGAATTATCATATGTTTGGGGTAGAATCCAATGATATATTTTTTATATCCCTATGAATGATTAAGATTTATATTAATGACATTGGGTTTTCACTAATAATTCTATTTTACTTTATGAAAATCATCCCTGAAGGAAATTGATGGGGCCAACTACAGATGTGTTCTGGGATATTCAAACTATGGATGATTCCCATATACCACCCACTGTTTAATGAGAGGATGTAGCATAGAATACTCCCACACATTCCACAATGGTATAGGTATTGGTGCATCATTAATTTGGAGTATTACACTTGTTCCTGTATAGGGATTCATGTAACCAAGGTCTTTAGAAGACTACACTAGAGACTTCATCATCTAGTATCCACTTGCCATTTTGGGAACTAGTGGACCATATGATATAAAATAATACATATAGATAGTCATAGATGGATTCATTTTCCATGTATATATATTTGAATAAATTTTTAATCTATCATCATTCCAACTGTGGGGTCCTTCCAGGAGGTGATGGTTTTTCTGAGATGGGATAGAATATGTGAGGATCTTAACTCTGATAGTTTCAATTACATGTTCTTTAGGAAATACAATTATGATGAAATCCAAATAGATATAGAACATCAGATCTGGGATCAACATTATGGGTATATTTTAGTTTGATCACACTATATTCATTTCACCATATTTCTATATTTTCATCCTCTATTAGGGGAATGATGAAAAAAAATCTACGAAGTTTGAAATCTAAATTCATCCAAATATTAGGCTATATAAAAATATTTTCAATATTAAGAGATATCAATAGGTTATGAGTAATGTGATGATAATTATGAAGGAATTTAAAGATGATTAAATAGCTGCTTTTATTCCACCTTAAGTACATATGTTTGTGTAGCACCAACTAATGTAATTATTTCTACTTATGGTGTATGAGGACGTAGAAAAATGTAATTTTGTTGGGTAATAACATTTTGGTGGACCTATATACATACTATATAACACCCATCAGAGTAGTCCCTTAGTGATTCATCTATAGAATGTTTGGACACTCTAAAAAGATTATTATAGTACCTCATATCATGTGTCACTTGTTTGAGAGTATAGAGCACATACCGATTTTCTCCACTAGACCATTGAGGATGGTATTCAAAAATTGTATTATTAAAACTAGATCTACACCCTATGTATATGGTTGGTTTTATCAGTAGATATCTTTGGTGATGATGAATTATGTGAGTTGTGTCTCTTATGGATAGGGCTATAGAGCTAATATAGTTTTTTTATACCTTTATATCCAAAACTAATAAGTAGTGATGAGTGGTCGACCACTATTTGAGGTATGGCCTTGATGAATTCTATATTTATACATCCATGATAAATATAAATTCTTCTAATTTCATTATATAAACCAATTTTTAAAAGAAATGTAGTTATAGTAAATTTTATTCTATGTTACATCCACTTGATACACTATTGTTCATGAATGCGGAACTCACTAGTTATGTTAATAGTGTGGTTCATTCATTACTAATCCTTGTAATTCATGGGAAATTTTAATTCTATATATTAAAAGATTAAATTTGACTTTTTTTATGGACTAGATTATTAGATTTTGTGATCACACTGATTGTGATCAGATAACGATGTCACTCGCTTTACTGAAGGGGGGATGTATATGATGGAGTCTGAATGGGAATATGGAATGGGTAGATTCTTTCCATAATTATTTCAAATTGGTCAATAACAACAAAAATTGCACTCTTATCACTTTTGGAAGGATCACTAGGGCCCCTTTTCCTTTCCCTGTAGTTGTAGATCTATATAAAAATATCATTGGGATGAATTCAATGGACACCATTTTGAATGAGATGTATACTTTTACATATAACTCATATTTGGTATGAAACCAATTTTAATACCCTTAAACATGTGAAAAAACAAAGTTGAAATAGCATAAGGTACAACTTGATCAATTTTACCATAAGGGATTTATCATCCATATTAAATATCCATTGACTGACCTATTTTACATTTTTATTAATATGGGTAGTATTATTCATCTTCTTATTCATTACATGAAAATTAATTAGGTGACATTGAATAATAGATATCATTATCTATGGATTAATGATCTATCTGATCTATTATTAGGGTCTTAGTGTCTCTATATGAATGATAATATATATGGATATCATAAGTTGATGGATATAGTGGAGGAAATCCCAAAGGAAATATTTGATTTCTTTTATGGGATATTAAATCAATTATTTATTCTATGTACTATATTCTGGGTCCTTAGTGTTAATGTATCATAAAAAACATATTTTATCCATACTAATAATCAATAATTATTTTCTATATTCATAATATCCCTATATACTAAGAAACCCTTAGAATCATGTATGATTTCTTAATATAGTCCTGAGTGAACATCATGCACATCAAATTTTTCCCAATATATGTAATGAACATTGGAATTCATGGGGTCAAATTCACTGGGTATATTATGATTAAGATTAATATACTCATAGACCTAGATTGTGTTGAGGAAGTGATGTAACAAATTCATCGATTTGACTTGTTTGAAATAAATAGATTTATTTGTTTAGTAGGATAGTATAGAAAATTGATTATAGACATCCCCCACTTATCACCACCCATGACAATGTTTAAGAGAAATGTAGTAATTATTGCTTGACAAAATTAGACAGAAGAGTGTCTTATTGATCTGAATGTGAGTGTCAATATAGATCTGGGTAGATACTTCATGATATAGATATTTCTTATTATATATATAGTGATGAGCCTGGAATTGTTTAGGGTGATTTACGCATAAAAATAAACTAGATGTTATCTTTTAGGTTATATCATCTTTGACCCTATTAGTTGAACTATCATACCACTCAAATGGATTTGATATTTGTGGTCCATGGATTGAAGTGTGTGGGATACTATCTCATTTGTGTGAATTTGTTTTCTATATATATCAATATATCCTTTAATATATCTACACATTGTGTGACCATAACATATAGATGTTTTTTTTGGTAATGTATCGACATACATTCATCTTTGAGAGGTCTTGTAAACTAGGTAATAGTTTCCTCATTAAATATTCTCTTAGAGGTAGGTTACACGTACTTCAAAATCAGGGTTAATATAGTTTTCAAGAACGATGACACATAATAATCATTTTGGTTCAATAAATTATATATTCTTCAAAGGTATAAGGATATATCGATTTTACATAATTTGTGACCATATATTCTATTTCATATTGGCTGAAAAAATTTAATTAATACAACCCTATGTGTGTTTTTATAGGAGATGAGATACTAATTATTGTGCTTAATAATAGGCTATCATTGGAGGGTGATGATGAGATCCTATTATAGGAGAGTAATTAGGTCCATATTTATATAATGGAATAGGTTACGAGATACCCAAAAACTTCTACGTGGGTGGTGTAATATAGAGTAATAACATATACAAAGAAATCTTGCAGTATTTGTAGAGGCCCGAAACCTGACGTTCATGGACATTACATTACATTTGCGGAATACTTAGTAAATAACAAAAAACACACACACAAGGATCGTAATAGTTTAGTGTCTTTGGAAACTCGGAATATAATCTTCTAATCATGGTGGAAGATCCTCAACATCTCCCATAAAGATCTTCCTTTTTATACCTAAAACCTTTCTTTATATCCTGGGGAAAAGAAAACATAAAAGGGTGAGCTCAAATGCTCAGTAAGGGTAAACAAAAGAAATATCAGTCACATCATATACATAAGAACATAGCTTTTGGAAATCTTAACCTGTAAAAGAGATCATAATTTCATAACCTGGGATAACTCATGGCAGTAAAATGTAATCAATATAATCATAACCTAAAACATTCAACATTGTGGCATACACATATAATCATAGAGAATCATTTCTTGTTAGTCAAGACTCATTTCCAAGACTATCTTAGTGGACAAAGTCCCTTTCTGAACCGAGTCACCCTCGTTCTAGTCCTGTTTCACTGAACCGGTATAACCTACCGTTCCAGCCCTTTCTATCTCATGAGATATAAAATCTTTACCCAATGAATTGGAGGGAGATATAGGTCCCACCCATCTCATAATGATACCATTATTATGTGTGACACAAAATCATAAATCATACATCATTGCATAACCCATGTAATACAAATGGGAATCTTAAACATCATGACATCATAAAACAATTCATATAAGATAAAGAAATTCATAAAAATAATTCCATCACAACATAATCAAATCAATGTAATAATAGGTATAAAAACATAACCCTTTATTATCTTAGAAGGAAAATAATTTTGATAAAACACTTGAACTCCATTCTTGAGGGAAATATTCTTTCTTCTTAAAAAATATTTTTCCTTTCTTAACATGTCATACAATTTTAAACTAAAAGAAGTTGATTAAAAATAAACATGAAAACATTAAAAGGAAGCTTCTTGGAAATAATGTTTTAAAATCCATTCATGCCGTATAAGTTAAAAAAACATTCTTTGTACTTTTGTCGGAAAAGTCAAAAAGTACCTTGTACGAAAAACGACAAAATATTCCTTTCATGTCTTTTACTAAAAACTCACCGAAGGGTAAAATTGGATTTAAGCAATTGTAGGTGGATGTAAATAATATTACATATTGAGGAAACATGGATGTGGATGATAAAATACACCCCAGTAAATACCAAAGTATAAACAATCTCGGATAAAAATGAGATTGTGATATTTCCCTTACCTTATGTCTGATTTGCTTCGTAAGTGTCCGAACCTCCTGTATAATGATTTAAATAATGTCATTGACTTATTACAGAATCATATTCATTGTTATGATATCATATATGGTTCACTTGTGACTTTATATTACCCGTTCTTTTGTAAATTCCATGTTAAAGAGCGTTTTGGGTAATATTGTTTCATTTGTCGTCCGTGTTTTGACTTGTATTTTATTCATATGATTACTTAGATCATGATTACTTAATTCCTGAATATAAAAAATGATTTATATATATATATTTATAATATACATATATATATATATAATAAATCCGTAAATGGAAAGAAATACACCGTTCATGGAGACGGTAGTCCGTACGTACGCATGAACGTTGTTTTCGTTTCCTTATTGAATTGAATGGAATTAAGTAGATGACATACATATAAATATACATAAATCAAGTATCATTATTATGTCATATATTTCATTAGTACTTATTATATATACTTTATAATCATTCATGTATGGTTAATCATTTAGAATGAATCTTATCGCGTCGTGGAGACGGTAGTCCGTACGTACGCACGAGCGATGATATCGTTCCTATGGTCGTGGAATTGTGTTGATGCGTATGTATACTATTTCACTATCAATATCACTTTATAATAATCATATATAGTTACTCATTATACCATTATACCCATCCAATTAAGGTGGTGGTGGAAAATAGATTACACCACGGCGTGGAGACGGTATTCCGTACGTACGCACGCGCGGTGATTTCCTTTTTCCATAGGATGGATAAAAGGTTAATTAGAGTTGTTCCATATTTATAATAACATATCAGTATATAATAAATACTGATGTTTTTACTTTATCATGAAACAAATAAAGAAGAATAAGTTGAAGAAGAATGAAATTGAAAAAGATCGGTAATAGATATTACCTCTTTTTGACGCGCCTTTTCTTAACCTCCACTTAAAGCACTAAAGATGGTGTTTGAAGAAGACCAGGACCTCTAGGATGATATTAGGGAAGTAAAGAAGTGATTTTGGTAGGGGTTGGCCGAGCTTGAAGGCTCAAAGTTGTGTGAGTAAGAGAGGGAGGAGGTTCCCTTTTATAAGGGAAGAGAGGGGCACCTTTGGAATAACTAAAAATATTATTTTATTATAAAGTCAAGTTCGGTTTTAAATAGATTAAAATTAATTTATTTCAAGGCTAAGGTGGGGATGGGTCGAAATCATCTCATAAAATAGAATTTATACAAGTTTAGGTTCCTATTTTAACCTTATCATTTAGATTTAACATTAAGTTAAATAATTTTACTTTTACCGTGTCTTCTTGTGTTCTTACACTATAAGGTTAATAAACTTACTATAAGAAGCCAAACTAACCCCAAATTGTTTATTATTAATATATATAACCTTATCTAAGTCATTTGGCCTAACCTTATATTTTTAGGAATAAAATAAAAATTAATAATATAATATTTGTTTTAAAAACTATTTTATGTCAATTTTGACACTATTCAGTAATTGATTTTTGTGAAAATCATAACAGAATGATAAGTTCGAACAAAGTTAATTAAATCAATACTAACATGTCATATTAATCTATAAAATTAGTGGAATTCAGAAAAAGGCTCAACTTATACTTATTTAGGCATTTATAATATCAATTATTCTAATTTTTTACTATTATGGTAATTACTACATCATCATTGTGTCATAAATAAATTGAATTATTTAAAGTCTAAAAATTAAAAATAAAATACCATTATTTAGGAAATCTTTTTAGATTTCTAATGAATATTTATAGTTGAATTTATCTTATGTATAACCCCATATTAAAAATGTTTTACTTATTAAACTTTGATTTTAACTATTTAAACCCTTCTTTAAATAAATTAATAATAAATGTCCTAATCTAATCCAAGTGGGCCAAAGTGGTCATATTTTATTCCTAAGATTGTTTTTGGTCGAATAACACTTGTCCAATAGAATTAGTACATGTGTTAGGGTAATAATAATATCATTTTTACCCATAATTACCCTATTTACTTTTAACCGTGGTAAATAAAAGTAAAAAGTTACTATTCACCAAAAATTATTTTCATCTCATTGAACCACATTTTACTTACTGACATCAACCGTGTCTCTCGGATTTTTGAAATTCCATTCATAGAAGCGGTAAAATTATGTTTTATGAAAAATTCAATTTTTTAACTACCACTTAGTAGTTTCACTATTCATCAAAAATTGATGTTTTTCAGAAAAATGCCAAAATTTCATCCTAAACTATATTTCACATTCCTAATTCAAAAATGAAGTCTATTTTACCAAATTCATAACATAGAAGCTGCACTAATTAATTTTATAATTAAATCCTACTGTTAAAACAAATAGCGTGTTTTTAAGAAACAATATCTATCAAAAGATTGACACTTGTTTATGTCTGGTTTAAATGTGAGATTACATCCAATAACCAACATTGTACTAAATTGTAAAAATATATTCTAAATATACTTTAAAACCACTCAAATTAATAATTTATCAATATTAATTATTTCGATTGAAAAAGATTTTTTTTACTAAAATTTAGTAATTTTCACTATTCATCAAAATATGAAAGTTATCCGAAAATTACCAAAATTTTACCTTAAGCTAATTTTGATATTCAGAATCCAAAAATGAAGTCCATTTTGAAAAATAAGATTTACAAAATATCAAAAAGTGGTTATTACTATTCATAATGGCTAGTTTTAATAATATTTTAATAGCATATCGTTGTTTAGTGAAACTCGGTATTGCGTATTACACACGCTATCGAGGAAGGTCGTGATTGAGTGTAATACAAGGCAAGTCAAGGATGCGTGTTGAGAAAGCTCCTTTTGGTGTAGCGTACAACACAAAACATTAATAAAATTAAAAAGAATATTTTTCATAAAATCTCGGGCTGTTACATTCAACCCCCCTTAAAAATGAATTTCGCCCTCGAAATTCATCGGGGTTATAAATGGTTTACTACTCGAAAGTTTCTTTAATAGAAACCCACATCATAAAAAGGAATACCAAAACATTGCTTTAAAAACTACTGTACGAAATGTAATGATTACCCAAATAAAATAATCACTGGGTTTCCACATACGTGAAAATATGGATATGGAAGAGAAATCTAACCATCATGTTCTGATGGAGAGTGGTAGAGAACATGGCTATGGAAAAGCCAGAAATCACAAAGCCATAAATTTGTGAAAATCTAAGGTACCATCTGATTCATCATATATTAGAGCACTAGGACAACATTTTTGGTTTTCAAGATCATTTCCCTAAAGTTGATGAAATTGGAATTAGAAGAAATGCTTTGGTGATTTTGGTATAGTCTCACCGTTTGTCGTTCTTTGGACAATTTCCACTTCATATATTAAATAAATGAAGTTGAATTTGTCATTCATGATGTGTTAGCAGATCATGTGATAGAATGATGGGTCATTCCATCTGTCTCAAAAAAAGTTATCTAAAAATACATAAGTCCATCTATAGTGAGATTAATCATATATAGTTCCCAAAATGGACTTATACTTCATATATCATACTGCTAAATATAATAAATCTAGTTTCTACTAAAGAGGGACTTCTTGTAGGCCAGTGGTAGGGAAAAAAGGTCAGTCGCACTTCGGTTGTGGGTTCGATTCCCACAGCCTTGTCCGACGCGATGGGTTGTCGCCCGTCCTGCAGGTTGTCCTTTTTCTAAAACTACATTACTATAACATCACATCAATAATAACAAAAAAATAACTTCTATCCTTAAACAATACTAATTTATGTACAACATAATCCATTCTAGTCTTTAGGGTTATCCATAATACTGCAGTCCATTGTCATAATATAGTGAAAACGATTACCAGAGATTTAATACCATCTTTGATCCCTATATATCATAAGATATGTTTTCTTGGTCACATTCCAAACATTCAAAGTCCTTAATCATGTATTCTCTTGAAGAATGAATACCTATTGAACCTTAGTGAAAACATGAATGCAGTTAAAAGTTATCACATTCCACGTACCAAAATCCTCAAAATTCTATATACTCAAACCATGATATCACTTAGTCCTTATATCAATCATGAGCTCACGAATACTGTTAAACATTTCATTTTCTCTTTTTCCCTTCATTATGCGCATAATATCTCAATCACTTTGAATACCACAATAGACCAATACATAAATATTCCAATACTCCATGATACAACATTATTTTGGAATCCCATTACATAAAAACTTAATCATTCCACCATATCATTGTCATATTCAATATTGCCAATAGTGATCGCATGTGACTTCCCTTTGTCCTTTTCCTTAAGCGGTTGCTCATGTCGATCATCACTAACCCTTGGATTAGGGCATTTATTAGCATAATGCCCCATTTCCTTGCACTTGAAGCATTGAAGTGTTGGTGGTGCATTCTTCACAGTGTTTGCTTTATTCACATCATTATAAACCCTTTTTCCATTACTTCGACACTCAGCTTCTCGATGACCTTCTTTTCCACACTTTGAGCATAAGGAAACATTCATCTTCTTTTCACCATTATTCTGAGATTTCTCCTTGAACTCCATCTTTCGTTTCTTGTCAAAACCATGAGATGGGTATGTAACACCAACTTGCATTTCTACCTTGATAGCACAACGCACAATTTCTTCATAGCTACTGAAGTCTCTTACAGCTAATTCCCTTCGAAGACATGGTTTTAAGCCAATGAAAAATCGATCAACTTTACTTTCAGGTTGGATGATAATTCTAGATGCATACCTTGAAAGTCTTGTAAAATTCGATTCGTATATACCGACAGATTCATCATCCTTTTGCTTTAGTTCAAGAAACTCCTTCTCCATCTTTGTTCGAAGAATACGAGGGAAGTACTTACTGAAAAACAAGTTCTTGAACTTGTCCCATTCCATGGAATCAATTTCATCTCTTGGCCCCGTATTCTTGATAAGATTTCACCATTGATCAGCTTCACCTTCCAAACGATATACTGCTAAGATGACTTTATCATGTTCAGAACATTGATGAACTGAAAATATCTTTTCAGTGGTACTGATCCATTGTTCAGCAACAAGTGGTTCGGAAGTCCCACTGAAAGAAGGTGGACGTTGCCTCATGAAGGACTCAATAGAATATTGTTCCCTTCTCTGCTCATTTGGAAGTCCAGAATGATTCATATCTTGTGTAAGTATAGAAATAAGATTTTGCACTCCATCTCCCATAACATTTGTTTGTTCAGGAGGACAATCATTGCATTTTCCATTGCATTGATCAACACGGTTCCTTCGGGTTCCAGCCACCGTCTAAAACCCAAAAAGAATAGTATAAGAGGCAAAAATCATGCTAGGGAAAACAACATACTAAAGAGGGATTACCTTCAATATCTAACATCTTAGGTTTAATTCTATGATCGTTAGCGTAATTCTAGTACTATAACCTATACATATACTTAACCTTAGGGACATCCCTAGACATACCTTAGAAATATCTCTAGGGATCTCACTAACGTTTTCGCATCATAGTTTCAAAGGGTTGACTAAACCTCCCTCTGATACCAACTGTAGAGGCCCGAAACCTGACGTTCATGGACATTACATTACATTTGCGGAATACTTAGTACATAACAGAAAACACATATACAAGGATCATAATAGTTTAGTGTCTTTGGAAACTCGGAATATAATCTTCTAATAATGGTGGAAGATCCTCAACATCTCCCATAAAGATCTTCCTTTTTATACCTAAAACCTTTCTTTATATCCTGGGGAAAAGAAAACATAAAAGGGTGAGCTCAAATTCTCAGTAAGGGTAACCAAAAGAAATATCAATCACATCATATACATAAGAACATAGCTTTTGGAAATCATAACCTGTAAAAGAGATCATAATTTCATAAACTGGGATAACTCATGGTAGTGAAATGTAATCACAATAATCATAACTTAAAACATTAAAATTTGTGGCATACACACATAATCATAGAGAATCATTTCTTGTCAGTCAAGACTCATTGCCAAGACTGTCTTAGTGGACAAAGTCCCTTTCTGAACCGAGTCACCCTCGTTCCAGTCCTGTTTCACTGAACCGGTATAACCTACTGTTCCAGCCCGGTCTATCTCATGAGATATAAAATCTTTACCCAATACATTAGAGGGAGATATAGGTCCCACCCATCTCATAATGATACCATTCTTATGTGTGCCACAAAATCATAAATCATTCATCATTGCATAACCCATGTAATACAAATGGGAATCTTAAACATCATGACATCATAAAACAATTCATATAAGATAAAGGAATTCATAAAAATAATTCCATCACAACATAATAAAATCAATGTAATAATAGGGATAAAAATAGAACCCTTTATTATCTTAGATGGAAAATAATTTTGATAAAACACTTGAACTCCATTCTTGAGGAAAATATCCTTCCTTCTTCAAAAACATTTTTCCTTTCTTAACATGTCATACAATTTTAAACTAAAAGAAGTTGATTAAAAATAAACTTGAAAACTTTAAAAGGAAGCTTCTTGGAAATAATGTTTTAAAAATCCATTCATGCCGTATAAGTTAAAAAAAACATTCTTTTCACTTTTGTCGGAAGAGTCAAAAAGTACCTTGTACGAAAAACGACAAAAGATTCCTTTCATGTCTTTTACTAAAAACTCACCGAAGGGTAAAATTGGATTTAAACAATTGTAGGTGGATGTAAATAATATTACATATTGAGGAAACATGGATGTGGATGATAAAATACACCCCAGTAAATACCAAAGTATAAACAATCTCGGATAAAAATTAAATTGTGATATTTCCCTTACCTTAGGTCCGATTTGCTTCGTAAGTGTCCGAACCTCATGTATAATTATTTAAATAATGTCATTGACTTATTACAGAATCGTATTCATTGTTATGATATCATATATGGTTCACTTATGACTTTATATTACCCGTTCTTTTGTAAATTCTATGTTAAAGAGCGTTTTGGGTAAAATTGTTTCATTTGTCGTCCGTGTTTTGACTTGTAATTTATTCATATGATTACTTAGATCATGATTACATAATTACAGAATATAAAACATGATTTATATATAGATATTCAGAATATACATATATATAATAAATCAGTAAATGGAAAGAAATACACCGTTCCTGGAGACGGTAGTCCGTACGTACGCATGAACGCTGTTTTTGTTTCCTTATTGAATTGAATGAAATAATGTAGATGATATACATATAAATATACATAAATCCAGTATCATTATTATGTCATATATTTCATTAGTACTTATTATATATACTTTATAATCATTCATGAATGGTTAATCATTGAGAATGAATCTCATCGCGTCGTGGAGACAGTAGTCCGTACGTACGCCCGAGCGATGATATCGTTCCTATGGTCATGGAATTGTGTTGAAGTGTATGTATACTATTTCAGTATCAATATCACTTTTTAATAATCTTATATAGTTACTCATTACACCATTATACCCATCCAATTAAGGTGGTGGCGGAAAATAGATTACACCACGGCGTGGAGACGGTATTCCGTACGTACGCACGCGCGGTGATTTCCTTTTTTCCGTAGGATGGATAAAAGGTTAATTAGAGTTGTTCCATATTTATAATAACATATCAGTATATAATAAATACTTATGTTATTACTTTATCATGAAACAACTAAAGAAGAAGAAGTTGAAGAAGAAAGAAATTGAAAAAGATCGGTAATGGATATTACCTCTTTTCGACGCGCCTTTTCTTAACCTCCACTTAAAGAACTAAGGATGGCCTTTGAAGAAGACCAGGACCTCTAAGATGATACTAGGGAAGTGGAGAAGTGATTTTTTCAGGGGTTGGCCAAGCTTGAAGGCTCAAAGTTGTGTGAGGAAGAGAGGGAGGAGGTGCCCTTTTATAAGGGAAGAGAGGGGCACCTTTGGAATAACTAAAAATATTATTTTATTATAAAGTCAAGTTCGGTTTTAAATAGATCCAAATTGATTTATTTCAAGGATAAGGTGGGGATGGGTTGAAATACTCTCATACAATAGAATTTAGACAAGTTTAGGTTCCTATTTTAACCTTATCATTCAGATTTAACATTAAGTTAAATAATTTTACTTTTACCGTGTCTTCTTGTGTTCTTACACTATAAGGTTAATAAACTTACTATAAGAAGCCAAACGAACCCCAAATTGTTTATTATTAATATATATAACCTTATCTAAGTCATTTGGCCGAACCTTAGATTTTTAGGAATAAAATAACAATTAATATATAATATTTGTTTTAAAAACTATTTTATGTCAATTTTGACACTATTTAGTAATTGATTTTTGTGAAAATCATAACAGAATGATAAGTTCGAAAAAAGTTAATGAAATCAATAATAACATGCCATATTAATCTATAAAATTAGTTTAATTCATAAAAAGGCTCAACTTATACTTATTTAGACATTTATAATATCAATTATTCTAATTTTTCACTATTATGGTAATTACTGCATCATCATTGTGTCATAAATAAATTGAATTATTTAAAGTCTAAAAATTAAAAATAAAATACCATTATGTAGGAAATATTTTTAGATTTCTAATGAATATTTATAGTCGAATTTATCTTATGTATAACCCCATATTAAAAATGTTTTACTTATTAAACATTGATTTTAACTATTTTAACCCTTCTTTAAATAAATTAATAATAAATGTCCTAATCTAATCCAAGTGGGCCTAAGTGGTCATATTTTATTCCTAAGATAGTTTTTGGTCGAATTACACTTGTACAATAGAATTAGTACATGTGTTAGGGTAATAATAATATCATTTTTACCCTTAATTACCCTATTTACTTTTAACCGTGTTAATAAAAGTAAAAAGTTACTATTCACCAAAAATTATTTTCATCTCATTGAACCACATTTTACTTACTGACATCAACCGTGTCTCTCGGATTTTTTAAATTAAATTCACAGAAGTGGTAAAATTATGTTTTATGAAAAAATCAGTTTTTTAACTACCACTTAGTAGTTTCACTATTCATCAAAAATTGATGTTTTTCAGAACAATGCCAAAATTTCATCCTAAACTATATTTCATATTCTGAATTCAAAAATGAAGTCTATTTTACCAAATTCATAACATAGAAGTTGCATTAATTAATTTTATAATTAAATCTCGCTGTTAAGACAAATAGCGTGGTTTTAAGAAATAATATCTATCACAAGATTGACACTTGTCTTTGTCTGGTTTAAATGTGAAATTACATCCAATGACCAACATTGTATTAAATTGTAAAAATATATTCTAAATATACTTTAAAACCACTCAAATTAATAATTTATCACTATTAATTATTTCGATTGAAAAAGTTGTTTTTAACTAAAATTTAGTAATTTTCACTATTCATCAAAATATGAAAGTTATCCGAAAATTACCAAAATTTCACCCTAAGCTAATTTTGATATTCCAAATCCAAAAATGAAGTCCGTTTTGAAAAATAAGATTTAAAAAATTTTAAAAAGTGGTTATTACTATTCATAATGGCTAGTTTTAATAATATCTAAATAGCATACTGTTGTTTAGTGAAACTCGGTATTGCGTATTACACACGCTATCGAGGAAGGTCACGATTGCGTGTAATACAAGGCAAGTCAAGGATGCGTGTTGAGCAAGCTCCTTTTGGTGTAGCGTACAACACAAAACATTAATAAAATTAAAAAGAATATTTTTCATAAAATCTCGGGCTGTTACAGTATTTATGGTGGCTTGGGATATAGAGGAACATTGGTGGATTTGTTTCCCAAATCCTTAACTACTATAGGATATTGTTGATGAACTAGTGTATTGGTGGGTTTCGACAGTGACATCCTATTACCATGTCAAGTTGGGAGGACATAATGGTGGAATTATGTATATGGTAATGTATTTCACTAAGGATCCACTAATATGTCTAGTTGATTATCAACCAACTATTGATATATACCCATTTTCTAACAATCTATGAAGATCACTCCATAGATGATCATGGAAATGCCTATGTCTGTGAGATTGTGTTCTTTAATATAATTTCATAGAACATTGTATCCATAATTGAAATTTTTATAAATTATGTATTTTTACGGAGCCCAATTTTTATTATGGTCTCATTTGAGATTTGTCGTAGTATATCATATCTAGGGAGAAAGTCAATCAATACAGTTGATACACATACTAACTAATATTCTTTGGGTTATTCCCTATATTTTGGCAGAGTATGAGATGATCACGTATATTTGGATGAGATCACATAAAAAACATTTATTGTATTAAAAAAATTAATATTATATTTCAATTTATACTACACTATGTTGTTCACATAGTTCATGGCACTAGGATGTTTCAGTAGTAGTTGTGGAGCCCATATTCGTACATGACACCTTTGAGATTGTAGAACATATTTCAAATAGAATGATAAAATATAATATTTGAAAAAAATTACAATAAAAGAATATATTTTTTTATTCAATAGTATATCATGATTTTTTCAGAGTGACACCTTGTTTAGTCCACCGATGTTTTATGAAGTACGTGTAGCTTGATGAATGCTATGTTGAATCATTCGAGATCAAAAAGAGGGTTGTGAAAATGGCGTATATTCTAGGTATTCCATCTTATTATCTATATATGAACTACAAATTTTATATTTCTAATAACTAAATGAATATTCCATATTCTACACAAGTCATTGAATATTATCATATTGAATGGGAGGTTGACACATCATACATGGTATTTCTGGTGTAGATTGTAAACCATAGTGATAATATTCCTTAATGGAAGATGTTAGTTGTAGTGGTGTTTATTTGGAATAATGAATGGGTAGTTGAGGAGACAATAGTGGAATGTGTTGACGTTTAGATAAAATGGCCTCATTTTTTTAGGAATAACAATAAATCGTAAATCTCTGTGATGAGAACTGGTTAAGTGGAGATAATTCTAACATTATAATTTTATTTCTATCTATGAGGTATTTTGATTTTTTTTAAATTTCATTCAACCATTTTTCTTCACCAATATGGTTGATCAAGAGTGTAGATTCTCATTGATAAGTGTCTATAAATTTCTTGTTATTGATGTAATAAGTCACTAATGCAAAGGTGGATGGAATATATCTGTTAGCTAGCTAGTGGAATTCACTACTCATCTGGTTGTTTTTTGGAGGATTTTATAATTATTCAATCCCCAATAGAGAGTAGGGAGTGTTTTAAAAACCTAAGGTGTTATGCCTTGCCCAATTTACTACTGATGATTAGTCACTGGCTAGTTAGCAGTTCCACATTCCCACTATTGAGGCCAAACAGGTAGTTGATAAAACATGTTCAAGGGTGATATTATTAAACTATAAAATATATAAATATCATGTAGTTTTGACCAAATTTAAATTTCAATTTCAACTGTATTTCACCTATTCAATTTTAGGTCACCCCTTTGTTCCCTATAGTACTCCCATTCACACCCCATACACATTCAATGTATGATTGATTTTCATATTACATGCATATATTATTGAGTAGTTTAATGTGTTGATTTTATTATTTATTTAACTAACATGCCATGTTTTGAATGATTTGACCAATTTTATTATTTTTCACCATTTCAAGTGATACAATACATTGAAGGAAAAGTCATGAAAAGCCTATACAACTTGAATGAAAAATACACATCATGTACATCCAGTACATGATGTGATGATAGTCGAACCAGCACATGAGATTTACACGGATTCAACACGATGGAAGAAAAAGTGGATCTGAGGCACACGTTGTGCAACCCAAGAACACGTCATGTAGGACTCAATGTGTAGAGAAAAATCTGGCAATGTGGTCTATAGGTTATGGGTGATTTTTTCTATAAAAAGAGGCATACATTTACCATTATAACATTTTCTAGGACAAGAAGAATTCCAAGAAACACATGTGGGTGAAGTATTGATGATCCAGATCCATTCTTCATTGCCATTCTTCCTCTGTTGCCCAAGGTTCTCGATCGCAACATGATCGAGTATTCTCTCTTATGTAGGGTGATGTTATTTGAATAGGGAGTAAAACTTAGGGACGTTTTTCATAACTTTATTCTTGTTTTGGATTTTTGAGAAGGTCATTTATAAATTCATATATAATTATTTTTCATAATTGAATGACCATTTCATGTGACTTGAAGAGAATTATTTCGCATCTATCCAACTCTTCCCATGACCATTGTTAAGTCTAGGATTGTTATGTTTAAAAATACTTTTGGGCGCCTATTTATATATTTGCTCCATATATATGACCATTTCAGAAGTGAGATCATAAGATTAGGAATTGATACCAAGACTAAGGATCCAAGATGACCGAATTCCAAAACCAAAACATATCAAACACATATCAATTTAATCCATAGCACAGGAACATGAATGTAACTGAACCTGGCATACCTACTATATTAATTCAAAACCCAATCAATCATACTTTTATTTCCAATTTCTAAAAATGAATTAAATACTTCCAATTTCCGTTTTAAAAATTATTTTAGTACATACACCATGTCCTTGTGGGTTCGCCACTCTAACATACAAGGTACTGCATTTCGATTTAGTATTATTTGTGTTTTATAAATAAAATTTATGTAGAACCATATGGAAATAAGGATGCCATGTGGGGCTATCAAGGATCAATCTGGTGATGCTATAATTGTTTGTTCTTATTAGATTGAATCCAAATTATTTATCATTTTTGAAAAATAAAAATGGATATATTGTTTATTAGTGGATTCCATGAATTTCTCGTAATTGATTCTCCCTTTCATCATATACAACTCATAAATCATGTGATATATTGATACTAATTAGCTTGACCTAAATATCTCATATTTTATTGATTATCAATACAATATTGTTTCATTTATTTAAAAATTTTCAAGTAAATTGAAGTCCATTAATTAGATATATGTTGGAATAAGATAATTTTAAAGATAGTATAATATATTAAAAGATTGAATCTTAATATTATCAAGGGTTTTCCTTGAATTATGATTCAAAACGACATTCTCAATGAATATAATTTTCATATCATCCATTTTTATCGAAGGTTTTTTTTAGTGATTCAATCATTCTTCTTTTTTGAACATTATTCTTCCTTTTCAACGACCATGGCTTAGGATGCCCCATAACATTTGAGGTCCTTTTATAGTCTTCATCCAAATAATATTATGTTTTACAATGAATTATTTCTCTTCATTGATGGTCATTGACTATGGGTGATTGTGTAGTATGTGATATCCATATATGTTTATTAATATCACGAATATTATTAGAGTTTCTTGTTACCATTCTCGATGTGGATCGCAACTTATTAGATGATAATACAATATTCCCCCGATAACTTTATATTATTGTTTTATTTTTTATATTACATGTTATTGGTTTTACCATTAATTTAGATGATTAGTTCATTGTATTCATAATAGTTGGATTGGTATTACATGATTACACCTTGAGGCGGGTGTTTGTGGTTTGTGGGGAAAATGGCAGTAAACCCTTACAAGAGTTTAAAAACCGATAGCCCTGAGTCCAAGACTAAAACTCATAGCATTGATTTTACCATGTAATGTGTAGAAACATGATAATTTGACGATTACGATTTTATGTTTGACTAAATTCCCATTGGCTTCCAAGTGATGTGTCACTGGACATAGGGCTAGTTCTTGATCATTTCTAACACTCTTTGATCACTCTTCAATTTTTTGAGATAAAATATGTACGAAATGTTATCATGGTGGTTTGATGAGAACATAAATTATTATTTATACTGTTATAATTCCATTCAAATTTATTTTTATCATCAAATACATATGAGTGAAAATGAATTCTGATCAGATTGGTGGTTTCCTAAAATGTTTTATTACTAACACTATGTATGGTAAATTTGATGAGTGTATAGTCTTCAGGTATTGGGATCCAAGAATGTGAAATGGTGTTTTTGAAAAAAGTAGACTAAAACAGAACATAGCTTGTAGTTGTTCCTAGAAATAATCTATAGGATATAAATTTTTACATATTTATTAACATTCTAGTACATTTATTATGTTTTTTATTTACAAATTAAGATCGTGTTATTTATTGTATAACTTGTATTCAATTTTTTATTATTGATTTCCACCAGTTTAGTATAAATTTTTATTTTTTTATTATATTAGTGAATGTGTAAATACATAGAAATTTCAAGGATAATTTTTCATAAATTCTTTGAAATTTTACGAGTCCGCAGTTTCTGACGGCGCCTGATTCCAAGCCCCGGTGTGACCGAAATCAATTTCTGGCATTTTGTTTGGGTACGTTCAGGGGACATACAAATGGGATTATCTAACATTTGAACCGGTGCTCGGAAACGAAATCTTAGGGCATCGATGGACTCGCAGTGTCGGTATTCTATTAAGGGGACCTTTAATGGAGTTTCGTTTTATCGGGAGGAGAAGTAAATTTTTGGGGTTTGTTATTAAAATAAAAATAAAAATATGAGTTATATATTTTTATTTGGATGGTGTTTATTATCTTTAAAAGTAATTTGGATGTGGGACTCACAGCTCACATAAACACCCAAGTGAGGATTTAGTGTGGTGGGTCCCACAAGAACCCAACCCCATTCACCACCCCTCAACTCCCTTAAAATCCCCATTAACACCCCTTAATTAATTTTCCATCTTACCTCTTTTCATGTGAACTCTCCACCTCCCTACATTGATTGTGTCAACCCCATCAATTGAACTAATTAATCTCCATTAATTAATTAAATTATGTGTCAATAATTCATATTGAATTGTTTTGAATTACATTGAAATGTTTTTATACTGGAGGGCCTTTTATTATATTTGTTTGGAAAATATTCATGGGAAAAGATTTGGAGAAAAAATCTTGGTGGAAATTCCTTTTCTCGATGAAGAACATCCCTCATGAAGAACACGAAGAACTTCTTCCAATGACTCTTCCTTCACGGATGCACCCCGATTTCAAGGAATCTACATCGTCTTTGGATTCTATTTCCGCATCACATCAACGACTCTTCCTCCAACGTTGATGGGATGACACCGTTTTCAGTGACACTCGTCTTCCACAGCTCGTCGACGTGCGACATCAATTACGAGGTAGGAGGTTTCTATAATTTAAATTGAATAAATTATACCTTTTTTGTTGAATGCATGTAATCATATATTTCCATTTGTTACTACCTTATGTGGACGACACGAGCATAAAGAACACATCCCGAACACCCTCCGTTGTTTCTTGTTTTTATTCGCGATGGAGTCGGTGTTGGAAGAGGTTGCGGCGACCTGAGTTGGCGGAGATCTGGGGCTGCGATGACCAATGGTGGTGGTGGCAACAGAGGCCGCGAGCTGGCCCGAAGAGGACCGCGACACCGGGTGCCGCGTGGAAGGTATAATGCGGCCCGCAACAGTGGGCCCCTCGGCCAAAGAAGAATCGGTCGGCTTAATCCGACCGGCTAGAAGAACCGTGGTTCCTCTCGGCACCCCGTTGCAAATGAACCGTGTCTCGTGCTCCTTGGGCCGCTTCAGCGGGCGAACCGGCCGGCCACCTGCTGGCCAGGTTGAAGAAGTCATGGAATCGGCCACCAAGCCGGGACATTCCCCACTGGGCTAGGCCGTGATTCACTAGACCGGGTCGACCCATCAGCCGGGTCAGACCCACTGAGCCAGGACGGGCTGACCCGCCATCCCACTGGTCTTGATGGGCTTGGGCCATTTCGCTTTAATGCGAATATTGTTCTTCATCGTGCATCTGATCGACACTCCGTCTGCAGCAATGGGACCCCTGTGATGAGAAAATCCTTTTTCGATACTCTAATTGTGTTTTGGAAAACATTTGAAAACAACTGGGTTTGAAAAGAGCGTATTTCCAACCAGGCCCCTGGAACAAAAATGCCAATAACTTCCAGACCAGGCGTCTGTTTCATGCTGCGTCTGTCATATTGGGTTTCTTTTGACGAGACAGAACTTCGGGATACATCGACTTAGGACTTAGTGATAGTTGATGTAATGACCTCTTTGCTCGAGAAGCAGACCCTCTTATAATCAAGTGTGCTGTGTACGAGAACCATAGAGCTTCCTGCGACTGCGACGAATACTATACTGAAATCCACTGTGGGTTTGACAACGGTGAGTACTATACTGGAATCCTCCATGGGATCAACATCGATGAATACTGTACTGGAATCCTTTGAGGGTTCGACAACAACGACTACTATATTGGAATACATCGTGGGTTCGACAGCGACGACTACTGTACTGGAATCCTCCGTGGGTTCGACAGCGACGACTATTGTTCTGGGATACTCCATGGGTTCGACAATGATGACTACTATTCTTGTATCATGTGTGGGTCTGGCAGTTTGACCCTTGTACTTGTATCCTGTGTGGGTCCGATAGAGTAACTTGTTATGTATCCTGTGTGATCTGACCGCTTAGCCGGTCTGGTATCCTGTGTGGGTCCAACATCTTAGAGGAATATGTGACTACATCTAATCATCTATTTCGCTATAAAAAATATGTATACCTATATGAGCTGAGTCTTGAAGTTCAATCATTATCAACGATGTGATTGACTTTACTTCCTGTGTGGACTGGATTGTGCTTGGGCTCGAGAGTTGGATCCGATCTGAGATTGATAACATAGGTATATATATGGGCATATACCTAAGTAGGGTTGGTTGTTACTTTGTGTTGTATCTTTCTTATTTTTCTTATCCTTAGTGGATATTTTGAGACCTCACAGGTCTCGGGGTCCCTACTGAGTATCATTATAATCACCCCTACACGGGATATGCAAACACATCGTCGTGTTGGATGAAGATGATAGACAGTGTTGACAGAGGCCGAGAGCGAACCCAGACTAGACGGTACCCATAGGTGGACCACATGGCGAGACATTACATGGTGCAGACCGATAGAGGTGGAGTGTTGAGGTGGACATCTGTACCTTACCTTCAGGTAGGATACTCAGCAAACGTTCTAGGAGATGAAATTCAAAGCTTTTGTCCCTTTTTCAGTTGTACATGCTTTCCGTTGTACATTTACCCTACTGTTGGGCTTGTATTTCCGGCCCCTTTACTTTGAGCACTACTTTTTTAGTACAGTTTTCACTTAGTGTTTACTTCCTGCTGTGTAATCTGTTGTGTTTGTCTACTTTTATAAATGAAATTCCTTCCCAACTTAGGGAATAACGCCTTTGGTGCTAGTCGTGGGCCCCTAGCCTCTGAAAGGCAGGCTTGGGGTAGTCACGACACGGGCCCCGAGGATGGGTCATGACAAATTTGTATCATAGGAGTCAGTTCTACCATAGAACTCAGGACTCTGATCTTTCATTTCTGTGATGCAATTGTGTTAAGAATATTTTCTATGCTTTTCAGTCCATGGAGTCCAGTGTTGGTGCAGCAGCCGACATATCCATACACCAGGACCCTGACCACTAATTTTCAACATAGTTTACGGAAAAACTTATTGCATGTGTGTTTCAAGAGTTTTATTTTGTTGTATCATTGAGTCAGCTCAATAGGTATAAATTTTTGACCATGTCACACCTGTTGTTAATCGGGATTCTACTGCGAAGACAACCAACTAGGGTTCTCAAGAAAGAGTACACGATGACAGCCCACCGAGCGACGAGGCTCCGGTGCAGGGCCCTCTTACTATGTTGGAACCTTCGGGTGGTGTACCTGCAGCACCACCACCCGTTGGGCAGAAGATTCCACCAGCAATACTAGCAGACAGTGCACACTGACTGAGCACATTTCATGAGTTCCCATGGTAGAGACCTTTGGGGGTTCAAGGTGAGACAGATTCCTAAGAAGCAGAGGACTGGATGGAGGCGATTACTGGAGTTTTCCGCCTAGTTGATACACTATTAGAGCAGATGACGATATTAGCTATGAATATTTTTCAACTAGTGACCATGATGATGTTACTATTAATAATGAAGTTTCGATACTCCGACCGTTTTCCTAGATGGTACCTTCGGGAAGTGTGCCAACTATATCACTTCCCATTGGCCAGCAGACACTACCGGCAGTACTGGTAGAGGACACTTGTGGGATTAGTACCTTACATGTGTTTTAGCACCAGTTATCCCTCATGTTATGAGGCGAGCCCGACCCAAAGGCGACTGAGGAATTTCTTGGGGAGGTTACTGAGAGTTTTCTAGAGCTTATACAGCTTTGACAGGACGACGTGTCGGTAGCTAAGTATTCATCGAGACATACCGATCTTTCTTGGTACTCGATGAATATGTTTCGATCATTGCATTAGTGGTCAGAACTCAGATCAAGGTGTGTTTAAGGATATCCAAGGCCGAACTTTTTCATCTACACATTCTTACTTATGTTAGGGTGCTAGAGAGAACCTTTGTGGTTGAATATTCATTGGCTGAGCGGATACATCCAGTGAATGTTAACTGTTGGAAAGCATGAAATTTGCATCAGTCTCAGAGACTTGGGCATGAGGGATGTTTCAGGAAGAGGGATTGTTAAGGACATATAAATCTGTAGGGCAGTAGACATGGAACAAGAGCTAGGAGATCAGCATGAGGTTGTGAACATTTCGACATGTTACAACCACACACCTTTGTAGTCCCCGCTACAATCATGGAGGTGGAGGGAAGGGGAAAAGAGTATCTACATTCGGTCAAGAGGTGTGACCCAAGGTCTCTAAGAATGATTTGAGTTACGATATGTGTCTACTAGTAGCTGCCATATCAATAGACATAGGTGCCAATCATTCCTTCCTTCCACAAATATTTTCCCATACCTAGTGTTTCTGGTTAGCCATTGACATGACCCACACGTATGGATATTCCTTTGGGAGGTAACTCGATAATCACACTTACGAAGATGGTGTGATCTGACCCTTGAGGCGAGAGTTTCGATTAGACCATCTTCATAGAAGTGTCGAGGCCTTACGACGTTAGTTTGTGTATGGACTGGGTAACCCCATTTCCTACACAGATTGAATATATAAGGCAAAATAGTTGTGGTTTATCTACAACGTTGGGATGAGGTTTTTCATTGGTCAGCAAAAAGAAAAACCCAAGCAGCACCAGATGGAATCATTAATAAGACGGTGATGTCGATCACTCAGGAGTCGGCCGGACATACCTTTGTGGCAGACATTTATAGAGTTTAAGGACCACTATCATTTTTCACCATGAAGCAGAAACCCTTCATATAGTCAGAGAGATGACATCAGATCTTTTAGGAGCTGAGCCAAAAGTTGACTAGTGCACCCATCTTGAGGCTATCATAGGAGAGATTTGGGTACTTATTTTACTGCGATGCATTGGGGACCAGACTATGGTGAGACCTGATGTAGGATTGAGCAATCATCAAGTATGGTTCTTTGCAGTTGAGACTGTATGAGAAGAACTACGCTACCCATAACCTGGAGTTAGCAGGAGTGGTCTTCGCCTTGACGATGTTGCAGCACTATCTTACGAGAGAATGTTTTACTGTAATCTCTAACCACCAGAGTCTCAGGTATATCTTCTCATAGAAGGACCTGAACATGAGACAACACTGGTGGCCAGGTATGAAGAAAGCAGTAGCAGATATTGTCTCTCGATGCCTCACTTGTCAGCAAATGTAGGTGGAGCACCAGGTTCTAGTAGGCTTGGTACAGCCCGTAGAGGTTACAGAGTGGAAGTGGGATTGTATATCTATGGATTTTATGATGGGGCATTCACATACATCCAGAGGACATGACTCTATCAGGGTGATTTTCGACCGATTCACCATGTCGGCCCACTTCCTACCGATAAGAGAGAAGAGCTCAGTAGAGAGATTGAAACGCCTCTATATTCAAGAGATCATATGACTTCATGGTGTTCCATCGACTATCGTCTCTGATCGAGATGCCCGTTTCCCTTCCTGGCTATGTAAGGGATTACAGGAGGCTTTTGGGATGCGGCTTTGCTTGAGCACCACCTTATATCCACAGACGGGTCGCGAGACAGAGAGTAACAATCATACTCTTGAGGACATGCTCTGTGCATGTGTCCTCAACTTTGGTCGCAGTTGGGATGATCACTTACCCTTGGTGGAGTTTGCGTACAACAACATTTATCACTCCAACATCGGGATGGAACCTTATGTGGAACTATACGGACGACCTTGTTGATCACCTCTATGATGGACTGGCCTAGGGGAGTCAACACGTGTAGGACCAGAGATGGATCAGGCTACGACAGAGAAGGTGCAGATTATCCAAGAGTAGATGAAGACTGCACAGAGCAGACAGAAGTCATATGCTGATAGGAGATGAAGACAAATGGAGTTCATGGATGGAGACCACGTCTTCCTACGGGTCTCACCTCGATGAGGTCTACAGAGATTTGGTCGGGGTGCCAAGTTATCTCCGCACTTCATTGAACCATTCCAGGTTCTCAGCAGAGTAGGAAAGGTGGCTAACCGCCTAGCCCTTCCACCCCAGATGCACCAGGTGTGTGACATCGTCCACGTATCTCTTTTGAGGAGTTACGTGCACGAACCATCCAACATCATCGACCATAGGAAGCTGGACATTGATGACGGGGAGACATTCACAGAGGTCTCGATGGAGATCGAGGATTGATAGGAGCTTGTTCTACGTGGACAGTCGATTCCTCTTTTGTGCATTCGCTGGTAGCACCAGAACCTCCAGGAGAGAACATGGTAGTGGGAGGCTCAGATGCGTGCTCAGTACCCCCCATTTGATTCCCTAGTTTATGTTGTAGCATTACGGGGACGTAAATCGCTGAGGTGGGTGTAATGTAAAATCCTGTAAATTCCAAGGAATTTTTTTTCTAAAATTCTTTGGAATTTTAAGAGTATGCAGTTTCTGACGGAACCTGATTCTGAAGCCCTGTGTTCCCCGAATCGATTTATGGAGTTTTTTCGGGAACGTTCAGTGAACATATGAGCGAGATTTTCTAACATCTAAACAAGTGCTTGGAAACTAAATCTGAGGGCTTCGATGAACATTTAGTGCTTATATTCGCTTAAGGGGACATTTAACATAGTTGTGTTTTATTGAGAGGAGAAGTTAATTTTTGGTGTTTTTTATTATAAAAATAATTAAAAATATGAGTAATATATTTTTATATGGTGGGTGGTTATAATCTCTAAAAAGAAGTTGGAGGTGGGAACCACACTCCACATAACCACCCAATGGAGGATTTAGTGTGCTGGGGCCCATACAAACACAAACCATTTCACCTACCCTCAACTCCCATAAACTCCTCATTAACACCCCTTAATTAATTTGACAACTTCCCGCTTTAAATGTGAACTCTCACCACCCTCCATTGATTGTGACAACCCCATCAATTGAATTAATTAAGCTCCCTTAATTAATTAATTTGATTGTAAACTATTCATTTTTAAATGTTTTGAATTACAGGGAAATGTTTTTATATTGGAGGGCCTTTTATTATATTTGTTTGGCAAATATTCATGGAAAAACATTGGGAGAAAAACTCTTGGTGGAACATCCTTTTTCTCAACAAAGAACATCCCTAATGAAAAACGTGAAGAACTTATTCCAACGACGCTTTTTCCTTGGACGCACCCTGATTTCAATGAATCTACGTCGTCTTCGGATTCTTTTTCTACGTCACGTCAACAGATCATCCTCCAGTATTGATGGGTCGACACTGTTTTCTGTGACACTCATCCTCGATGGATTGTCGACGTGCGACGTCAATTACGAGGTAGGGGGTTTGTATAATTTAAATTGAATTAATTATACTTTCGTTCTTGTTGAATGCAAGTAATCATCTATGGCCATTTTTTACCTCCTTAGGTGGAGGGCGTGGGCCGAACAAAAACGGCCCGATGACCCTCTTATGTTTCTTGTTTTCATTCACGATGGAGATGTTGTTGGAAGAGGTGGCAGCAACCAGGTGCCACGTAGAAGGGAGACTGTGGTCCACAACCGCGGGACGCTCGACAGAAGAAGTACTTGCTGGCTAAATCCAGGTGGGCAGGATGAACTGCGGTGACTCTCGGCGCCATGTTGCGGACGAACCGTGGCCCGCGCTCTGGGGGCCGCTATGTCTGGAAAACCGACCGGCCGCCTGCCAGCCAGGTTTATGAAGTCGCGGCACCCCGCAGGTGCCGCGTAGAAGGATAGTGGCCCACTGTCCGGGTCGCTCGATCTGGAGAAGATTGGCCATCTTCGGTCGACCGGACAGGAGGGGCGACACCGCTCGGCGCCGCCGTTTCAAAAACCCAGCCCCCCCCCCCCCCCGCACCGCTCTGCCAACTGGCCGAGCCCCAGCCAGGTGTGGGCTGGGCCACCCATGCGCAGGCAGGGCCACCTGCAGCTGGGATGGGCCGTGCCCCGCCGGGCTGGGCCGCGTACCACAAGGCTGGGTTGTGCCCCACTGGGTCGGGCCACGCTTCACCAGGTGGGGCCGACCCCTTAGCTGGGTCGGACCCACTGAGCCAGGATGGGCCAACTGGCTAGCCCATCGGGCTTGACGGGTCGGGCCTGTTTCGCCTAAATGGAAATATTTTTTTTAACCATGCGTCCGATCGACATGCCATCTACAAAATTGGGACCTTTGCGATGAGGTGCTCCTTTGCGATACACTAATTGTGTTTTGAAAAACTTTTGAAAATGGCCAGTTTTGGAATAAGCATAATTCCAACCGGGCCCCTGAAATGGAGAAGCCAATAACTCTCAGACCGCGCTTCCGATTGACGCGCCATCTATTGCATTGGGTTTATTTCGACGAGATTGAACTTCGGGGTACATCAAATATGGACTTCATTATAGTTTATGTAAAGACACTTTTCTCGAGTTGCAGACACTCCCGGAATCGAGCATACTATGTGCAGGAACCCTAGAGCTGGTTGCGACTGTGACGACTACTGTACTGGAATCCTCTGTGGGTTTGAAAGTGATGACTACTATTCTGGAATCCTCCGTGGGATCAACAGCGATGAATACTTTACCGGAATCCTCTGTGGGATCGACAATGATGACTACTGTACCGAAATCCTTCGTGGGTTCAACAGCGACGACTACTATACTGGAATCCTCTATGGGTTCGACAGTGAAGAGTACTATACTGGGATCCTCTGTGGGTTCGAAAACGATTACTACTGTTCTTGTATCATGTGTGGGTCTGGTAGTTTACAGTGATGACTGATGTTCTTGTATCCTTTATGGGTCCGGCAGTTTGACCTATGTTCTTGTATCCTATGTGGGTCCGACAGAGTAGCTAGTCTTCTATATTGTGTTGGTCCGACAGCTTATCTAATCTTATATCATGTGCGGTTCCGACCACTTAGATGAATCTGTGACTAAATGTGATCATCTCTATCGCTATACAAAAGATTTATACCTATGTCAGTTGAGTCTTGACATTCAATCATTATCAATGATGGTATTGACTTTACTTCTTATGTTGACTAAATTGTGCTTGAGCTCGAGAGTTGGAGCTGAACTGAGATTGATAACTTTGGTATATGAATGGGAATATACCTAAGTAGGGATGGTTGTTACTTTGTGTTGTATCTTTCTTATTTTTTTTATCCTTAGTGGATATTGTGAGACCTCGCGGGTCTCGGGGTCCCTACTGAGTATCATTGTACTCACCCCATTACAGGAAATACCCTCAATTCGTTGTGTTGGATGCAGAAGACGGACAGTGTTGATGGAGGCTAAGAGCGAGCCCAGACCAGACGATACCCTGAGGTGGACCACACGGTGAGATGGTACACGGAGCGGACCGATAGACGTGGAGTACTGAGGTGGACATTTGTACCTACCCTTCAGGTAGGATACACAGCGGACATTCTAGGAGATGATATTTTTATCTATTGTCCCTTTTTCAGTTTCACTTTCTTTCCGTTGTACCTGTACCTTACAGTTGGGCTTCTATTTCCGGCCCCTTTACTTTCAGCACTACTTTTTGTGAACAGTTTTCACTTAGTGTTTACTCCATGTTACGTACTCTGTTGTGTTTTTTTATTTTCAAAATCTCAATGCCTTCCCAGCTTAGGGAATAACACCTTTGGTGCTAGTATCTAGCCCATGGCCTATGGAAGGCGGCCTTGGGGTTGTCACGACACGGTCCATGAGGACGGGTCGTGAAAGAATGTATAATATTCATAAGGTATGGAATCAAAACTGATTGACTTAAGATGCTCGCATCTATTTAGAACCCCTATGCACATGAGGAAAAATAAACGAGGGATTTTGAATCTCTAGATTAGACCCAGTTGATTGGTTGGGCATTACAGTTACCCAATAATGGTTTGGTCTAGTAATTGTTTATATTTAAATAATTTTGAAAATAAAACAAATCATATATTTATAATCATTAAAAACAGTGCAGTTTTTTTGATGTTCATGGTATGTGGTAGATTGTCAAATCCAAATCATATGACCCCAAATGGATATATATTTTTATCAAACCTATGTACAAGAAGTCTACTTTAATCCCCTATAATGCATCACCAATATCTACCACCAAATATATTAAAAGACCATGTCAAACTAGAAACAAATATAAATGTTTCTTATATAGTCATAATGTATAGAGATATTTTATTTCATGAAAAACATGGAATGCACCAGTTTTTCTCATATATCCTCATAGAGTCACTTTATTTAAACACATATGTATTTTTGGACCCAGGAAATATGTCTATTAACAATTCTAACCACTGTAATAACATAATTCCCATCCACCGTGTCCTAGAATGGACTCCTTATATCTATATTATTTATCTATTGGAATTCATAACAACTAAAATAATAACATTCCTTTTTGAATTCTTTAAAATGTTTATTTACTTAAAAAATTATATATTGGATACCTCATGACATTTTTTGTATCACATCATGATTTTTGAAAAACAATTATCCAATGAATTGTAATAAACCACAATACATATCAATAAATATATTGATAATAAAAATCATCTAAAATCACTAAATACTAAAAAAAATTCATAGTAAGACTATAATTTTACTTTTATGTAAATATAACTTCATTGGAGGGAATTATGTTTTTTAGTGTCCTCCATCCACCCACTAAGTTTTAAAATAAAATATTGAACAACAAATAATTGGGATTACTATATCCCCAATTATTAAAAAATTTCACGGGGTTGATTTATATTATTATAAATTAAAAACAAATCATAGAACTTTTATATATTGTGAAACAGAAATTCACCATAACACATAAAAAATAAATTAAGAAATTATATATATGGAAATATAATCTTACTAATAAATTATTCAACATTACTATCACAGTTTATCCTAAAAACTCTATGATATCCTTGAACATAATCAACATCCCGAGTATGTATCAAATTCTATAATTTTTAATTGAACATTAATAAACATTTATAATTAGAATATGATATTAATTCAAATATTATAATCTATGAATTAATTTTGAGATTCATAGTTACATTATTTCCATAAACAATAATGTGATTGTGGTCCTTAACATGTCTCTTACACTCATAAAAATATATTTTCCTTTAAATACAAATTAGTAATTAATTTATAAGGAAAATAATGAAATCCAATGAATTGGTCACATAGTCATTTATTATTTTACAATTATGATAATTTGACAATTTTATTATTCTTTTGTAATTAATTATCTATAAAAAAGTGAACAGTTATTTTTTGGGATGTATTTGATTTTTAGTGGGTGAAAACCATGATTGGATCTGTAACACATACACTATGAATTTAATAAATGGTTATTATGAAAAATCAAGGATATAGAGGAAGAGATATTTCTAATAATTGGAATGGAGAAACTATAATTATACATCTTATATAGATTGATGGGTGATTCTAGAAAATTGAAGATGTGAGAAGTATCATACTATATATTTGGATAAAAAAATAATAATATCCCTATGGATGGATTTTATTAAAAATTAAAAATTTTATTAGCCCAAAAAAGGACTACACGACCCATTATATCCCCAATATAAATATATTGGGCACCTAATGGCCAACAAAAAGCTAGATTAAGGACACTAGAAAATAAATAACACCCGAAGGAGCTCTCCCACTCCTAGTATAGAAAATGATATGTTTTTCAACTCTACTGGGTATCATGTTGGGTTCTATATGACTTGGAAACAACAACATCTATAAAATACAAAAATATTCAATTTATTTTGACCACACACTACAATCATGTCAAAACATATCATAAAATTATCCTAAAACCCTGTGTAACATAATCCCAATCCATATTTATTCAATCATAGGTTTTATTAACAAAATTCCTTAAATATTTTATATTTTCTATCCCTTAATGATAAAGGTTATTAAACAAATCCTATCCTTCAATCCAGATATATATATCCCATATTTAAGTGTACTATCCTTTTTTAATCCTTGGATTTGGTGTAATATAATAGTGGAAGGATGTTCAGTAAATATCATGGAATATTGGAATTAACATATGCAAATAATTACATTCTTCTAATATGTTTTTTACTCTAAAAAATATCCAATATATCTTGAATATGATAAATATAAATTATATTACATATGAAATACAGTCAATATTGATCTTGAAACTAACCTGAAATAATTGTAGGGACATCATAATCCCCATGTTGAAATATCCTCTTGTATCATTATTCATCATAAAATATGATCTTTAATAATGGAATCGTTATCTTTATGACTAATTGATTAAACTATCATTTTAACTCTAATAATTTAAAAAATTTACCTTTCTCTTTTCGTGAAATGGGTTTTTCATAATTTGGTAGGATAAAATATCAGACAAAATTTAATATAACCCCTCAATCATCCATAATTGAATGGTTAAATATATAATAGTAATTTTTTTGATTTATACAATCATTTTTTCATTTAATTGTATTTTTTCTGAGTTATGTTTTTATGTGAGAAGTCTCATGTACATTATGGATTCTTATGGAGGGTTTTAGAAGACTTTATTTTAGAGCATGGTGAAACGCGTGACTGATTATCTCCTATCGACCGATCAAAGTTCTGCTGCTCTTTTAATGTATATAGAAGCCCTCATGTCGATTCCTCGGTGATGATACTTTTTTATAGTCAGGTGTTTTTAGTTAATTGTATTCTGATTGGGGGGTTTTTTTGCAGAGAATATGAAATAATTTATGGATGACGTATGACTTATCAAATTTATGTTGATTGGGGTGATTTATAAATAGGTAGTTAATATTGTGATATCTTTGAGCTTTGGTTTATATTTCATTCAATTAACACCCATGTCATAGGTTGATGTTTATTGGAATTCCTAAGTGTTAAATCTTTAATCCAAGCCTTATCTTAACTAGGATTCTATCCTCAATCAGTAATTGATTTTGGTAGTGTATTTATTGTTCCAAAAATCCCTAGAATTCATATGTGAAATCAAATAAGTCATTAATCCATGACATGATAATTTCAACATACACAATATTAATTTGAATATTATTCATCAAGAAAAATCTCTCAATAACATATCATAACTAATTTATAACTCACCCCAATGATTGATTTTCTGAGAAATTGAAATGATTATTAATCTGGTTATAATTATTATGATTATAAATTAATAAGATAAGAAAAAAGAAAGGGATAATAAAAGTTTTTTCCTTGAACACACACACGAATGATGATTACAACTAAAAACAAACTTTAGATTGAATGAGAATGAAAAATAAGGGAAAGGGATTTAACTATATTTAAAATATTTTAAGAAAATTAATGTTAAACTACATATGGTGGATGAGAATAATAGTTACTTAAGAAGAAACATGCCTTAATATATATTTACAAATACAAACACTTATAAAATACAATTGAAGAATAAAACAAAAGTAAATGAATGGAAGAAAAGATGAATGGTTTCTCAAGTAAAAAAATGAGTATGCATGATAATCCCAAGACTTTGGAAGTGACTTGTTCATGCCAACCTATCCTCATTTTCTCTGAAATTCCAACTCCTTTGAAGGACAATAGGGAGATGTATTTATAGCCGAAGGAAGTGGATTGTTTGCATTCCCAATCTGTACCTCCACTTGGCTCAACAATTTGGACATTCATACATCCGTATCTAGAAATATATCCTTCTTCACAATTGTAGATAATAATGTTGTATGACTACTCTCATCATTTGGTGGAATTTGGACCTATGGAGCCAAAGTTATGGAGGTTGGATTATACAATGTTAAACTGCCCATTTCAATCCATGATTTTTCAATGTCCAAAATGTGAATGTATTTTGGAATAGGAAGACGCTTCAAATCCGAATTATTTATTAAATAAAATAGGAAACATATATCTTCTCTTTTACAATGAAAAGTCATAACTTGATTGGATGACTAGATCAGGAGAAATTTCACGAATGTTGTACTTATTTTAATTCCCAGGTAGAATGATGGGCTGAGTTTAAATGAATCATTTGGGCCCATTGTCTTTTGAATTGGGCCTTGTAATTTTTATCCAAGACTCTTTAAAGTTTCTCCCAAACATTGGAGGGGGATAAAAAAATTTAGACTTTCGGATGGGGCGATGAAATGAAATCATCAAGGTCGGTCGTGTTTCTTTATTGATTTTGTAGGCATTATTGTGTGGTCCATATGGGCATTCAAATGGAGGAATTGTCCCTTGATTCATTCTAATGAAATGTTGTATATTGAATTAGAAATCCCAAAAAAACTTGAACCACACATTTTGGATAAGTATAGGGATAGTTATAAATTAAATAGTAAACATACTCAATTGGACTACTTCTAAATATGCTCAAAAATTTTACTTAGTATTAAAACATTAATATTTCACACAAATTATGAACATTTCATATAAAATAAGTTAAAGGATTATATAATAAGTCCTGAAAATATTAATAACCTCAAATACCCCACACATAGTCTTGTGCATGTCCTCATGTGCAAAAAATATAAAAACATGACAAAATCATTTTCACTCCTAAACAAATAGTAATGACTTGTTTTCCCCAATCACGGGAGGTTTATATAATTTCACTCATCCATTTTGAATTCCACCACACGTTGTTACAGAAAAAATGCTCTAAAATAAATTTTTTTCATTCTCTATTTTAAAAATGGAAAATGGTGGCACAAAAAAAATTCTCCTCTCAAGATGATAAAATTAATTTTTGGAGCTTCTCTTATACACCGAAAAAAGAGAAGATCATAGAGTTTGTAAGATCTCTCGGCTTCCAATACCAATCCAAAGTGAAAACAAATCAAGAGGTCCTTTGAAGGGGTTTTTCTATGGCTATGGGACGGTAGGAATGTAATGTCCAAGAGAGAGAAGAAATGGGGTAAAACACCAACAAGGAAAAAGTAAAGCACATTTTTTTTAAATGAGACTTGAAAAGAAATGGAAACACATATTTAAGAGGGAATGAAAATGTGAAATACGACCCAAAAGTAGAAGGAAATATGAAGGGAATGAGAAGATGAAATACTGAAAAAACACAAAACTTCTCTCAGTGACATAAGAAAATAATGCAAGTGTACATTATTTCTTTTTCTTTTTTGAATGTTGAACTTCAAACAAATCTCACACTCATATCCCAACCCATGATTGATCTCCTCATGATACCAATTGTAATATGTATAAAAAGATCCAAGGTTGAGAAATATTGATTTTTGACCCAACCAAGACACAACCAAATTTTTAGTTTTTTTTTTATTTCATTTTTTATTTTTTATTTATTTTGAAAATTTTCAATTATATTTGAAATGTATTTCATAAGCATATATACATTCCCAAACCCAACTGAAGGAAAACCACTCCCCCACACTAAATTGGGTTATTTCCCTCAAGCATATGATAATATGGTGAAATCTACAAAGTTTACCCAAAATGAAACCCATCCCCCAGACATAAATTTCTAAAAAAATATGAAATGAAAATCCATGTTGATATTGGGTGGGAAAAGGTATTGGGCTTGAAATTTCACTATCAATGAAAAGGTTTTCATAGGCTCAAAGGGGCTTTCAAATGAAGGATTAATGTATAGTTAATGGGAGGCTATTTGTCTATTGTCATTCTCATGTGGCTCATAAAATACCTCTATCATATCAATGCACACTAAAGTATGAAATTCAGCACGAAGGTCTCAAAACTCTATATTCACAAATGGGGGTGAAGAAACAGTCATTTTGAAAATATGGACATAGGTAGCCTTGGAATGAATTTCAATTTTGGTTCTCACAGTTGGGTAAAATCAATTTCCAAATCAAATATTTAGCATTCAAAATTTGTTGGTTTTGACATAAAATTCATTATACAATGTCATGATGAAAATAAAAAAAATTAAGATAATAATATGTTTGTTTACTCCCCAAAATGGTTCGAAAATGTTTCAAAACAAGATGGTGAGTAAGAATGAATCTTGATTTTTTTTATTTCTTTTGTTATGATGCGTTTTTTTGTTTTTTTTTTGTTTTCGTTTTTCTTAGAATTTAAAAAATTCTAACTCACTCAAAATTGAAAGAGAAAAGGAAAGGGTTTGATAACAAAATTGGTAAAAAATGAATGATAGATAATGAAGAATAAAGATGTTGTGGGATCAAGGGAGATAGAGAGAGTTAAAGAGAATGAAGTCCCCCTAGTTTGGATTTGGTGGGTTGTGATCTCCATATTGTGGTGGGTTAACTTTAGATGTTTAGGATTTGATGGAATTCAATGTGGTTCTAGGATTTTTGGATGTAACCTGAAAAAGAAAAATCATTATTCATCTAAAAAAGCTAAAATGAAATTAAAATTTCATAAATGAAAATTAAAACATGGGTTTCCTCCCATGAAGCGATGAATTTATTTGTCTTTAGCTAGACAGTTGGAGTGGACTACCCATAGTCTGATGGTGGTCACCATATTTTCTCAACTCTAGATTGCATCCCGAAAAACATCTCCATTGGGATGAGAGATTGTTCATTGGATAATTTGTCCACTTCCTTGATTTTGTGCTTGCAATTAAATGGGGGATAAAAAATCATATGACTATTCTCCCTTTGGTCTTCAATGAGAGGAATGATTTTATCCACCAAGTGATGATTTTCTATGCATGGAAATTTAGGAAGACATCTAAATTTTGATGGTTCATTTATGTAAGGATTAGATAACAGTAAACCATGGTATGAGATCCCAATTTGTTTTACTCATTTATTTCATCACTGAATGATGTAGAGTAATAAAGATTAGTGGAGTCATAATACTGAATAAAATTTCAAATATCCTTTATTTCAATGTTTTTCGCCAAAGATTGGTCAATTTCAACCTCACATGTGATCACTTTATTAATTATGGAACCAATATCACAACCTTCACACCCATAACGACAATATAAACACATTGTTTCAATTTTCACCTCACATATAGCATAATTTTCAAAATCATGGATAGGAAATAAATAATGTTGTCTAATATGATTTGAATGAAAAAAGGAACAAGCTTGTTCGTTTTTTCCCATTAATATCCAAGTTGGATTAGTGGAGGATAGAGGTGAGATGGGATTCCAAAGTGTTTTCAAGATCCTTTAGATCAATGGAGATTTCATTTGTAATTTCAACATCAACTTCTCCATTTATGACTTGGTTAGTGAAGATGCAATATCCTGACACTCCACTATTAGTAGAACACGAAAAACATGATGGATTAAGATTCAACACACTCTCAGAGAGTGTTTCAGAAGAATGGATAGAGAATTCAGATTCATTCTATGATGGGTAACACATGGATTGAAAAATATTGAACTTGACTAGTTGGTCACCAAATTCCATGGATATGATCCTAAAATGGACATTGATTTTGGTTTTATATGTCATAAGGAAAGGTCCTCCTAAATCAGAGGAGATTGGAAAGAAATTGTCTCGCCATCCATGTCGAGGACATAGAAATCAGCAGGGAAGATATGATCATTCACATGAACCAGGACTTCCTCAATTATACCCTAAGGACTAGTTGTGCTTCGACTGGCCAATTGAATAACAACACCTGTTTGATGTAAGGGACCTATACCATGGATGTAGAGGATGGATTTGGGCATGACATTAATTGGGTCTCCTAGGTCAATGAGTGCATCATTGAAGTTGGAACTTCCAATTTGGCAGGGAACTGTAAAGGTTCCAAGATATTTTCACATAATAGGTATGGAATCTTGGGTTGAAACATTTTCAAAGGTCCTAAGTTTCCTCTTATGGGTACACAATTCCTTAAGAAACATGGCATACTTAGGAATTTTTTTCATGGAATCTAAGAGGGTAATGTAGACTTCAACACATCCAAACAAGTCGAGCATTTCTAGATCGGGTTCAAAGGACCTATTTGGATTAGAAACGGCTTGAGGAATTGGAGTTGGGTTCCGAATATGAATAGAAAGAGGTGAGGTAATGGTTTCAGATTTGTTTTCAAGTTTCTGTTTCTATTCATTTTCAAGTTCAACATTTAAAGGGGGTTGGAGGACTTATCTTGAGGCATAGAAATTTGCTTCCCCGGTCTATGTGAAATTTCACATACATTACCCATGGGATTGGGTAATGGTTGAACTTGGAGTTCGATGAATTTGATTACTATTGCTAGATTAGGTGGAATGCAAGTTGACCAATTTGGGTTTCAATGTTTTTGAGGATGGAATGGGTGAAGGAAGCAAGACCTTAAACTGCACATTCCCATGGTTTCATGGAAGAAGAGGCATGTCCTGAATTGGTATTGCCTTGATTTTGGATCTTGGTAAAGCGATTGTAATGGTTTTGGAATTGGGAAGACTCACTATGATAGTGGAATCCAGGAGGAGGATTATTCCTCCATTGTTGAGGAACAAAAGGATAAGGTAGTTGGAAGTTACCAACACCATGACCATATTGTAACTATTTTGGGTTTTGATGAGGGAATTGAGGGGGATGAGGGAAAAAATTACCATACTATAGGCCATGGTTATAGGAAGAAGAGAAATGCTCGGAGTGAGGTTGGTTAATGATTCTAATGAACAGACCTGATTGTTGAGGGTTGGTGTTCCTCTGAGCATATGCTGAATTGAGCTCCATTGGCTCAAATGAATTTGATTTGATCATCTTGAATTGCAAACATCTGTTAGTTGGATGAGCTGGTGAGATGTAGATTCCAATATTTTTGATAGGTCCATGAAACCTTGATTGTAGAGAAGATGAAGTTGGGGCTTTAGTAGCCACATCTAGTTGTCGCACAAGACCTGTAAGTTCAGTCATCAATTATATCATCTTTTTCGACTCCATGGATTGATTGTCTTGGACTTTTTTGACTTGAGCAGGTGATGGGGAATGGAATTGTTGTGTTTTTGTAGCTATTTTTCTTATAAGATCTCTTACAGCTACATATGATTAATCAACAAGAGCACCACCACTTGCGGCATCAATGTGGGTTCTATCCATAGCGAATAAACCCCCATATAAGTATTGGATAAAGAGTTGTTTATAGATTTGGTGGTGTGGGAAGGTTGCAACAAGATTTTTGAACCTCTCCCTGTACTCGTGGAGTGATTCATTTGGGAATTGAAGAATACTACTTGTTTTATTTCGGATAGAAGTAGTACGAGAAGCAGGAACGAATTTCTCTAAGAAGTGTCACATCATGTCATTCCATGTGGTTATGGAACCAGGTGGGAGGTAGTAAAGCCATGACTTGACGGTGTCAGCTATGAAGAATGGGAATGATCATAGTTTGATTTTTTCTTCAGAAACCTCTTGAGGCATTATGGTAGAGCAAACTACATGGAAGTATTTAAGATGAAGATTCGTATCCTCACTGGCAAGCCCATGGAAATGAAGAAGAAGACGAATCAAAGCCAATGTGATTTTGAAGTTATCCTCTATGGTGGATATTGAACACCAAGATGTTAGTAATTCATATTAGGGGCAATAAGTTCTTTAGGTGTTTGTTCCCTTGGATTAGCCATATCTAATTCAACAGGTTGGACAAGGACTGGTTCATGAATTAGTTGATTATCCATAGTATTCCCCCTAACATGGCGAAGTGATCGTTTATTTTCAGGGTAAAAAAATCCAAGGGATTATTTGGGAGGCTACGGGGCATTCAGAGAGTTGTTTGAAGAAAGAGGAAGATGGGTTTTACTTTGTGTTTTTTCTTTTAATTATTTTTATGAGGAATGTGAGATTTTCATTGTGTTTTTTTTTCAATTTTTTTTTAATTTTGTTTTTTATGTTATACAAAAACTAGAGACTAATGACTACATAATTTCACCATCCCCAATAATGACACCATTTGAAAAGCGTGTCTCCTATTGACCATTCAATGTTCTGATGCTCTGCTAATGTGTATAGCGGCAATCGTGTCAAATCCTTAGCGATGTTACTTTTTTTATAGTCTGTTGTTTTTAGTTAACTGTATTCTGATTTAGGGGTTTGTTTACAGATCTTATGAAATAATTTTGGGATGATGTTTGATTTTAAAAAGGGATAATGATTAGGGTGAGTTCATCATTATGTAGTTAGTCTTGTGATAAACATGATCTTTTATTTATATTTCATTTAATTAACACCCATGTCACAAGTTGACGTTCATTGGAATTCCTAAGTGTAAAATATTTAATCCTAGACTTAACATGACTTGGAGTCTAACCTAAATTAGTAATTTATTTCGGTAGTGTACTTATGGTTCCGATATTCAATGGATTCCATCTGTTAATAAAAGCAAGTCATTAATCCATGATATGTTATGTTCAACATACACAATGTTAATTTGAAAAATATTTGTCATGAAAAATCTATCCATCACATAACATTCCTAAATTATAACTCACCCTAATGAGATATTTACTTAGAAATTGAAATTATTATTAATCTGGTAATAATTATTATGATGATAAATTAGGAAGATATGAAAAAAGAAAGGGATAAAAAATAGTTTTGCATCGAACACACACACGAACTATGATTATAATAAAAAACAATCATTAGATTGAATAAGAATGAAAAAGAAGGGAAGCAGATTAAACTATATTTATATTATTTTAATAAAATTAATATTAAACTAATAAAGGTGGATGTGATTAAGAGATACTTAAGAAGAAAATTGCATTAAAACATAATTACAAAAACAAACACTTATGAAATTACAATTGAAGAACAACACAAATGTAAATGAATGAAAGAAAAGAGGAATGGATTCTCAAATAAATACATGAGTATGGATGATCCTCCCAATCCTTTGAATGTGACATGTTCGTTCCAACCTATCCTTCATTGCTCTAAAATGCCAACTCCTTTTAATGAGAGGATGGAAATGTATATATATCTCAAGGAAGTGGACGGTTTGCATTCCCAATATTCCCCTCCAATTGTCTCGACAATTTGGACATCCAGATAGCTGAATCCCGAGATATCGCCTTCTTCGCAGATATAGAAAAAAATGTTGGCCGACTGCTCTAAATATTTGGAGGAATTTGGAAATATGGATCCCATGTTATGGAGGTTGATTAAACAAAGTTAAACTGTCCATTTAAATCCATACTTTTTTGATGGCCAAAATGTGAATGGATTTTGAAAAAGGAAGATGCCTTCAAATCCGAATGAATTTTTCAACAACGTCGGCTACACATATATCCTCTTTTCCACTGCAAAATAGCATCATGAATTTATTAATAGATCAGAAGACATGTTATGAATACTGTACTGATTTTAATTCCCAGTTAAAATGATGGACTGAGATTAAATGAATCAATTGGGCCCCTTGTCTTTAGAGTTGGGGTTTGAAATTTTTATCCAAGACTCCCTACACCGTCTCCCAAACATTGTAGGAGAATAAAAAAAAATTAATTGAATGTGGACAAAAATTAAATCTTTAGGGCTACTCCAATTTCTTCATAGATTATGTAGGCCTTGTGTGGTCCATATCGGCCTTCAAATGGATGAATTTTCACATGATCCCTTCTAGTGAAATGATCTATATTGAACTAGGAAACCTAAAAAACAATAAACACGCAATTTCGATCATTAAGGTGATAGTTATAAATAAACTAGTAAACTGAATCAATTGGACTACTTATAAAAATGATCAAAAATTATACTTAGTATTAAGACATTAATATTTCACACAAATTATGCAAATTGCATATAAAATAAGTAAAGAGAGTATATAATAAGTCATGAAAATACTAATAAAATCACATTGTTTTACCAAAGATAAGATAAAGAATAAATTATTCTTCATGTAACCACGTGTCATGTTGAAGAAGACTAATGAGTGATTTACAGTTATAACAAAGTTTTATATATTCATGGGACATTCTCCATGTAGTTATGTTACATGGATTTTAATAAAACGTATATTTGGTTCATTTTTTAACTAAACTGGAGGCCATACAATGTGACTGTGTTAAAGTGGAATTAATCACTGAATGGTAGATGAAAAATTATGCATAATCAGAAACCAATCCTCGGGATATGAAATAAATAATCCAAAAATCATATTTAAATGAAAAATACGTGAAACCATTATTCATCATCCATCACATTGGGAATTCAATACTAGGGACTCTAGTAATAATTATGAATGATTTACATGAATATATGGAGTTATTCCATATGATCGTGAGACATCTATCTTGTAAATTTCTAGGTATGTGAGCATTTTTTTATGTTATTGACGTTCTTATTATACATCCCCTCACATCTACAGAGAAAACAATATAAAATTACTCTCATCTATGTGTATCATAAATATATCTTGATCGATTTTGATTCTTTATTGATTTTGGTGAAAAAATATAAAAAAAATTGTTTTTTATATATCATTTTTGAAATTTTATACATCCGTTCATTACATTGGATAATGTAGGTAAGGTATAAATTTATACTACTATATTAAATTTTTTAATTATTATACCTTCCCTAATGAATACTTTTGTGTTGACTAGGCACTAGTTCATGGGACCGTTGGTGATTATATGAGATTCAGATAATAAAACATAATTTTCAGATTCAATACACTTAATAATAATTTACCACGCACTCGATTTTGTTTATAACTATAATGCATTACCTTACAACATGTTTGTGTGTTTCCCATGAAAAATCTTGTGATATGAGATTGTTTTCTATTTTTGTGGGGTTGGGAGTTGTGTGACCTTCGTTTTTTTGAAACGCTTCTACATGTGTTTTGTTGCGGCATGTGAGGCCACTATTGAAGAAAAATGATTCTGTATGTGTAATGATCAACAAATTCATTGAAAGTATTATATATATATATATCTATGTGTGTCATACATGTAAATCTTTTATATGATATCAATGTTATATGGGTATCCTTCATGGAAAGGATATCCCCTTAGAGGAGGAAACATGTGTTCTACGAAACATGGTAATAATTTCAAGGACATGATATGTAAATTTGGGGAATGGGAGCCAGTAGGAATGACCACAGACTACCAATATGCCATAAAAGCGTTTTCTCTATTCCAAAAATAGATTTTGGGGGCATTCTAGTCTTTTGGCCTGACACAAGGAACGATTTACATGTTTCATATTCTGAGACTTCCTCTGGTCATTGGCATGTAATAAGACTCATGAAAAATAACCATACCTTATCCTATATAAGGGATATAAATCAAGTGGGGTGTTTCCAATAATAGAAATGATATAACATGATAACCCTTCACATTATTAGTTACTTATATAATTAAATTCATTTATTAAAAATTGTTATATATAAGTTCTATAAATATTCAGATGATGAATTGTTGTTGTCTTACATGGTTTATTCAAAACGTTCATGGGATTCATGGTGAACAAAAAAACATTATAGTCTATTATACAGTCCAATGAAATATCCAGGTATCAAGATTATTTGAAAGATAATCTGGGTGTAATAGTAATGTTATTATGAACTTCTAATTTCATTTTATGAAATAAATTGTTATATTTAATCATTCATTTACTTGATACTTAATAAATAGTTGTATAGTTGATTGAAATCTTTTATGACACATTTATAATACATGGTTTATATTTATTTACTCATATACAAGATTTTTTTAATTTTATTTTCACCTTTTCTCATATATTTATTAGTTTGGTATATATAGCAAGGGTATAATCAACACGTTATTGGATTCAGTTCATCGAATCTAGTCAAATGTCTCTAGATTATGGAGGAATGAATGTGGTCATGTGACACCCTAGCCCATATCAAGTGACTTTGGTTACAATATTAGAAATTTCTAACCAAAAAAATCCCTCCGATATAAAATTAGAGTTTGATAGAATTGAGATAGGTTACTTTGGACATGTGTAGGGGAGTTACATGTTTTCTAGATCAAATCATCTATATTGATCCATTGAGTTAGTGAAGAATGTGGGATTTATAGTATTGATTATATCATTAAAATTCCATGGTCATATTTATTATTTTTATGACGTTATGGTTAATTGTATTAGGGTGAGTTCATGCATCCATAGTAGGAACATGTGATCACATGTCATGCCACTATTTTCATATAATAGATCAATATTTATTTAATTATGATACAATTATAATCTATATTTTATATCTATTATATGTTTTCTTACATATACTAAATTATTTGAACCATTTAGCACTATGTATTCTTTAATCTACAATACTATATTTAGTATAAAGTTTCAAGAGACATTAGATTAGGATGTACATAATGAAAGTTGTTATGTCTTATAGTTATAGGTAGCCTTTTAGGTTGTCTCTCAGTGAAGTGCTTCTTATAGGCGAGATTATTAAAATATTGTGTAATATTATTACATAGAATAATACATCACTGTAAATTTTTATAATATTTCTCCCCATATACATGAATGTTAGATCGATAACATTACTGCATAAAACCTCGTAAAAGAATTATAATGGCAATGATGTAGTATTCCATCTGTTTATTTATTTTCATTGATTTTCATCTTTTATGTATATGAATGAGGTTACAAAGTACAAGAAGAACGATATTATATTATGGTCTGATTTGAGGTTATTTGTGGGAAACATAGACCTGACCACAAATACAAATAGAGAAAACAGGAAACATGATAAGGACATACTCTAATGTAGTGATAGGTAATTGAAAGAGAGAAATGATTCATTAGAAAAATCCATATGAGTTATTATTCCCACATGTGTTATCTTAGGATTGATTTTTCACTATCATAGATTCTAACTATATATGCATAGAATGTTTCCACTATTCTTTATGATGGGATATCACCAAGGATTCATTTTGATTTTTTTTAATCAGGTTAATAATGAAATTTCATCCAAATGTATGTTCCAAGGGAATTTTCCTAAGAACTCATATTATTTTTGTTGAAACTAAAGGATTCATGGTCCATGAATAATTTAGGGGTCAAAAAAGTAGTTCGAGAATCCATAGGGTTTGGAGAATCTTGTGAACAAACAATCATAATTAAATGGCTATTGATTTCATTTGGGTTCGTTTTGTATTGTTTTAAATAATCAAGACAGTGATGGAAAATGTGTCCATTAATAGATTGAGGCAATTTTTTTGTTATATAAATGATCAATACTACTTTAGTATATGTATTAGTGTCCCATTTATTTTATTTTTACATGTAATTTTAGTTTTATCTTTTCATTAAATGGTTTCTTGTAATTTTTTTCTTTTGATAGTAATATTGGAAATAGGATATTGTTTACTCATAGATTTCAAGAATTTCTAGTAGGTTTGCAGGCTATAAAATTTTTTGGGATTTTAAATGACCGGTTTTGATGTTATCATTCCCAAGGACTATTTGACTCATTTTTGAGTTCATATCTATAGTTATTTGGGGAAGGTTTCCATTATCCTTTTAAATGGAGAGAATCATTTCATAATAGGAGAATATGATCTTGGGAAGGTATATTGAGATTATAACACAGATATAATAAGACTATTAATGATCCAATTTAAATAATGGTTCTTGTAGATAATCATGTAATGTCCCCAACAAAATTTTATCCCCTAGTGACCCTTTACCTAGTCATATTTCCATAGACTTCTTTAAAAAAACATCCCTATATAGGAATGAAGTTACAAACATAACTCATTTCATCTGAGAAAACTATATAATTCCTTCCATATCAGATGAAACAAACTATGATTAAGTAGTTGAATGTGTAGATATATGATCCTGGGTTAATTAAGATTGGTTAACCACACGCACAACATTGAGACTATGTAGTTCTATTTTCCACAAATTCACATGGTAGCCTAATGTAATACATTGTGTATAAACTATTGAATCGTGTCATAGTGGATGACTATTTTATGTTCACTAATATCAATGAATTAACTAATCGGTTTATGGGAGATTAATAATTCTCATCAACAGCTCAATGATTCTCCTATAAAAAATATTAGGCGTTACATGATGAAATATCGAAGATGATGTTCATGAAAATATAAGTGTTATACTAGTTCCCTGAGATTTTGATTGGGTATATGAATTCTTCCACAAAGTCCGTATCCTCCACAAAATAATTTTTTCCTCATACATGGACTATATCATCACTATGTTCACTGACTAAATTCTCATAAATTCATGGACATAATAATTTCATAGTAGACATTTGGGGAACAATTTATCCCCAATTTGATCACATTATATTTATGGAAAAATATTGAATTCTCACTTTTGGATTGAAGTTGTAATAATTCATGAGCATGGAATTGATCAAAAACTAGTTAAAATTAGTAGGAGATGGTGGAGTCCATTATATCATCGGCATGATAGAAGATCATATTTTTGGTCAATAGATTCATAAAAATGGTTTGAAACTACTTGGAGATTATTGATGAATTATCTCATTTATCAACACCCATGATTCATCTTAGCATTTAGGGTACATTTTGGGTTGATCAAACATGGCATTGAGTAATTATAAAATATGAAGAGGTTGGTTACATCTGATTATATTCAGAATGTACTAGAGTCTTTACATCTTTATATAGTATATCATGATTTATTTAGAGTTGGATTTTGGGTATTCATAATGAAAAATGAATATGATGACTCTTAGGGGACCGAATAATGGTTAAACATTAATAAAAATGATACTAATGAACATGAGTTATTTTTTTTTATTCGCCACAAATGATGGAATAATAATATCTTCATAGATATTTTTTTATATTCAAGAAATAACACCATATGAAAAATATTCTCCCAATGGGACATGAACCATTGGTAGATACATTGGTTTAAAAATATGATAAAATTTTATTTCAATATATTTTATAAAATTAAATAGTTCTTATTGTTCATATTATATTTTCTAGATGATGGAGGATATTACATATTGTAAATCAAAAATACTGGATGTTTATGATTGTGGTCATGAATTTGTATGTGGGTGTATCTGAGGAGTAAGTTGTATTTTCATGTGAACAATTTTTCATCACATATTTTTTGGATTATAATAGTGATGAAATTGAAGAGACAAATACATATTTTTTTACTAATTTTCTGAGAGGTCTATAAGAGAAAAAATTATTCTTGGGTGGTAGTTTGATGTTAATTATTTGCTTCATTTACTTGGTAGAGTTGTTATTTGAATACACCTTAATGTGGAATTATTGAAGGAATCAAAAACCTCATAATGGTGTGTTCATACAAGATTGAAAATGTGTATAATGATATATGGTATCATATCTAGTGGCCATGCATGAAAAATGATAGTTCAATTCTCATCTATGAATACCTCAATTACTAATTTATAAAAATTGAACAATAATGAAGATGAGGTTCAAATAAACCTTTTTTATACTATATAATGATGATAGCATTATATCACAATAGAGTTAGGAAATATATAATAATATGGTTTCAAATCAGAAATAGAGAAAATCATGAATACCCCATATTGATGGACATTATGAGTGGATGATCTAGAATATAGAAGATATTCCCACATAATGTGAGAAAACAATTTATTGGATCATTTAATGGCCATATAGATTAAGAATAGTTCCAACATAATAAATATATATAGTTCTCAATTTATAAGTCCATTTTGTAGGATCATTTATATAAAACATATGATTATATACTATGTTGGCATGATATTAGTGAATTAATCATTATCATACTGTGTTTAATATAGGAAACCACAAAATCGGTGATGTTAATCAGGATGTTAATTGTTACTACTCATATAAAACTGTATTCCAATAACTAATAATGATGGAAACCATAATATTTAACCTTTGGAATTTGAGTTTTATTATAATTTTCACTTATTTTAGGGAATTGATTATTGTTGATGTTGGTGAAATTAAAAGTATGTTTTGATGGACCATTCAAAATACTCTATTGTATCTGGATTTTAGATTAATAATTTTATGATCATAAATTTCATTAATGTGACATGATGTGTTATTAATACTCAATTTAGATATTTTGATATAAATCCATAATATGTGATTTTTAGAGAAGATATTGCTTTGGAGGTGGTTTGATTGTTTGTGTGACACATAATTCATATATTTATCAGTGAAAAATGTACTATATTGGTAGATGGTGTGTCACATTATAGTTCTATGATATCATGTGGGTATGAAAAAAAACAAATAACAGGAGTGAAGATCAGATATCTAGGACCATTGGTGTTATTTGTACACAAATCCCCACATGAGACACCAATCAAGGATGAGGAGACCTCATAGGGGGTGATTTTAATAAATGTAGACACTCCAACTATGTTATTACTTTTTTGAACCATTCATTAAGGTGATTTTGAGTTTTTATTTTATTTTTTACACTTGTGTAGATTCTAGGTTTTTTGAGGGGTTTAGAATATTTAGGGGAAACATTATAGTTACTTGAAGCCAATTGTATGTATTTTTATATAACTGTGATTTGGGGAACATGTTTGGTGTACTATTATATCTAACCATGTGATATTTAATGTGTATCCATGTAACTAAAACCTCAACTAATGATAGGGTTGGTTTATGTTTTACTAAACTATGTTATCAAACCGTGCTAGTTACTTGAGGAGGTAGTGAGTTTGATGGTTTTTAATTGGACTAGTATACCGTGCGACATTTCTATAAGATTGAAATTAAATAATAAAAAAACTAATTTTATTTCTATACACTCCACCAAATTTATTATTATTCATATTACCACAATTGAATTTTGAATCTAGGCACTCTAGTGGATATTTGTGAAAAATTTATCCTGTCATAATAGCAATTGGATAAGATTTATAGACTTTGTTCTTAGTTAGATGAATGAATTTCTATTTTCTCTACCATTCTTCTTATTAATTCAATATATCCTAACTTTTCCATGTGAAAACCCCAGAACACTTAATTTAAAACAATATAATTTTAATTATGATTCTCTATAATATTATTTCATCAATATTTTAGAGGAATATAAGGATGGAACTCTACTTCAATCATAATCATTTGTAGATTCATATTGATTAATTCATTACCCTATATATCTATGGGAATGCTGAAATTGATCCTAACCATTGAAATGTTCTTCATCTATGATGTTTTCACTTGAATACTCATTTTTTGAATTGAGGATAGTTCAAGGGATTATTGGTGTGTTGTCATTATTTAGTTGGAAAATCATGATGATCGGATTAAATATGATAATTATAGGATTTTCTTAATATAATACAATATTTTGGTGAATAATATAATACCATATACATGTTCATGTGTGTATGTTTCCCATGTATCCATTGATGAAATCACGCGCTATTGTGTTTCAATATGGATTGGGACACATCTCATGATATATAATGCTTATGTATGTGTACGGATAAACATTTTCATGTTATTCAAAATTTATGTATTAAAACGTGTCCTTTATAATTTTGCTTTATAGTATCAAAGTGAATGGATGATTCATTCTGAACTGGTTAATCCCTTAAGGTAAAAACATTGGTGATTTGACATGTGGTGATGATAGTAGGGTGATGAATGGTATATGGCAGGGAATGATCATCTTAGAGAAACACCTGATACTTGTAATGTGACGTGAAAACCTTGTGGATTACTAGAAATTGTTTCTGTTAACTTCCATCCTTGTTTTCATACCCGATGCATGATGTAATTGTAAAATTATCCATGAATTATATCTTCTTTATAGATTTTACATGGAATGATGGAATAAAAATAAAACTTCTCCTCTGGAATAGAGAAGGAGTATGTGAAAAAAAGTTTGTGGATTTCTTTTTATCAAATGATGACCAATATTATTTTTCTACATGTGAATTTATGTTCCTATAATTGAAGAAATATTTCTTTAAATATCACTGTAATGGGAAGGATCAATTTTTAATTTCTTAAAATATTTATTCGGATAAATTACATTGGAATCTAGATGAATGTGTATAATTTTTATTCCATAATATATTAAAGGAATATTCCTTAGTGTCGGTAATTTGAGATAGATGAGTAGAGAAGATGGGAGTTGTTATAGTAGACTTCATCTTTCTTATTTTGGAGTCTCATATTACATCATATATTTCATTCCATGGAACATGACATATAATTTTTTAGTTTTTTTTATTTCACAAATTATATATTGTTACAAAATTCTTTAATTGACTTATTTCTATATATTAATTAATTATATAATTATTACATACATATGTATATGTATTTGTGGGATATATGTACCAAGGTAATAATCTCATCATGTTCTAATTTATTCCATGTCTATTAGTTGGAAGTCTCATTCATATGGAGAGGAAATCATCAGGTCATGTGACACCCTATCCCAAAACCATTGATTTTGTACGAGATTTAATATGTCCCCTACAATGATATAGTAGTAGGATAATCCTATATCATTAATTACATTCATCATTTTTAATATTTAAATTCTTTATAACTAGAATTAAAATATATACAATTTCAATGAAATTTTATATATTTTTCACCTCATTACAACAATATTAATCATCAAGAACATTTCAATGAATAAAACATAATATCATCATTATCAATTATTATATAATTTATGATATTATACATGAATAAAAACTCAATTGGCGGTATCATATTCTTCCATTGTAGATTGATATGTGACCCAAATCACCGTATAGAGTTAATGTAATCCACTATATCTATAATGGGATTCTTTGGACATTATTATATATTATATTCAGGTAAAAAAATAACTTTTCAACCCCAGAAAATACATACAAATACACTCTCCCAAACCCATTTTAAAATAGTCATTAAATATTATTATGTTTTATTTCAACCCCACTAAAAATTCTTATAATATGATAATCTGAATGAGAGATCTGAAAAACCCATTCCACAATAATAAAATGATTGGAAGCTAAAATCAAGGAATTTAAATTTAAACTATGAACACCATTACAAAGTTCTTATTTAGGATCAATCTATAATAAGTGGAATAACAAAATGAACTATATCCAATACATTTAAATTAAATCCTACACTAGTATAATGGTAAAGAGAAATAATGTAATCCATTGATATTGAATCAAGAATCATATTTATAATTATATCTACTTAAATAAAAATGAAATAATTAATATAATAATTTTATTTTCACAATCAATAATTTGATACAATACATTAAAGAAAACAAATAAAATTATGATCATTATACAACAACTCATAGTCATTTTTACCACTTATAATAACCATGTTATGTTAAAATTCATAATAAAACCCTAGTTAAATATATATATATAATGTTATTTGATACAAAACAATAAATACTGATACATTTTATTCAGGTAAACCATTACATCATTTTTATAATCCTTTTCATTCAAGTAATGTTTCACTATCCTCTATATCACAAACAAGAACATTCAGTCATTTATATCATGAAATATACCTCATATGAGGCATCCCAACTAATTATCCCAACCTCTAATAATAGAATACAAACAACCACATCAACCAAAAATTATTATGTATATAAAAAATAATATAATTGCAATATATAAATACAAATAAAAAAATTCTGATTTGTGCGACTATAATGCGAATGAAAATATTTGTAACTCCGCAATGATTTAAAATGATTTTGAAATTCATGAGAAACCGAGTCTCTATAAAATATAACTTTTTTTGGAGATGTTTATAAACTATCTATTATACAGAATTGGTCAGCATCTACGTTTTGAAATTTAAAAAATAGGCATACAGAGTTGTGTTCAGTAAGATATTTTTAATCTGATAAGAACAAAATAATTTTTGGTAAATACTAGAATACCCTTATGAATAGTAATGTTACCCTTATGAGTCGTAACATGACCCATAGGAATAGAAATATGACCAAATATTAGTAATCGCACTAATGAATTTATAAATATAATTCAGGAATATTTATAATATAATAGGATAAAAGTATAATTATTGGTATTTTTATATGTCAATAATATTTAATTACAATTTTACGATTAATTTAGTTATATAAATGAAATATTATATTCATGAAATATAATCATAAATTAGTATTCTATTGTTTTATGGTTATATAATATTATTTTATTACTTCTTGATTAATTTTTCAATGTGTTATAAAATCACTTATATGTTTAGAATTGTTAAATTTCAAATAAATTATTTTTTTATTTAAAAATAAAAATTATCATATTTATAAAATTATTTTGAAAAAATGGAGTTCATTTTTTTGATTATACAAGTCAAAAAAATATATGTAATTTCTTTTTGTATTTTTAAAAAATAATTTAAATTTTGGTGAAAAATGAAATACAATAATTAACAAAAGAATCTATATACAGAAATTATTGAGTCATCGATGATGTTGTGAGGATGAAAGAACCCTTGGATCAGATTCACATTAACTAATTACTATTTTCCTCATTAATAATTAATAATCAAACTCTTGATCTAAAATAATCACCTATGGTCAAAAAAATGGAAAGCATGGCCTCTTCTCCAATATGAATACAACCCTCATCCCCTCTTCCTCTCACACATCTCAATATTTTATAATTTCCTAAATTATTCCCAATACCCTTCCCAAATATTTTTCTCACATCCAAGACATACAAGTCTAACCAAAAGTCCAGATGAAAATGACTTAAGATTGATCTCAAGGTGAAGAGATCAATATGTAAAACTCCCCATTCATTTTCATGTATTTTAATTTTAATTATATTTATTTTATTATAAACTCTTCATCTACCCATATCCAAGTGACATGAAAGATCTAGTAACACATATATTCTGGATTTTATGATGTTTCATTAAAAAAATCATCATCACACTTCTTCTCCTCTTCCATTTATTTGAAAACTAATAACATCGTCCATGATGTGTCGATTTACAAACATCATGGTTGATGTTTTTTCAATATCTGTTACAGGTTTAAAATATGGTAATAAAACAATTTTAATGGTTGAAAAATATTTTGATGGTTTCTATATAACATCTTTTATTTATTGAAATAACTTATTTTCATGATATTAAATTATATAATGAGACTAGTTCATGATTATCACAGAACCACAATAATCATCTAAACGAATGTGATTAATGTTTTATCTAATGATTCATTATAATTTCAAAAAAATGATTTATGGTATCATTTAATATAATGATAACGTAATAATACCATTTAATTCCACTTCGGGAGATTCATTTCCATACAAAAAGAAAATAAATTATGAACCGACCAAGGAAACCTTGTAAAACACACACCCAAAACAATATAAATAACCAAATATTATTTATAAATTGGAATTATAATGTTAAAAAATTATCATATAAATTGTTATAAACATCAATATGTTTTATTTAAATAATAATAACACTCTCTTACCATTACAATGGTGGATTAATCACATTTTATGTAAGAAGAAACTGATGTAAGTTAATTCATTAACCCAATCTTCATTCGTTTATTAAACCATCTACTAAATTGATTATATGGTACTAAGAATATATTTTTTAATTATTTTTTATTTATATTTTATTTTATTATGTGAATTTATAGTTTATACTTGAATGACATTCATATTATTAATACTCACATCAACTATATTGTATTTTTAATGGGATTTTCTATAAAATCCTTATTTTAAAAATCTTTTTCAAATAAATCAGAAGAAATGTTTTTATGAAATTATTCATGTCATAAAATAATGTTCTAGTTGTTCGACATTTTTTATGTGGATGGGTGGGATCTATATCTCCCTCCATTTTATTTGGTGTGTGTGTGTTGTAGGAATTTTTTATGGGTACTCTAAGTATAACTACGATAGTCCCACCAAAAGTTAGCCATAATGGTTGTATTGTATGATAGTTGTGATGGGTACAAATCATAATGTAGCTTTCAGGGATATAATATTAAGTAAGTAATTATCCATGAAACCTATATTGTTTTTTTGTTTTTATATGTAAATAAAATATTTCACAAAGTATGTATATGATACATTATAGGATATACGATTTTTTCTTTGAAAATGATTTTATATGTTTAGCATTTTTCATGGACTAATGGGTTACTTCCTTGTTTTATACCCCTTACTGATAATTTTATGGTTATCCCATCTTTTTTAATGTTTTTCATAGATTATAATGATGTTTTTGATAAATAATAATGTCTAGATAACTGTTATCATGATATTTCCAATAAATCATGTTATATTATTTTTTGATTTATATTTTGGATGAAATGTATATATTTTTTATGGTGCCCAATTTTTGTGCTTGTGGGTAGATATTTATGAATTATTTCATGAATTTATAATCCTATATATAAAGAATATCATTGATAATGTAATGAATTTAATTCTAGATTAATGAGACAGATTGTGTACGGTTTAAAGCTTGTTCTATATAGTTGGTATCAGAGGATGTTTTAGATAAAATTAGGGGTTATGATAATGTTAACATAATACCATAAATAATTTTTACCATATGATTTTTTTTGAAATAATGTAGAACGTAATGATTATCATGTTTCTTCATCTATGATATGTTTGTTCCAAAAAATTCCATAGAACAAATAAGGAATATGAAGTTGGAAGAAACCATGATGCTGATATCGTTCTTAATCCATGACAAGGAATGATATGGATTGGAACAAAGTATATTGTTACTATAATGGCTTAGCTAAATAATAATTGGTGGAATATATGTAAGAGAACAATAAGTGATACCAAAAAAACAATGATAGTGGGACAATTTTTGAGGAAACACCCTCCCTCTTTTAGTGGATCTTTTGAGCCACTGGTAGATGACCGATTACCTAAATCCCATGAAAAGATATTCGATGTCATGGGGTGTTTGGATAATCCAAATATTAGTTTTTCAATTTATTTTTTTCAAGATGTTGAGATATGTTGTGGTAAATGGTCAATAATATCAGGGATATAGAGGATATTGATGGCTTAAAATGAGATTAATTTTAAAACAGTTTCCATGAATCTTAATTTTCCTATGTTCTTTGACTTAGGATGGAAATGAAATTACAATAATTTAATTAAATGTAAGAATATTTATTGGTCGTTTATGAAGAAAACATCTCCCTACCGCAAATGTACAATCCAAATCTTATTCAGGATCTTGATAGAAAAATCAATCTCGTTTAATCAAAATTGAAGCCAAGATATCAATGGGAATAATCATCTCATGAATTCAAAAGGGATGAGAAACTTGTATGATGTGCTGATATGGTAGAAATCATGATTTCTAATGATCACTTATAATTTTATGATAATTTTTAGTATTTTTCCAGATGGAAAGTGATGGGTAAGAATAAATCAATGAAATCTGATGGTGAGAATGTCTAGTTTAAATTATGTGAAAAGTGTCATAAAAATAACCTAGGGGAAATCCATACAATATTTGGGAACAATATTTGATTTTATAAGTTCAGACATATGACCTGATATTGTAATGAATATTATCCAACGATTAATCATGATAAGAAAACTATTAAGTTTTATCAATGTTGTGAGATGTGTAATTATGTAAATAATTTCACAAAGAATTATTTGAATGATGGATGGCTACAATATTATAAGTAGAAAGGTGTGGTGAGAACCATTATGAAAATGCCGGTAGATTTCCTATTATACAATGAAGTGGAATCATGTAAATTGTTTGATTATATATATTTCTCTAATGACTGGTTTGAAATGGGGTCTCACATTCTTTTATTTCAGAAGAATTTTCTTGTAAATTGTAAATTTAACCTCAACACCCGAGACCAGAACATAGGGTTAAAAAACCAGGGGAAATATTACAGCATAAAGGGATTATAAGAAGATTTCAATTATTATTTGAGGAAAGAAAATTACTTAAAAACATTTTTTTACCATTCGTATGGTTTGATGTCATTTTGGGATGTGTCAGATTTATGTTTATCATGGAATGATTTATTAGAGATCTAATGAAGACATTTTTCATAATAGATTAATTTTGTATAAAGAAAATGAACCCATACAACTAATAACAAATTAATAAGCTGAGAAACTATTGAAAGATAGAAATGGATTTTATCATTCACATATTATTGAAAACATGGGAACTATTCAGATTAATGATGTTCCATTGGTAAATCAATATCCTGATGTATTTCTGGATGAGTCTCCCACTTTTATACAATATCCTAAATATGAATTAACCTTATAATTTGTTCTCGTTTATACACCAATTTTATAAGTACCATATCAAATGTATCAAGCCAAACTTATTAAATTAAAAAATCAACTACATTAGTTTCTTGATAAAGGCTTCATTCATCCAAGAACATCACTAAATGTTGGTCATTGTTTTAAGGAATGTTAGTTATATGAGTCCACGAATTGATTAAATATATATGAGTAACATTAATGTTAATAGTAATTTTCATTTTCTTCATATCAATGACTTTTTGTATCAGGTCTAGAGAGATCAGTATATTTAAAAGTTTTACTTTTTTACTCGGATACCATAATCTCAAGGTGAATGAAAATGACATCCTGAAAATAGAATTTTGTGCTAGATATGGGCATTATGAGTTTTTAATTCCCTTTGGTTTGAATAATTCCCCTACTGTATTAATGGATCTTATCAATTAAATATTCCATGAATAATTTTATTTTATTGTTTTTTTAATGATGATGTTTGTTTTTTTAAAAAAGTTATGAGGATCATGAAAAAAAATTTATGATTGTCTTGAAAACACATAAAGGAAGAAAGTTATAATGAAAATTTAGAAAATTTGAGTTTTAGTACAAATAATTTCTTTTCATGGGAACACTATAAATAATGATGGCATAAATTTTGATCCTAATGAAACATGTTGTTGATTAATGTCTATGACCTAAAAATGATACATAGATTCCTTGTTTTCATGGATTAGCAGGTAATTATCAGTGGGTAGAATAATGTTTTGCATGGTAATGTATCATACTGACTAAGTTAACATGAAATGGGGTTATGTTTATTTGGAACGAAGAATGTGATTTTTGTTTTCATTAACTAATGAAGAGATTGGTGAATTCTCAAGTATTGGCCCTACCTTCTAGAATGGGGAGTATTTCTTCAAGAGTGATTATTTATTGAAGGTACGAGGTTGTGTTCTGATGTTAAATGAATAGGTAATAACTTTTACTTTAAGGAATCTAAACCCTCATGAGTTAAATTATCCCATGAATGATATTGAATTAGCGTATATAGTTTTCTTTCATTGAAATATTGATGTATCATATATAATGATCCAACTATGAAATATATACTAATAATAAAATTTAAATGTATATATTGAATTAAATGGAATTGAATATGAGGGAGATAATATATCTCAAATTGATAAAGGATTATTATTGGAAAATCAATTAACATCACCGAAAAGAGAAGAAGGTGACAGATTCCCTATGTCGAAAACATCATACTACGCTATCCAGGTTAAATTTGGAACATCATCCCATGATTAAAGATTTGATGAATTTTGGAATTGATTTTGTTGGTGTAGGAAATTACATTACTTTTTTTCAAGTGTTAGTGTGGTCATATCTATCAGACATAATTATGTATGTGTAGAAAGTATATCATGATTTGGTGAAAATTGTAGAACTGTTAAAAGATGGTATGATTCCTGAATTTATAATTTATAAATATTATATTTTGATATTTGGAAAAATATTTTGTTTTATATATATATCTTTGCTGAATAAAGAATTATTGTGTGATGTTCATAGTTCTCCATTTTCAGTCCATCGAAGATATACTACAATGTACATAGTATTTTGGGATTATTACTAGTGAGATGGAATTAAAATTGAAATTTTATATGTTGCAATGAAATGTTTGACAAGTCAATAGGTTAGAGAAGAGAAAAAACTAAGAAAATGGATGCTTCATCCCTTACCAATTCCAGAATGGAAATGGGAAAATGTATCCACAACATCGTGGTTGGACTACAAAATACTTCTCGAGGTAACAATATGACTTGCGTAATTGTTGACCAACTAAATAAAGCTGCACATTTACTTCTTATTCAAGATAAAATATCATTGGATCACTTTTCTTGATTTTACATCAATGATTTTGTCAGGTTACATTTTGTTAATCATTCCAATGTATCTGATTGGGATCCCATGAACACCTATAACTTTTTTATTTTCATTCTGATGTTCATAAGAATAAAATTTAATTTCAGTAAAACTATTCATCATCAATCTAATGGATATATAAATTTAATAATTAAAAAATTGGAGGATATAAATCGAGAATGTTCAACAGACTAAGAGTGATTTTTTGATCAACATATTTATTTAGTTAATTTTTCCTATAATAAAAAATTTAATTACAATAGAAAATTATAACCTTTTGAGGCATTATATGGTAAATTGTGTCGATCTCCAAAATGTTTGGATGATGTCAGGGGATGATGTTTTATTGGACCATAATTAGGAGAGGAAGTGGATTAGAAATTGAAGATGATCTAGAAAATGATAGGGAAATCTCAGAGTAGGTAGAAAAGTTTTTCAAATAAAAAGATTTATAAATTTATTTTTGAGGTAGGTTAACATGTTTTTCGTAGAATACCACAATGGAAATGCTTTATTCAATATGTTAATAAAGGATAGTTATGACCTTCATTAATTGGACCTTATTAAATCCAGTAGAATGTTTATCTTGTCGTCCTCCGGGTAGTATTTACTCTGATTTTATCTCAAGTACATAATGTTTTTCATGTTATGATATTGTGAAAGTATATGCTAAATTTATCTCATGTCTTGAGCATAAAAGTAGTTTTTCTATAAGACAACCATTACAATGAAGAAAATTCCAATCAGACTCTTAATTAAAGATATCATGTATTGAAGAATAAGTTAATCTACCATAAAATTGATTTGTGGAGAAACTACATGGTTGAAGAAGAAACATGGATATATGAAAAACATATGAGGGAGATGTACCCTCACATGTTTAATAAATATATTTTAAAAAAAATTGGATTGATTTTCCATAAGGTGGAGAGAATTTAACACCCTAAGGATTTACACATAATTTTAAATTCATGCAACATTGAGTCTCTGTGAAATTACAAATATTTTTAATGAGATATATATAACATATACATTAAATCGAAATTTGATGCATCTATATTTTGAATTTGAAAAAAAGTACATTGGTAAATTCATTCACTATGATATATAGAGTCTAATCAAAACAAATTTGTTTTGTTAAATAGTAACTTACCATTAAAATTGGTATCGTTACACTTATGAATTGTAATTTAACCCTTATGAGTATTAATAAGAGTAAATGAATAGTAAACTCACCATTGAATGTATATAAATTTTTTAGTAATCCTATATGTGATAATATAATCATAGTATATGTATTGGTATGTTTGAAACTCAAAAATATTAAATTAATATTTTATGATTATATTAATAAAAATAAATGAAAAGTTATTTTCATAAAATGAAATCATAAATTATTAAATTATTTATTTATGGTGATATAAGATAATTTTATGAGACCTTGATTACTTTTTCATCGATTATGTTCTACTGTGGTAACAACCATTGGTCAGAACTAATGTGAAATAATTAATATTTTTAGTCACTATAATAATTTCAATCCATAGTTTGGAGCCAAAATAGTAATCTAATAGTTAAAATAATTGAAAACCCATTATTTTCGCCACTATTAATAGCTCACACTCACCATCTTCCTGTCACACCTCATAAGCTTCGATCATTATATAAAATCTCCTCAATCCCCTTCCTGAGGCTCTTCCCCATGTCAATTACCTGCTGGTCTCACCAAATGAACAAAACCAAATCCTTCAGCATGATCTCAAGGATAAGAGATCAAGAGTTAGAAATAATCTTTCATTTTATTTTATTTGCTTTTCAATTGTTTTTCAATTCTTATACAATTTTCACCTACCTTTATAAAAGAGGCATGAAATCTGAAGTAACATATATATTCTAGATGTAATCATGTTTAGTGAAAAATGTATCACCATACTTCTTATCCTCTTTATTTTAATCAAAAAATAAAAACAACGTCTGTGATGTGGTGATTAACCAGCATCGTGGATGATGCATTTTCAATTTCCATTAAAACTTTCAAATTAGGATATAACACAACATTAATGGTTAAAAAATATTTAAAATTTTATTATATAACTAATTTTATGTAATTTAATTAACTTATTTGTGTGATATTAAATTTTATAAGGGGACTAGTTGAAGATTATCGACGAACCACCAAAATGATCTAAATGAATTTCATTTATGTTTTATCAAACGATTCATTATAATATCTGAAGAAAAAATGATTTATTGAATCATTTAATATTATGGAAACATAATACCACCATTAAATTACACTTCATGTGATTCATTTCCATGTGATAATAAAATCATATTCGAGTCGACCATGGAAGCTATGTAAAGCACGCACCCAAAATAATGGAAATAACAAAATATTATTAGTAAATGGGTCAAATGATGTCATAAATTGATAATATAAGGTGTTGTAAACCTATAATATGTATCCTTTAAATATTATTAAAACTCTTTTAAGCAATACACATTAGATTTAAATAAATTTTATGTATGTTGATATTGAGATAAGGGAATTCTTAACCTTATTTCTATTATTTGGGTTAACCTTCGACTTCCATGATTTGATCGAACTAAGAATACTTGTGTAATTAATTTTTGTTTATATTATATTTTATACTGTGTATTTATAGTTTATAAAATATTATATTAATTTTATTAATTCTCAAGATCAATTATATTAAATTTTTAATTGAAATTTCTTTAAAAATCATATTTTGAAATTATATTTTATAAACTTCAAAAGAAACGTTTTAATGGAATTATTCATGTTTTTTTATTATGTTCTAATTTTAGGGCGCTTTTTATGATTAATGTTATGACGTACATCTCTCTCCAATTATTTGGGTATACTTATGATGTAGGTTTCCCGTATTCACTTGATGTGAGTAGGATTTGAGGATATTAATCCTATATTCCCTTGAATAACATAAGTTATGAATATTGTCTTGATCTATTTAGAGAGTTATAAATATCCCAGTTGTGAAAATGTTATGGATGGTCATTCATGAAACAACAACCTTTATCATTTATCTTATATTCTAATTATATAATAATAAAACAATAGGTATTTATTTTTTTAAAAATATTTATAATGATGTGATGATCACATGAAGAGAATTTAATCATATCAATTTATAATTTTTAGTGTGAATTCAATAAATGGTTTATTTTAATAAACAATCACATACAAAAATAAGATATCGAAATGTTATAAATGTAATATTTTAAAGAAATAAATATTCAATATATATTTTCATTAAAAACACAATTCAAAAATATAGATATAATTTATTGGTCTCAAAAAATGAAAGTATGGGTAAAAGTTTAATATTATTGGCGACATTAAAGAATTCATATTTCTCTTTTAATGTTTTCAATGTAATGAGATACCATTTATTTTTTTTAATTAATCACAAACATTGAAAATATTTTTTTTATTTGATGCATTGATAGCTACCATGAATATTTTAATATGATCATACAGTGAATATTGATATTAGAGAGTCATAAATCATATAGGGATTAAAAAAAATATAGATTAATATTTTTATTTTTGAATGATTAATAAATCTAAATATTATTCAGGGTAGAATATTCAATAACCAAATGTTTATAATAAGATATGAGAAACCATGGAAAATTTGTTAATAAAATGATGAGATCTTTTAAGGGTTGAATTGAATAGAATTAATATAATGAATGATAATGGGTGATTAATAAACTCATTAGTATAATGAAATAACGTAAGGTTTCAATCATTCCACTACCCATGATCCAATTGTACAACTACAATGTACATGAACAATATATAAATCTGAACAGTAATAAAATAGTAAGTAAGGATAATATGTGTGAAAACATCCAAATCCAATGTATAAAATATAATAATTTTTTGAATACTACAACGGGGCATCGTGAAAATGATTTGGTGAAAAGTGAATTTTTTAATTATTCTATGATAGATAATATTATAATTCAATCTAATTTTACATATTTTTTAATTTCATGATATTTAAACATAAGCTCTGAACCACCAACACACGATAAGGATGTTATGTTATCAATATTAAAAATTGTATTGCATTCCCTAATGACATAATATATATCACTTCCCCATATATTATTTTTTCCAAGAATATCGTAGAAAATATTTTTAAATTCCATTTGATTAATTTAATATTATAATATGAATTGGATTCTTATCCTTGTTCTCATCAAATATTTAATTTTGGGGTTTAAATTACATACCATATTGGAAAAAATCCATAAATTATATAATTTTGATTCCACTTTATGAAGTCCTTTTCATGTGTGGAAATTCTTACCTTATGAATATCAATATGTATTAAAAAAATTCAAACAATGAAAATGATTAAAAATTAGGAAATGAATTTAAAAATAAATACGATCATTAATTCTCAGAATATATTCATGATATCTCAAAAAATAAAAAAGTTCAGTACCAAATGGATCATATATATAATCTATATATATATCTCACAATTCATACAAAATCTACCCCGTTGATCTAGATTAGGGAAGGAAAAACAACATGCAAACTTTGAAAGTGTTTTGATATTCCATATCACATCCTATTGGGGTTCTATAGTTACATTATTAATGAATATGGAGAATTAAATGTCTATAAAAATTAATAATATTTATTATAACCATATAAAGATGACTAATAACTGTAATATTAAATAAATTGTTGACTTGTTCAATTAACCACATGGGATAAATTTTGTGAATATAGTTTCTTCAATAAATTTATAATTAGATAATCATGAGGAATGTGGAAAACCCATGATTATTGTACATACAAGATATGTACAAAGTGAGTTAATATGAATTCTATTTGGACTCACTAATTTATTAGAAACCTTATTGAAAAATATGAATATGGTCTCCCCAGATTATGTTGAAAATTTATTGGTGGTATTTATCGATTATATATTTAGATATATCAATATAAATGAAGATGATATAATCGGTTTGATTATGATTATTATGACATTTAAAATATATAATTTATATAGAATATGTGTTAAATGAGACTACTATATGGATATATTCAAATATTTTCATCATATTTTCAAAAAAAATTGGATATCTATAGAACCCAAATTTTAAAAGTAAATACATTAATGGAATAAATAAATAAATATTACTGAGATCCATAGTTTTCGTGGACTATGTGTGTTTTATTAGTATGATAGGATAAACCTCTATGATTTCTTAACATACACTAAAAAGATATATGTGAATGGAGTAATTCATTTAATAATTGATTAATATTTAGTGAAATTAATGTATTATATGTTTAATCTATTTACCAATCATTTCTTCAAACTACCCTCTTGCATTGTTGAATTTTATACATATATAGATTCACTAAAAAGTGATTAAATTGAATAATCATGTAAAATTTTAATGTGATATCCTCTTCCTCAAGAGGGTGGAAAATAAATGAAAAAAATAAATATCATTTTATTCTATATCGGAAATGGAGATTTTTTTCATTCAAAATTGAAGGAATTATATTTATGGTCAAAAGTTTGGAATAAATAATAATTAATTTTAATTATTTATAAATTTATATAAGGGTATTGCTGGTGAAAATTCTATTTAAGTCCATGAAACAACACATTTATGAAAACTGAAGGAATATTTTGAACAATCATACAATCTAGAGGTTTCCAAGGGAGGTGCACATAAGATTTGATATTGGAGTGGAAGATGAAAATCCACACACTAGAACATAGGTACCCAATAAGATGTAAAATGGATTCTTATGTGGAGACCATAGAAAAACATAATAGAGAATGGTATTAAAGAATCTAGTTTAGTGCACAAGAAAATGGACCACAATGCAGATCTTGTGTGCACAATGCGGCATCCAATACCAGTTCTGCATAGGCCTCCTTTCACACTGCCCATGAAATTGTTTCATATAAATAGAAGTGTACCTCTGCACATTAGGGGTGATTCTAGAAAATGAAACACAACTCTTGTAAATTTTAGACCACCACATTATAAACCACATGAAAGAGGTGGATCAAGGTACTGAATCATAAACAATAGGTCTCCCAGGATTCCTCCCTTTTCTAGGCCCACTAGTGTTTGATACTCTCCCATCTCTTTTTCATCCAAAAAAATTTTGTGAAATGGATCATTTGTGCATGTAATATTTTCCATTCTATAGTTCCACTTTCACCCCATCCCCACGTTTTATGCACAGACTCCAATTTTGTGTGTGTTCCCTCATTTAGCAAGCAGAATCAAATCATGTGTGTATTACATCATCTTACATAAAATCCTAAAATATTGTTTTCACACCATCCTATGTGATCCATGTGTTTTCCTTACCCCAAGGAAATTATTTTGTTCCCCTATTATGTGAAACACCCCTATTTTGCATGCAAATATTTAGTGAGGTCCTCTAGTCTTACATACAATGACTTTTTATTCCTTTGATTGGTGTTTTGTGTTGCATTTCCTTGCCTCATGATTCTTCACACAGGAATTGAAACTATTATAACATCATTTCATGTCTATGCTAACATGGATCCCTAAATGTATCATTCCACAACCCCAAACCTTTTTCATTTCATGTGTCATTCCTTCCCCATGTGTGCGTTGTTAGGAATTATGTAGTTTCTAGGGATGAGGATCGAGTCTTCATCATCCAAGTAGCAAGATGTTAAATATAAAAAGAACCACATCTTCTACCCAAAACATTGAATTGTGTCCACCACATGTGTGACAGACCTAGGAGGACCATGAAGGTGATGATAACCAATACCCTCCCAATCCTCCCCTCCAATGCACTTTCTCTTCATGGGAACCTTGGGAAGAATATCTGTAATCCACAAGTCTCCTTGATAGCGTGCCCCATGTATGGTGGACGAGGCCTCCTCATTAATATGAAACCTACTCGGTCTTCATATCTAGTCATTACCAATCTTATTTTCTATTGTCCCCTAACCATGTGTAATCCTCTATCAACTCCTCGTTGATGCACTATTTTCCATGTCATCATCAGGTTTATTATTTCCTCTAGTTTCTCACACCAAGAATGACTCACATGGTCTTAGAGTATGTATCAACCATGAAATCATATTTGGGCCACCAATCATGAGTAATCCCAACTCCCATATTCACCAAACATCATGGACATTGATACTTTACCATTTCAACAATTGTAGAGAGAAATCCTGTGTAAGGGTCAAGAACCTCACCCATTAGTCCTGGCCACATTATGTTAGATCAAAATCATCCAGTAAAATATTAAACTATAGTACCCATTCATACTACATAACGTTAAGTTGTATTATTTTTAAATATGTTTGTTTAGATCCATGTCTCCTAGATAGGTTATGTAGGAGTCATCCAATAGGATCGACCCTAACCACTAGAAAACTATAGTGTCCCCTAGGTAGGGAACCACTTTCTTGGTCTGCACCATAGTGTTGTCAGAACAGTTCCTGGTTTTCCTCAGGGCCTAAGTCCCACAATCAATCCATACTCCTCTAACCAAGAGTTTTCCTCTTACAATGGACTGCTAACCACACTTGAGCCCTATCATGACGTCGGGTTTCAATTAATTTTGAAAATATAAATTCATTAATTCATTACAGAACTATGTGGAATTTGAACTTTTCCCATTTTGAGAGTGGTTTGTAGGAATACATGAAGAGGTTAAGGCCAACCACACTCCTCATCATGGTCTCTCCCTTCATCCATAATGTTTCAAGAAGATCATTCCATATACAATTGGTTCCATTTCTTTAGTGTCCCAATCCACGCCTCGATTCTTTTAATATTCCTCTTAAGGTTACTCCTCTCCCCATTAAATTAAAATTTTCATATTTATTCCTTCCATTGAGATATATAGGTATCCTCTCTATGGTAAAAGCTTAATACCATTAGCATGACATTGGTTATCGGTTCCATACACATTCATTATAATCATATACACTTCAACCATATCAATCCAAATTTCACTCAGGAAGATACATCAGGTGAACTCATACCACCCATTCAAGCATTTAACCATGTGTAACCCCCAATCATCTCATTGTTCTATATCACCTGGTCATTTATCCATGCATAATCCCATCATTCATTCAGGTTTTTGTCCAATATGTACACCCTGATGCACAAAATCACCCTCTCAAACTATGAATATTCGATATTTATATCCTGATCATGGTACATAAGAATCTTCCATGAGGATCATACCCAGCCATTGGTAAAACATGGTGTCCTCTATATCAGGGCACACCATCCTCTAATCTACTCTTTTTCGTGCCCAGATCATCATTCTTGTTGTGAATCCTTCCACTTTGTGGGACATACCATCCTGGAACCACCCTTATCGGGCACTCTAACCCATCCATTTGGTAAAATTATCTACATGATCCCCCATAGGGATGTACCCAAATGATCCACTTTCATCAGTGTTACAATCATTCTGATCCATCGCGGCATGATGTTAAACTCATGACAATCCCCGTGTTAAACATGGGAAGCTAAGAAAAATCATTGAGACATACATCTGGAATACAATTAACTACATTTCACATAGTATTTTATGGCATTATCTTTAATTAGAAATCAATATGATTATGGAAAATATTGGTGTACTGGTGTTTTAGCATCCTGATGCGCTAGCGATGCCAAATGTGACAACTCCCTTGATCGAAGGTTGTTGCCCATACATGTCCTATTTAAAATGTCATAAAAGAAGCAGTGTAATATACAGGAATCTAGAACGATATGGAACCCAGAAGAGGTTAATGAATAATATATTAATATTTCATGGAGTCCCAAAATAGGTTATAGATTTTTAGGAGGTATCCACCGAAGGAGAGATAGACATCCCATCATCTCGTTTTGATTAAGTATAAAATGTCCCACAAGAGTCGATGGATATCACCTTCCTTTGGAATGTGGGAGTGTAGGGAAACAATGTTACCCTTCTAGATTAATCATCCCACACACACAACACAATGAGGCATGCCCTTATAGAAAAGCATCCTAAATAGTTATGGTGAACCTGATGTGAAATTAATCTCTACAATATAGAGATTAGTTGAATTTGGTATATTAATGCATAATAATATCACTGTACCCATCTATCTGATGCCCAGTCCCACTGTGAAAATAGTGCGCTTGGTATGAAAACCACCAAGATTTGGGGGAAGTCAACCATTCGGCATCCTGGTCTGCAATGTTGTCTACGTGGATCTATCTATCCTGCAATGGAAGATTGAATGACATTAGGGCATTGTGAATTTCATTCATTATATCTATTCTAATGGATGAATCATCCTACTATACAAGACCTATTCTACAGCTACAGGAAAACAAATTTCTCCCTCCCATAGATGCACAAGAATGGGAATGGAAAATACGAATGTATAAATCATGTGAGGATCCACCTCAACCATGTCATCATCCACTACCTAAACTATCGAGTTCCCACACCCCATATCACCTTCCTAAATTTTCCAAATTATTGTAATGGACATTCTTTTATGTTGACACAAATATGTGTGAATCATCACAATGAAGGATATGGACTGACTATATATGGAGGCCTCATTATACTTCCATCATTGCTGCCCCCAAGGGCCAAGTAGGTAGCCGATACGACGCACTCCAATTTTTATTCATATCAGGAGCCTCTCTAGAACAATCATCTAAATCACTCACTAAAAACAATGAAGTAATTGGTTTGAGTCCTCACTTCTGAAACCTTGGTTGGGGAGCAGTAAAGGGGGGAATCAATTAGGTAATATCAACACTGCCAGCTGGTCACATCGACCGAGGACCAGCTAACCCATAACCCTGCAGAACAAGCTACATCCCGATTGACCCGATGCCAATGTCAGGCAGAAGGTCAAGAATATTTTTTCCAAGGGGATCAACATCTACGACTTCAGTCCCCTTATCCACCATTGATGCGTGCTATATCTCCCTATTAATATGAAATAAGAGAATCACTATGCCTAATTGGGATTAAGTCCTCAACCACCCCATGGGTAGGCTGGGTTGACTACCTCGGTCACCGGCTCAAGCAGTATAAATCGTGGGATGGACCACGATTATGATATTCATCATTAAGGCCCTATCTATACCATTGTTAACCTATGTGGATACCCCCCACCTCTACCACATTCAGCATCATGCACCACCCAATTATTCTATTAATTGTTAAAATAGAGGTACTCCTCATGCTCATGATCCAGGTGACGAAGGATGTCCCCATATTTCATGTGATCAACAATGAGGTCCTCCTCGAATCGTCATCTTATCTAGAAGGGGACCTTATTAGTGTGGCATTAATCCGAGCAAAGATCTTCATTTCCCTATCACCCATAACCATGGTGGTACTCCCAGTGTTCCCGTAGAAATATTTCCAGGTTCTCCCCGCACCCAAATTCGTCCAAGTGGAGGTCATCCCTACACCAACATCAGCCCACACTATGGTCCATCCCAAAATAGTCACCCCCAGGGCAGTAGGGAAGCTCTCTGTTTCCAATGGAAGAACCCACAGAAACCATGTATGATGGTCAAATAGATAGACTATTCAGACATCGATGAAAATTAAAAATCTATGGTGGACACCTCACCCCAATCTCCTGTATCATGGACTGGGATAGGAACTCAATGTATCAGCTTTGTCATGCCGGAATGAATGATCCAAAAGATATCCAAATATCTCTATAGATACATACAAAAGGAGGAATATTTGGATTCTTTATAAGGAAATTCCATGAAATACTCTATATCATCACTACGATAATTATCTACATTGACTTTAAAATGGGGATAATTATTTTTGGGATTGGTCGAAGATGATCACGAGCCATATCGATCACTAATTACTGCCACCCCAATGTGGGATTTAGTGGTCAATACCTAGACCTATATAGATGTGGTGACATAATCAATTTATTCCCTATGAGACAACCAAAGATTAAATGGTTTTCAGCTCGTGCAACATCATCACTGCCAACCAATCTACCTCTAAAATGGTCCATATAAGTGTCACTGTCAGTCCATCCACCACCCTCATCGATGAATGGGAAATCCAAGGGTTGGATCCTAAGTTTGACCCTAGAAGTTTCAACGAAATTCATGGAGAATACCATCTCCTCGAGATGTTCTGGCCAGTTTAAACTACATTATTCAATATTCCATATTCTATTACTGAGGACTAGGTTTTGTGATTCCTTCAAACCGTAGGGATGATGCATTTCCACCACTGTCATAGATTATTATCATAACCAAGATTCAATAACACTTTCTTCAGATTGGAAAATAGTTCCTACTGGTTGAGTTTTCAACAATCAATGTTGCTACGCACTATGTATCACTTGGTTATCATCAGACACTCTAGAAATGTTGCATACATTGATTAACTATGTCTAAAGATTTATTGAGGAGGCTTCCCCACATGTTGACATCCTTGGATAGGGGATGTATGTTTCCTTAAATTTCAATCACTTCCTACAAAAACCTTGTTCGCATAGTTATATCAATGATATGACTACATGTTTGATAATAGTAAACATGGTTGTTCATGAGATATAATCTACAGGGGATTTTAGAATATGGTATGGAGAAGATGAACATGCCACTGGGGAAACACAAAACATTACATGCCCTGTAAGTGTCCACAAATTCCATCAATGATAGATGCTTGGCCTCCTACACCATCAAAGTCATTGCCTCTATGTCGTGATCCTTGAAAGGGAAAACACATGGCGAGAAAAGAATGTCCTCTGACCCATCTGATTCAGTGTAGACAATAGAAGAATATATTGAAAAACACTTGTTGTGAAATTAACTCACAGAACAGAGAAGGATCGTCAATGATATCCACGACGAGCATGATTTGGAACAACATACCAATTATGGCATTCCTCGGAATTATCACAAACTTCCTCCACCGGGGAAACACAGGCAGGTACAACCCCCATCCAATGAATCTACCATAGTAGATCACAATAATCATGCCCATCTACACTATCTAGAGGACGTTGTTTATAGGAAAAGACCTCGATGTGATCCACCAAATCAACCTGAGCTCTAAAAAACCTTCCAATGGACCTAGATCTGGTTCCACCGACCACTCCACAGGTTCCAACGATTGCTCTGCAGGTTCATCCAACAGACCCTCAGGTCATTCCACCAGCCTCTCCAAGATCCGCTTAGCCACCTTATCACATTGAAGTACTTAAAAATTTCCTAGTGGTAAGGAATCCTTTCCAGGAAAGGAATCATTATCAGTATGATATAATGGATGCTCTCATCTCTCCCCTAGAGGTTCTTACAGCCTAACTAGTAGAGATCCCACTTGATAATAATCCATATCCTTCATGAGTGGATGATATTTTTAAACCCTTTGGTTTCCATAATATAAGATTCATAAATAGGAATATATCAATGATATCCCCAATTACTACCCCAATCATTAGTTCCTTTGACACACTATCATGTAGTTTAATGCATTCAAAGACTGAATACATGACCAGGTAGAAAAAAATATTTTCAAATTGGATCTAGCTCTGTCACATGTGTCATTTGTGTTTACAAATATAGATATTAACAATGAGGCTGAATGGGAACAAGTCACTTGCTATGAGTCTAAAAAAAATGACGACTAGATAGCACACACATTAGTTTCTAGGGCCCATGGTATTATCCTTGCCAATTCGAATCAACTTGATCCCTCTAATGTTGATAAAATAACTCTATCTAATACATGTTCATTGAATGACTATCCTTTAACCACCTATAAAGGTAGGTTCTGGAAGTGCAAGTAAGGGATAATCCCACTTTAGTGACAAATATATCCCATACTATTTGTGACTTCATGACCCTATATATATGGATTTCTTCTAGGAACCGCCTTGCACCGGGGTATTTATGAAGTACTGATCAGTATAACTCCTTGGTGAACACCATCGAGCTAGTGGACCCATAAATAGTCCCCAAAGATGATTAATTCTAGGTAGACCCTCATAATATCCATAGTTGATGCCAACATCACCAAACCAAATGATATGTGAGCCATAAAAGAGTTTCGACTGACACTTCTATATGATACATCCATGCCACTATAACCAGAAAACAAGATCATAACATGACTCATAATCCACAAAGCCCTCACCATATTTCATAAAATATATTTTCCTTGCTGTTTGTGTGGCTTGACCTGCATGTTTCTTCATGGCGGTGTTCAGCTAAGTCCATACCACAATCATCTGAACATCAACTATTAGTCATCATTTGAGATTAATCTAGTGAGATGTCAGATACCCCCAGAACTAGCCAAAATATTCTAGTACAACTTGCAACATCTGCAATACCACATGCCACAGTGAAACCTCATATCGACATAAGTTCTCTCCATACAAGAATGTATGATGTACTAAAGCAGCATTCCAGAATTCCTGCCAAACGCTTGATTCTTTATGCTCTTGCCTTTTACAAATATATCATTGTTTACCTCATATAGTATTTGATATCCCTATCAAAATTTAAGTAGTTTTATCATCAATCCAGGCATTCCATGGAGAGGAGGTCGAATAGACAAAATTTCAGACCATCATCTCATTCTTAGGTTAAGATGAAGGATCTATTATTTTGGGAAACATCTACACACTATACATCAATGGTCAGTTTAATGACATGGATGTCTAAAGTTGTCCCATCGACATAGGTTCTAGGATCAATCCCATCCCAACTCTAACACTCCACATTTTGGGGATATCTAAAACAGGTCATTATCTCTATGACATAATGATTAAATGTTGTGATTCGATAGATACGATTCATGTAGGTAAAATCAACATGAAGACCCAATTCAGTGGCCTTATTTCTAGAACATATTACATGGTTAGCGCATAAGATACCTCTAAAATGTCTTGATGGGTAGACCCTGGCTCCTTCTGCGGGTAGTAGTCTCCTCCTAATATCACCAATTCCACATGTACACACTTTATGGTTCGTTGGACTTTATCCAAGGTGAAGTGTATCACTTTCCATTTTTTTAAGCCCACTACATTTATTCCCACTACTATAGTACCATATACATAATGGACCTGGTCAATGAGGTTGAGCATGAAATTGTTATGGATGACCCATGGGAAGACATGAATGATTCCTAAAGCCTCCAATTAACTGATTAGAGGCCACAACCCCAGGCATGGGACACCACCATTTTATCTCTTGAAAAAGGGTAAACTTAATTCCTTGACACCAGGAATGTTAAAAAGATCACTTCTTACCCCTACATGAATTAGATTGAGTGAGGCCCGAACCGCATACCCCAATTAAGTATTAGGATGATTCCCCATGTAAAAAACAATACATTATAATTTCATGTTTCACCATGTCAGGATGAACCAGATCAAGCTGGTGTGTAACTAATTATATGATATTATTATGTGTGGACCATTGGGTAATATTCCATATGGAATCAGATCAACAGATTTCTTCTCCATGATTTCTATAGCACATGAGTCCCCCAATGATGATTCAACAGCTACTCATGCTGATAATAGCTTTCCATAAGAATTGGAGAACTCGGAATAATATTTACCTATCAATGATCTTCTCACTATGGAAACTGAAGAGGATTTGGAGGATATACCTTCTACCTATGAAGAAGGTGTCTCGACCACCGTTGATTAGGTTTTATTAATGAACCTCAGCATCGAGACATATCTAAAATCAATAATGGTATGTGTCACCATGTCTACAAAGGAGCAGCAACTGTATTTCAGTTTCTTAAAGAAGCATTAATACATATTCTCCTTGAGATATTATGATATGCCAATACAAGATCATTAGGTCTCCATTCACAACCATTGTCTCTATGTAAACCACCATAGGTTCAAACATCCTCCCAAGAAGATGATAATTTCTCACAGTTCCATGATCGATAATGAAGGTGACAATATTATTAAATTCAACTTCATCCAAGAAATACAGTACCCAAACATGGTATCCAACATCATTTCATTCCAAAAGATGAATTGATAGATCAGAGTCTACAACGACTTATGGTATCTTAACTTTCATTGTTGAGAGGATGATTTTTACCTTCTTGTGATCGAGCTATTGATCGATGATACTAATGAATTCCAAGCAATCTCATTCATGGATGGATATTCCAGATATAATGAAATTTGAATGGACTAGGAAAAAAAGATTCTACCACCTTCATGAAATCACAATGTACTTTTTGTTAACATGTAATTCATTTCGGAATGAAGAATTCATTTGCGACCAATCAATGTTCCATGCACAACATATTCAATATGATCTTGGGGACAGTGGTGGAATGATATGTGGATGATGTTATTCATAAATAACCCCATCATCATGACCATCTTTGGGATCATAAAAATACTTTTCAACATCCTCTGATCATGCCATTTGAAAATGAAACCCTTGAAGTGTGCCTCTGGGGTTACCTCTACAATTTTTCTCAAATTTTTCGTAAGATATAGAGGCATAAATATCGATCCAAAGAAGATCAAGACAATAATTTCAGATGCATCCATAGTGAAACATTTTGGGAGCTCTGAGCTTTTCAGGGACACTTAGCCTACATATGATGCATCATCTCGAATCATGATGAATAAGTTTGTCTCTTTTCCTGAATCATTAATGAAGGTGTCAGCTAATAGTGGGATGAAGAGTTTCAGGAAGCTATTGAGTGGATGAGGCAGTACCTACCACAACATTAGGTTCTGATGGTTCCCATCTCTGAAAGGGAACTAATCCACTATGTGACCACTCTTGAATTTTTCCCCAAGTACCTTCTCACCCAGAATATCCATGAGGGGACCGATAATATTTTAAAATATCCATATTTCATTCACATTGATACAAAGACTAGATAATCATATTTTAAGAATAAGTGTATCCTTCTTCTATTTACAGTCCAAAAATTGTGACATTACCTGATGCACCATTAGATACAGTTGGTGATTCACATATAAATGCTAAAATATATTCTAACACAACAAATTTTAATAGGTTTACATGCCTGGTGGGTAGTGGTCCATCTGTAATTTTATATTAGGATCATTCCACAGAAAGCTATATATGCTTAGGTGCTAGAAAACATTCTTTCTGCCCATCCCACACTTGCAGAGTTGTATATATATATCATGATTTCCCAGATGATGCAATATTTTTGTATACCAATTAGTTCCATGTTAGAAGATTCACATCAACGGTGCATTGCGATGCCCTACTGAAAAAAATAGACGATCTGATGTTTGAAATAGGGGGCTTGGGTATCATCTTCACCACTCCTAAACAAGATGTCATGCCTTATTCATTATTAATATTAGATGGCTACACCAACAATGAGGTAGAGTATTAGGCCCTAATCACTGGACTCGAATTATCCCTCGAGATTGATGTTCTCAACCTGTATGTGAAAGGTTATTCTAATGTAGTCATCATGCAATCCAATGATAACTACGTCTTTAGAAAGTCAGAGAATGTACACCTATTCGGAAACTCTCTCCAGCTAATGGACTAGTCCCTTCTTGTCCCGAGGACTTACATATCCCTTGTATCCCAGAATGGTCTACCCAAAACTTTGTCATTAATTTTTTCATCTCTTCCAGAGCTTGACCTAGAAAATTATATCGTCCATGTGGCACATTAAATTGTCATTAATCTCATTAATACAAACTATAGTGATATCCGGCATGTAATCCACCTTACCGTCGATGCCTCCACATCGAAACCTCCAAGTCTTCCTACCAATATACATAAATAGACCCTTTTTTTAAAATCCTTTCATCAAGTACCTGAAATAAATAAATATCCTAAACAATATTTCCAAACGTGACCAAATCCAATATCCCAGAGTGCAATTCACCCTACAGAGAGGAATTTGTCTGATAATATCCTCTATAAATTAATGTTCGATGAGGTTCTCCCCCATTGTATTCAAGGAGACAAGATTTCCTGGGTTTTGCAGGATGTTAATGTCATTTCCTATGGATATCATCATGAAGGGTCGTAACTCTCTCGTCAAATCTGAAGGATGGGATAATTTTGGAACACTATTAATTATGAAAACATTGATTTTTCCAAGAGGTGACACACATGCAAGATTCAATCCATTTTTTAACATCATCCCCAAAATCATATTCATAATACCATGTTCTCTTAGCCATTTTTATTTTATGGTCTTGATGTCTTGGGACCATATACACCATTAATAACTCACTAGTACATTTTTTCCTGACCGCCATGTATTTAATTTCCAAGTGGGAAGAGGATATTCTTCTCATGTAATTCAAGTCTTATTCTATTTGAGATTTCATGAGATTCAAAATCATCCATTGATTTAGATTCTATCGCTTCATCCGTACTGATAATGCAAGCAACATCTGGGTAGCTGGGTTGATGAAATGGTATTCCGTGTAATATATTTGTTGCAATCATATCTATCACAATCATTCAAAATAAAATGGGAAGATCGACACATTCAACAAAACACACCCTATCATGTTGTAGAATATGGTTGAAAAAAATAAGAAGAGATGTCTATAAAAGCATCCAAATGATCCATTGGCTTACCGGACCACGACATGTAATTCCACCCAGGTGACCCCATATTCCCTAGTCTATAGAAAATATGTAGTCATACCCATCTTGGTTCATTTTCTGTCACTCCAAACCCCATCTATGATCTGTAGACATCAGAGAAGGTTGTAGAAGACCATATGGATGAAGTAGAATATCTACATGAGAATATTCATAGTGCCTTGCACAATCTGGATTATCATTAGAATATGATATTCAGAACATTCAATAATAAATATTGTTTTCATTCCTTATATCAAGGAGACATTGTATTTTCCTTGATAACTCCAACAATACCCAATTGGAATCCACCAATGTTTGAACTCAAATTAGAGGGACATTGTATCATTAACAAGGTTGATCCCTAGCAGTGCATACACCATCTTCACAATGGATGGTGAGTGTATCAATCCTCCCACCAATGCCAAATTCATCCACCAGTACTTCACATGAGTAGTTCCTTTCATCATGTCTCACTATAAAATAAATATTTTATGAACTCTATAACCATAAACTAATATCCACTTTATATTATATGAAAATATACTATAAAAATACAATCTCCATAACCATAATATAGGTCCACTTTTTCCATGTATGATGATAAAATAAAAAAAATCAAAGCTCAATAACCTTAAAATAAGACCCCTTTTGTCTTCTATGAGGATAAAATTCCTATTTTCTAATCTTTACGACCTTAAACTAATATTACATTAATACAATATGATGAAAAAATACAAATGGTACAAGATCTAGGACCATCAACTAAGACCTTTTTCATCCTTTATGACAATAAAATGAAAACTATTCGTGCTCTATGACCTTAATCAATGATCTCGTTCATCCTAAAAAATGATAAATTATAAACAGTCTGATCTCTATGACCTTAAAAGAGGACATATTTCGTACTTCCTGATGATAAATTAAAAGTTGTAAACATATCCTATAGTCTGAGTTCTATGACAATAAACTAAGACCTCCCACGTCCTTACCAAAGGAAATTAAGCTACACAAGTACCTTCATGCATCATTTATTCCCTCCATTTGGGTATTCATTATCTCTCACATAAGAAATGACCCCCAATGGTCTGGCCTCACGCCAATTTGGCTCACATACCATTCTAGGCTAATGTCTCGGAGTATTTTGACTGATAATTTGATAAGATTCATGTTAAGCGAATATGGTCATCAGTTGATGTTCAATTGTTTACTATCTTATAGGTTTGAGAATATGGATACTGTGTTGTGAATATGGATAGTAGTTATACTCTATCATTATTTCCATGCCCATGGTGTCCAAAATATTCGGTGTTGTAATTCACCTTTTCTTCCCTTTTGTCATACAAACAGAATATTAAATTGGGCATCTACATTCTGAGATCTATGAAATTAAACAATGATCTTCCCCATCCTTAGCACATAACATTAAACATCATGGAATTAGAGAACTACATAGGGCTTTATTCTCACACTTATGGGTGACATATGATTGCCTGGGAACTTTTTCTTTGTGTCTATCCCCAGGTACCACATATTCTTCTTTCCTTATGGCCCCTCAACCTAAGTATCCTAAAGGACATGATGTCATGTGGGATTCAATTATTCTCATTCACATCAGGCATACAATGACAACAACATGTATCCCCCTTCATTTATATCCTATTTTCCTCATCCTTACCGCATGACGTAAAACTGCATAGAATTTCAAGAACATTGTGTTGCTTGATTCCCATCCCAAACGATTAAATAGAAACTCCCAGATATTTTTCCTTCTAGTCCAGCGTAAAAAATCATTCAATCTCCTTTTTTCTCTTATAAATGTAGTTATCTTTGATGGATATATATTCTATGATGTGAAATTAGTTTTTCCTTTTTCACATTTGGTTTGCAACAGCCACACCATATACCCCTCTCCCTAGAACATCTCCTTTCATCTATGTCATTACCACATGATGTTAAAATGTATGAAGTTTATAGAACTATGTATGTATTGACTTAAATCCTTATGGGATACATAGTAATACCTAGACACTTCATGATTGGTTCTATAACGAGGCCCCTCTATCTTTTCCGGCCCCTTGACTTGAGTTCCCCTCTTGGGATTGTGAAAAGTGTGGTGTGGACTTCTCCTATCCTCATTAATATCAGGTAACCCTTCTCATTCCAAGGAAATTACCTTTAGAAACTATTTATTCTATATACATCCTTACATTATGATAGTAAACTACATTGAAGTAATGAAATATTTATGGATTTAATCTCAAACATATGTGATATGTTGGAATTCTTAGACATTTTGTATTCATGTCCAAAACCATGCTTCCCAATTTTCAATATTACGGGCTAAGATTTCTTTTTTAATCATATTCTAGGATGTGGGATTCTTTTTTCTTTATTCAAATTATGTTAACAATACCCAAACCATGTTTCTTCCTAAATAATAACTTCCTTCCTTCAACATCTTTATCATATGATGTTAGACTGTCTGATACGTCCACACCCACGTATGGATTGATTCCAATTCTAATGGGATATATAGGAATACCCAGATGTTTTGATCCTCAGTGAATATTAGGCTCTACATGTTAATACATTCACTAAGCCCCTTTTCATTGATTCTTATGGTATTACGTGTTGTGTCATGTAGAATTAGTTTATCCTCATTCTTGTTAGGATTATAACAATTTTAGAATATAATTCCCCCTATGGTATTTCATCATTCATCTACATTCTTACCACATGAATTTAAACTGCATGACATTGTTGAACTAAGTATTGATTGATTCACATCCTTATGGGATACATATGAATTCACAGAACCATAATCTTTGTGTTCGGCTCTAGGTTTACTAACCTATTTTCCCCGTCCACTAATAATCATCTCAATACATATGCTCTTAAAGGGGCCCCTTGACCCCTATTATGCCTCACCAATGTGCTCAAAACTAGTGAGGGTTAGGGATTAAGGTGTTAAATGCTCCATGGACATGATTTTCATTCTATTTCCATGCTTCACGAGTCCCTTTATTTTGGTATCCATCATATTTCACATTTGAAAGGACTCATAAATTTCATGGACGCTCAGCCTTATGGAACACCTACCATTTTTATCCAACATATTGGAGGGTTATGAATGAAATTTTGAGGTAGGTTCTTCATTTAGAACATGGTCAGCAAACGACTATCAGATGTTTATTCCCACTTCAAGTCACAATATTTGGATCTTCAGCTTCGAATACACTAAACAATTATCCTCCATCGTTACACCAACCCCTCCATTACCTAAATATTTTTTTTCTTGATACACATTTATTTTCATTTTACCATGTTCAGAAAAAACGTTGACACCCTCAGTTTTATCCCTCAGTGCACCTTTTTGCACTTAGAGGACGAACTAGCATCATTAGGTCATCTTTGAATGTTAACCTTCATTCCCAACTGTGTACTTCCATGTGTTTTATCGATATTCTATGCCTTTGTTTCCCACAATATTCATGGATCATGTGGGATTATGGATCATGGTATGGTTTTTAACTCCACTGAAGAACCACACTTATCAATGGAATGATCTCTATAACATTAAACAAGAATCTCAAGTGTCCTTATCATATGATGTTAATGTACACCTTCACATATAGGACATGTACAAATAAACTACGCAGCCATATGATGTCTTCATTCGAGAAGATTTTTACCCACTGTCCTTGACCCCCCACCATGCCACATTTCACAAAATATTTATGGCTTCATTCTCACCCTTGTGAGATACATAGTGACACCTATGTACTTTACCTTCATGTCCAAATCTAGAGTCATAAAACATTCCACCCTTTTTTGGTTTGGGTATTTATCTTTTCGAATGGTTTTTTTTCGTTTGCACTTATTTTGACCTCATTCATGTTGTGTTGCATCATGATGCTATACTGATCCTCTTCACTCTATACGTTACAAACTCTATGACCTTTAATATAATTCTTCCAATTTCACAGTTCCCATGACATTAATCTTGTACTAATTACAATTTTCCATACCAGAGAAGATATTTCTCTGTTTGGTATTGGCCATCTTCCATACAATCCTCAAAAAATATGTATTACATGATTCTAATTTTCATTGGATATATAGTGATGTATAGTCTCCACATATATGGTAAATTCTCAACACCTTTTATCTTTTTGAAATACTAGCAATATCACCATTTCTGGAACACTTGGTGTAGTGTGATCTTCATATGTCCCATTCATGTCTGGTTATGTACCATGCCTCAAAAATTTCCCCTTTAAGGTTCCCATGTCCTTACTGTTTCACATTAACTTGAATGGAATTCATGAACTATGTATGGATTGGTTCATGCCCATGTAGGATATGGAGGGACACCCATTCCTCTCACCACGGGTCTAAACCCAATTTCATTAAATCTTCTATCACTACACCCTAATTATCATCATAGTAATTTTAGAAAAAATTATGAATCCATTTACATTTAATATTAAATAAAAAAATTTCTTGTGTCTAGGATATATGAACATAAACTATATGAAACACCCATATTATATAATGAAAAACTATTTCATGCCTCCTCTTTATCATATGATGTTGAACTACATACATGTATTCGTAATTTGTGTGATGTGAAACTAAAAACCATCCCACATCCTTATCAGAGAGGCCCTCTATAAATTTCTGTTTGATCATGATTCATACTAATACATACCCCCAATTTACTTTTTTCACAGCAACATAGTTTCAAGAGTGTTGGAATCTATCCAAACAACCCATCACTACATCTACATGATTTTCATGCCCTTTATTTTGATTATAATCCTCATTCACATCAGAGGGAGCCCAATTATGATCTAGTCCAATGAAACATTGGCTCGACTAACATCCTTGGAAAATGATCCATAAGGAATCAGATGCCATTTTTATTTTGGACCCATGTTTTCTAATGTGGTCAGCTGTTATACCTTGTTTGTTTATACCCATTCTAGTCTATTGATATAGGTGCTGCATTTCGAATATGGTCATAGTTATTTTATATTGGCTCACCATCAACATTTTATTCTGAATTCTTAGTATCGTGACTCATACCTCCAATTCCCCTTTGTTCATATGGATTTTAATGTCCCTAATGTTACCCCACTCATGGGATAGAGCACTTTGAGATAGACTGGATATATGTTATGGGAACCTTATCCTTCATTCATGACCTCTCTATACTTTTATACACCATGTGGTTAGTTAACAATAGGAAAACCTTGGTATTCGGTGATTACATTGAAATCTCATACAAAATGCGTATGATTATTTATTCTTCCCTCATTTATCATTCCGATTTTGACCCACATTATCATATATATTAAATAATAGATAATTTATAATTATGATGGAGATGAATTAATTAAACCATGAAACCAAAAAATAAATCCATGCAAGCGATTTAGGTGGAGAAAAAAAGTGTGAAACATGTTTTATAATTTCATCCAAAACATGGCCCCTATGGATCGTCGCCATAAATGGGCTGCTTCAGTATTTCCATATTTTTTTTCTTCTTGCCTCTAGAGCTATTTCCCAAACACTAGGATCCAATTATTCATCAGTAGCCAGAGAGAAAATAACATTATCCAATGTCTCCATTCTCTCTTAAATGGAATGGAATTAAACTATTTTATGACTTCCCTAAAATGATTTCTTATGGGAATATTCCTTATGGGCTTTCAACCATTTGAATATTTAAGATTGTCTTGCAATAAATGGAACTCATTCATTTTCCAACTCCTTATGGTGTGATAATTCTTTCTCAGCCTCATGAAACTTCTAGATATTTTTTAATTTCCTCCGACACTAAGGAACATCATATCAATGGATACTCTTTTTCATCTTATCAGCTACATAATATCGAATTATTATTTGAAGATGGTATGCATTCAACCCCCTGACATAGGGAAATCATTTCCACGTGTTATATAACCCCATATAACTCAGCTATTATGCATCTTGCAGATCGAGAAATAATTTTATGCACTTCTATGCAATGTTTCGGGTCAAGTGACTCTTTTTGGCAGTGTTGGGGTCATAACCTTCCATATCCTTAGAATACACATGCCAGTACCAGAAAAAATAACTAGGATTTCAATGGTAGGGTCTTTTTCTGGAGTCCTTCCTTCATCGGGGACCATGCTCCCACCATCCTGATGCTCATCCCTATTTGTAACATCACATGTGATTGAAACTTCTTGCTCGTTGGGTTCCAATAATAGACCAGTTTAAATGGTTGGATCTATGCTGACTGGTAAGATCAACGGTGGGCATCCCACATATGTTCCATTATAAAAAAATTTATGATCTTCCAAAAATGTGATCAATTCATAGGGAATGGTTACCTTGGTTAGCTAGGATATCAAATAAAAAATGCATGCATATAAAGATTAAAACCTAGAGGATCCATGTGTAGCGGTATTGAGGGGATCATTCACTACAAGAGTTGACACCATAAGAGATCCCTCAACACATGTTAACTCGATTATTGGAACCGAATCCTTCTAGATAGAATGAATATACTAAGGCTCTGAGTTCAACACTTTATCCCCTCTTGTTGGCTCATTATGGGTAACATCATCAGTAATTTTCCCTCTGTTTGCTGCAGCCGTTTCCAGTCCACTAATATAGTTAGTTCCTGATGCATGTTAATTCAGATGTCTTTCATTGTCCATTTATACATTTTAATCTCTCACAAGGGTAACTTCCTGACCATCATCACCAATGTGTTCCAAGAAATGGTATAGTTTGCTCAATGAATTTGAATTATGAAAAAGGAATGACTAGTGGAGATAATATTAGAGACCCAACTAGAGTTGTTCAACTAGTTACATGTTATAATGTGTGATTTCTACACTTTCATGTGGGATTCCCTGTTGGGCTACTATACCATAAGGTCTATCACCTCATGGCCTCTCAACATCTAGTACCCCTCCTCATGATGCACCTTATTCTTTTTCTTATTCTATTTTTTTCTTGTTCTACTAATTCCTCTTATTCATCTTCTTCTTCACATTCTTCTTTTTCATCACTATCATCCTCAGATGGCGTTCCCTCGGGTTTTTCTCCTAGTGAAACATCGCATACACCAAGAGATGCATTTTTTGTACCTCCCCCTAATACACAGAAACGTCCATAGCTATCATGTATATGTGTCAATGATGAATGTTCACCTTGTCCACCAACTGAATATTACCAATTTATGATTGGTCATGTCTGGTGCGCAGTAGTTTCTACCATAAGTCTTATAGACATAGCATTTTTCATGAAATCCTCCAAGCCGACCACAAGGATTTGAAGACGTGGACATCATTCAGTTGTAAGAGATACCTCCTTTCTTTTCTTAGAAGTTCCTTAGCTGGTCCATGAGGTCGGTTATGGGATCTTTTCTCTTCAGAAGGAGGAGGAAAAGATGAACTATGTGATGGTCCTATCACATAGGTTCTAGATTTGGGAATCCTGGACACCTGGATCACCTCTAGTATCACTTCCCTAGTATAACCAAGACTACTCTCTTTATCCAGTCCATGCATTCATTACATTGATCTTCTAAATTCGTTTCCTAATAACTAATTTCTAATACACTGCTACCCAATTGTCATCATACTCTATTGATAGGCTGACGATGATATTGGTGGGGGAAAGGTAATGACTTCAACAAAGCCAGTAGTTGTGAACAAGAACCACTTTTGGAATAGGATGTAGGGATTTCATTCTTCTCAAACAGCAGTATATGATTTCATTGGAATATGTTACATGCATCAAAACTGCATGTAAAACCTTGATAGCACGTATGTTTTCAAGAACAAAATCATGGAAATATTGGATACAAGCACACCACCAAAATATTTTGCAGTTATTCCATCTACCCTCGCGGGACTCACCTTTACTCAACCATCTGGCCAGCTGGGGTTGTAAATAGTCAAATTTTGATGTTTTTATTGTTATAAATGTTCATATTTATCCATACATATTTATGAGTTAGTTATTGTATTCTACAAATATCCAGTAAGGAAATTTTAAAACCATCACATAGAGGGTTGTTGAAAATTCAGAATTCATACCCATTGTGATGATCTAAAGCCCATCCATGAAAAATCTAATTTTTTTCATATTCTCTTAGGCATACTCTCTCTAGAGATGTTCCCAAGAATGATATATTTCCTTTCCAATATAGGCACACACAGATTGACCTTGTTTTGGGATTCAATAATTCCTGTCATCACCTGTGACCCTGGGTAGACCCCCATTACCGTGTCCCTCACTGGAAGTAGCCACCAACTCAATAATGCACCAGGGAACCCATCATATAGTACATTTGGGGAATAATTTTAATTTACATTGAATCCCCATGATTGGAACTCTCATTCCTCTAGAACCATCCAATATGATTCTTCTGTACCCCTCCATGACATGTTCGGGAACTAATTCCCTCAGCTAGAAATTCTCCCCACCTTTTCCAACAGCAAAAACTGGTTTATTCACACATGATAGGATATATCCTTCAAGATGTACTTCCTTCCAATAATATCCTTATTCTGGTCCAATTGGTTCTTTGTAAGAATTGGAAATCACATCTTTTCCCCCAACACATTATCAATTATAGGGAACTCATCATATTGGTACCCTTCAAGTGGAATTCCCTTGATACCATGGATGTCTAAAATGTTTATACCAACCTTCCCGACCGTGTTGGTGAAATCTATTTGTGTCGAGGGACCACTGAATGAATAGCTTTGGAACAATTACATGATGATAGTAGAAATGGAAATTTGATGTCCACACGTACTCATACAAATAGATGTGTCGATGATCAATCACAAACTCATTTCTTGTCTAGCATTCCTACAACATACATTCCCATTCAGTCATGATTTTCCCTTGACCTAATTCCCCTTTCTAGCCAACCAATTTTCTCACCAATGATACTTCTTATTAAAGTGCTCTCCTAGTGATTTGTAGATTCCATAGTAACAGAATCACTCACCGTAATATTCATGGCCTTCAGATTAATGATGTAAATAGCGATGTCTCAAGGTTCCATAGAAGGGTGACTATTCTTCCTGATGTTTTACATAGGATTGTTATCCTAACATGTACCCCCTAACCATGTAGCACCAGTTTTAAAACCATGCATTAAGACATCATTTAGAAGGGCATAGTTTTATATTGGGAGGCAATCACTCAGAGTATAATGTCTTTGAGAACAGATCAACATACCTAAGAAAAACTGATAATCGGATCTTATTATTATAGTGTAAAGAATCTACAGGTTTGTGACCATCTTGGTCTTATGTACAACAGTAGATGCTTCCCCCTCTGCATATGTCTGTTCAACAACCATATAAGTCACATCTTAGAATTTCAAAAGGTAATTGCACATAATAATGGAATTATGGTATTCTAGATGGACGTTTGTGCTCAATATTGATGTTAGCTATGAAAAAATCTGGGTATGTCAACTGTGCACAAGTATTTGTAGCGGTTTGATAGAACAAGGGTTTCAGGCAGGGCGCCTACAGAATTCAAGATCATTCACACAGAATGGATGATCTCTCGCATACCTAATACTATGGTTAGGACTATCTCTTTGTTGGGTAAACAAATGTGTTTTGTGCGGTGAAGAACCCTATTTGCTTGTATCTCTAGAACTACGATATTTTCTTCGGCATTACCCTTTGAACGAATCCTTCTGGTTCCCTTCCAGCTTAGATTTCATGTTGGGGAATTTTTATGTTCCAATTTTTATTTAAGGTCATGGAAAAAATATTTAAGCACACTAAAGGCATATATTGAATCAGTTTTTGATCTTGAGGTGCCCAAGGGAGGCACACACAAGCTTTCAAATAAGTGCGCTAGATGGAAATATGAGTGGAATGAAATTCACTCCCAACATGATGACAATGAGATTTTTCTATTATAACCATAAAAAATAAAGAAAAGGTAGAGGAAATAAAGAAATTATGTCAGCGTTTAAGAGAATGGACCACGTGCCAGATCTTACAAGTTCATTGTGGCGTCATACACCACTTCCGCACATGCCTCCTTATGCACCACCACTGAAGTTGTTTCCTATAAATCGAAGTGTAACCCCAAACATTAGGGGATGGTTTCAGAAGATTAAATTACACACCCATGTGTGCTAGAACAAACTTCCCTTCATGGAATGAATGAAATGTCCTCAAGGTACTGGATCTTGCATGAGAAGTCTCTCTTGTGTTGTCCTTTGAAAGGGAACACAATTAGGTTATCATCAACCATATTCATTTAATATAAGTAATTGGGGTGAAATGTATCCATATTTCAGGCATGTTTTTACATTATTCAAGGCCACTATCACCTATAACCCCTATTTTTTCATGGAGAATTTGATCTTTTGTGTGTTCCCTCATATAGCGCGGAGAATCCAATCTTGTGTGCAATACCCCATTTTTGTGAGCAAGACCTCAATATTTCTTTCACACCATTCTATGTTTTCTATGATTATTCCTTACCATATGACCAATATTTTAATCCCCTCTTATAAAAACACCAATATTATTCAAAAACTTCATCCATGTGTCCATTCTGGTATGAAAACAGTGATTCCCTAGTCTATCCAGTGTTGTTTCAGGTTGCGTTGTCATGCCTCGTACTTCTTCATATTATGACGCCATTAACTATGTATTTATCACATATCCATGATAACATTAAAATATAAATAAATCACTCCAAATCCCTCAACTTATGATGTTTCTTATTCCTTCACATCCCCAAATGCGGTTGGGTATGAGTTATGTATGTCCAAGGGGTGAGGTGTGAGTCATCATTTTCTGAGATAAAGGTTGTTAATATGCTAAAAAAAACACCAAGTCATCCACACATGGCGTAAAATTGAGCCAACTTCATTAGTTACGATCTTGAGAGGACCATGAATCAGATTAGAACTGGTTCCCTCTCAATCCTCCTCCCTCACTACACATTATCACTATGTGTGCCTCATGAATCTTCTGTGTAAGCCCCAACACTCTATGAAGGGTGTCTACATGTATGGTGGTCATATCCTCCTAGTACATATAGACACGTACACACGGTTCCCCTATAGAGTTATCCAATATATATCTCTTTGGGACACAAAACACGTGTAATCCCTGATATACTCTAAATGAAAACACATTTTTCCTTGTGATCATCTTGTATATTACTGTCAATTGTTACTCAAATCGATAATGAAGCAAAATGGTCTTATAGTAATAATTAACCATGAAATCCCCTTTGGTCGAACAATCATGTGTAATACCCATGCCTCTCCTCATCTAACTATTTGTAATTTTATCCTTTCCCATTTAAATATTGGTACGTATGAAGCATCCATGATGTTCAAACCCAGAAACCATCAGTCCCGAGCACATCATGTTAGATCACGCTCATCCTAATTGATATTAAATTGCATTCCCCTTTTTATCCACATTATGTTAGGCTTTATGATTTTAAAATCCTATTTTTATCCTTGTCTCCAATACATGGTATATATGAAGCCTCCCAATGGATCAACCCCAAACATGGGAAAAATCGATGTCCTCTTTTTTGGTACACACTACATTGGTCCACCCCTTACTATTGTAATACTAGTCCCTTGGTGGTCTTACATAAGAAATCCCACACTCAATCCATACTAATCCAACCAAGGGTATTCATATTGCAATGAGATGATAACCACATGTAATCCCCAACATGTCTTTCGGATTCTTTCCTTAGTTTTCATCCGAATTCTGTGCCTCATTCCAGAACTACATGGACTTTAAACATTTCACTTTTTGAGAAAAGTACTTAGTAAACCTCCCCAAGGTGCAATCCCAACACTCTCTTCATCCTCATATCTCCCTCGAGCATTTTTTTATTTGGTTAATCATGACTTATCCCATTGTATCCATTTCCATTAGGTACCCATTCACGTATCAATTTTCATGAGCCACATCCTCAAGAGACTCATCATCCCATTACATAACGACATGGACATTATTCCCTTCCACTGGGATATATAGGAAACATCCTGGAGGTTAATTCCTAATATCGTAACCCCCACCTAGTTCTTGATTCCATCGCCATTCATTCCGCAATTTGAAACTTGATCCATATCCATCATGATTTTATATGGGGGTCCAAATATCGGTGAAATCATTCAACCTATTTTTCATTCTAACCATGTGTAAGACAAATTCAACTCATTAAACCTTGTAGCACCTGGGCCGCTAACCATTTTCAAACCCCAAAATGATTCTATGTTGTTTTCTATTGTGAACACCTAGATCCCATGACTCACCCATTCAATATATATGGGATCCAATCCCTGTCTCATAATCATTTTTCAATTGAAGCCTCTACGTAGTTAAATATCAGCCAATGGTAAACATTGTTGTCAACTTTATGGTGAACGACCATCCACTGGTATGCCCTTTATGGTGTTCAGGTCAGCCTTCATGGTGTGAAAACTTCACATTTGTGGGACACACCACTCTAGATCAACACTTATTTGTATTTCTGACCATTCCAATAAGTATATTTTCTAGGTGATCTTTCCTAGGAATGTACCCATCTAATTCACTTTAATCAGTGTTCTGAATAGTCTGATCCATGACCTCTAGACGTTAAACAGTTGGCATACCCCATGATAAACAAGGAAACTTAAAAAAACCATGGTGACATGCCTATATAATACAATTCCCCGCCATGGACGTGGGATTCCATTGGACTTCGTACCAATGGGAAGCACTCTTATATAAGAAAATCCAAGTGTAGCAATGTTTCAGGGTCAAGGAACGCCAGCAATGCCCACCATGACTACTCCCTTGATCAAATATAGATTCTTGGACTTGACCCATTTGGAATGTCATGAAGAAAGAAACATAATTAACCCGCATCTAGAATGATATGGAACCGAGAAGAGTTTCACGAAAAACATCTTCATCTTTAAGGGAGTCACAGACTAGTTGATGAATTCTAAGTTGGAATCCACAGACGGAGAGACAAAAATCCCATCATACCACTTAGATAATTGGAAATAACATCCTCAAGAGTCTATGTATGCCATTCACCCTTGGAAATTGGTAATATGGGGTGAAAACATGAACCGTCTTTCCGATTCATCCCACAGAAGTGACGTGATGAGATGCACCGTGGCAGAAAAGCATTGGAAATAGGGACTATAATATTCTAAAATGAATATATAAAGTGTTGATTAAACTCTATCAACAACTTTTGTGTTACTATAATGGATTGGTGAATAAAGTTAATGATTTACATGTAATATTTCATCCTGTAACATTATTTATAAAATCAATTAGATGAAATCTAATATTCATTGAAATATCATGAAAATACTTGGTGGTTATAAATATAAGAAAACATCCTATCTTACTCGAATGACATCTCAATAATCTATACTGGAAAATACCAATGATGCTCAGAGTATTATGTGAGAATAATTTAGGTGGTACAAATTGGGAAAATGTATGATAAATTAACATTGATATTGATTGTTTAAAATGATATGTGTAATGATTACATGTACCATTTTAGAATAATTGAAATAATAATATAATAGATGATAATAATAACTCATCATTCCCAATTTACATAATGAGAAAAAAGATTTATTCATATCATGAATAAATATTATGGTGTCACAATTAGAATGTGTACATTCCTTAATACACATCAAAGAACCAACTATACATAAAAATTAATTTGAATCATAAATACTTCAATTAAATTTTACCTCCATTACATAAGATAAAAAAGGAAATTTGAGAATATAAACAAGGATTATATTGTTCTAGGATTAAATATATGAATTTTTCATCTAAATAATCAAAAGATTTAAATTGAATAATTTTGTATTTAATAAAACACGTTCACCAAATGTTGAATTCTAAAAATAATTGTTTAATTATCTTAGAACTTTACATTTTTAAATAAATACACCCTATAAAATTTAAAAAATGAAATTTTAAAATAAAAAGGAAAAAAATTACAAAAATTATTCAAACAAAATTTGTATCATTTTGATCGATAACAACTCTCAATCTTTTGAAAATTATTATTAAAAATAATTATGAAAATAGTAATAAAATTGACATATTAGAAAAGGGTAATATAAAATTATGAGAGGAATGATATGAATGATGAATAATAGATTTTTTTTAAATATATGATGTATAAATCCAATATGACTCTTTGAATAATAACATTCTCATTATGAATATTAACTCAATACAGAGGAATAGAAATCAAATATTTTGAATTGGAACCTGAATATTAGAATAGTAATATGATAATTTGAAGTGTATTATAATAGGAAAAATATTAAATTAAAATGAAAATAAATATTTATCAGGAAACAAGAATGTTAATATATAATGAATATAATTCCAAAAAATAAATACTCAAATTATATACTCAAAAACTATATAAGTATTTTCATCAAAAAATATAATTGAATTTATTTTCTAAAAATTAAACTTTTTTAATTCATTAATTAAAATTAAATATATTATAAAATATATTAATGAAATAAATTTCATTTTTCAATTCATTAGGACAACGATTTTAAGGTAAAATATTTTTTCATTATTTAAAAGTTTTACATTATTTAAAATTAGAAATAATTTTTTTTACGAAACTCTATTTTTTAATTAGACCATTTCCTATTTAATAATAAAATAATTAAATTTTATGTGATAAATAAAAAATTCATTTAACACTAAAAATTTCTCATCTAGAAACACTAAATGATAAGTTCAACAATATTAGTTGATTTTTGAAAATTCGAAAAAATATAAGGAATTCAATTTAAAAATTCATATTTGTATTCATTCATATTTCATTAAAATAATATAATAGATTTAGAGGTGGAATAGTGTAAAATTCATGAAATTGTATATTTTTAGTCAAATATTATTCATAATTTAATATATTCTGCTATTAAAAGGATCACATTTGAAAAAACTAATTAATTAATTTTTTTTTAAGAAATAACCAACTCTAAATGAATATATACTCATACTTTCATATATTTGAAAATAATTTCGAAAACATTATTGAAATAATATGATCAGAAAAATTATAATCTATTTATCCTCTTTAGACACAAATGGATTTTCAAAATTCAAAAATATCCATACATTAAAGATGTTATGATATTAATATAATAGAAGCTTCTAAAATAAGGTGACCACTTAATTTTTGTATCTTCGTCATTTTGCATTCTTATTTATTAGTATACCACTTAAATTTATGACCACTCATCAAAAATAAATTAAATATTATATTAAAAATACATTAATTATATTAATCATATATTGACAATTTATTGACAATATTGCTACATATTATTTATATATCTCCTATAATTTTCACTATATCCTCATTGATTTTCCACCCATGAGGATATTGTAAACTCATTTCCTATCATAAAAATTATAGGATGAAAAAATATATATATTAGTGTATACATATTATAATGGTGTAATTAATTATTATTTTTATATTTTAAAATTGATATTATATATGTACGAATAAATTCAAATCAATATTAAAAAATCTAAACATGAAAAAATATTTTACTCAATCCACGACATGAAACTACATCACTGTTAAGACGGTTAATATAAAAATAAATGTAATAAATATAATTGATATTGTTTTACAGAAGTTAATATTATTACTTCTTGATTTTAGATTCCAGGATCTAACTTTATTTATTTAGTAGTCATAATGGCGATGATGTAAATTGGGACTTAATGAAATAATAACTCTATTAACTAACTATTTTTTTCCACCATAAATTTTTAATGGATAGTTATTATTATCAAATAGCAATTATATTTATTAATACCATTTTTTTAATTTTATATTCTATTTTATTAATTATTTCACTCTGTTGAGATTTGTATAATTTCAACTAAAATTATATTTCATGTTTACATTCCACAAAATGACCCACTAATTACACTTAGGTTATTTCCTTGTCTCATTATGTTTGCATATAATATTAAGATACTATTTAACTTATAAAAATATATTTTCCCATATTATTTTTGGAACCACTATTTACATTCATTGAAATATTCATTACGACATCTTTCAGAAACCGAATATTTTTCAGTTTTTTTCCTCTCAATGTATGATATATTTTACCTTTCTATGTAGACTGTAATATTTTGAATATTTTATGATATGAAATGTGGTTCAAAAAATAATATAACCCTGCAAATAATTTTATAATGGGATATATATCAAATGATTTTTTAATTATACAAAAATTTTGTGTTATATTTGGCCACATGTTATGAAATGATGATTTGTATACACACATTAGTAATTAAAATCATGAAATCCCAGATATAATCAATTTATAATTACAAGACAAAAATAAAATATTTCCTTCAAAAACATTCCAAGGAATAATTATATTTATAGTTTTATATAATACGAATGAAAATAAATTCAAAAAAACTTATTGATTTTTCAGTAATGTACTTGATTTCAACTCTATAATCAACTACTTAATTGATAATAATTTTAAAAATTATTTATAATAAGATAAAATTTTAGACACAACCTATGTTTAAAAATTCTTCATATCATGGGGATATGGAAAAATATGAAATTGGTGGGAACATATTCTTCCTTGGGTAAAAATTATTAAAAAAGGTTACATTTCTAAAGTGAGTAAAATTTGAGAATATGTATATTATAATGATATATAATGAAATCATAACAAACAAAATAGAGAATAAATAATCTCATAACACTTATCATGAAATAATACCGTTATAAAAATAGTGATTCATTAAATATGACCTCAGAGATCAAAATATAGTCTTTAGAGTAAGCATAAAAATATGAATCATTATGAAAATATATATTGAAAATCCGTTTATAGAAAATAGATTTTATGACAAACTAAGTTAGTGAAAGTTCTTAAGAGGAATTAAAATTTACTCAAAAATTACTTTGTGACGAGATATACACTCTTAAATAGTGTATTGGAGGGTGACATTGGACCACACTAATCATTCATCCGTACATGCATGAGACACTAGAAAATCATTCAATAATCACTTTAAAAGAATACATGGAAATAAATGGTATTTCATTCATCACATCGTAATGAATCCATGCACCTAAACTGGGATTTATATCATTTTCCCGTGGTTTCAAATATGTAAATAATTCATAATTCCATAAAAATACATAACATTATAATCCTATGGAAAATTAATGGGTGTCCTTACACATTAAAAAAATTTCATGCAAAATTATATTCAATCAAGAAAATTAATAATCTTAAATTTAAATTATACAGTTAATGTTAATGATTTTTAGAAAATAATAAACCCTTTCAAATGATGTATAAAATTTAATGGAACACCCTTCAATTGAATGAATAATTAACAATGCAATCAAAAATTTAAATAATTGGAAGGAAAATTATAGTCATATACTGAAGATAGTTAGTAAAGAAAAAGGATGTAATGGATCATTCATATGATATAAGAGATCAATACAAAATATATCTACTAATATAAGGTTGATGATATAACATAAATAATATCCCCACGAATTAGAATATATGTTAATGTACAATGAAATAGATGAACATAATTATTATGTTTTTAGGAATAAAATGATTATGAAAATAATAAATATTCTTTACCAATAGTAATAATTTAAAAAAATGTATTATATTAATCATGGGGAAAATAATTTATTTTACAAATCATGAACATATAGGTATAATGTTTTATATTATTCCGAAATGTTGAAAGAAATATATGATCCCTATGAAATTAGAAGAGTGATTATTTCTGTGAAAAATGACACATATATAAATCATTACATGATTTTACATTAATAAAATTTCAATGAATGTCTAATTGGTGAAAATGATAATTTTTTAATTTTTAAATTAATATTGTGGTGTCCAAAAAAGTGGAGTTCAACATAAAAATAATTTAATTTTTAATAAACCTTTTATGGAAGCAAATAAAAATTAATGATTACAAATATTATAGATTTAAACTAGATTAGTGGATAAAAAATATTACGAAGGGTAACCACATGAGCGTAAAATGATAGTGAACATGGATTTAAAAACAATATAGATTTTTGAATATGGTTTCACATATTTTAGCGGTATCTATTTTAAAATGAACATCGAAATGGAATCCTTATGGTTAGATTGAAATCTAAATCAAAACAATCAAAGAGAAGAGGGATTGAAATTAATCATTAACTATCCTTATTAATGAATATATAATTTTAAAACACATATAATGTTAATATTATAAACTAAATAAAAATAAATTTGTATATAATAAAAAGTCCATGTAATGAGACAAAAATATTGATCAATAAAAACGTACAATGCTAGGATAATTTAAATCAATACTTCTTCAATGTGAGAGATCCTTAAATTGATCTTCAATTTCTATTATTAAATATTATTTCTTGGTGTAAAAAATTATTTAGGTAGAAAATAAATATTACTAATGAGATCAGATTCATATTTCAAATCATTTTATAGAGACATGAAATTGAGATGGAAACCCCTATATTGTATTACTACATACGAAAACATTCTCTAACTTCCAACATAATATAAATAGAAATGGAAAAAAAATATCTTAGAAATAAAATATAAATATACATTCCTTCTAACAATAATTTTATAACAATATTATTTATATATATTTTATCATCCAATCTTATTTTATTATTATTATCACGTGTTAAAATGATTGATTTCTTATTGTTAATAAATTTTTTAAAGAATATGTAACTCACACTAATCTGATACAATGTAATGATTATGGATTCATAAAACATATAATAAATATTATTTTTTCAAATATTACAAGGGTGTAATTTTAATTTGGGGAATGACATGAATACAATATGTGAAAATAAATTTTTTTCAACTAGTTGTTAGTGCATTTGATTAATGAACAATAATATCCTAATAAATATTTTTAATAACTACACCTAAATCAAAATCCATTAAAGTATTATAAGTAGAATGATTCTATAATATATTTTAATTATACTAAATACAATAATCATATATAAAATATTAATTATAACATCATTTATAGTGAATATTCAATTGACTCTAATTGTAACATGTTATAAAGGTTCAATGAGTTTGGGGATAAGATTACACAATGAAAATGAGAAAAAAAAAGAAATATGAAACAATAAAAAACAGAAAATATTATAATTGATTTAATTATAGGAATGATTACTTTTTGGTAGTGATGAAAAATGAAATGCACTCTTTATTGAGGTGGTAGTTTGAAATTAAGCATGATAAATGATCCCATATCTCAATGAACAGATGTAATGATTATTTATGGAAAATTATATTTTTAGAATTGTATATGGGTTATATAAGACTACCCATTCATCATTTCCATTTAATATAATACCTTTTACAGTTAGTGTGGAGAAACCAACAACATCACTTTATATAGGTTGTAATCTAGACATATTCATGGATGATGTTATTTTATTTTTTAATAGATAGAAATGATTGAATAATTATTGTAAATTTAATTTTTGAATTTTTTTTAATATAAATGATATTTATTTAATTATGTTAATAAGTGCATATATTATTTTAGAATTATTGGTATAAAATAATTTTATATGTTAATTAAATAGTTATATCAGATTCATGGAATTTATCATGATGATCCACATCATAATGAATTCTATAACCAAAAAATATTTCAAAATAAGCACATTGAAGTGGTATAGTGATTAGTAAGAAAACATTGGTAATGTTTGAGGAATAAATTATATGGGGATGTGGGACTTCATGTTGTGGAGGAGTTACATTTTTATAAATGAATAGAAGTGGAGTTTATGAAATAATGAATCCATTTTTTAAATATATAACGATACCATTAAAAATAAATATATATAATCAAAAAGGAAATTTGTATACACTATTGATATTAAAATTTAAATTTCAATATTAAATAAACATCATTTAAATTTTTAATAATGTTTTTAATATTTATATATAATTCATAATGAAATGTATATGTATATTTATAATATTTTTATATCATATTTTTATTTCAATGGTAGTTATCCTATTTTAAATAAAATTCATAAAAGAAAAATATTTCCATGTATCTATCAAATACATGACTAATGACCATATTATCAGAATATATATTTTCACCCACCATATTTGGAATATAAACATTTACAATAAACAAATTTTTAATAGATATATTTCATTCATATATATATATAGTTACTAAATAATTTTTTCATTGCACTGTCACATCACAATGTATATTTTTTATTTAATATTATTTTTCTTAACAATTAATTTTTCATTAAGGGTGATAAATATCATTATTGGGATTCTTGGCTATTTGTGAACCACAATGTTGAATATGATCTGTGTGATTTCCATGTCATGATGTGTTTATGAATTTTTTATCTATTATCCTGTATTTATTTATACACCTATTATGGATTTATTTTTTCAATAAAATGAAATAAAACATGGTGTTCAGAACATAATTCTAGGATCATTTATTGAAAAGATAAACTTGTAATTGAATAATGTTTTTCGATTTTCCATCATCTACTGTCTACTAAACTTCTAAAAAAAATTTGATTTAATTAGTAAAATTACAATATAATTTTTGGAATTATAAATACAAGGTTTATAAAAATTATACACTTCTAAAAGTACATAGTACAAGGACTAGGCCTTAAACATTTAGCGATCTTAATTTTTATCCAACAATTTAATTTCATTCAGTTTGAGAATCATTTCACATTTAATGTTTTATTTAATTATTTCATAATGAATACATAAAAAACTATAAATTAAAAATGGATTCTTTCCTATTATAATCCATTTTAAATAATATAAATAATTTAAAGTAATGAATTATTTAATTTTATATAAAATATCTAGAACATTCCACAAGAATTCATCATTTCCTTACTGATCCTTAAAACATGGGAAAACAATTTAAAAAATATGGTGTGAGCTCAAAATCTATTAATTTTATTTAAAACTAAAATGAAACTATTTATTTAGAAAAAAACATGAAAATGAATAAAATATTAACATTTTTTTAAATGTTGTATGAGAAAAAGAAATGAATCATTTTCAAATTATTATAAAAACATGTTTTTGACAAATAAATCCTCTAGAACCCATATCATTAAATGAAAACTGAATGTATTAATTTTACAGAATCGTATTCATAAGACCCTGTAAAAATCTATTAAATTAAAATAAACATATGGACGACATATAATACAATTATTACCCAATGCATCGATGATCAATAATGGTGGAAACCTTTAGTATGAGATATATCAGGCTCACTAGTTACCTATCAGGGGGCTCATCTGTTTTTAGTTGTTGTTTTTGGATCACCCACTTCACATAAGCAATAATGGGGATCCACAATTCATATATGCACTATTGGGCACACCAGTGAGCAATAATGGAACCCAACCCATAATATATTATATATTTGGAACACCAGCTTTATATAATTCTCAGGTACCACACCAAAATCAAATTTTATTCATTATATAACCATTTTAAAAAACATTTTAACATATTTTAAAGACACTTCTAAAAAACACATTTTTCTTTCAAAACCCAATTTTTAATACTATAATACCATTTTATTTTAAATCCCATATTCAATGAATTTATTACCTAAAATGGGAAATATGATTTTTTACATAATAAAACATTAATTATTTCAAATAAAAATATAAACCAAATTACTGTCATAGTGTCGGGAAATTCATTACTTCTGTGTATGTTATGAATAGAACATACCTTTCATTATTTATCGAAATGTTTCATATAAAATAGATAAAAGTATTATATTTTAAACTATAGGAAAACCAAAAGTAAAATAAAATTTATATAAAATAATCTTTATAATAAAACATTTCAATATCCATTTTCAATATATGTATATGTATGAGAAATTGAGTATATATGAAGGATTTAATGGTTGATTTATATCGAAGGAAAGTCCTTTATCACATCATAAATAATTAAATAATAATACCCATGAAATAATAATTCTATAAAAACAATTTAAAAAAATAATAGATATAAATTGAAGACATATAATGTAATACGTAACTTATATAACCAAAATAAAAAAATATAGGACTGTAAAATCACAAAATGCCTCAATACAAGAAGATTGATATAATGATCCTTTCCGTATATATGATTCATCTTGTGTTTATTTTTATTACTAAATAATATTAATATGTTAATTATCTAATTTAATTTTCTATTTATTTAGTAATATTATTACTTTTAGTTCTCTTGCTAACAGATTTTTATTTAGTTATATATAATATATATATATATAAGTCGATTATTATTTCCATATTCTTTTTATGTGAAAAAATGACATTAGTAGGCTGACCATGGTCATATAGGTGATTATTTAAACATTTATATAATAATAATCATGAAATAGTTGTCATACCCATACATCAATAATTTTTTGAAATTAAATCATGGGACATGGTTATGAAAAATGATTTTACATTACAATCATGGAGACAATATGAAATTTGTACAAATGCTTAACATTTCTATTTTTATATGATCACTATAGAAATAAGGTATGCAATATTTTATCTCTACAAATTGATAATAATATCTTATATAATATATTTTTTAATTTCATAAACTCTTATATACCATTCTTTATATTTTGTGATGAAAATACGAATCACATCTTGTTGAGGAGTGTTTGTCCACATTTCAATGATTAATATTATAACATATTTTTTGCATGAAATGATAAGAAGAAATGACATACTATAATTATATAAGGATAATTATTTCATCAATTTCATAAATTTTTAATTTATATCATATATATTCATTATAACTACCCTTATTAACTTTCATGTAACATGTTAGTGAACAACACATTACATCAATTCATGAGGTGTTAGTCTGTCGTACACAAGAGAAAAATTAGTTTATCCCAAATGATATGAAATTTAAGAAGAGTTTATATCATATAATTAATGAAAATGTATAATAATGTTATATATTTTATAAATATCATATAGAAAAATTGATTCCATCATTATGCCTATCCAAGGGAGGTGGTAATGGAAAAATGAATGTCTCCATTCTTCGACATGGTAGTCGGATGTACACATGAATGATAATTTCATAACCCATTGGAAAATTTATTTTGGTTTTAGGTATTAAAATATAAAAAAACCATGATTTATATTTATTTTATTTTATTTAATATAAAATTATGGTATAAAAATAATTTAACATGGTGGAGAACGAAATATAGTCAATTTCTTGTTGACGAACGTTACTTATTATTTAGTTATCCCCTTTTGGTTTCACCAAATACTTTCCATAGATGTATTAATGAATATATAATGTCTTGTATAAAGTGATTAGGTATGTAGATAATTATTTTGGTGAGTGATCTTCCAAGCTAAATGAAATGAGTGGTGTGGGGAGAGGAATGTAGGGGGCCGCCTTTTTATGTGGGGTGAGTATAGAAATTTTAAATCATTGAATGTGAGGATTATACCCACCTCTTTTTCTAGAAAACTAGATCTAATAACCCACATAAAAAATATATAATCAAATTTACATGGTCTAAATGATTCCATAAAATGGGTTAATAACATATTTCTAGGTCAGTTGGCAACATAAGATTAAATTTTATTCACTTGGTAAACTCATTTATACATTTATCAATTTGATTAATATTATCATCATTAAAAAATAATTTTTTTAGAAAAATTAGTAAACCATACAATAAATTATAAATGATTCTAACTCCAAATATAGAATCATTTTTTAAAAATTCAATCCACATAGGTTTATGAAATTCATATAATACGAACTCACAAATATGGTAAGAAAATGGGGTTCTAAGAGGGGTATGGTTTTCGAAAATTACAATTCTATACTAGATATATGAATTAAATAATAATTAAATGAAAATATTTTAATATTTATTGACATATTGTATATAAATTATATTTAAAACATTCCCCATTAAGTATCATCTTCATTAATTAAAATTGTGAAACAATATTATTTTCAAATCGATTTTTAATGAAACCAGAATTTTACCACAAAAAACAACTAATAAAAAAACAAATATATATTTGATTAAAAATTAAATAATTTTATTGAAATGAAATATATTATAATTATTTTACATTAAAATATTTTCAAAACACATTTTGATACATTAATTACTTAATATTTTTAGAAGAAAATTATGGTTTTAATCAGTATTTTCACTATTCAATAAAAAATAAATGTTTCCAAGAAACTAAATAAATTTAAACCAATTAGGATTTTGTTATAAATATTTTAATTTTATTATTAACCTAAATGTTATTAATGTTTCAAAAAAATTAAAATTTATTCTCCACAAAAATATAAAATACATTTTTCTGATAAAATGTATGGGTTTAAGCATAAAAATTTATTTAATTAAATATCATGTTAAGATATCATATAGGATGAATGATAAAAATTAAATTTAATATATTATATATTAATTTGATTAATATAACATAATAATATTGATTTTATTAGTTTATTTTTATAAAACACAGTTGAGCTATAATGACCCTTGCTTTTCATATATAGACAATACATGACTTTTGTGGAATACAAAATCATTTTACAAACTGACTCCATTAGATCGTAAAATATTAGTGCCTTTGGAAACATGGAAACTTAAATATTAGCACATAATTGATCTATATTACATCCTATAGGATTTTTTTACTATAACCCTTCTTATACGAATAAAAAATAAAAAATATCATTATAACCTGGGATGGGAAACATAAAAAAGGGGTGAACGAAAATGCTCAAAAATGGTAAAAAAGGGAGATATGTAATCCTAATCATGATAATAAGGGTATGAGAAAATGATAACTAAAATATAATATCATACCATTAAGGTAAAAGATCATATACATGAATCATGGTATAAATCATTGTAGATCATAGCGCATGAATCATAATGAAATAAAGAACATTATCTATGAAATAATTACCTAGGAATAAAACTTGTAATTGTGAAAGATATATTTTTATATATAATGATTTACGTATTAGTCAAGGCATCTCTACAAACGCCATCATCGTAGAAAAAGTACTATACTAATCTGGGTTGACATCCAATTTCAACCATATATTTCTGATCCGAGTTCATTCCTCGTTCCAACCATATAATACTGGACTGAGTTCATCCTCTATTCTAGTCCTATAATACTGAATTAATTACATTTCTCATTCATGAATTATAATAATGAAAAGAGTTCATTTCTCGTTCCAAGCCCATCTTTCTCATGAGATTTAAATCGCTAACGAATGCATTAGAGGGAGACATAGGTCTCACCCATATCATAATCAAATCATATATACATGTTCCATAGAATCATAAAAAACATATCATAACCCATCAAATAAAATGGGTTTCAAAAGCATGTAAACATATCATTAGCTATTAAAAGAGATATAGGTTTTATAATCTTTTAATGAAAATAACAACCCATGAAAAAGTAGACTTCATAAAAAAATAACCCGTGAAATTGAAATGTTGTTTATAATGGTCGTTACATTAATCATAACCCATTCATAGAGAGATTATGAATTTACCATTAGATCATTTGATATAATTATGTGAGTAACATCAACAGATGTCCTATTTTATGGAAAATAATATTGAAATGTCTTTAGAAAAACCCACTTGAAGAAAATATCTATTAATCATTATAAAAGTATTTCTAATACAAAAAATGGTTTGCGAATCATTTTAATAGAAAATATATTATATGATTATAATGAATACTTAAACATATTTTGAGAAGGTTTTTCCTTGAAATCATTTAAAATAAGATTTAGAAAAATTTAAAAATCTTTAGTAATTGATAATAGATATATAATTTGTAATTTAATATTTAAAACGTTATGAACACCCTTTCTTTTAAAATACATTGGAATCATACAGATAAATCTTGAAAATGTTTTGACAACCTTTTCACGTGAATACATAAAAATGAAGCTTCAATAAGATTTAAATACAATTTCAATAGAAATATATTGAAAACTAATAAAAACATCAGGAAAATGTGTTCAAAACATTTTTCCTTAAGAATTAATTCTATAACAACTTTCATAAAAATTAACCTTATAAACAATCAATGCAAGCTTCTATTAAATGATGGCTAGTAAATATGTAAATGCGGTATGATGTTAAAATAACATTTATTTGGCACTGTAAAATGGTTTGAAAAAATTTCCATTTCAAAAAGTGACAAGAATATTACATTAATGATATTGTTAAAGGAAAATGGTAAAATTTATCTTTAATATTATTGTAAAATGATACCATATTTGTTAAAATCCATTTTGGAAATCATCGTTTTGAAGGAACCAGAATTTTTGACCGATAGAGGGCAATGATGGGATTTTATAAAAACTCTTTCTTAGGTATCCTATGTACAATATAGTGGTAAACATGGAAATCGTGTATTATTATATAATTAATAAACATTGGAGAATAAAATTGATGATTTTTCATGAGATATGGATGATAATATTTTGTTAAATAAGTATAATAATTAGTAATCAAAAAAATGATGGGATATTTTCAGTAAACTCTTACAACATTGTTACATGGGATCATACACACAATGTTAGAAAATGAAATTATAAAATACATAAAATATAATTAAAATCAGTATATTCATGATATATAATGTAAAATGGACGTGTATACAACTCAAAATATTATTCAGTTTCACAAAAAAACACTAGTCTAAAAGATGGAAAATTATGACAAACAATTTTCCATATATGGTAACATCTGATACATAAAAACCATTAAAGAAATTTTATAAAATGGATATGTAAACACCCATTAATTAATATTTAATAATATTTAATACATCTATGGTCATTATACATATCAAGACAATTTAATAGCCATAAAATAAAACATGTATCTTATAGAAATGAAAAGTGAGATGAAATCATTTTACCTTGCATCTTGAATATATTCATACTCATAAAAGAATCATGTATAATACATTTAAAATAATTATACATGTTTTAAAAAATAATATTCTTATATATAATACTATATACATTTTTATCGTGACCTAATATTACCCTATTGATAATAATACAATGTTAAGAATTTACTTCAGGAAATGTTCTATTTTTACCTCAAATGGGTCTTAATTTGTTATATCATTTGTCCTTATACTTATATAATAATAAATTAATAATAAAAAATAATATAAATATTATTTATATTCAGAATATGGTTATTATAATAATATATATAATATAGATGTATGAAATTAAATACACTATTCCTGAAGACGGTACGTCATAGGTACACAAGAACATTGTTTCTGTTATTTATTGTCATATTGAAATAATAATTGTAAATAACCTATGTGTGTGCGTGTGTATATATAAATAATTATTTTAGTTGAATTATTATATAATATATATGATATAATATTACCAAACATGTCTTTAATTCATTCCATGCAGTTTTTGAATGAATTACTTAGACATTAGGGGATGGTACTCCCAAATTCCTCAAACAAAATTATTTTATTTACACAAAACTGAAATTAAAAAAGAAATTTTTCTCAAGTAATAAATACTAATAATTAAATTAAAAATATATCATGTAATATATAAATATATATTGTTCATCATAATGTCTACCATGGTAGGTGGTAAATGAAAAATGAACAATCATCTTTTCGCGAGTCGGTAGTTCACCGTACAATGAAATAATATATTTGTTACCCATTCGATGAAATTTTTATGTGTAAGTAAAACCCATTTACTAAAAACATACTAATATATTTTAAATAATTTTTTTATTTAATCATTGAATAATTACCGCATATGAGTGGATAAATAAAACAAAAGAAATGAGTTTAAGAGTAGATGTAACCTCTTAATCAGTTAATTACTATAGGTTTTTTCCAAAATGATTCCATGGATACATTTATGCACAAGGGGAAAATTCCAGAATAATGTTATTTATATTTATACATGTATTATATATATATATTCCGATCATAATTGGGTTTTGTGGTGTGATGAAATGTAATATGTGGTGACCAATTATACAGAAGGGAAATTACACACTAGGCATTTTTTTAAAAGTTAGGTCTTCCAAAATTTTTACCTGAAAAGACATTAAAATTCATAAAAACCCAATATATAAATGTTAATTGAGGTAAATTTTCTATCAAATGGACATGGAACAATTCTTATTTCATTTTGTGTTTATATTTAACATTTTTTCTATAGTTATTTTTAATTTTACTTTATTTGAGGTAATTAATTTTAATTACATTCACTAACATTTTCTAAAAAAAATAATTTGACCATATTTGACATTATATATTACTCTGATTCAAAATATTTAATCAATATTTCCAAATTATAATCACAGAAGTGAATTGAATTAATTTAAAATAAATCCCTCTTATGGTGTGATAATGTTTGTTTTTAAAGTATAAACGTTAAAACTATTGATATGTTTTTAAACCCAATTTAAATGAGAAATTGAATCATATTTTCATAATTAGATTGTATGAAAAAATATGATCTAAATAAACATTTCATCAAAATTTAAATATAATTTATCTTTTTAAATAAATTTAATGAAAATGGGGTTTGAATTAAAATCCGAAAATTTTTCAATATTTATCCAAAAAATGAAGTTTCTCTAAAAAATTAAGAAATTTAACCCGTTACTAATATTAAAATCCAAATATAAGGAATTATGTTTTTTTTTCAAATTTAATTTCTTATGTGTCTAAAATTATTTATATTGCATTTCACTCAACGATATTAAATATATATTTTCTTTGAGAAATTACAGTTTTTAAGCATATAAAGACTATAACAAAAAATATATCGTATATTACCAAAATAATTTATTTACATAAAACCATAACAAAAAAATATCTAAAAATCATTAATATTTTTCATATTTTATTTACAATTGATTGGATATAATTATATCATTTAAATTATTCTTATAAAAAAATTAGGTTTCATTGAAACTCAGTGTCACATGTAATGTATGACCGTCGACATGGTGTGTTCCATACACCATGTATGTTTTGCTGAAATGTACAACAATTCACAAGAATACATTAGTTCATCGTATAGTTCAGGATAACATTTATGTTTTTTTAGATCATGAATAACTCTTCTTTTTTTATAACTAATGCCAAACATTGTGATTTAATATAGAATTAAGTATTTCCACTGTTACGTGAAATTTTAAAGATTGAATATTTTAAATTAAGACAAAAAATATACTTCAAAAAATATTTGGGTGTTAGAGTCTACCCCCTCCCCTTAAATGAGTTTCTCCCATGAAATTATTCATGGTTATAGAAGGTTTCATATTTTAATATATAATTCTTAGAAACCCACCTCAAAATATGCATACTAAAACATCCCATCAAAAGAGAGTGTTAGAACCATAATAGATACGAAATGTAACATAAAACATGGTTTCCACAAAGGATTTCTTATATTTTGAGTGAAGAATTAACATGGAGGAAAAGCATAAATATTTATAGGGATGGATTGAGTTCCGAAATCAAAACTAACTAAATAATAAAAGAAATGTTGATGACGTTAATGTCATAAATCATTGATGATCTATAAGGCCATAAGATCCAAAAAAGGTATTAGGAATTTTTTTATCATTATAATATGTTTTAGTAATTAATTTATTTACCAATAATATAAGTCAATATACATAGTTGACATATTTAAATTTAAAAAATTATTTCTTTTATTTTTTATTTTATCAATTTTCAATTCATTCTTTACATCATGCATATGGATGTCCAGAAATTCACTTTAATTCCTGAAGCACTAAAATGAACTTATATCAAATATTAAGGACCATTAAGGGATGAAATGTAGAGTTATTCTTAAAAATCAATATTATTAATACATTTGTCTCTAAACATTAAAAATTACAATACAATTTAATCATAAATAAATATTTATAATAAAAATATTTATATAATGACAGTGACATCGTATAGGCCAGTAATATGTGTGAAACCATTATCATCATTTAGACATTCATTCAAGACCTATAGCCTTGCTGGAATTTATTGGTTGTCACCCAAAAACAAGATGTAAATTTCTAACCCCACAGTAATAATATTTCAGAAATATGATGGACATACATGAAATAATTTCATTCTCTAAATAACCTTTTAAAAATTTTTTCATTAAAATATCAATGCATAAATAATTCCTATTATGTTTAATATAATATTTTCATGTATGTTTATATTTATTAACCTTTAAAAAGATGAAAATTAAAAACATTATAAATAATGTCACGAAATTATCTTAACATTGATCCCCTTTATATCATAGAGGTGTTTTACGTTGTCACATTCTAATCAGGTGAAAACCAAAATTTTAAATTCTATTGGGACATATTAATAACCTGAATTACATTAATTCCATTTGGAAAAGATTAATACATAAATTTTCCATAGATTACTTGATATAATACATAATTCTAGGAAGATATAAAGTCCATCCAGGATAGTATGAACTACTGGTGAATTGGTCCTTAATAAGTTCAATGATAAATTGTACAATACCATTAATTACTCATATCCTATATATCTATATCTAAACAACAATATCATTACATGAGGAAGTTATTAATGGTTATCATTACCTAAATCATGTGTTTTCTATGGACATCACCATCCCATTATTTCACTTTTCCATACAATCACAACCATTCAATGTGTTATGGGAAAATTCATAGATAAATACATAAAATGAACAATCCTTATATATTGGACTATTGATATAGAATTATCCATAAATCTAAATACAAAGTAAGTTTCATTATTCTACATCATCCTTATTTTATTAAAAAGTCATCCTCATCCTATAACACAATACCTCATTCTTTCACATTGCATCTGTTTTCTCATCATCATTCTTAATGTTACCATTAATCATTCCACCTTGTTGATTATCTTTAGGATAATTATTCATGCGATATTGATGTTCATAATGAAAAGTTATTCCACACATAAATAACTTATTTTTTATGATGCCTTAGGGATCCCAATATTCTCATATTATTCCTTAACCAAGATCATCGTTTTTCACTTTTCAGTCACTTTGTAGGGGTCCTTATTTTAAACATTCAAACCATATTCAAATTCAGCTGAGGCATTCACATAGGTTATTCCATCCACATTCTTGACACAAAGAAAACTGAATATTTTTTGTCAATATTCTATATTACACAATCCATCCGTAAACTCCCTTGTTCTCTTCCTTGGTGAGAATGAAATATTTCTAAGGTACTTGTCGTTAATCCTACCATGTGACAGCTGATTATGAATTATCATAATATCATTCACTCTAGTGATCATCCAATATTATTTCTCTTCTTAAAATCATTTATCATATTCCATATTAATCTATTTATTTCTAGTTCCCCCCATTGAATAACACCAAAATAATAGTGTCAGCATTAAATTCCATAGATTAAAACCAAAGAGTCATGAAATGAATTATATTCACGATGTATAAATCATGAAATAATTCTTAATATATGACACCCAAGACTCATAATACGATACATATGTCAAAATTATATTTAAATCAATCGTGGTGGTTCATTAAGTGTTTATGAATTCCAAAAAAAATATTCCTCGAGAATGTACAACCAGCTGTGTAGTAAGGCCCATTATCATGTACCATATTACACCATGTCATCCCATGAACATCATTTCTATAATGCCCCGAACCCAGTTACCCATAGTCAGTGCATTATTACATAACATTTCCATGATCACAAAATATCAAGTATCGAAAGGCCGATTAGTTTAGTAGCCTTGGAATCACTAGATATATTCATAAGTCTTACATTACACCATAAAGTAAAAAAATCTACAACAACCTCTTTTCTTTATATCCCCTCATACTATACCTATAGGTCATTCATAAAATAATTTTTCACATACTAGGAAAAATTACAACATTGAAAGGGGTGAGCTCAAATGCCCAGTAAGGAAAATAATATAGCAAAAACTTTCATAAATAAGCATAAACATTTTAGGCAATGTATAACTAAAACAAAATCCCTTTAAACTTGAACTTCTGTATAATATGGAAAAAATAAAATGAAATAATTCCATTTACTTATTCACATGGGTATTTTACTAGTCGAATAATCAAATGCAATATCAATATCCACTTTCATAATGATGGAATGCATAATGCCAGACAATCATAACCACATAGGCAATGACTTGTTCCAAGACTAAAAATTAGATTTTGTCAGGGCCTTGTTCCAAGACACTAGTTTGTGTCATTAGACCTAACGATGTATTGAGGAGCTATATCCGGATCCACCTATCACTTATTAAGTCCAATGCATTCCTCATATGAGCATGTTTAAACATAACATATACATTCGTATTAAAACTAGCATATGAAATGTCAATTCATTCTACATAAACCATGAATGGTATAAAAATAACACATCCATAGTCAAACATATCACAATACCTTAAATAAAATATGTATGCTTTTTATCACAATAAATCATCTTCAAATAAACTTAAAATCCATCAAAGGATGTTCACATAGATGAAATCAAAACTATTTGAGAGAAATACCTCTTTTTTGAACTCATTTAAAAGTCACATAATTCTAAAGAAAACATGTGTTTTGAAAATATTCTTATAACCTTTTAAGGGAAGCATCAATGGAATAATAATGGTGGAAAATAACCGCACTCGCCGTATATGTTAAAAAAATACATTCTTACCTTAATTCTGTCGAAAAGGTTAAAAAGGACCTTGTTTGGAAAATGACGTAAAGATTCCTTTATAAACATCCTTTAAAAAGTCAAACTAGGGTATAAATGACTTTAACCTATAGTCTATAAAATAGTATGAATGATTTGAAACACATTTTGAAGAAACATATATGTGGATGATAAAGAGGTCCCAGAAGATAATTACATATAAACAACCTCGAATAATGAAGAGATTGTTAAATAAACCCTTACCTTGTAATTTTGGTTGGTCGAGGTTAGGTTAACCTCATTTATAATGGTGAAATAATTGATAATAAATTATGTAAAAATCATATACATTATTATGACATCATATATGATCTTTTAACATGAATTTGTCAATAATATCTTAGTATTATCTTTTCTGGTGTTCACTTACTCATTTTCCTTTATATTCTTTGTAACGTAAGCCATTTTTTGTTATGGATAGGTTGTATCTTATTCATATATAGAATGATATAAAGTCCTTAAAAATTATTTATAATTATCAAATGAGAATTACACTTTCATGGATAATATGGGGAATGAATCTCATCACGTTCGTGGAAAAGGTAGTCTATACGTACGTACGAGCAACAATATCATTGTTTGGATATTAAAATAATATATAATTGGATGTTATATCATATATAAAGAATCATTATCATGTTATATTTATTATTTATATCAATTACACATCATTATCATATTCATCCAAATAATAATGTTTTTAATAATAATTACACCACAGCGTGGAGACGGTAAGTCGTACGTACGCACGTATGGTGACATATCATTCTAAGGTTTTATAGAATATTAAATAAGGTTGTACCATATTTATAATAAAATCACAGTATATAGAATATACTAGGGTTATTATTTTATAATGGAGATAACAAAGAAAGAAGAAGATTAATAATAAAGTAACATGAAATAGGGTGGTGAAAGCATTACCTCTTCTTCGGGTTCTTCCTTTTGATTTGATCAAAAGGGCTCCTTAGGTTGTATTTATGATCAAAATAAGTCTTTTAAGTTGAATTGAGGTAAGTTGATAGAATATTTTGGCAGGGGATGTCCAAAACAAAATGTTTTATGGTGTGAAGAATTGGTTAGAAGTGGTGTCCTTTTATAAGGGGGGGGGGCTCTTTAGGAAAAACGTAAAGTATTATTTTATAATAAATTCAAATTCGTTTTATAATGGTTCCAAAGTGGATTATTAAAAGTCTATGGTGGGGATAGGTCGAAAAAACTCATCCAATAGGTTTTACACAAGTTTTTCCACTTTATTAACCTTATCTATTAGTTTTAACTATTAGTTAATTAGTTTGACACTTTCCATGTCACTTTGTATTTTTATATTATATAGTTAATAAACATACTATATACATCCAAGCGACCCCCAAGTGGTACATTGATAATAAATTTACTATTATATAATTCCTTTTTCAGAACCTTATAATTTTATAAATAGATTATCAATTAATAATATAATATTTTTTTTTAAAACTCATTTATGTCAATTTTGACACTATTCAATAATTGATTTCTGTTAAAGTTTTAAAAAAACATATTAATTATAATAAAATTTATCTAAGAAATACTAAAATGTAAAATTAACCAATAAAATTCTTGTATGTGATCAAAACATGAAAATTACATTTATTTTAACTTTTATAATACAAATTATTTGATTCTTTTATTATTAGGTAAAATACTGCATCATTATTGTGTCATAAATAAATTTCTTTGTTCGATGTATAAAAATTATAAATAAAATAAAATAATGTAGGAAATATTTGTATCTTTAAAATGAATATTTATAGTTGAAAATTTAACATATATAACCCTAGGTAAAAATTGTTTTTCTAAAAGATATATGCTTTTGTCATTTTTGTATTTACTTTAACTTAATTAATATAAAGTTTCATTATCACTTACAAGTGGATCCATGGGGTCCTAAAATTGACCCAAAGATGCCCATGGTCGGACATGTATCAACCAATAGGGTTAGGACACATTTTAGGGTAACTAATTATTATTATAATATTATTTTTTACCCTTATTTACCAGATTTACCCTTTAGCCTTGGTAAAGAAAATATTTACCGAAGTAATTATTCAAAATATCTAAAAATAATAGTTTACTATTTACAAAATTTGGACCTCCTGATTCTAAATATGGAATCCATTTTTTTATATTCAAAACAAAAATGTGGAAAAAATTAATTTAAAATTAATTTCCATTGTTAAAACAAAAAGTGTGTTTTTAAGAGATAATAATCATCAAAAGATTGACACTTGTTTATGTCCGGTTTAAATTTGAAATTATGTCAAATGACCAACATTGTATTAAATGGTAAAAATATATTCTATATATAATTTTAAACCATTCAAATCTATAATTTATCACTATTAATTATTTTGATTAAAAATGTTGTTTTTAATTAAAATTTTGTAATTTTCACTATTCATTAAATTTTAAAAGATATCTGAAAAGTACCAAAATTTCACCCTAGGCTAATTTTGATATTCCGAATCCAAAAATGATGTCCATTTTGAGAGATAAAATTTAAAAAATTTAAAAAATTGGGTATTTCTATTCATAACGGCTACATTGATTGGTCGTAGTGTGTTAGAATCTTAAAGTTGCTGACAACACACACTTATGTATTATTCAAAAAAAATAGTACCATGGAAGCTTGTGGTGTTACATTCTACAGTCCTTCAAATAATTTCATCCTTGAAATTTCTAAAACACTACTCCCTGAAATGACTCCGGTGGTTCTTCATCATATGTTTCTCGGGTTCCCACGTTGCCTCTTCCATCTTATGGTTTCTCTATAAAACATTTACCAGACGAGTTGTCCTGTTTCTCAACACTTGATCTTTGGTATCAAGAATCTTGACAGGCTTTTCCCAATAAGACAAATTAGGTTCCAGTTCTACTTCCTCATAGGTGTGTACATGAGTTGGGCCAGGCATGTATTTTCTCAACAGTGATATGTGGAACACATCATGAACTTTGGAGAGACTTAGTGTCATTTCCAAATGGTAAGCTTCAACACAAATTTGTTCAAGAATTTAGAATGGTCCGATGTACTTGGGACTCAATTTCCCCTTCTTAGCGAAATGTATAACACCCTTCCATGGAAATACCTTCAAAAAAACAAGATCTCCTATCTAAAATTCCCAATCCTTTCTTTGGTTGCCAACATTGATCTTCTTCCTTCTTTGAGATGCTTTGATGTGGTTTTGTATTACCTTCATCTTTTCCATCGTTTCCTCCACCAGTTCTAGGCCTACAAGTTTTCATTCACCAACATCATCCTAACATGTTGGTGTGTGACATCTCTTTCCGTATAACGATTTATATAGTGTCATCTAAATACTCGAATGGAAGCTATTGTTATAGGAAAATTCTACCAGAGGTAAATATTGATCCCACATAACCTGAAAGTCAAGTGTTCATGATCTCAACATGTATTCTACATTTTGAATAGTCTGTTCTGATTTTCCATCAGTTTGAGTGTGGTAGGCAGTTCTCAAACGAAGTTTAGTAACCAAGGACTTCTAAAGACTCTTCCAGAATCTTGACGTAAAATGGGGATCATGATCAGAAACAATCGATAGGGGTAATCCATGAAGTCTCACTACTTCATTAATATATATTCTTGATAGACGTTCAAATGTTACATCTTCTCTTATAGCAGGAAAATGTGTTGACTTGGTAAGACGATTAACAATGACCCATATTGCATCGTTCATTCTAGGTGTCTTTGGTAGCCCCATGAAAATATCCATCGTGATATTGTCCCTTTTACACTTAGGTATGGGGAGAGGTTGCATGACTCCTCCAAGCTGTTTCCTTCCAGCTTTCACTTTTTGAAAAACCATACATCTTGACAAAAAATCCGTAATCTCCCTCTTCATGTTGTCCCACCAAAAATATTCCTTCAAATCTCTATACATCTTGGTGCTCCAAGGGTGTATAGAGAAATTGGAACTATGAGCATCGTTCCACAATTCCCTTTTTAGATTAGGTATATTGGGAACACAAAGTCTCTTCCCAAATATCAAAATTCAATCTTCATGCACAAAGTAACTCGATATCACATCATTCAAAACATTAATATTCTTTTCAAACTCTTCATCATCAATATGATAAATCTTTATCCTTTCTAGTAATTATGGTTTGACAACCATTTGAAAAACAATTGATTTTTCACCTTCCATAGTGATTCCCATATCTATCTTTACTAGATCCATGAAAAATGGTTCCCTCTCAACTCTCATCTTTTTCAAAACGCAATGATCTTTTCTACTCATAGAATCTTCTACCTTATTTTCCTTCCATGGGTGGTAGTGTATTGTGTAATCATAATCCTTGAGTAGTTCAAGCCATCGCCATTTCCTCATGTTGAGTTCTTTTTGTGAGAAAATGTACTTCAATCTCTTTTTATTGGTATATATCTCACATTTTCATCATAGAGGCAGCATCTCCGAATATTCAAAGAAAATATTACAGTAGCCAACTCAAGATCATGAGTAGGATATTTTTTCTCATTAATATTTACTTGTCGTGATGCATTGGCAATAACTCTATCATTCTGCATAAGGACACAACTTTGTCCTTTATTCGATGCATCACTATAATTAACAAACCCATCATTCCCTGATGGAAGGGTCAATATAGAAGCATTGACTGATCTTCTCTTCAGTTCTACGAAACATTCTTCACACTATTTTGTCCAAACAAATTTAACCCCTTTACGTGTGATCTTCATTAATGGGTTAGCCAATCTGGAAAAATTCTGGACGAAACGTCGATGATAACCTTCTAAACCAATAAAACTGCGTACCTCGGTTATACTCGTCAGTGCTAGAAATTCTTGGATTGCCCTTGTCTTATAAGGATCAACAGAGATTCCATTCGTAGCGAAAATATGGCCAAGAAATGAAATCTCATGAATCCAGAATTCACACTTTCTAAACATCCCATATAATTCATGTCATCTCAGTGTCTTCAATATAATGGGAAAGGGATTTTCAAGATCTTTCTAGATTTTGGAGTATACCTAGATATCATCAATAAATACCACTATAAAGTAATTAAGATATTCCTTGAAAACTATGTTCATTAGATCCATGAAAACATATGGTGCATTAGTCAGCACAATAGGCATTACTGTAATCTCATAATGCCCATACCTGGTTCAAAATGTTGTCTTCGGAATGTCTTCCTTCTTCACACACAACTGATGGTATCTATATCGAAGTTTAATCTTTGAAAAGTATTGAGATCCATGAATTTGGTCAAATAAATCATCAATGTGAGGTAGGGGATACATGTTCTTTATTTTTATAGAATTTATCTCCCTGTAGTCAATAAAAAACCTCATTGATCCATCTTTCTTATTAATAAAAAGGATAGGCGCTCCCCATGGAGAAACACTAGGGAAAATAAATCCCTTATTACTCAATTCCTATGGTTGTTTCTTTAGTTCCACTAATTTCACAATGGCCATTCTATAAGGGGTCTTCAATATGGGCCTTGATCCAAGAATTAAATAAATGGAAAACTCAATTTCTCATTATAGGGGATGTCTAGGTGAATATTCTAGAAACACATCAACATATTCTCTCACAATAGGTTCATCCTCTATTTGAACATTCCTTTCCTCACCAATATTCATTTAATTATATTCCTCCCAAATAATTGAATTTATTTGAGATACTGGGGGTGGATCTAGATAAGAAATAGGTGGTGAAGATTTTGTGGTAAAGATAAGGTGTTCCTTAACATCATCATCAAAAATCATAACCTCCTTCTTATTACAATAAATCTTCGCATCATGGTCTGAAATTCAATCCATGACGAGGATTATATCAAACTCAATTATAGGTCTGATGATGAGATCAGCAGATAAAGAACATTTATATGCTCTAATGGGAATGGATTCACAAAACATTATTGAGATGATACATCGCTTATGGGTTTTAACTGACAAATCCCTTTTTAAATCAAATTTGAAATATCTAATTTTCTTAGAAAACTAGGAAGATATGAAACAATGTGATAATACAGAATCAAATAATGCATTTGCTAAACATGAGGAAACCATTAAATTACCTGCCACCGTGTCTTTCAGAGCTTCTACCTCAGTAGTAGTGATAACAAAAGCATGGCCTTGATCCCTTGGCCTTTTATGAGGTAAGTTCCACGAATTCTTAGGACATTCAATTTCATATTGTCCCACCTCCTTACAGTTGTAGCATTCAACATCGGTAGCTTCTTTCTTCCCCTTGCAATCACGGGCTTGGTGGCCTTTTTCACCACACTTGTAACAGACTCCCATTCCTTTCAAGCAAGTTCCAGGGTGTTTCTTCCCACATTTAATACAGGATGGATATTAAACTAATCACTTCATCCCCTTATTTCCATTTCTAGATTGATCAATTGATCTATTATTCTCTTACATTTATTTAATATCATAAGACATATAGAATTCTTTTTCTGTCTTGATAGTACTTAAGATAATATATTCGTACAATGAGAATATTTGTGAGACTAATTCTTGATGGAGAAACGGTTTTAACCCATCAATGAAATGATCGATCATACTTCTTGGGTTACGTATATAATCTGCACCATACCTCGATATCCTTGTAAAGTTAGCCATATACCTTGTGACATTCTCATCCTCATTTTGCCTCAGAATCATAAATTTCCTTTCCATATATGCTCGATGGTCACGAGGAAAGTATTTTTCTATGAAAATCACTTTGAACACCCTCCATTCCATATTTGATACTTCATCATCTTATTTCATGTTTTTAATCGATGACCACCATTGATCAGCATCTCCAGTGTAGCGGTAAACTGCCATAATAAATTTTTCCCTTGCACTACTCCCAAAGGCATGGAATATTTTCTCTAAAGAATTTATCCATTATTAACCTACTAAGGGATTTGTACTCCCATTGAATGTCGGTGGTTTTTTCCTTGTGAATCGATATAACATTTATTCTCCACACGGAGGATCAGGGTGCTCCATACATGTAAGGTTATTATTCATAACCTGAGTGAGTTGTCTCAATATAGTTATTAGCTGATTAGCACGAGTTGCATCACTAGCTCCACTATAATTATCTTGAGCAGTATGGAAATCCCTACATGGAGAGCGTGCATTGATATGGTTTCCATTCCTCCCCCTAGGCACCATTTCTAAACAATGGCATAAACTAGATCTGTTTATGAATCAAAATACAGAATTACATACTTGTAAAACACTTTACATAAATTGAACTATTTATGGATATAATCCATAATCATAAAAAATGTTTTCTTTGAGGATGTACATACTCATAAATCCTTCATAATGGTTTGTAAATAAAATGAGAATTATCCTTAGCATATCCCCCGGGAGTGTCATAACCAAGAGTGCAGCAAGGCTCGTTGTCATGCACCGGGTCCCATTCGAGTCAAGATCAAAGTGGTGTTTTCGGGTTTTATCCCTAGGTACATTTGTTCCAGATCCGCATCTACCTTCTTGTTTCCTGAAAAGGATGTATTGCTCGAAAAACTGTCAAAATATCTACAATACCAAAATTCTAGGAAGTTCTTCTATACTAATCCTCAAATTCTATCTTAGGGATATGTGCTCTAATTAGAGTTTATCTAAATCTAACTTCCAAGGTTTGTACTAAACTTCCTATAATACCAATTGTAACTCCCCAACCCCTGTTTCCCAGATTCGGTGCATTATTACATAACATTGTCATGATCACAAAAGATCAAGTCTCAAAAGATCGATTAGTTTAGTATCCATGGAATCACTCGATATATTGACAAGTCTTACATTACATCATAAAGTTAATAAAAACTACAACAACATCTTGTTTTCATATCCCCTCATACTATCCCTACTGGTCATTCATAAAATACTTCTTCACATCTTGAGAAAAATTAAAACATTGAAAGAGATGAGCTCAAATGCCCAGTAAGGATAACAATATAGCGGAAACATTCATAAATAAGCATAAACATTTAAGGAAATGTATAACAAAAACAAAGGCCTTTTAAACGTGAACATCAGAATAATATGGAAGAAATAAAATCAAATATTTCCATTTACTTATTCACATGGATATTCTACTATTCGAATAATCACATGCAATATTAATAACCACTTTTATAATGATGGAATGAATAATGCCAGACAATCATTACCACATGTCTAGGCCTTGTTCCAAGATTTCAAATAATATTTTGTCAAGTCCCTGTTCCAAGACACTAGTTTGTCTCATGAGACCTACCGATGCATCGAGGAGCTATAGCGGGCTCTACCCGTCACTTATTAAGTCCAATTCATTCATCATATGAATAGGTTTAAACATAACATAAACATTCATATTAAAACTAGTATATGAAATGTAAATAATTTCTCCATAAACCATGAATGGTATAAAAATAACACATCCACAGTCAAACATATCAAAAAACCTTCAATACAAAATGTATGTTTTGTATCATAATAAATCATATTCAAATAAGCTTAAAATCTATCAAAGGATGTTGACATAGATGAAATCAAAACTATTTTAGTGACATTTTTTTTTAAATCATTTAAAAGTAACATAATTATAAAGGAAACCTTTATATTGAAAATATTCTTATAATCTTCTAATGGAAGCTTCAATGTTGAAATAATGGCGGAGAATAATAGCACCTGCTGTATATGTTAAAAAACATTCTTACCTTAATTCTTTCAAAAAGGTTAAAAAGGACCTTGTTTGGAAAAGGAAGGAAAATTAATTTTTAAACTTCTTATAAAAATCCAAACAAGGTTATAAATGAATTTAACCCATAGTCTATAAAATAGTAAGAATGATTTGAAATACATTTTTAAGAAACATAGATGTGGATGATAAAGAGGTCCTAGAAGATAATTACGTATAAACAACCTCGGGTAATAAAATGATTGTGAAATAAACACATACCTTGTACTTTTCCTTGCTAGAGGGTAGGTTAACATCCTTTATAATGGTGAAATAATGGTTATTAAATTATACAATAATCTTATAAATTAATATGATATCATATATGATCATTTAACATTGCATTGTTAATAATATCTTAGTATTATCATTTCGGGAGTTCACTTACCCGTTTTCCATTATATGCTTTATTACGTAAGCCATGTTTGTTATGTATAGGTTCTATCTTATTCATATAAAGAATGATATCAAGTAATTAAACATTAATTTTAATTATCAAATGAGAATTAGACTTGCATGCATATGATGGGGAATGAATCTCATCGCGTTCGTGGAGACGGTAGTCCGTACGTACGCACAATGGAAAATATCATTCATTTGACATTAAAATAATATATAATAGGATATTATGTCATATATACAGAATTATTATCATGTTATATTTATTATTTATATCAATTACACATCATTATAATACCCATCCTAATAATAATGTTTTGAATAACATTTACACCACGACGTGGAGACGGTAAGCCGTACGTACTCACGTATGGTGAAATGTCCTTCTAAAAATGGATAGAATACCTAATATGGTTGTAACATATTTATAATAAAATCACAGTATATATAATATACTAGAGTTATTATTTTATAATTTAAATAAAAAAGAAATAAGAAGTTGAAGAAGAAATTAACATGAAAGAGGGTGGTGAAAACATTACCTCTTCTTCGGGTTCTTCCGTTTGGTTTTTTCAAAAGGGATCCTTAGGATGGATTTATGATAAAAAAAAAGCCTCTAGGATTAAGTGAGGTTGGTTGAGAGAATATTTGGGTAGGTTTTGGTCGAACAAAAATGCTTTGATGGTGTGATGAATTTGTTAGAAGTGGTGTCCTTTTATGAGGGGGAGGAGGAGCTCTTTAGGAGAGACATAAATTATGATTTTATAATAAATTCAAATTCGGTTTCTAATGGCTCCAAAGTGGATTATTCAAATTATAAGGTGGGGATAGGTCGAAAAAAACTCAACAAATAGGTTTTATACAGGTTTTTTTACTTTATTAACCTTATCTTTTAGTTTTAACTATTATTTAATTAGTTTGTCACTTTCCATGTCACTTTGTATTTTTATATTATATAGTTAATAAACATACTATATACATCCAAGAGACCCCCCAAGTGGTAAATTAATAATAAAAATACTATTTTATAAGTCATCTGTCCGAACCTTATAATTTTAGGAATATAATATTAATTAATAATATAATATTTGTTTTAAAAACTCATTTATATAAATTTTGACACTATTCAATAATTGATTTTTGTTAATGTCTTAAAAACTTTATTAATTCGAATAAAATTCATTAAAGAAATACTTAAATGTATTATTATCCAATAGAGTTTTTGGATTTCATCAAAACATTCAAATTATATTTATTTTAACTTTTATTATACCAATTATTTGATTATTTTATTATTAAGGGAAATACTGCATCATTATTGTGTCATAAATAAATTTAATTATTCAATGTCTAAAAATTATAAATAAAATACCATTATGTTGAAAATATTTTTATCTCTCTAATTAATATTTATATTTGAAAATATAAAATATATAAACCCATGTAAAAATTGTTTTTCTAAAAGATATATGCTTATGTCATTTCTGTATTTACTTTATCATAATTAATATAAATTGTCATTATCAATTACAAGTTGATCCATGGGGTCCCGAAATCAACCCAAAGATTCCAATGGTCGGACATGTATCAGAAAATATGGTTAAGACACGTTTTAGGATAATTTTTCATTATTATAATATTATTTTTTACCCTTATTTACCAGATTTACCCTTTAACAGTGGTAAATAAAATATTTACCCAAGTAATAATTCAAAATGAATAAAAATAAAAGTTACCTATTTACACAATTTGGACCACCTGATTATAAATATGGAATCCATATTTCAATATTAAAAACACAGAAGTTGCAGAAATTAATTTGAAATTAATTCCCGTTGTTAAAACAAAACGCGTGTTTTTTAGAGATAATAACTATCAAAAGATTGACACTTGTTTATGTCCGGTTTAACTGTGAAATTATGTCAAATTACCAAAATTATATTAAATGGTAAAAATATATTCTAAATTTACTTTAAAACCAATCAAATTCATATTTTATCACGATTATTTATTTTTATTAAAAAAGTTGTTTTTAATTAAAATTTAGTACTTTTCACTATTCATAAAAATATAAATGTTATCTGAAAAGTACCAAAATTTCACCCTAGGATAATTTCAATATTATCAATCCAAAAAATGAAGTCCATTTTGAGAGATAAAATTTATAAAATATCAAAAAGTGGGTATTACTATTCAAAACTGCTACTTTGATTGGTCCCGGTGTGTAAGAATTTATAAGTTGCGTACAAGACACACTACTATATTATTCCAAGAGAATCGTACCATGGAATTTTGGGGTGTTACAATGTCAGAGTTTTTAACCCTAGTTATAGTTATTGTAGAGACATAGCCACTTATAATATCCATATAAGGATGTATTTCTTTGAAACCACTCACTATATCCTGTAGCAAATTTCCAATACATTTTTTATACATTTCCTTATCCTTAGACTTATCATTAGACATGTGATTAGGATTCTCACTAATGTTCACTAATAATATCTTATAAAGGTTCTTTACACCTTTTATCAAATACCAGATTTTTAAAAACACCCTTTTCATAAGGTGATATTACATAACTTTTTTATAATTCATAATAAATTATAAAAACATATTCTAAAAGATGATACACGTCTACTGAATTTGGAATCGTGGAAATAAAAAAATCCAATATATATTTATATGTGAAACATTATCTTCTATATGGTTCTTCATGACAAGAAACCTTCTTAGAGACATCAAATATTATAAATATCTTCACATCATGGGGAAGGAAATATAAGAAGGTGTGAGAAAACATTATCATTATGAGTATACAAGGAAGATATATGAGCAAAATCCTGATCATTCAGGTATGAGAATATGATCATGAAAATATAAGATCACACCCGTCATATTAATGATCATATGTGTTATTCGTGGAATAAATCATGGTAGTTCATAACGCATGAATCAAAATGAAATGAAAAATATTAATAAATGAAATCAAAACATAGATATAATTCATTGAATTGTTTCATTTTGATAGGAATATATAATGATTTCTATAGTATTCAAAGCATCATATCCAAGTTAATATTAGTGGAAAATTCTATTATTGAACCGAGTTCACACGCCATTCCATCTTGTTATTACTGGACCATGTTCACTCATAATTCCAGCCTAGTAATACTGAATGAAGTTCAATTCCCATATTAATCTTGTAACACTATACATAGTTGATTTCCTAGTCAATACCTTCAATGTTGAATCGAGATCATTTCTCATTCTATCCCTTTCATTCTCATGATATATAAATATTTTACAACTGTATTAGGGGGAGATATAGGTCACGCCTCTCTTATTGTGAATGTAAACATACATTTCCCACAATATCATAAATAATCATATCATAACCATACAATGAAATGGGTATCATTAACTTATAATCATATAATAACCAATATTAAAATATACAATATTCATAATTTTTTTCAAATGTATAACACATGAATATGAAATAATTTTCATAAACATATAACCCAAGATAAGGAACTAGTTTTATATGACCATGAAATTAAGACATACCCATTAATAGAGATAATATTAATGGATCATATCAATCATATCCATGAAATGAATGAGTATCATCAATGAATGTCATCATAGTAGGAAAAAAAGGTAGATATTTATTTCAAAAAAAATTCATAATGAAAATTAACATTTCTTCATTGAAATATTATATTTATTTATTTGAATAATGTGAAAATATTTTTCATATAAAATAACATGAAATCATTTAAAGAATACTTCAAATCATTTTTTAAACATTTTCCTTGAAATTAAATAAAATAAGATTCAAACCATTTTAAAAAATCTTTTTTATTTCAAAACACTTTGAAAAATATTAAAGAAATCATAAAACATTATGAAAAAATTTATATTGAAAATATATTTCAAACTAATAAATATATAATTAAAACTATTTGGAATCCAGTTTACCTGAAAAAATGTGAAAGAAGAATGAAAATGATTTCAAATCCATTTCATTGAAAATAAATTGATAAATTTTAAATAACGCTTAAACTTTTTTGAAAACAATATCGTTGAAAATTAATTTTGAACAAGTATTAAAAAATAAAATCATTATAAAAAATACTAATGAATCATCAAAACAAATTGTGGAAGCTAAATCCCTAGATTTTAAATGATGTAAAATGAACACTCCTTTTGCAAGACAAAAGGTTAGAAAAAATTAATTGTCTAAAATGAGTTAATTAAATTCCCATGAAGAGATTTTTAAAATCCAAAAGAGGATAGTTTTATTTTATATATTCTTATATAATTTTACAATATTCATGGGAACATTTTTTTATAAAACATGGATTTGATGGAGCACATATTTCTAACAAATAGAGGATAATGTTAGGATCTATTAAAACAATTTCTTAACAATATTATACACCAAATAGTTGAATTTTTACCAATGTATTAATATATCATGAGTAACCATAGAAGTTGAAAATTTATGAGTTTTCATGAGATATGAATGCTGATATAATATCAAAGAATTGTAATCATTAATAATCTCAAAAATTTATGAGAGTGTTTCTGAAAACTCTTACTTCATGGTTAAATGGGATCATACCATCCATGTAAAAAATGTCAATTAAATAAATATTAAATTATTATTAAAATATTTATATTTATTATATAAAATTTAAAATGTATTTTTATATGAATTCAAAAAGAATTTAGGTTCATAATAAAGCATGTTTCTCAAAGAAGGAAACTTGAGACAAAATTATTTTAACGATTTTGTAACTTTTGAAACCTAAACCACTATAAATAATGATCTTAAATCTATATTTATATTCCCATAAATTTTATTATAAGATTATTTTTATACATCTATGTTTTGTACACACATAACAAAAATTTAATGGATGGTGAATAAATAATGTATCTCACAGAAATAAAAAGTGACATGAAATCCCCATACTGTGTGTCTTCTTTTTTTTTTAAAAGATGGTGCCTCAGTCAAAAACCAAGGAACATATTATTGATCAAAAGAGGAAAAGTATTAAAAAAGTTTAAAGGATGGAATCTTATTATAGTTCTTATGAAAAAAGGGGAGCGATTCGTCAGGAAAATCATCCAACCATGTAACATCCTGATTAACCCCCTTATTGGCGAGACTATCGGCAACCATGTTTTCTTCACGGAAAACATGTGTGGAAATGTATTTGAGATCCATGAGCGAGGCAAGACATTTCATCCATCGAGATGTGATTGGCCATGCAAGGTGCACCACTCCTTTCCAATTATCTTGAACAACATTGGTAGAATTACATTCAATCCACAGCTGGTTCCAACCCTTTTGCTTGACAAAATCTACTGCATGAATCACTCCCAACATTTCCACATCCAAATATGAGGCTGCACCACACCCACGAAAGAAGCATCCAAGGCACCTTCCAAGAAGGTCTTTGAAGATGGCACCCCAACCTGCTGGACCCGAATTTCCTCTAGAGGTTCCATCAACATTTACTTTGAAACATCCTAGAAACAAAGCCTGCCAGAAGACCTAAAAGGTGTGTCAAGGTTCCCTATATGATCCCTTACCTTGTGTCTTCAATCACATCAAAATCATACAAGAATAATGTATAATAAATATTTTTTTATCGTAATTATCTTAGATAAGAATATTCTTATATATAATACTAGATATTGTTTGATTATTACCTTATATTACCATATTGATAACAATCATTTGTTGATGTTTCACTTTGGTTAATATTCTCTTTGTTCTTGGAGTGTGTCTTAATTAGTCATATAATTTGTACTTAATCATATATAATGATTCCATAATTTAAAAAATGATATACAGATCTTTTATTTTTAGTATATCTGTATGGTACTAATCTATATAATATATAATTATTATAGGGAATACATCATTCATTGAGATGGTAAGTGGATTGTATGCATGAAAGATGTTTCTATTCTTATTATAGTAAAGAAATAAAGGAGGTAATTCAAATATTTATATATATTTTAATTTACCATTACAATATCATATATATCATATCATTTCACTAAAGCCATACAAAATAATACATGCATTTTTTGAATGAATCACATCGCCTTGAGGGGGAGGTAGTCCATGCTTCCTCAAATGATATTATCATATCGACACCAAATGTAACGTAAATATGATATTTGTTTTTTAATGATTAATTAAAAATAAATATATAATAAAAATAATATACAATATATAAAATATATTTTCCATAATAATTTCCACCAGGAGAGGTTGTAAATAAAAAATGAGAAATCATCATTTTGTGAGTCTGTACTTGGAAAGACACATAAATGGTATGTTTATTACAAATTAGATAGTGGTGCGTGTAAATTTATTTAAAAATGTTATCATAAAAACATATTAGTATATTTAGGATATATTTTAGGTTTAACAGTCATGGAATAATGATAGGGTAGGGGTGGATAATGAAAAAAAGTGAAATGATCTTAAGAGAATATGTCACCTCATAATCAAGAAACTCAATTTGGTTTGTGCAAAAATGATTATTTAGATTGATTTCAGTAAAAAGGGATAGTTATATGAAGAACTTTTGGATTTTGGAAACTTCATTTTTTATATAATGGATCACCTTAATAGGGTTTATATTTGTGAAGTGGGGTATGTGTTGTCCTTTATGGTGACAGAAAAAGACACACATAGAATTTTTAATATCATGTCTGGTGTATCAAATTTTTTAGCTAACAGAATTAATAAAAATGAACCACACTAAATAATTAAGTTTAATGTAAAATGAATGGCCCACCAATGAGTTTTGGACATGTTTCTATTTCTCTTTGGGGCATAAATTTAAGGATTTGTACTTAGTTAAGGTTCATTTTACCACAACCGACATAGTTAATTTCACTATTTTTATTCTCCAAAATAGTGATAGACTTATTATAAATTTTAAAGTATTCAGATACTATTTATTGAATTGATTTTTTATAATTTCAATCATATATGATTAAAAAATTAATTTAAAATAAATCCAACGCATGGGATGACATTGTATGTATTTAATATAAAAACGACCAACCTTTTGTTCTGCATTCACACTCATTTTTAAATTTAAATTCATTTCAGTGACCCAAATTCGATTAATTGACAAAAAGGTAATCTAATTAAACATTGGAATGAAATGAAAATATAATTTCTCAAAAAAATAAATAATAGAAAATGTATAATTTAAAATAATATGATGTATTTTCACTATTCATAAAAAATCAATAAAAATACAATAATTTTACCCAATGATAATTTTGAAATGACAAACTCAAATGGTGATGTATATTTTTTCAATTTCAATATATAGGTGTGTTTATAATTAAAAATAATTTTTTTCCATAGAAGGACTTGAAAAGCAGTTGGTTTGAGAAGATATTATTTTAAAACATATTAGGACATCACCCAAAATCATATATTTCATTTTCAATATGTCTTATTTATTTTAAAATTTGTAAACAATATTTGAAATTTATTTTTATTATTTATATTTCTAATTTAATATATTTCGCTATAATTATCACATATAAATAGTTTCATCAATAAAAATATTGTTTTTAGAAAAATAGTGTTGCATGTAACGTATTCCAAGTCGGTGTGGCATGTTATATATGCCATGTTTGTTTTTCAGGTAACATGTTCCATTTTTTATGTTATCTTTAGTGTTACATGTAAGGAAATATAATATTTTTGTTCTTGATAGTGCATGACTGACAAAGTGTTGCGTATAACACAAGCCAGTCATTATTCATTAATATAACATAATATATCTTACACGTTACGTGAAATAAAATATATCATCAATGTTAAATTAATTCAAAAAATAATAATTCAGAAAATCAGGGTGTGTTACATGTTCACATAAAAATATTTTTTTGATATAATGATTTTATTTTATTTTCCAAATGGTTTTATATTCATTTACAATTAATTGGTCAGTAAAGAATATATGTAGACCATCTGTTTTCATAATTTAATTAATCATATTTACAATAACATTTCTAATAGGAATATTATAATGATAATATGTATATTGGGGTTTTTTTGTTTATTTAAATGGGTTGTATACACTATCACTCTTAAAAATATTAGGGTTTCTTTTAATGAAAATAGATCAAAATGTTCCATGTAAATGAAGAAAAATATAGTTATCCACATCCTTTATGATATAAAAAATTATTTTCTTATTTTTTAAATATCATCCCCTCTATAAAAAGTACCACCAATCAAATTTCGACATAATATCATTAATCAAAGCTTGGATATTTAATAACACATTTATATAAACCACATCATTACAAAGGTATATAAAATACACATTAAATATGATAGAAAGGGAATTATTGATACCTAACTGAGTGAAACATAAATAGGTATCCAAATTAGAGATCCTTGGTGGGAATTTAAGAAAATTATTAACCATTATAAACTGTGATTTGCATCATTAAACACATGAAACTGAATGATTAATAGAATATTGTGGTCCTCAAAACAATAAATAAGTGATGTTCTTAAAGGCCATATAATTAAACAGATTTGAGTGTAATAGTATATCAATTTTGTTTCGAGGTCCATATAATAATGATGGGGAATTATTTTTCTATTTATGAATATATTTGGATATACTTACATGATATTTTTATATTTTATAAGAATTATTTCATCCAATTATTTCACATATATAATCTCCCAATTCATCCCTAATATAGAGACATGGTTATCCAAAAATGAATTTTTTATAAGATCAATAAAAAATTTAAATGTTATCCATTATATAACTATCCATTATCCAATATCAATATGGTTAGAATAAGTTCAATAATATAATAAATTATTCACTAATCCCCAAAATTAACAAAAATTCATCGTCATTAATATTTATTTTCCAAACATTTCACTAAATACACTTTAATATTAACTGTTATGGTTATCAATACAAGTATACTTATATCTATAAAATTAATAATTCCACAAATAAATTTCATCAATAAATTTACTATAGATATATTTGAAAACAAAATATTATTATAAAATTATGCATTCCTTACATAACACCTAAAAATAGGGGTCCTTATGTCATTGGCATTATGATCTACCTTAGAAAAATACTGATCACCAATGTGCTATCAACACCTTAGAAGGTGGAATAACATCATATTTAGAGGTCGAAAAATATTTCACCACATCATTGTACTTGTAATCTGGATGATCTACACCATGATTAAGTAACGTCATACACATGGTATAATTATTGAAAAACTCATTATAACTACACTACTTTACATATGACTAGATATCAGTTACCTCATTCATAGAATGTTTGAGGTTCTTGTCCTTGTAGATAAAACCATTAACAAAACATACCACATAGAAAACAGTTTTCAAATGCTATTCTATATTATCAAAAATTTATTTCACCACACCTAGGATGATTTTAGTTATTATATCATATATTATTAGTTTTTTTATTCTCAATTTCCATCCACAAAGACTTTTTTTAAACTTTTCATGTCATGTAACATATGTTTTGTAAAAATACATTAAAATTTTCTCATTATAGGGATAAAATTTCTCATAACATTTAAATTATCTTGTGTCCAATTATATTAATATCTTTGTTTTAATCTTGTGAAAATCAATTACATTTAGTGTATTTTTCCTGAATAAATTCTCACATTAACCTGTGTAATCATATTAAATTTTCATCGAATAATGTCATTGAATCATCAATATTTTTCTCAATTACTTCAATTAACTATCCGTCATAAAAAATGTTATGGGAATGTTACTAAATAAAAATTCAATTAAATGAGAACCACTATATATAATTAATATCATATCTCTATTTTATTTTCATATCCAATGTTTATCATGGATCTGACTCACCATTTAAATAATAGATGAATGGAAATACTTTTTTTACATTCTGAAGATACATTGACTATAATTTTCGTATCAATATAATTGAGAAATCCTTTAACTATCATTGTGTTATATGTTCCATTAAATTATAGGGTATGTTTTCCAATGGAATTTTCCACTATAGACAAGTCCTTTATTGGTAGATCTGATTCCCCTCTTGAATGTATACCACCATAACTTATAGATTTTTTAAACTAATACTTCACTACAACCATCAATTATATTCTAGTTTTGACCATCTAAGGTTTCTAATTTGGATGGATATTCTATTTTTAGTTCCTTACAACTATATATTCACTATATTATTTATTGAAAAATCCATCTTAATATAAATTTATTGTAGGAAGGAACCAGTTACTATTAAAATTTTATATCATTTTAACATGAACATAAGGTAGAATATTAAAGGTAATTTTATTAACAATATACTAAAATATAATGTTATCTAAATATAACTTTCATAAATACTAAATATACCCATGATTAACTATTAAATGTTATTTAGTTTTATTCTATTGTTTAATTTCATTATTATTAAGGGTCTTTTCAGGTTGATATCTATAATGAATAAGGCTATAAATAAAAAAACCATAATTTACAAAGTGGAAACATCGTATTAGTAATCATTTTACCCATAAAGTAAATATTTAATAACAAATAATTATTTCATTTAATATAAAGTGTCTTCTAATTTCAACAATTCTACTTCTGTTCCCATTAAAATCCTTAAACCCTGTAAAAAATTTAAAAATTATAGGATGAGAAAAACATCTAAAAAAGGAATTTAATGATAATGTATACTATTATATATATAGAAACATGAAACACCATAATATATTTTCTGTTACATTAATGTTATTTGAGATAAATAAATAAATCAATTTTATTATAAAATAAAACAAAATCTCAAATAATTAAGTTCAAACCCATATATTGAATTAGAATACCTATTTGTTTCCATATAACAACATATTCATAAAACTGTTTCAAAAAAATTAATATCAATAAAAATACCATATACTTCCAATTTGATATTAAAATAATTAATTAGACATAAATAATGTCAATCTCACTTAATATAAGCTATATTGGGATCACATGTGACATGTCATTGGTCTCAAGCCTTCATATTAGATATATTGGGAAAACACATTTCTCATGATCGATAATGGATCTCAATCCCTTATATAACATATAGAAAGCTCACCCATGATCTATAATGGGGCTCAACCAATGGTATAAGATGTATAAGGACCCCCATTTGATATAATTATAATGTAACATATCATGAATAGATAAATTTCATCATAAACCCAATTAATAAAATATTTTAACTAATATGAAATAAACATCGGAAAAATAAAATTATCATTTCAAAACCTATTTTTAATTCCAAAAAAACCATTTTCATTGAAAAAAAGTATCAACGCAAAAGAACCCAAAAGTGGGAAATATTGTCATTCATTTAAGAAAAAATATCCCCTACATAGTAAGATGAAAATATAATAACATTCATGGTGGTAGAAAAGTTTTTGTCATCATGAGCGTTATCAAAAGAACATCAGTATTGTCATTTACCAAATTTTATTATATATAATAGGTATAAAATTCCATTAATAAAATTGAAAATAATGTAAACAATATAATTTATAGACCTTTTCAATAAATATTCAAAAAAAAATTAATGCATTTACAAAATATACATTATTGAGAATGATAGTTTGATGGAATAATATATGTCATTTCTTATTTAGAAGAAAAATAATTATAAAATATAAAATAATTAAATCATAATGATCATGGAAGAATAGAATAATAAAAAAATTAAATAAAATCATAATTTTTAAATTAATGAAATATAATTTCAATGTGGTATTATATAAAATTTTTAAAAGAATTTTTTTTTAAAAAAGTAAGTTGTACATCATTGAAAGGTGATTGAGGTGAAGGTCTTTATCATGCATATGATTCATCACATTTTACACAGCCATCATGAATAATAAAATTATGTTAATTATGTAATTTAATTAAAATAATACTTCTGTTTATTATTTAATTAAAATCACATATATTTATGTTATATACAATTACATAATTAATTACATTTAACTCATATATTTTGACCATATTAAGTAACTGTTTAAAAATAGACTATGGATGATAGACTATGGTAAATAAGGTAATTAATTAAACATATAAAAAAATTAATCATGAACTAATTAACATATTTATATATATATTTTTCATTTAAAACCTATAATGGAATTTGGTTTTAAAAAATGATTTAATGTTAAAAACACTGAGAAGGGTTGTCTTATGTACACATATAAAATGTTTCCATAATTAGTTGGACATTATGGAATGAAAATATTTGATATTATATCCTCAAATAATTATAATTATAAAATAAATAAAATTACATTTAATTCAGTAAATATATGTATATCATTATTCTGAATTTCTGATGAAAAAATTTGCATCACATTTCTTTGAGGAGGCGGTTGTACACTAGTCTAGGAACGATGTTATATGTTTTTCACTGTTTTAAATGGAATGAATGAAATAAAACATAATATTGATACAAAGATAATTATTTCATTTATATCATATATATTTAATATTTTTACCCTTACAACCTTCCATGTAACACATTAGTGAAAACGCATCAAATCGCATAATCAGGTGGTAGACTGTCGTACATGCGAGCAACAATATCGTATCTCCTACAGTATGAAACGTAAACTGGTTTTATATGATATTATTAATTCATTTGAATAATTATGTTAAAAATATAATATATATAATGTGAAAATATTATGTAAATAAAAACATCGAAACATTTGAGGTGGTAATGGAAAAATGAACGACCCCATTTGGAGAGGTGGTAGTCTATCAGAAACCATAACAACAATTATTCATTTTATTATTAGAAATAAATGATTAAAATTTAAATAATTTCTAATAAAATGACTATCAATTATGTATCAAATAATATGTAGCATGCCACTTGGGGGTAGGGATCTTAATGTACCACAATATAAGAGGGGGAATTTTTTTTAGCAAAGGAATACAAGAAATCTGCCCAAATATTACCTCCATGCCAGGTATAAAAAATTTACATGTAATTGGAGAGAATATTATATGAATTTTATATTAGTTAAGTGATTTTGTTATAGAATATGAGGTATCTGTGAAAGAGCTCCTCACAACTCCAAAATTTGTTTCCACAGTCGATATGGTTAGTCCACAAAACAAATGAAAAGTGGTTTCATAACCCATATTATTGATGTGTTTGAAGATTTAGGTAATAAAATAATATATAAACATAAAATTATATTTTATAAACTATGTATATTATTTAATTATGGTAGAAGAAAAATTAAAAGGGGTGCATAAATATATAATATAAAATGATCGTGGATGAGCATTGCATCTTTTTTGGGTTTCTCCTTTTGATTTTCAAAAAAAATATTCTACTTTTATGGAATTATTCCCTATGTGAGGTTCTAGGATAAGATTATGGAAGTGGAAATTTTATTTAAATAGGGATTTGAAATTTTAATTGACATGAGATGCGTGAAGATAGGTGGAGAGAGTGTGGCCATTCATAAATTGAGTTAGTGGAAAACATGTAATTGTTAAAAAGCCTGAAATCCATCAATGTTTATTCATTTTCATGTAGCTTCAATGACATAAAAATTAGCTAAATATGTTATAACATATCAAAATTTTCATAAAATTTGTGATTGAAAAGTATATAAGTCATTTGGGACCATACGTTTTCTATTTTGATAGTTGGTATTATCATTTTTACCTTACTCGATGTGATTAATTTTAATTTTTTTCAATTAAATATAATGTAAATAACTATATTTAACATACTATAAATTATAAACTTTTATGTTTCCAAAAATATAATATATTTTTACAAATTAATATACAAAAATGTGTAAAACTATAATTTAATATTAATCTGAAGACGCGGCGACATAATATGTTTTATGAAGTGTAATTTTAATAGAATAAAATAGAATTCTCTATAAACTATAAAAATAATAAAAATAAATATATGAAAATAAGATAATATTTAATGAATATATCCTATTAATATAATTTAAAATATTCCCCATTGTGAAATGTATGGATTATTTAATAATGAGAATAATTATGCATTTAAAAATCAAATCTTAGAAAAACCTAACATTAAACCAAAAAATAAACTAATTATCAAGACCAATATAAGTTTGATTCAATATTTATTAATTTAATTTAAAATTAATAAATAAAAATAAATTCTTGAAAAAAAATTAAAAACATTTAGGGATTCTAAAATTAATAAATTTAATTAAAAAAATACTTTCAATAAAAATATATTTTTATCATTATTAAGTAAAAATATATATTCTCAAAAATTTAACAAAATATCACATTTTTTTTAATATTCTTAATAAATAAATAATTCTATATTTTTTAAATTAATTTTAAATACTTGTCATTACTTATGTTTAAAATAATTGTTCCCTAATAAGTTGACATAACTAATTGTTTGAAAAATGAATTGTTTTAATAGTGAAATTGGGGTTTTTCTAGTATAATTTATAGGAAACTACTTGGAAGAATGTTAAACATTATATTTAACTTTTTACATATAAATTTCATTAATATAAAACAACAAGTTTGATTTTTTTAATTTATTGGTATAAAAAACATGTGTGCATAAAAATAGATTTTTAGATAAAACAATTCCATTTATTTGTAAAAGGGATTTAATTATATTTAAAATTAATTAGTCACAAAATAATATATGTAAACCATATTTTCATATTTAATCAACCCTATTTATACCCTTCATTTTAGTAGCTAGTATATAATAATAATATCTCATATTTAATGTTTATATTTGATGTTGTGTGTTCAATTCTCTAATGAATATAAAAACACAAGGGATATGTTCAATGAACATTAACATGATTATTGTATATATAAAATCCCTTAATTTTACCCCATGATTATTTTGAAATACTAAAATTGAAAATTTGTGTATATTTTATCGAATTCAATATCTAGATGTGTTTAAAATTACATATTTTATTTTTCATTGAAGGACATAAAAAGTCATTGGTTTGAGAAAATATTATTTCTAAACTTATAAGGACATTAACAAAAATTATATCTTTAATTATCAATATGCCTAATTTATATTAAGATTCATCAACTCTATTTGATATTTAATTTTTATTATTTATATTTCTATGTTTATATGTTATGCAATAATTATCACATAAAAATAGTTACAACAATTAAAATATGTTTTTTAGAAACATAGTGTTATAGGTAACATCTGCGAAGTCGGTGTGGATTGTTGTATACTCTTTGTTAGTTTTTCATGTATCCTATTCCATTTCTTTATATATCCTTAGTGTTCCATGTAGATAATGAAAATATTTATGTTGTTTTTATTGAATTATTGAAAAAGTGTTGCATATAACACAATCCAATATTATTTATTTAATATAAGATAAAATATCTAACATGCTACTTAAAATGAAAAATATCATAAATTTGAAATTAATTTAAAAATAATAATTCACAAAATTTTGGTGTGTTACATGTTCACATAAAAATATTTTGTGACACAATGATTTCATTTTATTTTCCAAATGGTTTTATATTCATTTCCAATTAATTGGTCACCAAAGAATAAATATAGACCATCTGTTTTTATAAATAAATTAATCATGTTTACAATGACATTTAAAATAGAAATGCTAAAATGATAATATATATAATGGGGGGTTTTGTTTGTTGAAACGTGTTTTATACGCTATCAAACATTAAAATGAAAAGATTATGTGTAATGAAAATAGCACAAAATGTTTCATCTAAGAGATAAAAAATGTAGTTATAAACATCCTTTATGATATAAAACATTATTTACTTTCTTTTCAAAATATCACCCCCTCTTTAAAAAAATCATCCATTAAATTTTAACATAATATCGTCAATCAAATCATGGATATTTGAAAATACATTTATATAAACCACATTTTTATAAAGTTATACAAAATTTAATCTTAAAAAGATAGAAAGGGAATCATGAATTCAAAACTGAATAAAACAGAAATAGGAATCCAAATTAGAGAACATTGGTAAGAGTTTAGGAAAATAATTGACAATTATAAAGAGTTATTTAGGTCATTAAACACAAGAAACTGAATGATCAATGGAATATTGTGGTCATCAAAACAAAAAATATGTGATGTTCTCAAAGACCATTTAATTAATCTGATATGACTGTAATAGTATATCAATTTTTCATCCTGATCAATTTAATAATTATAGAGAATTATTTTTCTAGGAATGAATATATTGGAATATACTTACTTGATATTTTTCTATGTCATAATAATTATTTCATCCAATTATTTCACATCAATAAACTCCCAATTCATCCCTTAATTGAAGGAATGGTTATCCAAAAATGATTTTTTTTATAAGATCAATAAAATAGTTGATTGTTATTCCTCATATATCTATCCATTATGAAAAAGCAATATGGTTAGAATAAGTCTGTTAGTATAATAAATTAATCACTACTCACCAAAATTAACAATTACTCTTTATCGGTAATATATATTTTTCATAACATTTAACTATATAGAAACTCATATTAACCATTAAGGTTATCAGAACAAGTATACTTATATCTACAAAATTAATAATTCCTCAAATAAATTTACACAAGAAATTTAGTATAGAAATCTATGAAAACTAAATATAATTCTCACAATGTACTTTTATTACAAAAAACATAAAAATAGGGGTCCCAATGTCATTGGCACTATGATCAACATTAGAAAATACTAATCACCCTTGAGGTTTCAACACCCTAGAAGATGGACTAAAATCATATTTAGTGGAATAAAAATATTTTCCCATTACTTTTAATTTGAAATCATGATGATCTACACCATAATTAAATATCATCATACACATGCTATCATAATTTAAAAACTCATTATATCTAAATTACCTTACATATGACTAGATATCAGTTACCTCATTCATAAAATGTTCAACGTTGGTCCTTCTAGTAAAAACCCATTGAAAAAACATACCACATAGATAAAAATTTCCAAATCCAAACATATATTACCTAAAATATATTTTACCACACCTAGAACAATTTTGGGGATTACCTCGTGTATTATTTGTTTTTTTCTTCCCTATTTCCATCCACCAAGAATGTTTTTCAAAATTTTCATCTCATGGAACATATTTTTTGTGAAAATAAATTTAAAATTTCTTATTATTGGGATAAATTTTCTCACAATATTTAAATTATCATGTGGCCAATTCTCTTCAAAATCATTTTTTTAATCCATTGAAAAAATCAATTAATATTAGCATAATTTTCCTTGATAAATTATAACACAAACCAATCTAATCATGTTATTTTTTAATCGAATAATTTCATTATTATATCAATTATTTCATCAATTCTTTAAATTAATTATCCATCATAAAAAACATTATAGGAATGTTTTTAATATAAAGTGATCTTAAATGGGAACCATTCTATATAATTAATATCATATCTATATTTTATATTCTTAACCAAATAGAATCATCGATCAGAATCACCTTTAAAATAAAATATGAAAACAAATACATTTTTACTTTTTGAAGATCCATTGACTATAAATATCGAATCAAAATAATGGATCCATCCTTCCACTATCAGCATGTTAGATGATCCATTAAATTATGGGGTATGTTTTCCCATGAAATTCTCTACTATTGACATGTTTTTTCTTGGTAGTTATAGTTCCCCACATGAATGGATACCACCAAAACATATAGCATTTTTATAATATTACTTATCTACACCCAACTATTATATTATAATTATGACCATCTAAGGATTCTGATTCGGAAATATATTCTCTTTTTAGATCCTTCAATCTATATATTCACAAAATTATTTATACAAAAAACCATCTTAATATAACTTTATTGGTGGGTGAAACATGTTAATATTTAATTTTTATATCATTTTAACATGAACAGAAGGTAAAATATTTCAAGGGAATGTTATTAACATTACCCTAACATCTAATATTTTCTAAATATAACTTTGATAAAAACTAAATGGACCCATCATTATATATTGAATGATCTTTAGTATTAGTCTATAATTTAACTTCATTAACATTGAGGGTCTTTTATATATATATATATTCAATTAGGCCATGAATCATAAAAAACTATGTATTACAAAGTGGAAACTTGACATTAGTAATCATTTTCCCCATAGAGTAAAAAATTTAAAATAAATTGTGATTTCATTTCATGTAAAATCTCATTTAATTTCAACAAGACTTCTTCAATTCCATTCAACATTTTTAAACCTGCTAAAAAATATAAAATAGTAGGATGCAAACAAAATATGAAAAAGGATTTAAAAATAATGTATATTATTTTATATGTAGAAACTTGAATCACCATAATATAATTTCTGTTACATTAATGGTCTTTGAGATAAAGAAATAAATAAATTTCAACAGAAGACAAAAACACTTTTTCCCAAATAATATATTTCAAACCCATATAATGAATTAAAATACCAATTAGTTTCCCTATAAAAACATATTCTTAAAACCCTTTCAAAAAAATTTAATTTGAATAAACATACTATATACTTCCAATTTCATCATAACTTAATTCATTATAGATCTATAATATAGATCACACATCTTATAAGCTATATTAGGATCACACGTGACATATCATTGGTCTCAATACTTCATAATATGTATATATGGAAAACACATTTCTCATGATCTATAATGGATATCAATCCCTTATATAACATATATCAAGTTCACCCATGAACTATAATGGGGATCAAACATTGGTATAAGATGCATAAGGACCCGCATTTCGTATAATTGTAATGTAACATATCATGAATAAAAAAATTTCATCATAAAACCAATTAATAAAATATTTTAACTAACATGGAATAAACATTGGTAAAATACCAATATCATTTCAAACTGTATTTTTAATTAAAAACCCATTTTCATTAAAAAAAGTATCAACAACAAAAAAGACAGATGTGGGAAATAAGACCTTTCGTTTAAGAAATTATATTACTCTACATAATATGATGGAAATAAAATAACATTCATGATGGTAAAAATGTTGTTGTCATCATGAGCATTATGAATAGAACATTAGTAATGTCATTTACCAATTTTCTTACATATAAAAGGTATAAATATCACATTCAATGAAATTGAAAATAATTTAAACAGTATTATATATATAATTTTTTTATAAATTCACAATAACATTATAATAAATTTTAAAAATAATAATTTGGTTGAGAATGATAGATTGAATGAATAATTTAAGGCATGACTTATTTAGAAAAAAATAATTATAAAATATAATATAATTAAATCATAATGATCGTGGATAAATTATATTATAAAAAACATAAAATACCATCAAAATGGTTAAATTAATGAAATATATTTTCAAAGTCATTTTATAAATTTTTTTTAAAAGAATAATGTTTTATAAAATCAGGATTAACCTAAAAAAAGATACTAAGATGAAGGTCCTTACCATGCATATGATACATAACCTTTTTCATTACCATCATAAATAATAAAATTATAATAATTGAATACTTTATTGAAAAAAATATCCATGTTTATTATTTATTTCAAATAACTTATCTTTATGTTATATACAATTACCCAATTAATTAAGTTTAACTCATATTTTTTTACCATATTTAGTATATGTGTCAAAATTGACATTGGATGTTAGACTATGGTCAATGAGGTAATTAATTAAACATATGAAAAATTATAATCAAGAAATAGTTATGATATTTATATATAAATATTTCATTTCAAACCAAACATGGAATGTGTATTTAGAAAATGAACAAATGTTATAATCATTGAAATGGTTTGTCGTATATACACATGTAAAACCTTTCCATATTTCAATGGTCACCGTGGAAAGAAAATATGTAATATAATATCATAAAATAATGATCATTATAAAATAAATAAAATTATATTTAATTAATATACTTATGCATATCATTAATCTGTTTTACTGACGATAAAATACGAATCACATCTCTTTGAGGAGGCGGTTGTACACATTTTCAGGAACGATGTTACATTTTTTAAATGTGTTAAATGAAATAAAATATAATATTGATATAAACATAAGTATTTCATTAATTCTATAGTTATTTCATTTATATAATATATATTTAATATTTTCACCCTTACTACCTTCCATGTAACACATTTGTGAAAATGGATCACATCGCTTCATGAGGTGGTAGTCTGACTACCCTCGAGCGGCAATATCGTATCTCTTATGGTATGAAATGTAAAATGGTTTTATATGATATAATTAATCTATTTATATAATTATGTAATATATATATATAATGTATAAATAGTATGTAAATCATTACACCCAATCATTTGAGGTGGTAATGGAAAAATTAAATACCCCGTTTCGAGAGGTGGTAGTCTATCAAACACCACAATAACAACAATTTATTTTATTATTTGAAATAAATGAAACTAATTTTAAGAATTTATAATAAAATAAATACCTATTATATATCTAATAACATGGGGCACACCAAATGGGGGGGATCATAATGTAACACACTCTATGAGGGGGAATTCTTGGGTTTCAATGGAATTCATGAAATTAGCCACAAGATTACCTCAGTACCACATATAATGAATTTTCATGTAATTGGAGGGAATATTATATCAATTATAAATCAGTTATGTGATTTTCCTTTGATAATATGAGGTATCAATGAAAGAGATACACACAATTCTAGAATCTATTTCCTTAATCTATAGGGTTAGTCCACCACACACATGAATAGTTGTATCATAACCCATATTATGGATGTGTGTGATGTTTTCGGTAATAAGTTAATATGTAATTATATAATTTTATTTTTTATACTATGTATATAATATAATTATGGAAGAATAAAAATTAAAATGGGTAGATAAATATATAATATAAAACTATCGTGGATAAGAATTTCATATTTTTTGGGTTACTTCTTTAGATTTTCATCAAAATCCATAATTGGAGGGAATTAATTCCTATGTAAGGTTCTAGTATAATATGATGGAAGTGGAAATGTTTTTTAAATAAGGATTGAAAAATTTAATTAACTTGAGATGTGTGAAGACAGGATGAGAGGGAGTAGCTGTTTTTATGTTGGGTTGGTGGAAACCGTGTAATTTAATTAAAGTGAGAAATCCAACAATGTTTTTTTGTTGTCATATGTCTTATATAACATTATAAAATATATCAAATAAGTTATAACATATATAAATGTCCATAAAAGTTTTTTTTACAAGTATATAAGTCATTTGGGCCTATATGTTTATTGTTTTGTTAATTGGTAATCTCATTTTTACCTTACTTGATGTGATTAATTTTAAATTTTTCAACTAAAATTTAGGTAAATAACTATATTTAACATAAAATAAATTATAAATTTTTATGATTCCAAAAATAAAATAAAATTTTCCTAATTAATATTAAAATTTTGAATAAAATTTAATTTAATATTAATCTGCATATGCAGCGAGATAATAGGTTTTAAGAAGTGTGTTTTTATTAGAATAAAATAGAATTTTATATTAACTCTAATAATAATATTAATATATGTATGAAAGCAAGATAATATTTAATGAATATATCCTATTAATTTTGCTTAAAATATTCCCCATTATGAATTATTTGAATTATATTTTAATAAAATGCAATATGCATTTAAAAATAGTTCTTAGAAAAACCCGACATTGAACCAAAAAAGAAACTAATTCTCAAGACCAATATTAGTTTTATTTAAAATTAATTTATTCAATTAAAAATTAATAAATAAAAAAAAATTTCTTGAAAACATCTTAATAACATATTGTGATTCTTATATAAAAAAAATTATTAAATGGAATATACTTTTAAGAAAAATATGTAATTATCATTATTCATTAAAAATATATATTCTCAAAAACTAAACAAAATATCAAAATAATTTATTATTCTAAATTAATAATTAATTTTTTATTTTTAAAACAAATTTTTTATACTTATTAATATTTATTTTTAAAATATTTGTGCCCTAAATAGTTGACATAACTACTCATTTGAAAGATGAATTGTTTTGGTTGTGAAATTGGGTTTACTATTTTATAATTTATAGAAAAAAACTAGGATGAATGTTAAATGTTATATTTAATATGATACATATAAATTTCTTTAATAGAATCCGAAAAAATTGGATTTTAAATTTATATGTATAAAAAAACTTTTGTGTATAAATATAGATTTTCAGAAAAAAATTCCATTTATTTTCAAAAGATATTTAATTATATATAAAATTAATTAGTCACCAAATAGTATTTTTAAACAATATTTTCATGTTTAGTTAATCCTCTTTTTACCCCCCATTCTAGTAGCAAGGATATAATAGTAATATTTGGTATCTATTATTTATATTTGATGTTGTTTGTTGAATACTCCAATTAATATAAAAACATTAGGGATGTTTTTAGTGAAAACTAAATTTATTGTTGTATATAATATAAAATAAAAAAAATTCATTATTTATGCTATCAAACGCTATTTTTTTATTTTAAAACCCATAGGTTGTTACACATATTGTTTTATATTCTGTCCAATATAATGTTATTGTCTCCTCAAACTTCAAATTACCTTAACTATTGAATGTTAGTGTTGATATTCATATAATGTTCAGCAATCATGATTTAAAATATAATTTTAAATCTATATTAAATTGATATGAAAGAAGAACATAATAATATTTCCTCAAAAGATATTCATTATTCATAAAATCTTGTACTCAATTATATATATAAACTTATATTATATTATGTATAAAATAAAAATTTTAATATATTTTTAATCTCCAAGACATTAATTTGTAATGATATAATGTGTCCCTCCAGAAATAAACTCCAAATTTAACACTAAATTGTAATAATCAAATGTTCAAGAGAGCATAATGTAGAAAATATATATCATCACATTAAAAAATATGTAAAAATCACAAATACAACTAAATAATAATAATCTATTCAAAGACTATCTGACTAAATTTTCTAAATATTAATGATTTTTTATTACCTCAATATTAATATTATATTAATAATAAGAGAAATAATTTCCTAAATCATGTGTTCCTCCTATAGTCTTCCCTAAAAATATAGCCTTATCAAAAAATCACTTTTCAGGAGTATTGATTCTAATTAATATATTACTATGAAAATAAAAATAATATCTTATAAATGAAAATTCGTTATCATTTATCATAACACTTATAACATGTTGGATATTCCAAAATAACATTGATAAATATATCTAAAATTGAAAATCCATAAGTTTTTTTAAAGAAGTGTTTCATATGGTATCGAGCTCACTATCTCATATAGGATATGAAAACTCATCTTTCATATCCTAAAATGAATGTATGATTATAATAAAACCTTTAATTATTATTTAAAATTTGTTATGAGAAATTATGGTTTTGGATATATACCATTCCCTATTTTATCCTCAAGATCATATTTTAACCAAATACCAAAACAAATACAGCCATGATAATATTTCAAAGATTCAATGTATATGAATGTTAAATATTAAAACAATGATATATTATCCAATTAATCAATAATTTTAAAGACCTAGATTTTCCCCTAATTTGAATAAATTATATGGAATTATTACATGTCTATAAAATTTGGTGGCGTCTGATTTCGAGACCTGGTGTGCCTGGAATGAATTTTGGAACAATTATAAATGTATGTTTAGTATACGTGTGAGTGATGTTTTCTAACTTTTTGAATGGTGCTTTGATTAAAAAAAAATTAGTGCACCGTTAAATCCACAACACCGAGATTCGATTAAGGGTGACTATACATTGTCCGTAAAATGTCTAAGGAAGAAGTTATTTTTGGGACTTTTTAAACGAAATAAAATAAAATAACTTTATAATTTTATTTTCTTTCCTATCCTCTAACAGACAAGAGGAGTGTGGGACTAAGCGAGGGGTCAACCCAATAAATGGATTGACCCTTCAATCTAAGAAACAACAACTTTGGGGAAATTAACAAATATCCTAATTAATTAGCCCCATTAATTTCCAACGTTGTTACATACCCTCCCCCGCTATAATTTATATAGTGCATGGGGGGAGGTACATGTACAACGTCACCAAATATCAAAGTTATGTCAATGTGTCGAGATTCCAAGCCCAGTTCTGGTGACCATTGATGAGTGACATTAAAAAACCAAACCAATGATCGACGTTTGAGTGGTGTCGTCTGTGGCTTGTTATAGGGAAGATGGACAATGACACATCCTCAATCGCGTGCACTATCTAACGATTAGAGGTATGGGTTTTGATTCTTGTTATTTCTTATGAATTTATTAATCCCATTATCATCCCTCAGATTACAAGATAACATGGAGGACATGGGACTAATGAACTCATCCCAGACCATCCGCTACATTGCTATTGGCTTGCGTTCTCTGTGGAATACCACCAGCGTGATGACACTGACCAGCTATATAGGATGAGAGTTTTGAAGCACCCTACAAGAGGTGGTAGAGGCACAAAGTCGCATCCTATTCCATGATGATGGAGGAACCAACCATGTGGGTTTCACGGAGACTGGGCGGCACCCACATAATGCCACTGTTTCAAAAAACAAAATGGCCTATGGCCCATTCGGGATACCTAAGGGAATGTTTCCCCCCATTCAAGCTTGGGCGGGAAATGACTTGGTCACCCCATGTCAGTATCAACAAACACGGTCGAGCCACCCGTTGCAGGTCACATCCTATGTCGTCAGTTCGCCCTTTTCGGACCACCATATTTTGGCCCGAACACCCCTTGTGGTTCTCCCTTTTCAGGCCACCCACCTTCGAGCCGGGCCTCCCCTTGCGGGTTGCCCTTTGTAGGAAACCCCCATTCTAGCAGGGCCATCCCCCTAGCATGTTGGGCCAGACCTCAGCCTAGAGGGATGAGCCCACCACGGCCCAACCCAAAGCAGGCCGGGGAGGGTTGGTCAGACTGGATTGGACCGGACCCATGCCCAACAGGTCCCAAAAACACTTGAAGGGAAATATCTTGAGAATCGAACATCTGTTTGATGAACCGTATGCTACATTGAGATCCTCATATCGAGGCGGTATATTTGGTATACCCAATTTTTTGGAGACATTTGAAGTAGGTCTGGGTTGGATTGAACCAGAATCCAACTAGGCCCCGAGAGTTAAAACGCTTGTAACTCACAGACTGTGTGTCCGATTGACGAAACGTCTAATGCATTAGAACCCGTTAGAGATGTATTCCCTTTGGTTTACATCTTTTTGGATCATAGTGGTGGCCAAAATATCACCAATATATCTAGGGGAAGATACTAAAGAACTCTACAGCTATGGGTGTGAGGAGTCTGATGGCTGGCTGTGAGGCCGACGTTGGAGACAGATCATATGAAGCTTATTATTGGGCGATCTTGTGAGGGTCAGCAGTGCTTCTGTGTGGGTCAGAACATGTTTGGGTCAGCACCCAGTGATCATGGGTGGGTAATCAATCATTAATATTGTTTGGGTCACCATATATAAATCCTTTGTGTGTCAGATCTTATGCGGTTCATTTCGGGGGTTAGTTACCTATCGATCCAATGTGGTTTAGATCCGGTGTGGGTCATTGCAGGGGTTAGTTACATATCGATCATGTGTGGGTCCGATCCTTTGTGGGTCATAGGCAGTTAGTTACCAATTGATCCTATGTGGGTCAATATTCGTATGGTTATAAGGAGTTCATCTTGATATAAAAAGTTGATATAGCTTCGCGACTAATAATCTATACATCGATATTTCACTGAAAACCTTTTATGAGATAAGACTCAGTTTGAACTAAGTATTATACCTGTGTGGTACTTCTATCTTCATGGTGTTACCTGTGTGGTACTTCAACCTTCGTGGTGTTACATTGTGGTATACTCCCGACATGTATGAGGTGAGTATATATCTAGATAACATTGGTATTTTTATGAGTATATACCTAAGTAGAGTTGATGTCATGCTTTGTGGTTTTTCCTTTTTTGAACATTATGAGACCTATGGGGTCTCGGGGTCCCTACTGAGTATCGTTATTCTCACCCCTGAATGGGCTCACCCGCACCTTGTAGTTTCTTGTGAAGACTTCTTACAAAATTGATCGAGGCCGAGAGAGCCATGTTTGGATGGTTCTAAGTGGTGAACCATTTGGCGTGACGTGATGCAGGGACTACTGATCATCAGCTGTACCTACCCTTCAGGTAGGATCTGTGTAGGACGATCCAGGATATTCTTATAACCGTTTAATATTTTTTACTTTTTAGTTGTACTTGTACGTTTCCAGTTGGGCTTTTGTTTCATCCCCTTTTACTTCTGTCACTCTTTTACTACATTAGTTTACTTTGTGGTTGCATCTTGTTACATTCTAGTATACTTGTTTGTACTGGTTTAAAGGAAATGCCTTCCCATTATAGGGATACACTTTTCTAGTGCTAGTCACCAGCCTCTAGCTTATGGATGGTGGGAATGGGGTAGTCACGGCAGTGGACCCAGGGGATGGGTCGTGACAAAGTGTTATCAGAGGGGTCAGTTCTACCAAAGAACTAGGACTCTGATCATTTCTGTGTGGAGATAGCGATAAGTGTTAAGAGTGTGTATTTCATATTGGGGAATTCAGTGTTGGTGCATTGGCTGACATATCCAACAACCAGGACCCTGAATTCTAATTTCCAACTCTATGCACAGAAACACAGATTTTGCATGCTTTTGAAAATTAATTCATGTGATATATTTGAGTCATCTCACCTGGTATAACTTATTTATCATGGAACACCTCTCTTCTTTCATGATGCTTCCACATATACATACATCATGAATTCCAAAGAGAGTACGCTATGATGGTGCACCGAGTGATGAGGCCTCGGTGTAGGGCCCACTTATGGAGTTAGCTGCTTTGGGTGGTGTACCAGTACTACCACAACCCTTTGGGAAGTCGTTTCCACCAACCCAAACAGTAGAGGGCGCGAACCGACTAGGTGCATTGCAAGAGTTCCAGCGGCAGAGGAATCTAATGTTCCGAGGTGAGATGGACCCGCAAGAGGATGACGACTTGCTGGAGGATTTAGTTCGAGTTTTCCACTTGGTTGGACACCAGCTGACCTTTTGGTGATCATAGTAGCTAGTCTCTTACAGGAAGTAATAGGGAGATGGTGGAGCATGATACTTTAGATACATAGTGAGACAAACCTTATCTGGGTGGTCTTCTAGAGCCTTTTTATGGTATATTTCTCCCAACAACCTTACACACTGTGGGTATATAGAGATGTTGCCCCTATAGCATGGAAGCATGATCATGTATTAATCAACAAGGTTCACTAATCTGTCCCGCTACTCCATCGACATGGTACATGATCCTTTCTTTAGGGATCATACATTTGAAAAAGGCCTCCGAAAATAGATCAGTGCATCAGTGGTATCACTTAGCAAACTAATGTAGGCTGGTGTTCTAGAGAGAGAGAGCTTCTGTTGGTGAGCTTCCTAGCCGAGTAGAAACTTAAAGCGATACCTACCATCGGGTGACACATAGAAGAGTCATATGCGGGTGGTAGTAAGCATATGGAATAGTGGTCCAAGCATACTAGGCCTTCACATGGATGGCCCTGGGACGTTGGGTCATATTCGTGGAACCAGTGAGGCAAATTAAGTCAAACGATGGATAAGCAGTGCTACACGTGTGGCGGGAAGAGTGACAAGGATCGTGTCTTCCCGAACCACCTTACAGACGGCCAACAGACAATTGAGGGACCAATGAGGTAGAGGCTGAGTTTCTATCGAGGAGGTCCTCAAGCAGCAGGTGGACGTGGAAGAGGATCTGGTCATATAGAAGGTGGTGGGTGCCGATACGAGGTTCTATCACCACCACAAACAAGAGGAATACCCTGACCATATGGAGTAGGTGGACATGGAAAAGCTCAGCTCTAGGCAGCAGAGGCCTACGACCACGACACTTCGGAGATTATTAGAGGTACAATCTATGTCTACTCCACCATAGATGTAGTACTTATAGACACATGTTACGGTCATTCTTTTATTTCCACTTCCCTCGTTTGGAGTTCGAAGATTGCGTTGAAGTTGTTTGCTCGATCCTTATGGAGAGGGACTCTTACAGGAGACGATTTATCGATTACACAATGTGGCCACAAGTGTGACATTACTCTAGGAGGCAAGATCATCATCTAGGATATCATTGTAGGGGTGTTGATTCTTTATAACGTCATCTAGGGTATAGACTGGTTATCCACAGTCCATGATCAGATTGACTATATTAGGTGCAAAGTGCAGTGTGTCCGTGGAGATGGAACCAGTTTTTCCTTCACCGGCGAGAAGGGAACCTTTGCAGCATTAGATGGACTTGCCCAGAGGAGAGTACAACTGATCACACAATTGTTGGATGGCCTTAGCCTTGGAAAAGTATATGTTGATTGTATGAACTATCTTGTATTGGTGGACCAGAATGATGGTGTCATTCCTGTTGATGTTCTAGGACTACCTCCATACCCAGAGGTAGACTTTTACATCAACATGTACCCTAAGACAAAACTGGTATCTAAACCATCATATCAAATAGCTCTCGTGGAGCTTCATGAGTGACGGGTACATTTGGGGGACTTGTAGAGGAAGGGGTTGATAAGGCCCATTGTTTCCCCATGGGAAGCCCCGAATTTGTTTGCCAAAGAAGGTATATGTGTGTTTGAGACTCTGAGTAGACTATCGGTGCCTCAACCAGGGTATCGTAAAAAACAAGTATCCACATCTAAGGTTTGATGATCTCTATGATCATCTAAACGGAACACATTAGTTTTTTAATATTGACCTCATATCCAGCTATCATCATCTCAGGGTACAAGATAAATACGTACAGAACAGAACCTTCAAATGTGGGTATGGCCACTATGAGTTCATGGTTATGCCATTTGGTGTGACCAATGCCCCAGCAGTGTTCATGGGACTTGTGAATATGATCTTTCAGCCATACCTTGATTGATTTCAGGTAATATCCATCGTTGAGATCCTGATATACTCATTGATGGAGGAGGAGCATGCCTATAATCTGCATATTGATCAATATACACTCTGAGAGAACCAAAATTATGGTAGGCTCTCGATGTTATAGTTCTATATACAAGAGGTCCACTTTCTGGGATACATTATCTCGGAGGATGGAGTTGCAGTGGATGAATTGAAAATAGTGGTTTACTTGCTTGGGAAGCACCCATGAGTGTGACCAAGGTATGGAGGATCCTACAGTTGACTGGATACTACTAAAGACTTGTGCTGCACTATTGCAGAGTTGTGGCACCCTTTTCAGCTTTGACAATGAAGGGACAACCCTTCGTATAGACGGAGAGATTCTAGTAGAGTTTTCAAAATCTGATGGAAATAATGATGGGTGCCCCCATCATGAGGCTACTATAATAGTGAATTGGATACATAGTCTAATGTGATGCATCAGAGACAATACGTGGGTCGGTCCTGATGTAGGAGTGAGTAGTAATTGCCTATGGCTTGTGATAGCTGAGACTAAATGAGAAGAACTATGCTACCCATGACCTGGATTTAGTAGTAATGGACTTATCTTTAAAGTGTGGCGACCTTACTTGATGTGAAAACGTTTCACAATCCACTCTGATCACAAGGATATCAGGTATATCTTCTCTCAGAAGGACCTGAACATGAGATAGCTACAATGGCTAATGTTCCTCAAGGACTATGACATTGATATAGTATATACTCCTAGGAAGGGGAACGTGGTAGCAGATGCACTCTGCAGAATGTCTGGTTTTCAATTACTAAGTGATGTGACAAAGAAACTAGATGTGATGCAGATATCCTTCATGGATAGGGACTGAGCATCTTACCTTCTATTTATGATAGTCACTCCCCCACTCCTTTAGTGAGTTAGAGAGATGCAACTCAGGTACATTGACTATGAGGCTCAATGTGCTCAGATATTCTCAAAATAGGATCCTGACATATTTTATGAAGGAGGGGAGCACGACATCCTCTTTAGAGTACGTACTATGGTACCAGTGGCACGATAGGAGGAGGTGTTGAGGGAGTTCTATATGTCCCATCTAGAGGTACACCCTAGTGTGGAGAAGATGTACCTGGGCCTCCGTCATCACCATCCGTGTCCAGGGATAATGAAATATGTGGCATATATTGTTTCTCGATGTCTCAGTTGTCAGCAAGTGAAGGTTGAGCAAGAGTTTCTAGCATGACCAGCACAGCCACAAGAGATGTCAGATTGGAAGTGGGATGGAATCTCCTTAGACATTGTGACATTGTTTCCACAACCATCTTGGGGGTACGATTCCATATGTGTGATCGATTACTGAATCACCAAGTCATCCCACTTTGTACCCATCTGAGAGTATGGATCAATAGATGTCTTGGGATGCCTCAACATACGAGAGATTGTATGACCTCATGGGGTGCCATAGATGATCTTCTCTGACCATGATGCATGTTTACATCCCTATTGTGGAAGGTATTACAGGAGGCGTTTTGGAATCAGCTTCATTTTATTACTACCTTTTATCCTCATATGGATGGTCAGACAGAGCAGACCATTCAGACGCTGGAGGACATGCTTCGGGCTTTAGTCATAGATTTTCGCCTCATTTCGGAGGCTCAATTTTCCTTGGTGGAGTTCGCATACAACAATAGTAATCACTCCACCATCAGTATGGCACCATTCTAGGCCTTGTATGGTCGACCTTGCAGAACACCTCTAGGATGGAAAAACACAGGAGAGTCAACACTTTTGGGTCCAGAGTTGTTACAGGCAACCACTAAGAGGATTCATATCATCAAGGAGAGGATGAAGACTTCATGGAGCTGATAAAAGTCTTATTCTATCAGGAGACAGAGACCATTGGAGTTCCAAGAGGGGGACCACAATTTCATACGTGTATCTCCTTGATGGGGACTACAAATATTTGGCAGAGGCAGCCATTTATCATAGAGGATTATCAAGCTATTACAGATACTTTAGAGGATATAAGAGATGGCGTACCGCTTGGAACTACCAGCATAGTAGGAGGGGGTTCATGAGGTTTCCATCATATCATATCTTATGATATACGTGCATGAAAAATCTCACATCATCGACCATGGTGAGCTAGACATTGATAATGGGGAGATGATTATGGTGGTTTCAGTGGAGATTGATGATCGATAAGATCGGGTCCTTTGTGGGAAGTTGATACCTCTAGTGAACATTCACTAGCAGCTTGAGAACCTCTAAGAGAGAACATGGGAGTGGGAGACTCTGATTCATGCTCAGTACACCCATCTATTCCCTAAGTAAATGTTGTGACATTTGGGGATGAAAATCTATAAGGTGGGGAGAATGTAAAGACCTGTATTTTCTATGTATTTTCTTAAAATTATATGGAATTATTACGAGTCTGTGAAATTTTACGTCATGTGATTATAAGGCCTACACTGCCTAAAATGAATTTCTGAACATTTTTTATGATACATTCAGCAAACACGAGAGTGGTGTTTTCTAACAATTGAAACAGTGAATGGATTAAAAATCCTAGGGAATTGTGGAATATACAGCGCTAGAATTCAAAAAAGGAGAGTTTACTCTAACTTCATTAGGCCTAAGAAAAAAGTTATGTTTTAGGACATTTTAAAAGAAATAAAATGAAATAACATTTTTTTCATATCCTTCAGTAGACAAGATGAGTGTGGGAACAAGCAATGTGTCAAGACATTAAATTTTGTGGCCCTTAAATATATGTAACCACAATGTTCGAGAAATTAGGTTGATTTTTAATTAATGAGGTCCATTAATTTCCAATGTCATTACATAACCTCCCCCAATACTATTTATATAGAGGTTGGGGGGAAGTACATGTACAAATTCAACATGTATTGAAGTGCTGGTAAAGTGTCGAGACACCAAACCCTTGGAGGACGGAGCCAGATCTGGTGATCCTTGATGAGAGATGCCGAAACCCCAAACCGAAGAAAAACGACTAAGGGGAGACATGTGGGGATTGTTGCGGGGAAGAGGAACAATGAGAATTCCTCAATTGTGAGCGCTCTCCAACGATTTGACGAAAGGGTGTTGATTTTTATTATTTCAAGTGATTTTATTTAACCCTTTATCCACTCTATTGTTAGGAGAAAACACATAAGGTGCAAGCCTATCGAACCCAGCCCAGACGCTCCGCTACTTTTTTACACCCTTGCGTTCTATGTGGAATACCATCAGATCGGAGATGCCAACTAGATAAGATGATGTCAAGCACTGACACACACTATAAGAGGAGGTCGTGGCACAATGCTGTGGTGGTCATCAGAGTGGCCGACATAGGCTGACTGTAGAGGAAGTGTGGCAAGCTGGCACGCGCCATTGGTGAGTAGTGGGTTGCGGCTCCTCTACCGCGATTGATGGAGGAGGCGGCCAACGCATTGGCTAATTGTGGAAGTGGAGGCGGCACGATTAGTGTGCCACTAGAGCGTGGGACAGGCAGTGTGACTAGTCTGCCATCAGCGAGCCAAAGCCACATCAGAGGAGGATCCCACCACAAGGGTTCAACGATGACCGGTAACCACCCATGTGGCACCACCATTTCACAAAACTGAATGGCCTCCGGACCATTCGGGATAGCATGGAGAACGTTTCTCCCTATGCTAGAACAGGCATGCAACAGCCAGGCCGCCCCTTTATGGGACCCCTATCCAAGTCGGGCTTCCCCCTTACTGGCCTCCCTTTATAGGATGCACCCTTTCAGGCCGTGCTTCCCCTTTCAAGATTCCATTTGCGGATTTCCCCTTTTGGGCTTGTCCACCCTCCTTGCGGGCTGGGTCGGATGTCTACTTAGCTGGTCGAGCCCGCTGTGGCCCAACCCATACCGGGTCAGACCGGACCCAGGCCCAACTGGGCCTAGAAATACTTAATAGGTCATATATTGAGAATCATAGATCCATTTGACGAAGCATATGATGTGTTGGGATCCTTGGATCGAGGCAGTACTTTTGTTATACAACACATGAGTTTTGGAGATAGTGGCAGTACGGATGGGTTGGATCTTACCAGAATCCAACTAGTCCCCCATAGCTAAAACACTTATAACTCACAGACCAGGAGTCCGATTTATGCACCATCTATCACGTTGGAACCCATATGACCTGGATTTCCTTTTGGTTACTCCGTTGTGGATCTTAGCGGCAGTTGTGGTATGGCCGAAATCTTGAGCGATAGATAACATAGAACTCAAACACACCTGATGCGGGGAATCCAGTGGATGGCATTAAGGAAGAGGTTGGAGGCAGATAATACATTGGTTTTTACTAAGAGATCCTATGTGGGTTAGAACCGATCCTATTTTGGTCAGATATTATGTGGGTCTATGCTCACCGATCATGTATGGGTCAGCGCAAACTGGTGCTTTGTGGGTCAGATCTTCTATGGGTCAGCGCTCAATGATTTTTTGTGGGTCAGTGCATATCGATCCTATGTGGGTCAGATCCCGTGTGGGTAATTGATGGGGTTAGTTTCCTATTGATCCTATGTGGGTCATTGCATGGTTAGTCACATATAGAACCAGTGTGGTTCAGATCCAATGTGGCTTAGTGCGGGTTAGTTACCTATCCATAATGAGTGGGTCTGACTTTGTATGGTCAGAAGTAGTGCCTCTTTACATAAGAAAATTATCCACTTCATGACTAATCATTTGTACTTCTATACTTCACTAAAAACCTGGTTTGAGCTGAGACTCTGTTTGAACTAAGCCCTTTACCTGTGTGGTACATCTAACATCATGGGGCTACCTGTGTGGTAATTTTACCATCGTCGTGTTACCTTGTGGTATAAATCTCTCATGTAAGAGGTAAATATCTCCTGATAACTTAGGTATTTGTATGGGAATATAAATAAGTAGAATTGATGTCTTGGTTTGTGATTTTTCCTTTTTGGGTATTTAAGAGACATACGGGGTCTCAGGGTCCCTAATGAGTATTGTTATACTCACCCATACATGGGCTTTGTGCGCATCTTTTTATGTTTTGTGCAGATGATGTAGAACATTGATCGGGGATGAGGGAGCTAGGACTGGACAGTGCTATGAGGTGGACCATTTGGTGATATGTGACTCATGGACCAATGATAATGAGTTTTACCTTCCCTTCAGGTAGGATCTTTGGTGGACGATCCATGAGATTCTTATCACATTTCAGTTATTTTTACTTTTTAGTTGTACTTGTTCTTTTTCAGTTGGGCTTGTATTCCGGACTCTTTTACTTTCAGTACTCTTTTACTATAGATGTTTAATTCATGGTTTCATCTTTTTGCATTCTAGTCTTCATGTTTGTACATGTTTTAATAAAATTCATTCCCATTATAGGGATATGCCATTTTAGTACTAGTTTCCAACCACTGGCCTATGGATGAAGGGCTTAGGGCAGTCACGGCACGAGCCCTAGGGGAAGAGTCGTGACAATTATTAAACTTATGAAAATTAAAATTAAACTATTTCATAATTTGATAAACATATTAAACATTTTTTCTTCTAAGGTAAGATTAATATGTGTCATGTCATACTTCATTACTGAATCACATAAAATAAATATAAAATAAATTATACATAATGGACTAAAATAAAATTTTAATCTACCAATGCATATCCCCCGTGAGTGTCAAACTATAAGTTACTTTAGAAATCATTTTCATGAACTGAGTTAAGATTGGTTTATTGCCAAATAATCCCTTTTGATGGTTTTTCATAGTGATAAATTTGTCCTTGTTCCTACATTAACATGTAGTATTTTGAAAAGGATGTTAGTTTTAGAAAAACCATATAAACAATGGAAGACTATACAATTAACAATGGTTTCTCATTAAATTATTCTATGGGTATTCACAATTTTTCTCTTCTCAAAATCAATAATATATTACCTTATATGATCTAAAGGGTTATCTATACATTCTAACTTACAATCAACCATATTTTTTCAAAAATTAATGAAATTAAAATAATTAAAATTATAAAAAACCAGTTAAATCCTAATCAACAGTGTTGTTTAAACCCTTTGTTGATTCACACTATGAAATCCTATAAATAATCCCCTAGTTATTACAAGACACGAGGAATATATTTCATGTAAGTGAACTGCTAATAACCTTTATGTTTTATATTTAAATAAGTATGATACAACATTAACTAAATAGACACATGTATATTTAAACTAACAAAAATTTACTCAATAATATAAAAATCTTCTTAATCCATTACCCATATTAATCATCTCGATGAAACTATTCTCATATGATACCATTATAGAAATATCATATTTATGAATTTTCAACCAAAAATAGGTTAATTGAAACATTAAAAATGGGTAAGATGATATGCCCAAAAGGGTAATAATAAGCAATAATAATGAAGGGTAAAAATGATATTTGATTATTATAGGGGTATAATAAATATAAATAAGGATTTCATATAGGAAAAAATCATTCATAAATAATTGAATAAATCAATAAATAGATTAATAGATGAATAAAAATAGTTATTTGAAAAGAAATATACATGAGAGGTAAATGTATTCCAAATAATAGGTATAATACTATGAAATAATAGTTAATTATTTCAAATACATTAGTAGAAGAATAATAAATATCAATAGAAACACCGTAAGTAACCATGCATTTGAGAAACTCAAATATAGTCAAGGATACCTATATTATGAGATATATTCTTTTAACTAATGCATTAAATAGGGATATGGGACCCCACTCAACATTAATTCATTCATACGTGTTCCAGTTGAAATTCAATCAAATTTCACATTATTAGGAACTGATGGAAACAAATTTGTTTTCATAAAACATTGAAATTAAAATTAATAAAATTTTAAATAATAAAACACATATAGAGAAAATGGGTTTCATTAATCAAAAAAAATTAACCAATGGAATGGAAATGGGATTCATATCATTCTTAAATAGATTTATATATGTAAATAATTAGAAATTATATAAATAATCATTTCAGGAATAAATATTTTAAAATAAACGAGAATACAAATACAGTCAATGAATATTTGGGAAAATACCCTTCATTTAGGATAATAGTGCACATTGTATTTAGACCCTTGAGTTAATGAGTATAATAATATGAAAATATGTTACAAAATTAAAATATATATTAAATCATGGTAAAAACATTTATTAATTGGAATAAATACAAGGTCTTCATATTAAAATGGAATTGGATGAAAAATTAAGGATTTCACTGATAACATTATGGTAAAAAATGTGAGTGATGGATCACTAATATTATCAAGGAAATCAACACATATGAAATTAATTGAATGAAATATTACTTTCTTATATGATGAATATCATATCTTAGTCATAGTATATCCCATCAGATGTTTAATTAGATGAAAATACATTTTCATAATTTTTTAAATATAATGACATAATAAATAAGGAATACTCTTCAACATTAAGAATAATTTATACTGAAATATTTTATAAAAAATGTATAATATTTGTTTCTTTCATAAATCATGAATAATAAAAGAAAATTATTATTTGAAAAATAAAAATTTATAAAAATGAAATGTTCACATGAAATCCCAAATTATGATTATTTTTTCCAAGAAGGTCCCATATAGAATTGATTTATTGATTTTCAATTTGAAAAATAATAAATATGGTCATTTAGGTATCAAATATCTACTTTAATATTCAATATGAATTTAGCCATGTTCAAAATAAGTTTTAAGATTATAATTTAGGGAATTAAATTATTGACATACTTTTTTGAGAAATACATCACTCAAAAATATTAAAAATATTATTTGATTTTAAATTAGGTAAAGATAAGAATTATATAAAAATGGATAATAAGGGGGGAAAATGATTTTATTATTATAACAAAAGAAAATATAAATTCTATATATGATTATAAAATTGAAGAAGATTATATTTTAGAATTAGGTCCCAAGTATATTCTATTTGTAATGAGTGAAATTTATAATAAAACCCGTGAAATTAACAGACCATAAAATTCCAATTCGAATTACAAGATTTAATGTGATCTAACATTTTCACAAACTGACAGATATACTCTAGTACCATGATACCTGATCTTAAACTAACATAGATATATGATAACTCTTGATCCCCATGGTTTGGTCACTATCACTTTTAATCATGGAATATGAATTTTGGAATTATATTCTACAGGAACAATGGAAGTAAGGGCTATAAGACTGTATTCATACAATAGAAACTCCCTTAACAGTATTGGACTAGAATTCAATGAGGTGTGAAAACCCCATTAACAACCTCAAAGTACCATAAAATTTGATAAACAAAAAAAGTACTATTGTAAAAAACTCTCCAAGGATAATTATAAAAAATAACCACCACAATTTCATTTTATACCCTTTCTCGAACCTGGAATCTAATAATCTAAATCACCCAATGGAAAATGTATTGTGTGATATAAAATCCTCGTAGGTTCTGACCATGGATTCCACAATTGGATTCCACAACAAATTAATCAATTAAAACAATCACATTTAAATGGATAGGTCTATAATTTCATATCGAGACCCATAATTTTCAGAACATTAACATTGAGTAACCTTTTCAAAATACTTAATCATTATATAAACAGATGCCCAATGATCATTGTTGGTATATTGCCTTTGGAAACAAGGAAACAAAAACACTAGTATATATGTGAGATAAATCATTTCCCACAATGTTCTAATTTATTAGAATCCTTCGCAGACATATCATACATTTTATATATCCTCATAACTTGGGGGAAAAGGAAACATAAAAGGGGTGATCTCAAATTCTCAGTAAGGAAAAACAAGGGAGACATGTAAGAATAATCGTGATCATAAGGGTAAGAGTATGTAATTATGAAAATAGATGATCATACCCATATTATAAATTATCATAATAGATATCATTGCATTACAATTGTTTGTCCATAAGACATGGTTCATAATGAAATGGAGAAAAAAATGCAAGAAATCATAAAATATGAATATAAAATGGAATTGTGTAAAAACATAAGTTTATAATGATTTTCATAGTAGCTAAGGAATCACTATCAAGACAAGATTAGAGGAAAAATTCCATTACTATACTAGGTGAACCCTCATTCCATCCATTTATTGCATAACTGATTAAATCCCTAATCCATCACCGTACTTATAACTCGATTAAACCCTCTTTCAAGACCTGTATTACTTATATGTGTAATGTCTAGTCCTAGACCTATGTAACCGAACTGAGTACACCCTCATTCTAGCCATGTATAAAAGAACTGAATAATCTCTGGTTCCATACATGTTTAACTAAACCGAGTAATCATTCATTATATTCTTGATTTAATCAACTGAGTGACCCTCATTCAATTCTTTTCTATCCAATGAGATATAAATTTTTCCCCAAATCATTAGAGGGAGATGTAGGTCCCATTAGTAACATAATGAAATCATACATACATGTGAAACAATATCATAAATGAACATATCATAATCCATGACATGAAATTAGTATCACAAACATGTAAACATATCATAAATTGTGGATAGATAGAGGTTTCATAATCATTTCATCATAAACATAACCCATAAAAAGAAGCGGAATTCAAAAGAATATAACTTGTGAAATAGAATGGTTATCATAAACATATTAACCATGAATGAGAAATGGTTTTCATAATGACCATGATACTAATAATAGCACATCCATATAATGGATATCAATGGAACCCTTTGATCATTTCCAAGAAATTCGTGAGTAACATCGATAGATGTCATTTTAGATGAAACCTAATTTTGAAACATAATATAAAAATCGTTTCATAAATAAAATATTATTTCATGTTTGAAAAATTATTTTTAATACATAAAACCATCTAGAAATAACTCTCATAGAATAAAACATGAATATTTATAAAGAAAACAATAAATCCTTTTAAAAACATTTTCCATGAAAACATTAAAAATATTCACCAAACAATTTCAAATACCATTTTCATTGAAAACCGTTGAAAATATTTCATGAAAGCTTGAGTAAGTTTTGAAAACAATTTATTTTAAATTAATTTGAAAACTTATAATAAAATCCTTCAAATTTATTTAAAGTAATTATTTCATGAAATCTAATAAAATGAAATAATTTTGAAAAGAATTTATTGGAATTCAATTTGAAAACATGTAATTAAAACATGAAAATCGTTTGAAATTTGTTTTTTGTGACAGAATATGAAGGAAGATTGAAACCATTTTGAAAATATTTTTACTTGAAATTTTTTTTTTTTTAAATCTTAAAGATAGAAATTTTTAAAAATTTAAATGGAGCATTAAATAAATTAAGGTACATAAATCCACACATGTTACACAACATAAAAAAGAACATTCCATTTACATAATAACAAGGATAGAACAGTTCCATGTTTAAAAATTGAAAATAATATTCCCCGGAAGAGGGTGATAAAAGTAAAAAAGGATAGAAATTTCATTTAGATATTAATAGGTAATGGTATAATATTCTTTGAATAATTTTTAAAAAACATTGATTTATGACTTAATATCTGGTAAAGTCAGATTTTCATAATAACACATTTGTAAAAATCATATGTACCAAAGAGCAGTTAATGGTAAAAATACATTTTTATATAATGAAATCACTATGGATAATTAATCTTATCAATATTCATGATAGATGGAAAAAATATTTCATCAATGGAAGCATAATCCTGGACTCACGAAAATGGATGAGATTGTATCAATAAACATTTGTAAGATGGTATTGTGGGATCGTTCTCATCATGTAAGGAAAATAAATTACATGAATAATATAATAAAATTTAAATACTGATATCTGTGATATGAAATGTAAAATGGAATTATATAAATCTTGAAAAAAAGTTTAGGTGCATAACATAACATGAGTCTCAAAGAAGGCCAATTGGGAAATAATTGTTTTACTGATTTGGAATCTTTTAAATGATAAAACCCTTGAAATCAAGATAATAAAATGGGAATGTGAAAACAAATAATTCATGCTACATTATAATTATAATAAAATAACAGTAAGTACATATAACACAAAAAAAATAGTGGAAAAATCAGTTGTATCAGTCACAAAATAAAAATGAGATGAAATCCCCTTACCCTATTTCTTTACTCTTTTCGTACTCATACAAGATTTCTGAATAATAAATATAATTTTATTATAAATAATTTATAGAATCAAATTAGTTTTAAATTATAAAATATAGGGTTTTATTATGACCTTGTACTAACTGCTTATTAATGAACCAAAGTTAATGTTTCACTTTGGGTAAAATTTACATTATTCTTCGCATGTGTCTTGATTTGTTACATCATTGCTACTTTTACATATACAATTATTATGGAATGAAAACTATGATATAAATATAACATATGTTCCAAAAATTTTTATTATAATGATCAATTGAATATATTATGATGAAATTTAATACACCGTTCATGTAGATGGTAAGTCGTATGTACCCTTGAATGTTGTTTCTGTCATTATTATCGTATTGAATAAAAGTATATAGATGACATATAAATATCATTTTAAAAGTAGTTTTAATATATTATATATATATCAAACAGAGCATTAAAACCATCATTAATACACTTTATGTGGTGTGTGAATGAATCACATTGCTTTGAGGGTCGGTAGTCCACACATCTCAAATGAGATTATTGCATTGAAACCAAACAGAATGTAAAGAGATGTGTGTTTTAAAAGGAATTAAAAATTTTAACTAAATATTAAATATAATTTATGATATATATATATATAAATATATATATTGTTCTCACCACAATGGTGATCGTGATAGGTGGTAAAGGACAAGTGAATAATCATCGTCTCGTGTGGCTATAATTCATCACACATAGACACAATATGTTCAACATATATTAGATGTAGGTTTGTGTAAGTGTATATGAGACCCTATTAATAAAAAAATAAAATTATAAGTATTATAGATATTTTTTCTCACAATAATGTAACAAGATAGTGGAGGGGGAGAATGAAAATAAATGGAAGGAGTTTGGGAGAAGACTTTACCTCAAAATCTGGTACCTCCTTTTAGTATATGCAAAAATGATTCATTGAGAGTATTTCATCCAAATGGGAGGATACAAGGTATATGGATGGATTTTTGAAAGTCTACATGGTTATATTATGTAAAAACATAAATGGTTTGAGAGGATTTAGGAATGGGTAGAGATTCTTGTCACTTATAGGGAAAGAAAATAACTCATTTGGAATTTTTCAAAACAAGATCGACACACACATGATATTATCTAAACAAAGTATTCAAAAACAATAAAAACATTAAAATTTGTCTTATAAGGAATATTTATGTACCTTTAATTGGTTTTCTCACAAGTTTTGATGTTTTTTTAAACATAAATTTATGGTATAGTCCCTAATTAAACCTAATTTGGATTTAACTGCTATGATTAGTTTTAATCATTTTTACTAATAAGTTTTTGCCAAAAAAAATTAACATGGTCTTATTAGAATCTAAATTTTAGACTTACTAAAATGTTGTATTTTTTATTTTTTAAATTCACTTCACCGAATATGAAAAATTATGATTACTATGAATCCAGCAGATGAGACAAAATAACATGGTTTTAAATTAGGAAAAAGTTCAAATGTTTGTTATGATTTTATATTCAGATTCAAAGTGAAATTTATTCAAATGAGTTATATTACATTAATAGATGTAATAATTATCAAATTTGACCTTAATTTATATTTATATTATCATTTATCATTAATAATTAATTATACAAAAAAGAAGCTCATAACTGAAAAGTTTTATATTCCCTATTCATAAAAAATGATGTTTCTCATTAAAATACAAAAAATTAAACCAAACATAATTTAGATGTCATGAATTCAAAAATATAATTTCTTATATCTTAATATATTTCTAAATATCTCTAAAAATATTTTTCTTATTAAAATTTTTTCCATACTTAAAATGGCATTTTTAACATAAAAGGACTTTACTAAAAATATCATATTTCATTATGAATATGTTTTATTTATAAAATAAATTTTAATTTTTTTTTTATAATTAGTTATTAATATTCATAGAAATATTATTAATTTTTTAATATAATATTTTGATTAATTAATTATATATATATGATGATGTTTCCTAGAATCTCAGTGTTGTGTGCATCATACACTATGTTGATGTTTCTTGGAGTGCAAGCCATGTTTTTTTTGTGAAATGCAAGGCATGTTGTTGTTGCATGTGAATGAAATTTTTTAATAAATTTTTTAATGGATATATATATATATATATATAAATATTTCCAATTTCATGTAATATTAAAATAATTGAAAACAATAATTCATTAAAAAAAATCATTAATGTCTTGGGGTGTTACTTTCTTCCCACCTTAAAATGAATCTTTCCCTCAACATTCATCTATGTAATAAAAGGATTAATACATGATATTTAAATTCATATAAACGCACATATTAAAAATTTATACTATGATTTCCCTAAAAAATGTAAATTTAGAACTACAACGGCTACCCAATGTGACCTATAATTTGGATTCCACATATGTGAACATATGTTGGGAGTGAATGATGGACATGGAGGAAAAGTGTAAATATTCTAACGGAGTGATTAATGTCTTAAATCACAAAAAAGTGAATGATCAAGGGAATGTTGAAGTACAAAAATTTGTAAATCTGTGATGATTTCAGAATCAATTGGTTTAAAAGAATTTAACATATTATGACCACATTATTTTGTATCACTTTCAAAAAGTTGACTAATTCATAATAAATTTCAATAATCAAAATTTCATTCATGGGTTGTTCTTTGAGAAATTTCCATTATATTCATTAAATCAAGGAATTAAATTATAAAATTAACCTTGATTAATAAAACACTAAAATAAACTTTTATGTGATCTTCAGTCCCATGATAGATTAAAAAGTATAACTATTTGTCTCTTAAAAAAATAATATTCACTAAAAAATAAGAGAAACTATAATCTCGTGATAAATATTTATTCATAAGAAACATATATTAACTCGGATATCACATAGGCTAGTGGTAGGCATGAAAACCTTATCATATTTTGGTCGTGGGATCATGACCCATTGCTTTTCCATACTCGATTGTTTGTCACCTCACATTCATTATGTCATTTTTTAAACCATAATAATGTAATATATATTATGGAAATACATTAAATATGTTTAATCACTTATTAACCATTTACCAAAGGTTTTCAAATTAAACTCAATTAATAAATACATCATATAAATCATAACTTAATCTTTTCAAGAATGGTTAGCCTTATAACCCTCCTCAAATGTGAAATTCAAAAACATTAGAAAGAGAGAAATAGAATAAGATTAACATTCATTACCATATACATCACAACGTAGCTCTTGGTCGTAACATTCAAAAGATGTGATTACCCTCATCATTTATTCTCTTTAAACATGGTAATGTCCAGAATTAACAAAAATCCTTCTGGATAACATGCATGTTTTTCCATTCCCATTAATATTGGATTAACTCCACAAATACAAAAAAGTAATAAACTGAATTAGTGATTGTAGAAACCACTTATAAAAATGTCCTTACATAGTTCCATGGTATTCAATAATTTCTAATTTACTTATTCATAACCCGTTTATCATTATACATACAACATTATCTTCTCATAAATAACATTTTCAGGGTATCCTTCCCTTAAAAAAATACCACCTTGTCATTAAATCACTTCACCAATCCATAGGGAACTTTAGACATAAACATCTAAAAACTAAGTGAAAACATAAGTAAATCAATCCCTGAATATTTATACAATAATAAATTTTGAATCCGAATTCAAAAAAAATTTGATTAATTCATCCATATTCAATTAATAATAATACCGATTTTTATTAACATTTGCTATGTAGTCCCATCAGAATCTATAATGTAACCATTAATCACACCACCATGATAATTATCTAAATAAAATTTCTTCTTGTGAAATTGGGTTTCATAATGACCATTTTATCAAAACTTAAAATAATTAACATTCTATAATGACATGGGGAGTCCTAAATTCCCATCAATTTCATTAACTAAACTGTTCATTTTTCCATTCTAGTCACTTGCATTATGTCCTTATATACCATAAAAAATATTATAGTTCCCATATGAAATTAAAATAGGTGATTCTTTCAATATTATAGACCCAATGGTAACCAAATATTCATTCCTCTACGGTCTCTATTACCCAAACACTCAGTGAACTCCATGTTCACATCCTTGGTAAGTCCGAGAGTTGGTTAAGGTAAACACTATTAATCATGTTATTTGAAAAATTATTAGGCATGATCAAGATATCATAATCTAACATGATAATACTCCATGAAATCGTATTAGAAAATATTCCATAACATTCATCATTAATAAAGTTCCTTATTGTACATACCATTCATTATACCATAATAATAGTGTGATCATTACATATCATAGAAAAAAACCACATATCCATGAAAAGAATTACTTATAACTAATCTAAACACTGAATCCTTCATTATACTATTACATTATATGTTCATCCTAGGTAATTCATAGAGAAATTATATCTAAATACTACATAATGGTTAATGAATAGTTTTTTAATTCCCTAATAATATACCCGATGAGTTTTAAACTATGTGTGAAGAAAGGCCCATTGTCATATTCGAGATTACCCAGACTCAAAACTGGAACATCATGTCATATTTTTAAATCCTAGGTACATTTTTTCTAGATCCACATCCACATGTTGACTCTAGACAAAGATCTAATTCATGTAATCCACCAACTTTATCATTTACCAAAATTCCATGAAAATTATACTAACTTTTGATTAATCATTATACTTATCCATAGAGACATACCTATACATATCCTTATAAATAAACCTAGGGATATCAGTAAATGTTTTTGATCATAGTTTCCAATTTTTTACTCTAACATTTCTCTGATACCACCTATAATGAGCCATTATTTTCAAAACATTATCATTACATAAATATTTTGGAATACTTAAATATTATTAAAACAGTCACCCAAAGACCGTAGTTTTTATAATCACTTTGGAAACATGAAAACTAAAAAAATGTTACATATGTGAGTAACATCATCTCCCAGTAGGTTCTTCTTGACTAGAATCTTTATTAAAAATATAAAACATAGTACAAATCCTCATAGCATGGAGGAAATGAAACATAAAAGGTGTGAGCTCAAATTCTCAGTAGTGCTAAACAAGGGAGACATGTAAGAATAAAAATGATCATAAGGGTATGAGTATGTGACCACAAAAATAAAATATAACACACAACATATCAAAGATCACAACAAAGATCATGGCATAAATATTGGATGTTAATTAGACATGAATCATAATGAAAAAGTAATAATACACCATGAAATAATAACATTGGAATAAAACATGGAATTGTGGAAACACCTAAGCATATAATTCTTTCTATAGTTGAAGAGGCATCACTTCCAATACTGTATTTTTGGTAAAATTTATTTACTGAACCAGGTGAACCCCCACTCTAACCATGTTTTACTAAATTGATAAATCCCCCATTCATGCCTTATATAAGTTAACTGAGTAAACCATAGTTCATGCACTGTATTACTGAATTGAGTGAACCCCAATTTCAATATTGTATTACTGAACCATGTAAAACCTCATTACATCCCTCAAATAATGAATCATGTAAACATTCAATATATCCATGCTCTACTAAACCAATTAAACCCTCATTATTTCCCTAAATATATCATGAGTTATAAATAATTACCCAATGCATTGGTGTGAGATATAGGTCTCACTCGTCACATATGAAATTATACAAAAATGTTCAATAAAATTATAAATTAAAATGTCAAAACCCATTGAATGAAATAGGTATCATAAACATGTAAACATATCATAACCTATAGAATGATATATTTTTCATAATAAATTTTTTATAAACATAACACATGATAAGAAGCGAGTTTCAAAATCATATGACGCAAGAAATATAATGTGTTTCATAAACATATTACTAATACAGGAGAAATGGGTTTCATAATGTCCATGATATTAAAAATAAATCAATCATAAAAATTATATGAATGGAACCATTATTTTACTTTATATAATGGTGTGAGTAACTAAAATTTAATTTATCTTAAAAGGAAACTACTTTTGAAATATACTATAAAAATTTTCTCTGAGGAAAATAAATTTACTTCTTTAAAAATTAATTTTAATATATAATACCATTTAAAAATATTTTATTATAAATTACATTGAAAACATATATCTAATACATGAAATAATTTTTAAAAGCATTTTCCTTGAAAACTTTTGAAACAATCATCAATAAATTTGAAATATAAATTTCTATGAAAACACTTGAAAATTTTAAATGAATGATTTAAAATGTTTTGAAAAAACATTCCTTAAATGTAATTTTTTAAAAAATAAATATATCTTGAATGCTTTTTTAAAATAAATTCTTTCTTGAAAACATATAAAATAATCATGATAATGTTTTGAAAAACATTTCTTTGAGTGAACTTAGAAATCATGTAAATGAAACATGAAATAATGTTGAAAATATTTTCCATGAAAACATATTACATTATTTTCAAACCATTTTGAAATAAATTTTCAATGAAAATATATTTTAAAAAACATTTTTAAAATATTAATATTTTTAACAATGAAAATTTTTCTTCAAAGAAATGATTGCGGGTAAATTTTTACATGTACAATGAGGTCAAAATACCCTTCTTTTTACATTATAAAAAGGATAGAAAATTGAATTATTTGGAAAGATACAATAATATTCCCTTGAAGATATTGGTAAAATAAAAGGTGGTAAAAATTGTAATTAGATATTATATGATAATGGTATAATATTATTGAAAACCTTTATAGAAAACATAGATTTCTGACTGAAGAGAGGGTACAACTGGGTTTTAAATACAACAATTTCCTAAAAATCTTATTTACCAAAGAGTATATAATTGTAAAAATATATGAGTATATAATGATATAATATAGGATAAATAAATAAATATTATTATTGATAAATGAATCAAAATATTTCAACAATTGATGTATAAACATAAATAACATATAATAGTTATGGGAGTGTCCCAATAAACTCTTTTGACTTGGAATCTTGGGATCTTGCCCTAAATTTAAGGAATGTAAAGTAAATAAAACATATTATATCATGAAAATATTCAGATTCATGGTATTAAATGTAAAAAGGAATTATATGCACCATGAAAAGAGTTTAGGTGAATAAAAAAACATGGTTCTCAAAGTAGTCAAATTGAAACAAAAACTATATTTCCAATTTTGAATCTTTTCAAATTGTAACTCCATAAAATAAGGATAATAAAATGGGAATGTGAATACACATAAATTAAGGAATAATTTACATATAATACTGAAATTTTCATTACATACACCACACAAAAGGAATGAGTGGTGATAAAATCTTGTTTCTCATAGAAATAAAATGCGAGATGAAATCCATTTACCCTGTGTCTTGTCTCTCTTCGTACTCATACAAGAATCCAATATAATAAATATATATTTAATTTAAATATTTTAAATAATCATATTTTTATACATAAAAGTATCTATGATTTTATTATTACCTTATATTAACATCTTCTTAATGATCCTTTGTTAATGTTTAATTTCTGGTAAAATTCACTTTATTCTTCGCATGTGTCGTCATTTGTTACATCTTTGGTCCTTATACATATATCATGATTCCAGAATTTAAACCATGATATGAATAACAGGAATATAAATTATATATGAATTATAATAATATATATAATATAGGGGTATGACATGGAACACATTATTGATGGAGACGGTAAGCCTTATGTATGCAGTAAAGTTGTTTCCATCGTTATTATCACACTGAAAAAAAAATGTAAATGACATATGAATATATATATATATATATATCTTTATCAATATTATATTATCATTATTATATTATAAATAACATATATATTCCTTAAAACCATCCTTAATAAATTCAATGTGGAGTATGAATTAATCACATCGCTATGAGGGGGCGGTAGTCTGCACTTCCTCAAATGATATTATAGTATTAACAAAAAAATGAAATGTAATTATATTTATGTTATAAATTGAATAAATAATCCTAAAAAACATTTAATATAATATGTGACATGTATAAATATATTTTCCATTACAATGGCCACCATCATTGGTGGTAAAGCAGAAATTAACAATCATCATTTTGTTAGGTAATAGTTTGTCAGACACCGAAACATTATGTTCAACATACATTAGATGTATGTTTGTGTAAGTGTAGTTTTGAAAATTTGAATTAAAATAACATAGTATATGAAGGGTGCATTTTTATCACATAGTAAGGGAATAAGAGATTGGCAGGGTGGGGGAGCCAAAATAAATGGAAGGAGCTTGAGAAGAGACCTTACTTCTAAACTGGGTAACTCCTTTCGGTTTATGAAAAAAGGATTACTTGAGAGGTTTCAACCAAAATGGAGGATTTAAGTTATTAAGGGGGCTATTATGAGGAAGATTGGGATGATCATGGACAAACATAAATGGTTTAATATGTGTGGGGAAATGGTAGAGGTGGTGGCCTTTTATAGGGAAGTAAAATGACTCTTGTGGAATTTTTAGAAACTTGTCATGTGTTTACATGATCTTACCAAAAAAAGTCTTAAAAACCATCCAAACACTAAAAATGCTGTTTTATGTTCTATATATGGAGAGAAAATTGGTTTTGGGTATTTTTTAGAAGTCATTTGTAAATTCAATATTATTTTTAATCCCTAATGATGATTAATTTGGCCTTAACTAATTTGAATAATTTTAATCACTATAAAAAATTATTTTAGTCAAATATTAACATGGTATTATTAGAATATAAATATTAGACAGAATATAAATTTTTTATTTCCATTTTCTAAAATTCACTTCATATTAGCATCAAAATTTATATTAGTGCCAATCCCATAGATATGAGTAAACAACAGGTTTTAAAGAATAAAAAAGTTCCAGTATTTTATGAATTTATATTTATTTTTATAGTGCAATTGATTATAATGAATTAAATTTTATTACTAGATGTATTAAGTATATAAATATTACACTAAATAAAAATTTATAATATCATTTAACATTAATAAATAAATAGACAAAATGAATTTTTAACTAAAAACATTAATTTAACTAATCATAAAATAATGTTTCTCAAAAAAATCCCAAAAATTCAACCTAAATAGTTTCAACATTCATAATTCAAAATTGTAGTTTATTTTATTACTAATAATTTCTAAATGTGTTAAAATTTTAATTTTATTATTAAAAATTGGTCCACTCATCAATACATTATTTTTAAAATAAAAGGTCTTTCCAAAAAATCTCATCTTTTTGTAGAAATATATTTAATTTATATAAAACAATTAAAAAAATATTTGAAAATAGTTATTACTATTCCTAACTTTATTTTATAATGGTCTAGTTATGATTATATCATTTAATTTGTTGAAAATATATATGTGTGTGTTTCAAAGATACTCAGTCTTGTGTGCATCATAATTCATGTCGGTGTTCTTTGGATTAAAGACATGTCTGTATTACGTGTAACACAAGACAAGAAGGTATTTCAATTGAATGAAATTTTTTTATTAGAGTTTTCATATATATATATATATATGTGTGTGTTTGTGTGTGTGTGTGTATGTATTAAGAAATATTTCATGTGTCATGTTAATTGAAAAATATTGAAATGATAAATTAATTTGAAAATAAAAATCCTCAAATCACATGATGTAACATTTCAAAACATTACTTATAAAAAATATTGCATTAAATTTAAAATGATGGAAATACATTAATCAAATGTATTAATTCCAATTTTTTATAAATAATACTATATAAATTAATAATGAATGTTTAAAATAGTTTACAAAACAATGTAATTTATTTTGAAGAATTAATAATGAGAAACATGGTGATCTTCCAAGAGGTACAATAGTTCAAGGATATCAAATTATCATTCTCTCAATTGAATATAAAATAATCTACACATTTGTACCTTTGAAACATTTCAATGAATACTAAACAATATCCCACTAGGGATATGATCTACCTGTCTGTTTTTTAGTGTTCTATAGCATTAATCCAATTCTAATTAAAATCCAACAATTCGTCTTTTTCATAAATCGCCCACTAACTACCAAGGATTTATTTTGATTGAACACAAATAAATAATGGGGGATTTATTTCAAAATTGATTAAATTATAATTAACCCTTATTCCTATTCCATTATTTAAATTTCCATTTAAAAACAAAAATATGTTTTTAGTACAATCATTCCATTTTTCACGGAAAAAATATCTTTGTTTCTATCAAAACAATTTAATCCATTTTTCCCAAACACAAATTTGAAATCAATTTGACAATTCAATTTTTCAAATCAATTTCACAATTCAACTTATCAATTTATATTCTTCATTTTAAATTTCATAAATTTTCTATTAAATAATAATCATACCCCAATTCAATTCAATTGGGTGTTTTCCAAATTTTATACCAAATCTGATTCAAATTGAAAATTAATTGCAATTTTAATTTAACAATATAGTTGAATGAAATTAAATTTAACTAATTTTTCTTATTTAAATAGTGAAATATTTAGTTAATAAAATGAAAGATCATAAATGGACCCTCATACCATAGATCATATGATCATGAAACAAAACAACAATGGTTGCGAACATTATAAAATAACATCCAAAATGGAGATATTAGAGTCAATACAAGATTCCTGATCTAAAAGAACAAGGATTACATCCTCTATAAATGAAAAGATATAAACCCTATGGATGATAAAAGAAGAGAGTGAGATAATGGGATCATGGAGTCTAATTATATCAAGAAAGGTTCAAATAATGATTTACTAGCCTAAATCCACATTTATTGTGGTTTGGAGTACCCAAAATGGGTCTTTAAGAGATCCAATGACCTAGGAAAATGTTTTAGGTCTACATAGTCCTATAAGTTGGATAAAAATGGGTGTCCAATAATTGAAATTGAATTTTCCAAATAATTAAATTTCATCACAATGGATTCCTGGAGGGGGCTGAAAAGTATTTCAAAACATGAACCACAACCTCGTTCCCTTGTTGGTGGGGTTCCATTGTTTCTAATATGTTGGAACACATTTTTTATAGATAGGGTTAATGGTATTAGAAAACAATTCTATAACCATAAAATAACTAAAATCCCTTGAAAATTTCTAAAATTTCCCCTTAAGAATCTGTAAATGAAATCCACCCAATGAATGATCAAAAGTAGGGTTTAAGGGTAGCTGAGAATAGTAACATGATGTTAAAAAATCCAAATAATAGAAAATTTATACCCAAATATGGTAATAAGAATATTATATGTCAATATTATTACTCTATTGCACTCTTATTAGTTATTCTCTCTCAAACATCTCGTGTGTATCAAAACCACAATACAATAGCACTTGAACCAAATGTATCATACTACCATAAAGTAACTAGGTTTCAATATCAATTATCCTGAATAGATATTTAGTCAGAGAAAAATTAAGCTCAACATCACGATCACTCCATCACATAACATGATCTGAATTATAATGATACTTTCATAGCTATGATACATGGGATACAGTATGTATTGACATCATATGTAGTGGATGTTAAAAACAATATCACACATTCCCAACATATCAAATACATCATATGGTCCCGAAACATTATTAGAAATGTTCCCTATCCACCGTATAAATATATGTCCTAACTGGGGTGATAATAACAAGAACACTTGGTCCGTAACTGATTATTCAAGTTGGTTGTGATGAAAATGAAAATAAGGATTATTTTTAATCTATCCCATTAACATTCTATGAAAATCAAATGAATTGTATTGTCTTATTTTGATCAAGGATCGGCCCGAGAAAGGAACTTTTGCCAATCCCTGACCAACAAAACAAATACTTTCATGTCCAGCCATACAAGGCCTCAAAAAGAACCATTCTGTATGTGAATGTGTAACTATTGTATAAAAAGACCCAACCAGGCCTAAATGGTCATCCAATGCTCCAAAAAGGACGAGAACATATGATTGTAGAATATCCTTAAGAATATTTATACCTATTTATGTCCTGCAATCAAACTACTTTATTTATTATACACTCAAATGTGACTATGATCCTAGTGCCTCCTAAAGGAATCTTCAAAAAATAATTGATTTGATGATCCATTTCAGAGACTATAACAGATTGAACTCAATGAAAATGAATAATATATTTCGTATAAATATACAGAATCTTTTCAAATTGGATTTCATCATGAATTTTTATAATGTGGGACAATTTTTCGGCCTGACGATGAGAAATAATATAGAATAATTCTCTTTCCACATTCATGTTTTCATTGGATGTTGCTAAATCAAAACTAATGGCCTTTGGTGCATATACATGAGCTATCAACACATATAACAATAAGAGAAGAAATAATAATTTCTATATCTCGTCCCATACTAATAGAAACATCATAGCATGTCATATAACAACTTCTTGGTACGTTGGTGCACTTCCTACTAGGAATAATAGAAATCCCACATCACATAATTCTTGATCGGTAAAGGTACTAAAAAATAATTCTAATAACATATAGATCCTTAAATAATGAAAAAACAGTTAGAAATAGTCTCCCTTTGACAAAAATGAGTATCTAATACTATGAAACTCATCATTATTATATTTACCTTGTCATCAAATTGATATCAGTGTATATGAACTATGCACATGATGAGGAAACCTCAGCCTTATATTCCGAAACTCTAATAAGTAACTACAAAAAAATCTATCAATTTCCACTCTTTTGATGATTCCTTCAAGGTATCAGTTTGATGTTTCCAACTCAAAACATCTACAATGACATTACTGTTTTTCATGTTGTTTGAAATTTATATGTAAAAATATTTCGGTCACTCAACCAAAATCCTATAGAGTATATTTTAATATTATTTATTGAAGATATAACTCAATAAATTGTGGTCAGAATATATGTTAACCCTTTTTCAAAAATGGCAATGCAACAAAATCATAATTGTGTGCATTATAGCTGTAAATTCATGTTCATAGGTTAGATAATTATTATTGTGTTTCATTATCTATTTAAATTCATAAGAAATGTCATTATCATCCTTTATAAGAATACAACCCTAACCAGAACCTGATGCAACATAGAAGACCACATAGCGTTTCACATCCTCTAGAAGAGTCAGCAGTAGAGAATTTTTTAAATGATGTTTCCATTCACCAATATATTTATAAAATATCTCAACCCATTAACAAATTTCTCCCCTCTTTATTACTGAATTCATCATAGAATCTACATTTATAAGTCATTTATAAAAAAAAATATCCAGTGAAACCTAGTAAGATTAGAATCTCAAAGAGATTTCACGGTTTCCACCAGGTTATAACTGCTTCCAGCATCTACGGATCAACTTATATTCCATTTCTTAACACCACGTGTCTTAAAAGTTTTCACAACCCAACTCAAAAAAATCTCATTTTGAATGCTTGGAATAATGAGCATGATTTCAAAACAAATCTAGTACAACTATTAACTAATTCTCGAAATACTCCTAATATAAGGACTTGATGAGGATTTCATATAAAAATACATCAATAATATTATCATGGTACAAATAGAAAATCATGTTCCTTAAATCCATATAAACACTATGATATTTTTCTAAATCAAATGGTATATAAGGTACTCATAATGGTCTTACCTAGTCCAACATATGTTTTTTGAAATATTAGATTATTTTATACTCCATTTAATGTAACTAGATCGAAGATACATCATCAATAATTATTTATACCCATAAAAAGGTCAAAAAATCATCAATCCATGGAAATGGATTCTTTTTATTTACAATAAATTGACTGAATTTCCAAAATCAAGACAAAGGATTAGAGACCAGTCAACATTTCTTATATAGAGTACTTAGTCCACCCAAGGTGACACAATATTTCAAATAAATAATTTCACTAAAAGAACATCCTAATGAGTCTTCAAATATTTCATTTCATATGGTTCCATGTGGAATGATAAAATATATACTGGTTGATTGTCATTCTCTAAATCTATAGAAAAATGTACCTCTATTATTGGAGGAAAACTAGAGATTTATGAAGGGAAAATGTCAATAGACTTGACAAAAATGCTAGAATGATCAACGATCCAAGATTTTATCGTCAAAGAAAAATGAAACATAGATATTAAAATTCCCCATATTTGGATTATAACATACAAATCTACTCGACCTCGGATCCTATTCTCATAGAATGATATGATGAACCCCATCATGCATAGCAATAGAGACACAAAAAAGATAACAATAAATCCAAGCATTTTTGGAAATAAGTAAATCTATCCCAATTATGACATCCATATTTTTCATTAAGGGAACCAAAAAATCCCATTCAAGCATTGTATATAGTAAATAGAACACACAAGAAGGAATTTATAGACCCTTCTCTCTCTTTGATCCATGATGATTAGTTATATCCCCATCATATGATAAAATCATCAAAGGATGATTTAGTTATTTGATAATATTGGATGAAATAAATGAATCAGTTCCACTAATAAAAAATAAAATATCAAATAATGTTGATTATATAGTGATTGATCCTTTAAAAACCACTGGACTTGTATCCACTTATTCAAGAGAGTATTTAATTTTGAGAAGAAGCTTTGTTGGGGATTCTTGTCCGCAGAACAACTTTTTCATAAACCAACATCTTTTAGATCGGGTTTAATACGAATTTATGGTATTGTGACACTACATCGAGTATGACAGAAAATCATAATTTATCCAAGTTACATGTGCATATGTTGTGGCCCCATTTCTTGGGTTCCAAGATGTAAACCTATTTTGAGTGCCTGAATTTTCTACACCAGAAACAAATCAATGGAAATTTTTTAGTAATTGAATGAGAACATGAAAAACCCCCTGTCAAGAACCATCACATTAATAATGAAACTTTCTCTTACCTTAATGGAAAGACGTAGAACTATTTATGGAATTTGAAGGAACTAATGTTAATCTTTTCATACTAGAAAAATTCATTTCAACGATCCTTTCTCCCTCTATAAAATCAGAATAAGAAGGATGCTTCAGCCTAGAACCCTGGAAATGAATATAAATTATAAGTACCATATCAAACTATTCAATCTCAATAGTCTCATATAATATAATATCATGTAAGAAAATCCCATGACCAACAAAGTGATTAAAATATTCCTTCATGGTTCTAATATCCTACTCCTCCAATGGTCTAAAGGCCTTCATTATTTATTTATTTTGATAATCCACCTTTCAAGGGGTGTGGTGGAACCCTTATAAGGCCCGTAGGTGTAAGTATCACATGGAATGTTGGCCTTAGTGTAATTAAATGCCCATAGGCTTCAAACATTACATACAACACAAACTAACTACTTGGAACTACTCCTCCCCAACATCTTCATCATGAAATCAGCTCTCCACCTTGGCATGGTTGTTCGGCTTAGATAACACAATCTACATGGAATTGAACTTGTCGATGAATAAGTGTCAAATACCTTTCAAATATAGGCCTTGTTTCTTCTTATCCATTGGAATTTTATCCTCTATTGTACATTATGTCCCTATTGATTGATGTGGGTACATTTCACCATTATTTAATTGGTAGTTTCCATAATCTCAAAATGAATATATATAACGCTCAACCTACCCTAATTCATCTGATGATTAATAGATCCATGGAACACTGGTGTATATTTGATAAGGAAATCCTAATAATGTATCCAAGAAACATCCCTTTAGAGTTACATAGATAGATTCTAAACAGGAATGAGTTCCAGTGCCTTTACCAAAGCATTGACATCAGACATATTGACTTCAACTAGATTCTGTTCTATGCGAGGACTTTCTTTATGTGGTCTATTAGAAGCTCCCTCTAGTATTTAATTTTAACAACATCTCCATAGCATTATTCTACAAAAAATAAGTAGACAACATTGATGATATAAAAAAGTATTCAAAGAAAAAAACTCAACGATGAAAAATATGGAATCTAATCCCAATAGATTGATATAAAAGACTAGTATTTCCACATATAAAAATAAATATTATGAAAAAACTAAAACTAATACTCAAGGTGAAATTCACAAAACACCGCTAGTGATGGATGTGTCTGTTTAGTTAGAGTTATCGCAATACTTAATCAAAACTAACACCTAAGTATCTAAAAGGTTATTCAAACTGAAAACTGACATCAAGGAATGATACTAAATCATAACTTAAAATAACACATTATCACAAACCATATGATATACCCAAATACAGTGATACATGATCCACCACTAAAATATCATGAAGTTTATTCCAGACCCCCATGGTTTAGATAATATCATTTGGAATAAAATAATATTAATGGTGGGATAAATTTTCATCAATCCTAATGGAAGAATGTGTTACAAAGTTAGTTTTTATACACAAATTAATCTATTGGGATAACTATATGATAAACTATAGTGGTATGGAATAATACATTTACAAAAAAATATACTTGAAAACATATTAAAAAATCAAATTCCAAGGGGATGAAAATCAATAAGCACAAGTATCATCCACAAGAACGACCTGTAAGAATCCATTTACCCTTTCCCGACCCTAGATGAAGATATTCTACAAACAGCCACGGGATCAAAAATTATTTGAGATAAAATACCAATACGGACCCACAAATGATTTCATAATAATATTTCAAAATTAATTAACAAAAAAACATTCAATTATACAATTAGTATAGAATTAGAAAACGATATTTAAAAAGCAGGAATTATAGTAAAAATGATAGAAATATATAATATAAATTCATTAATACACAGTTAATATAAAACAGACTATATGATTTCAAATGCAATGTGTAAACCCAATTAAAAATAATGGCATATATATAAATTTATCAACATAGAACAGTAGGGTTGTCTACAAGTGAGGTGATGGTTCCAGGTTATGGGATCCTCAAACATTCATATTATGACAAAGAAAATGTGTTCACATCTCCATCTGACACTGTCAATGGAAAACTATCCCACATTCCATAGGGGATATGATATTACTAGATGTTAATGCGAGAGTTAAAAATATTCAATCCCTTGCCAGGGAAATTCTTATGCAGCGTGTTTAACACAAATAACTACATATGTGGATAGGATTTATTCTTCTAAAATAACAATAATTAATTTGAAATTCATTTCAAACCTGCTTAAAATAAAATTAAATAGTTTATTCCATTTCAATATGGAAATTTCCATATAAAAAATGGTGTTTTTATCATGTCATGTCATTCTTCAAGATAAAAACACTGATATTATAACAAAAATAATTAACCCATTGTTCTCAAATACAAATATGATATCATTTTCAAAATTAAACATTAAAATATAAATTAATAAATTTGAATTTCTAAAATTTTCAATATATTAAAAATAACAACCAAATTCAATGGAATTTTGGGTTTTCTTCAGCAAAACACCATAGATATAATTTCCTCTATCAAATAAAAGGTGAACATAACATTATTGAAGAATATAATGTTCTAGTATAAATGATGTGGATTTTTTTACATGAATAAATTAAAATGGAGTTTATGTTATATCTTGTTGGGAGTGTTACATTTTTCTATGTGATGAGAAGGGTAGTTTTGAAAATAACCATTCTAATATCAATATCATAATGTTACTATTCAAAGTTAAATGGATCCAAAAAATCAAGAAAAATTATAATTATGTTTTTTTCATTTACATTGTCCACAAAAACTAATTGTAGAGACTTCATTGTCTACATTATGAATATTATATTTAATGCATTTACCTTATATAAAAATTTAATAATACCTTGGTAGTTAATTATTATCATTAGTTATTAATATTAAGGGAAAAAATAAGATTGGCCATAGACAATTATTTTATACTTATTGTTTAAATTTTATATTTTATTTTCAAATAATTATTTTTTTAATGTTATTTTTAAAATTAATGTACATGATGCGTTGAATCGCTTTTTTATAATGTGATCATTATTATGATACAAAAAATATATACCGTAAAATATTTGTATGGAAAATAATTTTTATTAATTAAATGGTTTATAATAAGATAAATAAATTATTTGGGGAATTTAAATAGATTCAAATCCAAATTTCACTTTCAAACAACATTATATTAAAAAAAATAATGAATTTATTTTAATTATATTAACATATTTTATTTTCTAATAAAAATGAAGGTTTAATGTTTTCCGTGATCAAATAATATTTCACATTGAATAATATTATTACATAAATATATTTTTCATTACCTGAAATTCTTTTTGGTTTCCTTGGATACACATACATTATGAATAATTTTTAAAAATTTATGGTTTCCTCCAGAAAAATTACTTCTCAAAAAAATACAACGTTTGGAAAAAGAACACAAATTCAAAATAAAAAATTTTTTATATTAAGAATTAAAAAATAATTTAGTTTTATAATCTGGAAATTATAATATTCATAATTATATTTTTATAATAAAAATGTAATTAATAACTTCATTATTGAAAAGTTAATGTATTGAAGTATTATATGTTCTTTATATTACTTAATAAAAAATTATAATAATAAAAAAGTTTATATAATAGTTTATATGAAATGATTTATTAAAATAATATCAATTTATATATTATAATAATATATACAATACTTAAATAATTGGATATTTATAAATATTTCTTTCATACTAAATAAGTTGTAGAAAATACAATTATAAATGATTATTTATATTATACAATATTAATTTACTACTACATTGATATTAAAATCTATATTTGGATTTATTAAATAACTTCTATAAAATATTAGTAATTATATTAATATCTATGTGTGATGAAAATATGTATATATGTAATATTTTATTATTAAATTTATATTTTATTTTTTAATTTATATTTTTTGATTTAATACCAACCAATAATGAAATTTTGTACAGATATTAGATATATGAAAATTGACTATATGTTAAATGAACATATTTTTAATTATCTTATATGAATTAAATATATCTATAATTTCTATATTTTATAAGGTAGGAATTCATTTCAATATTTATTGAATTTTTAAATCATTTTTTCATTCCACTCTCACTTCACAAGAGAGTGATCTTATTTGATATAATTTATTTTCCACAAAAATTTATCTAGTTAGGTTGATCATCCTCATTATAGCTTCTGTTTGGGTATTGGATATCATCATGGTTGAGTATTATTCTAGAGATTTCCTAATTGTTTATGTTTTATACTTCTTTATCAATTATAATCAATTTTATTATTTTAACTTAATGGATGTATTTTATCGAATCTGATTAACAATCCATGGTGTGTAAAACATAATTATAATTTAAATTATACTAATGTTTACTTATGATTCAATAAATTGTGTAAATTTTGAATCTAATATGGTATGAAATATTCTCTATTCGATTATATTTTCATTAATAAATTAGAAATATTTTAATTTTAAATTTATGGTTAATAAAAATAATTGTTTTAAAAAAACCATGAGTGTTATAGACACAATTCTTGGTATTTTTCAAAACTTATATGGGGGATTTGACCATAATATTATGATATTTTAATATTATTCATATTCTATATTCCATGACTCTTTAAAATGATTCCATAATTTTTATGATCAACTTCTTTTTTTATTGACATGATGATGATCATTATGCTCACACATGTACTGCGTCGACACATGTCACACACTACATTCTTATTACTCACCCAAATACAAGACCAGTACCTTATCTATTCTTTAATTTATTTCCTTATGTAATTTCATGTTATATAGATTATATTAGATCTAATAATATGATGACTCTAATGCTCTTAAATATTTGTTAAAATTTTATTCATGACTATATTGTGTGAACATAATCTTTACATGATACTATACCATAAAATTTTGGGATGTATTATTATTTTTTAAAAAAAATTAAAAATATTTTATAACCATTTTTTAAGGATATTGTTCACTATGATTGGTATCAGATACAGATTGAGAGAATTTTCATATTAGTTTGTTAATAGAAAAACAATGATAGGTACTAAAATCACATATGCGAAGACATTAAAAATGGATCACTTTGGTGACTAAGTTATTTATCTATTAAATACTAACATATGTTTCATTATTAAATTTTATATTTTAGAAAATCATGTGATCTAATAAAGACCATTAATAAATCCCCTATTATGAATAATGAAATATTTTTCTAAATGAAATTCCACATGTAATGGTTAATGGATTTTAAAACCACAACATTATTCATAAATTCAATTCTCATGTTATAAAAAAGTACCTAAAACATATAGAATTTTTTCCACCTATTATTTTGTATAGATTATCCAAAGATAACATTATGCACCAATGTCCATTATCATTTAGTGGCTATTATAATATATTTTTTGGTATATTGGTTTTATCAATGTAAATGAAATTTTATTTGACTCGTTATTTTGATATGGACAGTTTTACAATGGTAATATGACATATCAAAGAATATTTTCAAAAATATTAGACGTTGATCAACAATAAAAATCCAATTGATGAAGATAAAATAAAATATTGGGAATTAATTATGACGATATTTATAGACATGTATTTCACTTCAAATATTTTGAGTATGAAATATATTTAATAGCTGGATATTAAATAGATGATGTCTGTATCTATGGAATATTATTTAGATAATTTCACTAGGCCTACATGGCACACCATCTGTTTGATATAAGTAATTCCCTAAATATTAATACATTGTTAGGTATGTTAAAATATCTTAAATAAAACGCTCTAGTTTTCCATTACTTTTAATGTGAAAAAAATTATTTTGATGTAATCTCATATTAGATACTGGTGATGTTGAATTATCCACTAGAAATAGTGAAAAAATATAAATGATTCTGTTTCAATCATGCGGATCATATGATAATTGATTTTTGAATATCTGAACATATACATGTTAGAAATGTGAAATGAAACACAATCTAATTTGACTTAATGGAATGAAGAAATCATTATATTATGAAAGGTAATTGAATAATTATCATAAATATAAATAAATTCATGATGACGTTTATCATTGATATTGCGGAATGGAAGGAACCACCCAATTCATATTTCATACGTTAGTGTTTAAATTATAATGACCTATGTGTCTATATAATCAAGTTCTCTAAACCGATGGTTAATTTGTAAGATCAATGACAAAAAATTATTTTTTCTAGGGATCAGGGGGAATCATAATCCAATAAAAACAAATTTGTAGATCAAGAAGAAAGTAATAGTGTAGGGAACACTAGATATTTACACTATAATGAGAAACATTTTATTTAATTTAGTTGTATATATTCATCAATATAAATAATGATATCTGGAACTTCCATTGAAACACCCAAATTACTTTTAGTAGATATACCATGGAATGCAGTTAGTGATAAATCGTCTTACACTCAGGGGTTGTCTCGTCACCTAATTTTATAGTGGGTTAAATCAAGTAAAAATGTTATAATCAAGGATTTGGTGGATTTTGATACTATACAAGGAATGGATTTAATATCATTATATAAATAACTCAATTTTTGTGAAAAATATATACTTTTCCATATAAAAAACAATCATGAGACACTATACAAATAAATTGAATATTAAGAATTATGTTTAGAAATACCCCAATGGTGTGGGTATTTATAAGCACTAAATAATCATTACAAAATCAAATTTTTGAGTTATTAAAAATAATGAAACCTAATGTAATATCCATTTTTAGGGTGTATAATTATTTGTTTTCTGGATAATTTTATAGAGATCACCTTAATTGTGCAGTAGTGTGATCAATAAAAATTATACATAAACCCATACATATTTACCAATTTCTATATAAGATAATCTTATATTAATAGAAGATTTGAAAAGAAAAACACACAATAAAACTTGTCATCAGTTCAAATTACATCATTTAAATTAATGTATCACCACTATATGGATGGGAGATCATTGTAATTAATATGGATGGATAAATGTGATTGTTTAATGATTACAAATACCTTTAACCATTACCAATTTTTGAAAACCATATATGTGGAAATTCTGTTTTCTATGAGCTATTTTGAGATTTTAGAATCCCCTAAAAAATGAATTTATTTTTTTAATATGGTAAATTTTATGTATTATTTTAGAATTATGAAGATTACCATGCATGGATAATTTATATTTTGTATGATGGTTTTTTGAGATTATAGGAGTATTTGATGTGGTAATCTTGTGAATAATTTCATATGGGGTCAGAATGTATATATCTTTTAAAATAAGCCTAATAATTAATTTTCAAATGACTTTTCTAGGTATTGTAGTTATTTTTTTATTAAATATACATGGCTGTCCAGCTATAAAAATCATCAAGGTATATATGTCAGTCGAATCAACCATTCTAAGAATCTAGAATAGTAGATGAGAACCATTGGTAGTGGTTTCTTCAGAAACATGCATACATATGGTAGAAAAGACATTCCATTTGTCTAAAGACCAAATATGGGTTCCAACATGGTTCATTTATAGTGATAATTTGTAGTTGGCCCTAGTACTCATATCTTGAAATCATTGTATTTTTGATCTAATATTTATTGATTCTATATAACGTGAAGGATCAATGTGAGGTGAGATAAAAATAAAAAAATTCTATTACATTAAAAAGATTACATATAAGAGTCACTATCAAATCATGTAAATATAGACCATAGGATACAGACGTAAATTTTATTTATCCTCATTACATAAATAGTATCTCTGAACAAACTTCAGAAAACTAATGATTAAAACTAGCTCCATTAACTGATGGCCATTTGTATAATTTTCATCATCCATGCAAGTTATTATTCCTTGAATATGATAAATTTTAATTAAAAAAATGTTAATATGGAGACATTCATATATATTTGTCCTTTCATATGTTATAGTTCATCAATCTTGCATCCCATGATTTTGGATTGATCTTTGGAATCCATCTATTTTAAATGAGGCTCCACGTGAATAATGCGATATGTAGGATCATCCATTCTATAAAATCTTCAATTAAAATATGTGATCACCAATCAAACATTAAATCTGGGAGAAAAATCGAAACAATATTTTTCATTGTCTAATGTGTTTTAGAGGTTCAAAAAATTTATGGTTTTGATGTGAAAACTTGATTTGACATGGAACTCTTAAAAAATGCTTAGTAAATTTGTGAAACCATAATTAGAGCATGTTTATAGTTAATTACACCATTCAGAGGTGTCTAGAGTGGGTGGTAATCACTCTTCAAATACTGGATGACCATGAAGGGGGAATAGGTTGGATTGTGTGTCGGATATGTAATTTTATATAGTATAAAATCCCATCATAATTACCCTATGGAAATAGAATATGAGGTTTAGAAATAAACACAATATAAAGAAAGAGTTCATACTTTTGGAGAAGATCTCTAGGTAACTACATACCCTAGACGACTCAATCATGATACCTCACATACATTAAATAATCATATAAAAATTTGACCATAATGAAATTCCATCATGAAAAACCATGCATGGTATTGTAGACAAATGACCCCACAATGATGTGGACATAATTATAGATTCATGTTTCACTGGAGTATTGTGAAGTGGATTCATGCAATGAATTATTGTAATCGGGGTATTTAAAATGATTGGTTATGTGATAGTTTCATACCCCCCTAAAAAAGTTCACGTGGTAATATATTATCTCATCCTTGGAAACAAACCACCTATTCATGTAGTCTTACTCATGCTCTATAGTCTTGGGAACTCTTTCATTATCTCTTTTCCCATACAAATACACTTTTATCCCTTGGAAATTCTCTCTATCCATGTGAGGAGTATTCATATTCCATCATGTTGAAGGGATTTTTTTTCTATTATAGTCAATACAGTTCAGTGGCATTTGTCTAATCACAAGATAGTGTTATATGTACCCTATTAATACATATGTATTTCCAGCCCTATTTCATTCACCATCAGGCTAAGAAGCTCAATTATGTTTCATTGTTCGATAACCCATTTCATGCATTAAAGTTCCATGAGGGTCTAGGATTATGAAACCATGTATTTAGTCAACCATATTCATGATTATGGTTATATAACATAGTAATTAACTCATATTAATGTTCCACATATGAGCCCATGCCCCCCTAAGGTCATCTAATCACATGGCCCATGCATGGTGATCTGATCACATGACCCTTATGGATATGTATAAGGATTACTTATTAAATATACCCAAAGCCCCCCCATATTATAATATTTTTATCAAAATGAATTTCATGGAATCTTACCTAATCTTTTAGGGTATATAGTGAGAATATTTAACCTTATAATCTTTTTGGTGTAAGACCGATGTTATTCTAGATCATCAGACCAAATTCTACATTGAATTTATCATCATTCATCATACTTCATCAAATTGGGAAAATATATATATATATATATATATATATGGGAATCCACCGAGGTGTAATCCCTAAATATCCCTCACAAACACCTTATATTACAATTACTTCATTAATTATTGTCATATTTCCTCATGATGAAACACCACTTTGTGGATTTGGTATCATATCTTCCTGCATAGAGGTTTCACTACGAGGATTCGCTTATATGACTAATACCACGATGCATTATTTAGCCTTTCTCAATAATTTTGAGTCAAAAATAAGATTATTCTTCATGATTAATCATACTTGTGTGTCCAAATATATGTAAATCAATAATACCCCAATTAATCACTCAATTAATCTATTATATCTCGATCCATGTAACCAATAATTGTCACCCAATAGATATAAAGTAACATATAAACTATCAGGACACTATTTCCTGTTATAGTTACAATATATTTGACACATTCTCATGATCAAGTCCCATTATTCCCTCAAATTACAATATTCCCCACCAAATCCCATAAATATTTTCATATATAGTCATAATCTCAATATGAATCATAATAACATTTATATCAGAGTATCATTAGTGAACATCCAATATAAAAATTCAATATTTGATTCATTTAGATATAATTGTTCTTATACTATCTCTTTTTTCCCACAGTGAGAATTATTTATTTGATTTAGAGATCAATAAAGATAATCATAACATATTGATTTAAATGATTCTATCATTTGACTACGCAATAGTTATTGGTCTTGACCACATTCTTCTCATTTTCAATGTGTCATACTATAAATGAAAATATAACCTATGAGGACATAGGTTCCATTCATAAATATATATATATATATAGGATTATATTTCTAGGGTCGAGACCCACATTAAAATCATAAACATCCTCATATTTATAAAAAAATTCAATTCCATATAGCAATATTACCAATTGATATCCTCATTCCATTAAAATTCAATACATTTTCAAAACTTTTATATCCATTTTTTAAATGTAAATTCTTACCATATGATGTTACATAGAATTTATAACATCGCTCTTTCAGGATAACAAAATATACAATACAAGAACTATGAGAACTCAATTTCCTATAATAAAATATGACAATGACATACCATTTCATCTTTCGATACCCCAAATAAAATGTTAATATAAATTCATATATAGATATATTTTAATGTTATGTCATCCCATGAGGATTTATCTCAGTGAAGACTGTCATTCCCTCTTTGTACCATCTTGTTTACAAATTTCCTCATAAATTTTCAAAATCATCATCCTTAGTTCAAGACATTAAACAAAAAGTTCATCATCATCACATTATATTATATATCAATATATCTAATATATTTTCTCATGGATAAATATCCCCTATACAAATCATATCAAATGTTTCCCCTTGTGAATCCTCCATGTGTTTTACCCACACATATTCAATAATATATCATCATGAAATGGGTAATACAATTTTATAACTATTTTATCATCATATGGAGAATGACTCAAAAGATCTTAGAGATATTTTATAATCATAAAATGATCATGATAAAAATATCCACATATATTTCTTAACCATATTACAGTAAATGGAATGGTATTTTCTTTTAATACGTCTCCAATCTATTTCACTTGAAATACATGGGAAGTGATTACCTTGTCAACGGGATACATATGATTCCTATTTATGGACCAATACCAATTCTAGAAAATAATCCACCTCCCAATATGGTGAGGAACTCTAGAGCTTACAAATTTTTCAATAATCCACTAATTCATACATTATTTAAAGAATAATAGGGATCCAATAATTTATGTTGTTCTCTTCCACACATGGATTCTATATGATAATTGTTGTTGGTTTAATAATTTCAAATATAGTATTTTTGAAATATATAAGAAGATGTTATATATAAATATGAGAGACTCATAGTAGGAAATAATTCCCTTCAATAGGGATCAGTGTGGATGAAATTCCATCCTCTCGACTGATGAAATTTCTTAAGTGTTATTGGAATTAAGCAGTAATGATTTCTAACCTTTGGGAATAATACATTTATAATGTAATGGATGTGGGAACCATTTAATCTTTCAATGGATAATCCCGGATGACTATGAATATTGTGAAGTTTTACAAATCCACACATTATAAAAAAAAATTCCTCCAACTTATCTTTGTGAAACAAAAATAATTATCCTAACATTGAACTATATGAAAAAGATTTAGTGGAAATAGTAATAAGAAATATTTTCACATTTCTAGAAAATAATATTTCATCTAGACAAAAAATTGGTGACCCTAAAGTGAATCTTTTATCATTTAAAATATATTCACATAAGGTAATATATCAAATAAACATCACAAACTAGGCCTTGAAATTCCATTTTTTAGAAATAAATGGTGAAATTCACAGGTGTCCTAAAACAGTTTCAAACTTATAATATATAATTAATAACATATTCTATATCCTTTATCTATAAAATATATTGATTATCCATAAACAAAAATATATAATTATATAATGATGAGTATCTTATTTTTATTTCCTCTAGAGTACATTAAAGACTCTGAAAAATCTACAAGTAATAGTAAGATATGCTTCTGAATTCTAAGACCATTGAAAAAGATTTCATCCATAGAAAACCCCATGATATTATATATAACTCGATGAGGAAATTATTATAAAATCTCATTCCATTGAATTATTCTTAAAATTTCCTTGAATTATTCTTTTACCGACCTGTCACCTCTAACATTATGTGGTGAATGTTACGATCCTGGAAAATATCTTAATCCATAAATCATGAATTTTGAGGTAAATCATAAAATAATTCATTTGATGAATCCCAAAATTCCATCTCATCGATTTTATTATGAGAAAATGATTATGGACCCAATCACCACATTTAGAATGTTCATGTTGATTTTCCAAACTATTGAAGTACACACATTCATCATCTTAGGGATTTGGGAGAGGACACTGAATGTATCATGTAAAAACCCCTAGATATTTCTAGGAGGATTCTTATACTATAAGATCACCTTTATCGATGTAAAAACACTTTTCAACTATAACTTTTTAGGAATTGTTTCTTTCATACATTATCCATGATCATGAGTCTAATAGGATATCCATGCAAGTGAAGATAACTAGTGGAACTCTTGAGTATATAATGTAACAATTATTTTGTGTACCAATGAGGACCATCTACACATCATGATATTGGGGAAAAGTTATTTCCAAATCAGAATTAGCTAGAATCATTAGATGAATACATAGCTGGCCCCATTATTAATAAAATCATATGCTAAATTGCATCCCTTAGAAGGAGGAGATTTGTATACTTATTAGCCATACAGCCATCTCTAATATGGGAGGTGTCCCATTATATAGAACATTATTTGGTGTCCCATAAAACTGTATGAAGGAAATCATCCCACCAAATGGTACATCATAAACATTCACATTAAACAATATACTCTACAAAATGGGATAATGAGCCCACATTTTATCCTCTAGTACGATATTAACAATTTTTGATGATTTTACATTTTTATTATACAGTCATATTATTTATGAGGAGGATTCATCTATTCTCAAATAATTTGATCCATAAATGGTTGACCCATTATCAGTCAACAAAAAATGGTAAATAAGACAAATGTGATACCTTGTGTATGCCTAATGATTGAATCATCGACACTATCTATGTTTTTCAGTGAATTTTAATGACCATATGACTAATTTCCACAATAGATCTAGTATCTAAGGATAAAATTGAGGCAACCTTCACAATACACTCATCATAAATTTGTGTCATGAAAGAGTTTCATAATGAATTACTCTTGTTATCTCCATAAGGATGTCCTGGAAATATCTATTGAATAATAGAGTGATCATCTCTAATGGTTGAGTAATTATATTTTTGAAATAGTTGTTGGAATACATTAGAGGAATTTTAATAAATATAACATAACAAAACTATTCCACAGTGATCCCTATAGCAGTGGTGTTAACTATCCCATTGGGTTGTTGGAATATTTATATTCTTCTCTCTCCGAGCTAGATTAATTTCAAACATCATTCCACATCATCATATCCCATCAGATAGGGTAATTTTTATTTTTTCTGGACCCCCATCACATAGGGCTTGTAAAATTTTAAAAAATTTAAACCCCTCTTTAGGATCAATTCAAATGATGTTAAACCTAATTGTTAACCAAATAGTTTCCTAGATTGTCAGATTTATCGAATATATATGATAAATCACTTGGATAATGGACCTCTAGCAGATCACTATCTTCTTGAAAAAAAGGGATTTAATGTGGCCATACATAATATAATGACATAAAAAATAATGTTGTATTCCATCTATTGGGAACATGAATCTATTTATTTTTTCTATTTCAAATATATTTATTGGATTGACCTCCTAAAATAAAGAAAAATGAATGTGGTTGAGATTATAGAACATGGAAATTATGGCCAAAATCCACAATGTATGAGGAATACAATACATTTATTTCATGATCTTTAGGCATTGGAATTTGATGTAGATATATTAGGGGATATCACATCCACTGATACTAAAACATCTATATATCCATGTATGTTTTGTGAATAGAGAATGAAAATTTTGAAATAGTGTATGTATTTCGTAACACCTAATTGTGCATGTTCATATATTATTAATAGATGTAAAATAGTCTATTCCTTTATGACATTGAAAATGTATTCATAATTTTATGTCACATTTTGAATGACCTTCTCATGAAAACAAAGACTCTAAAACATTGTGTACAATCCATTGATTACAAAGTCAATTACTTTTCATAACATCAGTTCATGTTTTATAAAAATTAAGGATGAAATTTATTCATCGATTGATTCTAAATGAAAGAATATGAATGTATAATTTAGTTAGATAACCAAAAGACTCATGAGACCTACAAATGGGTCATCCCGCCATCATAAAAAATTACCACACATTCATATATTTTGACACAAAAATTTCATTACCGGAATAAATTAAACTATAATAAATATGTCTTCGAATTCAATGACAAAATTTATAGACATTATGTCATCATTTCAAGGATTAAAACCTAATAGTGGTCCTTATCCAAAAAAACATATACTACATGATATATCCATATGGGATTTCATACCGTAAAATTCATATATCATTTTTTCATGTCTCCTGATGTTAAACTAAATGACATGCTTTACGTAATAATAATAGACTTTTAATATGGTTTTGTAATACATTTATGAATATCATATAGATTATACAACGATTAAAAAATTTAGTATTTGACTAATATAATACATCAAATATTAATACTACTTAAAATAATATTATCATAAAAATGTAAAATTATAATAATATGTTAAAATAACTATATATTATTAATATCATTGTTAAAGAGTTTAGAAACATATCATTATGAATAATAATTTCCAAAAAATGGAATTGTATTTTTATTTAATAAATTAAAATTTATCATATAAAAAATATTTTCATAACAACTAATATTATATTATTAATCAAATATATAATTATTCAATTATTTATTTTCATTTCTGATATTTGATTTAAGTCAGTTGGTGCTTAATTTTTTTAAATATATTGTGTTTTGATTTAAAATAGAAGAATTAAAGGTTAATATTTCAATGTTTAATTCACTCTAAGATCATGGTATTTTATGTTTTTTTTCTAAAATAGAATTTTTCTAAGGGAAAATTACAAAATTCCATTTTTATAAAAAACGTTACTTTTCTGAAGATATTAGAAGGTACGAATAAATTGAAAATTTATGAATCCTCTTTATGAAACCTAATATTTCATTAAATTTTGTGTTTTAATTTTTAACATTATTATTTTATTATATAATCGAATTTTTTCATCTTAGAGTTTATGTTGTATTTTGGAAAAACTATTTAATATAATACACATTTAGTATTTTTAAAGTTTTTTTAATGATTATAAAAAATAAATTTAATAGATATGGATTTAAAAATTTTATTAGGTATAATATAAAGAATATTTACAATTACCTTATGGTCATCAAGGATAAATTACCCAGGAAAAAACTAATTACAACTGATAGATTTAAAATTTAGAAATTGAGAAACCATGTATTTAAATCGATATACATTTATAAACCATGTATCTATTTTAATATTATTTTTTTGAGTGATACTTATATACTCACAAATTTTGTTTATTTAAATTTTTTGGGATAAAATTCTTGACAGTTACTTCCCATTATTGAATAATATTTGCGTATTTATAAAAATATCATCACTTTTAACAATAAAAGTATAATATATATCCTAAGAACTACTCACAATAAAAAAATCATTGTAACACCTTATCAATCCTCTATTATATACTAACATCCAACTTAATTATTCTTATTTCTACTCAAAATACCATGAATCATTATATTATCCCCAATTTCAATGGAGATAAACCAAAAGTGATGTATATGTTCATGACCACCCATTTTTTTCAAATATATTTATGTGCCATTATTATTCATAAAAAAACTGATAAGAACATATAATTTAAAATTATTAATCTTTATTATCAATTATTGTTATAAAAATGGTGTTATAAATATTAAAAACCTCTTGTTTCCATTAAGAAAATTGAAAATGTGAATCTCATGTTATGCTGACCACTTCCAATATGACACACCATGACTATTTTTTTACTTCAAAAACCTAAAAGGGTTGGAATAATGGGGTCGCTAATATATATTTTTTGTATTTATTAGAAACCTTATATTTTGACATGATAAATTATAATACACATTACCCCCATTATATAGAAAATGAAATCACTATCAATTATTACTTTTATACCAGCTCCTTCATTGGATAATCCATTTAGAATTTTCATTTCATCAAATCATTTCATTTATAGTCATTATAATGGGTTTAAGATGATTAATACTATTTTTATTTATTTAATGAGATTACATTAACTATAATTTAATAATCTGTCACAATGATATGAAAAATAAAAAATTTGCATAAAATTAACGATCATAAATTGGGAAAATGAGGAAACAATTATTTATATTTAGAAATTGTTTTTTACCCATAACAAATTCATATAATTACTATTTTATTAAGATATATATCACTAATTATCACTAAAATTTATCATTATGATACTATTGTAATGATATTACAAATAAACCACATCATAGTCATTAATAATCTATGTTTGTTAATTTTTAGGGTGGTTTGATAACCTCCATGTATGATACTGTGAAATTATATCATGAATAATTATTAAAACATAATTATTATTTAAATATGAAAAAATTATTTAAATAATTATTATTTTATGGAATGGATACATCAATTTTTAACTAATTAATAAATTAAACACTGATTATCAGTTGAAAATTACCAAAAAATTATTGTTCTACATTTCATATTCCATTATAAAGAATATTAGACTCATGAAATGAATTTAAATTTTATTAAATCATTATTAATAATCCATTATATAAAAATAAATTATTTTTTAATAATGAACATTGGATGAGGAATGAATACAGACACCGATCATTTGAAAATAGTAAAAAATTTCAAGATTGACCACACACTAAATTGAAAATAGTTAAAAAATAACCAATATAATGGAATAGAATAAATATATATGAAATTATTAAATATTTATGTTATTTATAATTATATTAAATATATTATTTTTATTTTTATTATCATCCATGATCTTAGATTGTATTCCACTTTGTGGGAAAAAATGGGAGGTGTTTTAATCTAAAACTCGGCCAGTTGAAACTTTTTTGGTTTTATTGATATATTTTAAATTATGTTTTGTATATACAACCAATTTTATATATCATATCATGAATGAGTTTTTATTAATTTAATTTAATTTTAAATATAATCCCATTAATTCGATGGTTTTGATTAAAATTTTACGAAACCCATAAGGGTTTCATTATTTAAAATATTAATACATTGATGTTTTTTTCAATTTTATACATTATTTATTTTTGAACTAGTAAATTACACCACTATTGTACCATTTAATAGTTATAGTATTATAAATCATGAAATTCAAAGTTATATTTATTTTTTACCCCTCTTAAGATTTTTTCTTATTGGTTACAAATCCTCTAAGTGGATTTAATAACTGAAATCACTTACTTGGTCCATAATCAATATCAATTCACTATTATCTTTCCATAACAATAAATAATGAAAAATATTTATTTTTTCATAATTACTCCTTTTATACAAATAAAAATACCAATTCACAACAATATCTTTTTCAATGATGGATTTATTATTTCATCAAAATGATGTTTTATTATGAATTATTTTCTATTATTGTTGGATTTTCCTTCAGATACATGATTTACCTTATCAGATATTTTATCCTAAATTTTTTGAAAGATAATATAGAATTTTTTAACTGATTAAAATAATTATATTTACCCCTTTCCAAAAGGAAATTTTAATTCTTTTATACCAAAAAGTGTTCTAAAAAATGGTATATGATAATACATATTAAAATTGTTTTAAATGTATCTAAAATAAAAAATTTATCTTCCATTAATCATTTTTTTATAAACATTATGTATTTAAATGGTTGTTTCTTTATAACATGTGTATATAAACATTATCAATAATTATTCTAATTTCCTTCTCAAAAATGTTTTTGAAAATTAATATGCACTTTATATTTTGAGATAATTTTGATAATTTTGTTTTCATAAAAAGTATGTATTTTTAATTCAATTTTCCCTAAATAATTTATATTTAGAATTAAATGTTTTTATCAACCACAATACGTTAATAAGTTTATATTTATTTACAATAATTTTATTTTTGATATTATTGTATTTCTTAGGATAATTTAATGTGATTTTATTGAATTTATTTTGAATAAAATTCCTTTAACATGGGTTGCGTATATGAGAATGAATGTTATGTTTTCATATAGAAACCAAATATGTTGATAAATTATATATCTACCTCAAATTTATTGAATAATTTCATATATCTCATTAGATTTAAATGTTATGTTAGTAGGTTGGCATGATTTTAGCTTCATACTATTTGATAGTGATCGAATTTATCTCACTCTCAGTTTTAAATGTGAACATGTTTTCTTGTATAAAGGTTAAAAAATGACATGTATAGAATTTAAATAAACTAATAATTTTATTTTTGAAGAATTTTTTATTTCTCCAAGTCCAAAAAAATTAAAAATCCATATACTTATGATCATGACACATTATTCCCTATGTTCATTTAATCTTGATTAGTGCTTCATGTTTGTTGAATCATGTTTCAAAAAAAAATTATTTATTTCTAATTTAATTATATTTAATATTCAATGATTTATAATCTGACATTTATTGTGAAATAATTTTCTTATAAATCTTGATTATAATAATAAACTCATCTTATTCTTACATAGGATATTTGATTCATATCCCTTATGTTTACACTTACTAAGTATATGAGCCCATCCCATTCTTATGTTTCCATTTTAACAACTTATGATGAAATGTAATGTCTATGATTTTTCAATATGGTTATCTCAAGCATTATTTTATGTCAGCTAATGTATTATACTAATTCTATTAAAACAATAAACCCTAAAGAAATTGTGAATATATTATAATTCAATAATTTATTTATCATACATTTTTTATAACTGATTAGTTCTGGGGAATCATTGTTTGTGTCAGGATAGGGATTATATAACATTTTATATTGTTTTTATAGTAAAATTTGCGGTTTATAAGATTAGATTTAATATAATATCCACAATATTTAAAAAAAATTAAGGTATAATTTCATTTAAGGATAAGGTAATAATTAATATTTTATTTCGGATTAGGGTAATTGAAAAATACTTATTATCCAACGTGAAATCCTGTTTCAAAATGTTGGTTAACATCATTATATTTTTTTAAAAAAGGAAATAGTTGATTTTATATGAATTTAGATTGTTTTTTGGTTAATAAAAATGGATACATCTTCCACCATTTATGAACATATGGGTGATAAAACTAAAAGGGATCATTGTTTATTAATTTAATTATAATGTGGTTCATGAAAAATTGATATATCTTCAAACCTAGTTTGGCACTCTTAGAGGATATGGTATTTTTTAAAAAAAAATTAAGAACCATTATTAAATATTTAATACATAGGTAGCATAAGATATTGGGATAATAATTTTGATAGAGTGGAACTTAATTTAAATAATTGAACACCCATATATTTATAAGAATACTCATTTTTTAGCTTAAAATGAAAGAATCGTAAGTTTAATATAAGGTTTCGTTAAGGATTACATATTAGGATTGCTATTTCATATTCCTTTACCCATAATCTTTTGTATATTATCATAACCATTATAATTTTGTATTTTTTTTAGAAATATCACAAAAAAGAATATGAAAAAGGTATGTATTAAGAAACAAATCTTTATTATTACAGAATATCAAATAATACTTCTATAGTATTGAGTATTAGAATATTAATGTTATGTTGGATAAATTGAGTTTTCTTGTCTGGTATATTATATAGATGTTGAAATCATAAAATAAATTAATGCATGATAAAATTAGAAATTTCCATTAGTTGATTTTATTTATATGTAATATTATAATATATTTAATAATATAATGATTTTTTTTGAAATATCTATGAAATTGTATTCAATTATTATTTTTTCTTTAATGGTATAGAAGTAATATAAATTGATATTAATAACCTAGAAATATTATTCTCTGAAAATATTATGTTTTAGTTATAATTATTGATTTAAATTTGATTTATGAATGAAAAAGAATTAGGTTTTCTATATTCTTACGATATAATTAGTAAGGATTTTATTTATATATAATTGAATATAATAAAAAATTGTAACTGCAGGATTGATTATTAATTCATTAGAATCATGGTGAATTTTATCTCATTCAAATATTATATTGACTGGTGTCTGTGATTTTTTAACATGTTGTATAAAATAAGTGTAAATTTTCATGGGAATATATGATATCCCTACATTTTATATTATTGTATATTCAAGCAATTTTGGAAGGGGAATATGTAGGTGAATTTTTGATTTGGGTATACATAATAAATTCTTTTTGATGAAAGACCTACATGTTGAACTCGCATTTGATTGAATGGAATATTTCACATTAGAAGTTAGGACAAGATTAATAAATATGTCAATAATACACCCCTCATACATTAATTAATGTATAATCATTATATTATCAAGGATAAAATTTATTGATGGGGGTAGAATGTAATGACATGATATTTTTGGTCCATTCAATTAATAATATCTTTATAATGTTTTATCACATGAAATACCAAACTAAGGCAACAATAGACTGAAATAAATAATAAAATAATAAAATGAAATAAATACTATAATTATTATAAGTTAAATGGATAATAATCATCTCATATAATTCTGAATTATTTAACACTTCGAATAATATTTTAAATAATTTCATTTCAATGAAAAATTAAAAGAAGTGTATTTTAATTTACTATAAAAAATAAATTGTTCATTAGAAAAAAATTATCTTAATAGGTAATATTTGAATTTATAAACTAATATATAAATATATAATAATAATTTGGATATATATATATATAATCAATATTTTGGTTATATTTATAATAATATTAAAATCAGATGAGGTTTAAAACAGTCATTTTTAATATATTTTATATTTATTTAAAAAATAATTTTTTAACAATATAATTTTAATTTAAAAAATGTATCTTCATTTTTCAAAAAAAAATCCAATAATATCTAAATATTTTAATATTTTATTTTTCCTAAAATGATTGATTTGTATATGAACATTGAAAAATAATTTTTTTTTTTAAAAACATGGATTTTATGAACATATTAATTTTCAAGTATTAATTGAATAATTATGAAACAATTTTCTATGAAAAAATATATATATTATATGTAAATTCATAAATTATAAATGTATGATTTAATTTATAATTTTTTTACATTTTAGAATTTAGTAAATATTTTTTAAAAAACCATTCCCAATATGATATAAATTTAGTATTTTAAAATTAGTTTTTTATCACATTTTAAATCATAATAAAATAAAACAGTGTTATTATTTGGAATCATGAGGTCCAGATTATATAATATAGAACATTATTTTTATTGTCATAAAATATAAATTACATAGGTAAATACTTGTTAATGTGGTGAAAACTAAAATTATGAATGTGACTATCCTTAGGGGTGAATGGATTATGAAGACTAAAACATGTTTCAATATTAATAGTTGATGTTTTTCTTTACCGGATTTCTACTTTGCTTCATTCTTTATAAAATTTCAAGTATCATTCCAGTGGGGTGTCCTCATATTATTGAATATTTTTTGGGTATTTATAGTTTATCCAATCATTTTTAAAAATTTATTATAGATCTCATGATTCTCTGGGTTTTCCAACTACTATCGCTAATTTATATAGGAAATCTCTGGCTTAAAAGAGAATTTTTGTGTTCATGGATATAAAAGGAGTGATGTTTCATTGTTGAGATACTCGGTTGGAGTACTTAGATGACATGAAGAAACATTTGATTTACATGTCAATCATAGTCTTACATGATTTAGGCCATGGATATACATTATGTTTCAACGCATCAGATTTCATCTTGGTGTTATTTCTAATACATGAAGGTCGGGTAGTCCATTACTATTTTAGACAGTCAGGGTCATGTGAATGTATCTATAAATACAATGATATTGAAATAGATACTATGGTACATGGCCTAATATTTTATAGACAATACCTCCTGGGGTATATGATTCTGGTTTTAAAAAAATTTAGAATACTGAAATAACTCTTTAACCAATATGGCCTAAAAAATAGGTAATTGTGGGGGTTGAATAAAAAATTAAGTTGTCATTGAGTTTGACTATAGTTTCATAAAGGGAAATGTGGATTTTGATTATTTATGAAGAAAGACCGAGGATCATGTTTTTTGAGAGATTATCATTGAATAGTAATTGATGTCACTGTTTACTGAGATGTAATTGGTATTGTTTTATTGTAATGGTCAAATTACCCACATATCCTTATATATGGTTCCTTAACAATATGTCTTAATAAGTGGATACCTTTATTTTATCAACATATCTAGTCTTTGATAGATATAATTAATGCATGAGAGCTTCCACCAAGTCATTGTATTAAAAAGGCTAAGACCCATCTAGTTGACATTCTTTTTTTGGATCATATAGGAATGAATAAGGATTTAATATTAGAATATGAATATTCTAGGTGTATGGCTCACCCTAGACTAGAAAAAATTTATGGTGATTTATAACATCAATATTTGTATCTATGAAAAATGATAGAGATAAATCAAAATTATCCTGGTGATCCTCCTATCACCAGGTGTTTTCTGGACATCAGAGATCTACTGGTCTTTAAATATCATTTCATAATACTGATTAAAAGTGATAAGATGTTTATATGGATTTTATGATTGAGTTGTTGGGGATCCCCCAGGGTAACAATGTCATGTGTGGGTTTTTAGATCTCTTGAATATAGAATATCATTTATTTCTTTTTCTTGGGACTTTCATAGTGGATGATCTTAGGATTCTATATATTTTTGTGCTTGTGTAGTCAAATGGGGTTTCTCATGCCATCATATCAGAAAAAGATGCTACTTTCACATCTCAAATTTCATACGGTTTATATAAAACATTAGTTTTTTTATTCTGAGCTCAACCAACAAATCATATACTAACATATAGTTAGATAGGACCCTTCAAATTCTATATGACTTGATGAGTGCATATGTCCTTTATTTCTAAGGTTCTTGCGAAAGGTAGTCTCCCATGGAAGAGTTCCCAAAAAATAAAAATGCTACTAGACTTTTAATATGGTTCATATGAATATTTATATGAGTGTTTATTACATTTAACTATGTTCTATGTAGAGGAAATAGATGAATCAAATAAAGGACCATTCCTTGGATAAGATATGACAGATAATGTGTTGTTTATTTTTCAAATAATAGAAATGAAGTAGAGTGGGAAAAATTGTTTTCCGGATCGATATTGTTGAACACATGAGTTTGGTAATAGATTCCATATATTCTTATGAATGTAATATAAAATTGAAAAATCTATTTTCTTGGGCCATGGAAAAATAGTACCCAATTATGTGTTGTATTAGATATTTTGGAGATGATCTACCCAATGAAATACTGATATTCCATTCTATAATGGTCCAATTATATGCAGGAAATAATTTTTGTAACTAAAAATTGATTATACATTCTTATCCATATCATTCTCACTATAGTGATCATATCGATTAGAGTCTGATGTTTCCATCATTCAATATATGGTTTATATTGATGGTTGTAGAGATAATTCACTCTACAGAAAAACAATAATGACCAATTATTTTGAAGTATTTAAAATAAAAAACTGTTTTATAACATATATGATAACGTGAAACAAATATAAAAATACCACAATACATTAACAAAACATTATTAATAAAACTATAACAATCACCACTATGGTATACCATTAACATCTATTACCATTGCAAACTAAAGCATTAATTTAACTGAATGATATAAAGGTTAAATTAATTTCAAGTATTATTTTTAATATTTTTCATTTCTACAATAAAATATAAATTTTATATTTTTATAATATTAATTATATAATGTAAAATTAACTATTAAATTAATCACGTCAAAATTTACATATTATAAGTTTTTCTACTTTTCTTTCAAACATATTTTATTTATTATAAGAATTTTTTATTTAAAAAAATATTATATCAATAATTTTACCACTATTTAATAATATCATTGAATATTTTAAATCCATAAAATATATAAAATATTATCTGAAGCTAACATATTAATCAATTTTATATATTATTTTTAAATAGTAAACCTAGTATAATAAAATTTCAAAATAAAGTAATGTATTATTGTAATATATTAACAATTGTTGGTATTCTCTTTAAATAATTTTTATTAAAGGTTAGGATACGTTATTAAATAACATAAAATATTAAAATGTTTTCTTCATTTTAAAATAAATAAATTTATGTAGTTAAAATAAGAATCCATTGTAACTTTATTAAATATAAATTTTATATCATAACGATATTACTTTTTGAAATATGATTTAATATTTTTATGTAATTTAATTTTAGAATATAGTTTTGAGATAGGTAGAAAAACTATTTGGTATTATGGTTTAATTATTTTAAATAAACAAATAATATTATTTAAAATTTACATTATTAATGCTGGTCCCTAAAATAAATTACCATGGAAAAATATTTGGTACACCATTAAATATTAAAATATATACAACAATATTTTAAAAATGTGGAATGGAAAAACCAAGTTAAATATGTTTAAAAAATGAAGGTAGATGTCCTTATAGAAAAAAACTAATAATTTTTCTTCTAATTACCCATTTTAAACCCATTACCATTTAGTAGTGAAGTTAAACTAATGAATTTATTTGTGTATATCAAAAACATTCCATTCTATTATCTTATATATAGGTAAGGTTATCACCACTAAATAACAAAATTAATTTAACATTCCCAATTTTAAATCACACATTTTACACTCCATATGTAATTTCCCAAGAAAAAAAATCCCATGACCAATCTTAGTTGGCCTAATCTCATTTATTTAATGGATTATTTAAAAGAGTTATCCATTTATCCAATATAATGATTATCTCCTTATTCACTTTTTCATCATAATCTTATATATAAAAATAAAATTGGAACATACTAATTTGGTGAATTTAATCTCATTAATATAATAATAATGGTTTATATTAGTTTAATAACAGTTATTTTTTCATTTCATTCCTCATTGAATTTCAAAACAACAACAATCATGTGTCTGAGCAAACTAACACCGATACAAAGATCAGTTTGTTTTTGTTTTTATAATAGTTTATCATTATTTATCAATGAATGTTAAAATTAATTTAAAAATATTTAAATATCAAAACAAATATAATTAATTTTCAATTATAATAATATTATTTTAAAATTTATAAATTTGTTTCTATACCCACCCATAAAGTTAAACCATGCAATGCATTGGCTAGTGAGGGTAAAGGGAGTAGTGTTGGCGGTGCGAGTAAAGAGAAGTAGGGACATGCATTGGATATAACTCTGGATAGAAGGAAGCATGTTGCAACTGAGAATTATTATGTTTTTCATGCTACGGGGGATCCAGAGGGTTGTTCTGATTGGAATTATGGACAGACTAATAAAGACGGTGGTGTTCTAGTCAATGTATCCACGGGAAACCGTTTTCAAGGGCTGAAGCTTGAGGAAGTGGAAACAAATTTGCATATTGATCCGCAAGAAGATGATGTATTGATTGATGTTTTGGGTAATGGGATATGTGAAGACCAAGAGATTGATGAACACCCGATGCTGGATGCTAATTTGTTTTTCAAAATTGGGACTACAAATCGGTTCTAAGAATTGGAACATGAGAATGCGAAAGGGGATGCTCTAATGGATGCATGTGGAAGTGTGCAACCGGGGACTTTGTATGGTCGTGAATCAATGGAGTAGCCTAAGTGTCTGGCCTTGATTGATCCCAATTGTCAATATCAGGAAGGACGAGGAGGGGAGGGTGGATTCCATGAGGTTCTTATTTCTTGAAAATGGGGGACTTACTCGGATAGTGGCAATGAAAATTATGGAGGCTTGACCAGGACTTCACATAGTGAGATTTTTCAGGGTGGGGGGATAAGATGATTGGAAATCAGGGATGCACAAATGGTCAACCACGTCAAAGGCCGAAGAAGGACTACTCAAACATACCAAATTTTATTTACACCAAGTCACCAGTTGGAAACACAGAGCTACTATCCTTGGAATGAATGAACCTGCGAAAGAAGTAGGCGAAGGTTCTTAAACATTATGAGAGTTCATAATGGGAATTAGCTACTGCAGATGAGGCTTTTTATCAGGGATGTGACGATGGGTATGGCTTCATTGATATATAATTTTCTCTTTCAGCTTGTGGTTCTTATTTACCGTCCTTTTCTTTTTATTTAATAAATTGTCAGGGGGTTATCCTCTGACAGCATTTCTGGTAAAACACTATTGGTGATTAATAAGTTAAATAAAAAATTATAGTTATTAAAATATAATAATCAATTAATTATTTTAATGTAATTATTATAAAAATTTCATAACATATTATTAAAATATCATATTTTATTTCTAATATCACAAAATTAAAATGACATCGATCCAATTTTTCATGAAATCATATAGGAAAAAAATATTAAATAAATAGACTATGATGATAAATATTACAAATTATAATAAAAAAATAATATTATACTTATTAATGATGTATATGATAAATTAATTTTATTATCTTCATATATAATTGTGTTAATAGATTCAATCTATAATAATGTAAGGGTTTCTTTGGAAAAATAATTTTCGAGACATAAGATATTTTATTCACCTAATTTCAAAATAGTGGTATTTTTCGTCCAATTTGATATATAATTTCCTAAAATATATTTATTCTTTGTCTTCTAATAATAAATGTAATATTTATACATCTAAATTGGTATTATTGTATTTAATCTTATTTCAAAATGGTTTCATCTCATAATATCATTATTTGAGACACATGTTCATTTATGAAACCAATTTTAAATAAATATTGTGTTGAAATCTAATTGTGTACACCATGTAAGGAAATATCGTTAGATACGTTATTTGATCATAAAAATAATTATTTACCATTATAGTGTTTTTTTATTTTTATATATCATCACCAAAAATCTTTTAGTCTTAAAACTACTTTCTTTGAAACATTTGTTATTCAATGCACCCAATATGTATTAAATGGTGTTAATACTGCTTTTTGGATATATAATTTCTAGAATAATCCTTATTTAGTGTATTTTTTTCTTTCAATTTATATATTTCACTATTTTCTATGGTTTTATAATAATGTTTGACATGTTATGAGGGTTATCATTTAAAATCTCCCTCTTTGAAACATGCTTTATACATTTACCCTAATCTAATTTATATAAATTTTAAATGTATATATAGATTAGTAAATAAATGAGCGTCTGAATTTTATGTTTGAAAACATTTATATTCAATATTAAACAATAAATTGATTAATGATACTAAAAAAATCATACTCATAAAGCCTCTTATGTATATTAATAGTGATAACACATAGCCCTGGGATCCGATGATGAAAATATCGTAATCATTTAGATTTTGATTCACATTCCATAAGTCTTAATGATGCATTTATTCTACATAACATTTTATATAATTATAAAAAAATAGTGGTAATGTATTTAGTTAAATCATATTCACAGCAGAAATCATTTTAATGGGAGTAAAAAAAGGATCTTAATCGATATGGTTACGATTAAATAGATTAATAAAAAATGAATTGATTCTATCATAAAGCATATATAATCATAATCAGATTAAACTTCTTATATCTTAATTATATCTATTACAATAATAAAATTTAAAATATAAAGATGAATATAAATGTATCACTTCCTATTTGATTACATCGAAAATAATAGTCTTGTAAGAAATCATGTAAATGAAAACAATTCTCTTAACCTAAAGAAAATGATATGAAATGACATAAGATAAATGTAACTTGTCATATACTTACAAGAATTTGATTATTACCCTTACCATGTTTATCCATTTATTGAAGTTTTTTCTATCTCATTATCCCCATGATCTATGGATATTGTGATCACCATTGATCAATCTTCATATCCCCAACAACTCTAGATATGAACATCAGATTTTATTTATCTACCAATCCCCAAAAACCCTCAATATGAAGTTTCCCTATCTATAAATCCATGAAAACCCTAGATCAATATGGTTATAGTATGTTCATTCTTCCAAGCCTTGAAATTCCACAATCATAATAACAATAATTTGACACCTAAAAGAATCATGTACAACAAAATATTACATGTACAAGTGAGAAAACGTTCACACTTATATGAATATGTTCTCTCACATATAATTAAAATCAACATAGAGTCTCTATATTAGTCTACATCTACTCTTGATCTCATTAAATCACCTAGTAATTTTAGGAAATCCTTCCAATGGTCATCTTGATCTCTAATGGACATATTTTCTCTATGATTTTTCAAAGGACACAGAATCCTAGAGACATAATGATCATATTGTAACTTAATGCAGAATATATTCTATTTTACCCATATTCTAAATGATTTCACGAGATTATTTTTTTATGTTTTCAGTGTAAAAGGTATTTCATTATTATTCAATATTGTTTTCTGTATTCATAATTTAACCTTCTTCGATCCTATGAATTTCATTATAGCATTAAAATATTATTTTTTCATGAGTATGAATATGATGTTATCGGTTCAAATGTCAATTATGATTAAAAATTTATTTCAATATTGATACAACACATAAGGTCATCAAAATGATTTTATAAGGTGAATTGAATCATTATCATCTACTCTCATTATGAAAATTGTAATGAATAACATAAATTTATATTGATGTATTCTTTAGAACTAATTCCAAGTATAGTAAAACATATTTTTTTTCTTCTATATATAGATTCATGAAATAAAATTATCTTAAAAGGATATTTATTAATTATTTATTAAATAGTTTTTAACATCCATAACAGATGGAATGGAAAATTCCTAATAAAAATTTTTACTCTAGAATATGCCCCATTTTGGTAATCACTATCCATAATACTTAAATAAGAAAATAATGTTGAAAAAAAGTAATTCTATTATTCTTTTTAAGAACTTCCACATTCAGAGTAAAACATTAATAATTATATCCTACTATGTTAATAACTTGTATAAATAAAATAGTGAATAAAAATAACTCTCCAATAGGATAATAAACCCATAAGGATTGTAATTTATTATTTGAAGTATTTTTATCCGCCTTTCTTAATCATATAATCATTTTTATAGAATAGTTCATCACTGTATGACTTTCTCCCCATTTTATATTTTAAAAAATGAATATTTAAATGTCTTGAAGTACCGAATAATGTGTAGAGAAACTACTATATGAGAAATAATATATAATTTATTAGATCATGGAAAAAAAGTGACATATAATTCAATGAAAAAAAATTCGAAGAAATTCAAAAAATTTGTAAATGGAATTGTATTCCCATTAAAATTGAAATATTGAGAAAAAACAACAGTATTTTAATAAAATTAATCATTCATTGGAATTAATGATCAGGTGGTTTTCCTCAGCTTCATAAACTATACTCTATCTTCTTCATCATTTCCCATGAGATCCTCCTAAGGATTTATTTCATTTCACGATCCTGAATCTATTCTTCATAGAGCTCAATTATTTCTTCTTATTCCACCATTTTACATCTTACAATTGATTTTGTTTCCTAAAGACTAAAATTATATTCATGATCTTTGATTATATTATGAAAAACATCATTTGGAATCTCCAAATCAATAATATCATATTTATTGTGCTTGATTCTAAAAATATCAGGAAATAGAATCATTATGTGTTTTTTTTAAATTTTAGATATCTTTAGTCTTCTTCTCAAAATTACTTCTTAATGATTTTAGATATATAAGTCTATTTGCCATATGATTAGAAATAATACTCAAAAATTATTAGTTTAATTTAAATTATTATTTAATATCTAAAAAAATTCACCATCAATCATGATGTCTTCATCAATTCTCCAAGATGATTTCACAACAGTATTATTGCTATTTTTTGAGTCATACTTTTCATGTAATACTATGAATTCTACTTCCAACTATATAAACCTATATGTTATAGAATTCAATGAATCCAAATATGTATATCTATTCCCAAATCAATATAACTCTTTTTTTCTATCCTTGGAATATAAGGAAAAAATTTCAACAATTTTCTAAATGTGTGATAGATATAATCAAGAACCTGTAATTTTATCATATTAAAAGATTCCCATTCTAATTGAAATAATCTTATGCTGCTTCCAAAATTTTCTTGAAAAATGGTAATAACTCCTTTCTTTGAATCTCATTTTTGTATCCAATCTAAAATATAAATTTCATCCACATGAAAATTTTAATTTCATCATCCATTTTTTATTCAGGTCAAACTTTTTAGATGAAGATTCATTTTCCAAAACTATTGGATAAATATATTTTTCATATATTACAAACATAACATTACTATTTCTCAAAGATTAAAAAATATGAAAGAGGATGGAGAAGTCTTTATCGATATTTTTTCAGATTGATTTTCTTCTTACTTCTTTTCTAATATTTTATTATTTTTACATTATTCACCATCTTTTTCTTATTCAACTTATTCTCCTTCTTCATCATAACATCATTCTCTTTCATACTCTTCTATTGGTTTTATCAAATTTAATTCTTCATGTATTTCACCAATACCGTATTTCAAATGTGTATGATAGTATGAATCTGATCACAAGTCATATTTTGACACATTAATTGATTCTTTGCCCCTAATAACAATATTTACCTTATCTATAATATAGGGAATAATTTTATTACCAATTTATAATTGTATAAATTTCAAATTGGCTCTATGAGGGAAAAAAGTTTCATATTCATCTGAAACACCATTCAAAATTTTTTTATCTAAGGATTCAATTTTTTTTCTCTTCATTATCAATATTTCCTTTTTTCCATTCTCAAAAATTTCTTCACTATGTATCCTTGTAGAAAAATAATTGGTTGTGTCGAGTCAGATTTCTAGTTCAATTTATTTTCATTCATCCTTATTCCCTCTAAATTATTTAAATTTTTTTATTTTGTTTCTTTAATTTGGATGTAGGAATAACGATATATTTTATTTTCTAAAAAAAATTCTTCTTTTCCGTTGTAGAAGATGGTTTTCCTAAGATGTAGTAATATAATTAATTTGAAAAAATAAATTACTTTTAATAAAAAACATAAATCACTATTTTAATTATATCTTCACCCTTTATAATTTTTCTTTCTTTGATTGGATAGAAATTTTTTTACATTGAAATGTCTCATGCTATTGTAAATCATCTCAGTAATAAATTCTGTATATATTATAATCTCAGAGTTAATGGTCATATACATAATGTTTTTGGACTTCATAAGAATACATCAATCAAGAATAATCATAATTATCTTGTTCAGTTAATGAAAAATGAATATATAAGATAATTTGAGAGTATATTTATAACACTTTCTCAGAATGAGAAAGCATAACATCCGCATTGGTAACACAATATGATCCGAAATTAAATAAGGGACTTTTCTTATATCTCTATCTAGTGTATTCATATAAAGAGTCATCTCTGAAATTTCTTTACAGAATCTCATTTTATATTCAGTAACATATGAGGTGGGAAATATGCATCCCCTTCATTTAAAAAAATGAAACTAGTAAAGAATCTAAGAGTCATATTGTATGTATTCCCATGAATTTAGAAAGAAAACATTTACATTCTGTCCCTAACCAAATATGGTCGCCATAAAAACAGGGGCCTAAATCATCCAGTGACATGCTCTAAATGGAATTCCCTATCCCCATGGTCTATAACAATATCCCTAGTACCAATAAATTTGATTTGGGAACAATTTACCCAAGTATGAATGCATACAAAATTAAAAAAAAATCAATAATATGAATCTAATATTTTCATGCCAAACAAGTCTTAACAAAATCCAGATTAGAATACATGGTTTTTAATAATATAAAATTAGTCAATAGACAAATAAAAATTGGAGATTAACATCCACAAAGGATCCACACAACAAGGGTCATCACCCTCAAGGCTTCTCCACTGCAATGCACCATAGAAGGGGACAAACAACCCGAACTTACTTCATCGAGGCATTGCCTTTAACTGCATAAAACAGAATCAAGAATAATTACACAAAACGGGTGTAAGTAGGATGTGAGACTATTACCAATAGGATGCATCAAAATGATTCCCAAGGGTATGCAATACAATGTGAAATGTATGAAGTTTTAAATATGTAATGAAAACAGTTATAAATTCCCTAAAATGCAACATTCAATTGAAAAAAAATATCTAAAACATTCAGAATGTTAAAAAAAATTATAACACGTGTTATATAATTTAATGTAAATTTAATCAAAATTAGAGACAGGGGTAAATACGAAATATCCAATTACCACCAAAACCGGGAACACCCGTAGGCACAAGACAATCTCAGGCCCCATATACCACATTCCTCAGTGTAAAAATATACATGTCACAATAATTTCCCATTCATTAGATACATGTAGGGAAAATAGCCATAACCTAGTGGTCCCCAAGCATCATCAATATTGTTTATTTTGAGTTTTCCTTATCCAAAATGCTAACTAAAACAGGGAAAAACAAATCTGGGTCACTAGCATACAAGTACCCAACCTCCCACCTAGGTACCTAGGTTTTACCCTTTATGCTCAAAAAACATATCTCATGATAAAAAATACATTGTAACACAAACACATTAGTTATTGTCATAATTAATTCAAATTGTAGTAACACATATTTTACACCACTTTCACCGCTCAATAAAACCAATAGAATTTCAATAAAATAACGTCAAAAAAATGTTTTGTACAAAAAATCACTTAGAACCCCCCCCCCCCATTGAACACCATTTACATACCAATATTCATCAAAACCGATTTTATAACACTAAATACATTTATATAAACCCATTAAGAGTTTTTTAGAACAACCCCATTAGCATAACATATAATAGACATGTAAAACAACCAATTTAACGTAAAATTGGTACCCAATTTACCAAAATCACTTTAAAATACCAATTTGAGCACTATGAGAACATTTAAAAGTCAAAACAACCAAATATAGCAGCACAATTCCTGTCAAAGAAACCAAAAAATAATTTTTAGGGTAGCACCGTATTAACCCAGAAGCGGTATCATTGAAAAACCTCCATTTTCACACAAACATGGCACTTAAAATTCATATGCTTCACAAATACCATTAGATAAATTTTGTTTAGAAACAACCAATGGAGATAAAAATACAAAACATGATTTTCCTCCATTATACATTTCAATAAAATCAACTATATAGTTATAGGGAATCCCTAAATTAACCAATAAAATATTTCTATGAAAAACACCAAATTTCAGATTAAAATGAATCTTAAACATCATTTTATTTACAAATGCCACTAAAACCATTTTTTGAAGAAATAATCAAATGTGATAAATAAGAAAATACTATAATCACAACTAGCTAACTCACTAGGATTGAATATAAATTATAATCACCTACCAAAATTGTTAAAACCCTTGAACCATTTTGCGAATCCTCAACAACAGCACTTCCACACCAAAAAAAGGATAAATCGAGCATAAAACCAGAAGAAAATACCATGAGACCAAGAATCAAAACCTATTATAGAAATAATACCTTATGGACATAAGGAACTTAAATGAAGAAAAATGTAGCCATAAATAATGCAGATAAATCAAATATTGAAGCATGTACAAGAAGAGAACATAAAGTTTCCCTATTTAAAACCCATTCAAAAATGAGTTCCATGGGAGGTTTAGGGGGCTTGGGAGGATTATTTGGCTGAAGTGGTCAAATGGGGGAATAAAGGGGTGAGTTTGTCTACATCGTGGGAGGGGAAATATGGAAATTATAATCATTTTTAATGACCTAGACATGGCTGCACGATTTTCTTGCACAGTTTAGCAAACTGTGCGCCAAAACTATGGTCCCCCTTATATCCACTCAAAAATAGTCCAAACATCTTCAAATTTAGTGGGGTACAAGGGGGAAAACATGGGGAATTATATTCCAAGGATATGGGGAAATAATACCCCCAATAAAATAACATTTCCACCCCAAGACTCATCCAACACAAGGGTATAAACCACCCCAAACTACATACACTAAAAAGTGGTTCCAATATGGGTGTCACAGATCTAAATCCAAACCACCTCAATATCATACCATCTCCTTTAAAACATAGTATTCTAACTACCATCCATTACCCGTATGTCTAAGACCATATATCAATAATAGAAGAGGAACCAAAATTTCAAACCCGGAACACCAGGAAACCTAGAGAAAGCTATGAACCTAAAGACTATTTTAATCAATGCATTGAATTGAAAATACAGGTGTGAAAATTATATACACCATAATTATTTCCTCCCATAAGAATCCACAAAGGCACCGGATGGAAAATATACAAATTCCAAATGATAGACCAATATGGAGTCCCTTTCCAGGTTATCACCCCCCTCAAAAATTCCAGGCACCTCCAAGTGATCATCCAATGAAAGAGAATACTCTCACCAACCTATACTAAGACTACTTACATGAAATGACCAAACATATTCAATCTAAATCCAAAAAAACATCAAAAAAATCTTAGAATATGCTCATGAAATCCTCCTATAATGAACAACAAACCGGAATGACTCTACTACAACCTTAAATAAACAAAACCATTGGGTGTGCTCCAATCTCACATTTTCTCATGTATGAAAATGTAGGCTAGATAGTGTTGAGAAAGAATACCTTTAACCCCAAAAAACCAAGGAAAGAACTGATTTACAGATACATGGTGACTGAAATGGACTTCTTGTCACGACCCGTACTCGAGACCCATGTCATTACTACCCCAAGCCCGCCTTCCATTGGCCAGGGGCTGGAGAATAGCACCGAAGGCATAAATCCCGAAAACTAGGAAGGCATTGCCTTTACAAATTATAAACACACACAACTATGTATTATATGGAAGCAAAACACTAAGAAAAACAGTATACAAAAGCAGTACTAAATAGTAATGGGGGTGGAAATACAAGCCCAAAAGTAAAGTACAAGGAAACTGAAAGTAAAAGGAAAACAAGTACAATAGAAGAAAGGTGAAATAGCTGCTGGATCGTCCTCTAGTAAATCCAACCTGAAGGGTAGGAATAGATAGCCTCCACAACAATCCACATCATTATGTCTCCTCCATGTACCGTCACGCCATGTGGTCCACCTCCGAGTGCCATCCTGTCCTCGTACACTCAGCCTCAGTCAGCGATGTCTGTCATCTGCATCCAACACAACGAGGTGCGGGCATAGCCCGTGCAAGGGTGAGTATAACGATACTTAGTAGACACCCTGAGACCCTTCAAGGTCTCACAAAATCCAACAAGGATAAACCAAAAAGTATTAAATTAATATATTACCACACATAGGTATATTCCCATACATATATCTAAGTTATCAAATAATCCCTCTCAATCATGAGAAAAACAAAAAGGTTACTAACTCAGTTAAACCGGGATTTTTATTCACAATGTCAAAACCACATATGCTGAAGAACTCCTCCTCTATCGAGTACAGGGGCCCTTCCCCAATAGCCAGGTGCTTCCAACTAACCTTGTACTGCTGAGGTACACCTCCTGTCGATTACCGCGGGTCTGCCGCAAACTACCAGGCGCTCCTCCACCATGGGTCTACCACCAAGTACCATTCACTCCCCCTAATATCCTATAGAGGTACTCCTCATATCGAGTATCGCAAATCTTCCACCAACTACATGGTACTCCCCCACTGTGGGTCTGCCACCGCAACCAGGCGCTCCCCACTGGGCAAGTTGAATAACTCAGAGTTGAATCTGTCAAGAAGTCGTTAGGTCTCATCAGGCTACAAGGTCTCCATAATCTGCTCACTCGTCCCCAGGAGGGTCTTCTCCATGAGCTACTGGTCGATACTCAAACTAACATGAATTCCCACATAGAATTATCCCAAAGGTATTTCTCGTCATAGGGGTCTCAATGCAACAGACAGTGCGTCAATTAGATGCCTGGTCTTTGAGTTTTAAGATTTTTAGTCTCGGGAGCCCGACTAGAATCGTGTACGATTCAACCTGATCGTATCTCAACATTACCACAAACTCTAGTGGGGGTATACTCAAAGGAAACTTTGTGCTATAAGAAAACTAGTTCCACAGATGGTTCATCATACGGCCTTCTGGTGACAAAGATATGGCAAAAGAAAATAACGGTCAGTAGTGGGCCTTGGTCCGGTCTGACCCGGTCGGACAGACTCGGCCCAACCCATTCTGGACCAACTCGGTCCGGGTCGACCGGTTAGACGTGTTGGGTCTGGCCCAGCCCATTAGGTGTCTTAGATAGTTAGGTTTGGCCCGGTATTATGGGCCCAACCCAGTGGACTACGAGGGCGGTTCGGCCCAGATGTCATCGTGTAAGCAGCTTGGTTCGAATAATGGGGCTACTTCGCCCGACACCACATGGGGCACAACATAGTCGTATCGGCCCGGAAGGCCGAGTCAGTACGGCCAGTGGCTCCACGAGGGACGCCATGGGGAGACTCGGGAGGTCGGCGTGGCTTGGCCAGTTCGGCCGGGAAACGGGGCGCAGCCGGGCAGGGCGGTCAACTTCCAGGCAACGCGCCGTGTAGGATGGCAGGTCAGACGAGAGGCTGGGGTGGCCTGGGCAGGCCGACGGGGTGTCGGTCATGCCACGGTCTAGGCATGCAGGGTGCAGGAAGGTGTTCAGGGCGTCGAGTAGGGTGCACGGGGTGCCAGGCAGGCCGCAGGCAGGGCGCGGGGGAGGCCACGGGCCGGAGGACCAATGGCTGAGGGGCGGTCGGGCAGGCTGGTTCGGCACAGCTTGGGCCGGCGCCAGTCGGTGGTGTTCGGCTGGATGCAACGTATCACCACGGGGGAGGCGCGATTTGCAGTGGCTGTGGGCAGCGCGATCTTTGTCATTGTATCCTTCTTCGCCTAGTTGCCGCTTCGTTGCCGAAAGATCAACATAAATAAAATCGGTGGAGGGGTCGGTCCATGTTGTTTTTTCCTGCACCCTCCGTGTTTAGGGTGGTATCAATTGGTTCATCAAAGTAGTAAATCTGAATATCAATTATTTACAACCACACAATGATTTCATTTCAAATGATGATGAGAAAAGAACAGGAATAAAACACAAAACTAAACCCCCTACCATTAATCGTCAGTCGTTGTCAGGGTAGTCCCGGGAAGAAGACGAAGGAGAATCATCGTTTGTTGTGTTCTTCCTGCACACTTCCTATCTTGGGTTGTGTTGTCTTCTGGATGATGCTCCATGTCAGTTGGTGTATGGGGAAGAAGTCGGAGAAGGATCAGCGACATCGTTCTTCATTGGAAGAACATGTTCTTTGTTCATCGTTCTTCATTGGGAGAATTCCCTCTTCTCCCAATAATCCTCCATCCCAACTTCAACCCAAATACCAGGTTAAAGTAATTGAATAATGAGTTTTTCTATTATTTTTTTGGCATAATAATTCTAATTGGAGAATTAATTAGGTAGGATCCCTATTAATTGTGGAGTATTGGAAAAATTAAATTCTAGGGGATGTGAAGTGGCTCCCCTAAATTAATTTGAAGCTTTAGAGTTTCTCTACTTCAATGGAGTGTTTCAAGGGTTAAAAGCTTAGGTGGTCCCCACCACTTTAATACACTCATGGGAGGTTGTGTTCGGGTGGGCCCCATCCCCATAACCTTTCATTGTAGGTTAAGGTGCGGTGGTCCCACCTCCAACCTCCATGAGGAGGTTTAAACTGTAAACTCGCATTATTTTATTACCTTCCACAAAAACCCAAAAACTATCGTTTAATCTCAAACCACTATTGTCGAAATGAAAGTATACATAAGAGAATACCAATGTTGTGAGTTCAACGGAGCCCTCAGATTTCAATTCTGAGCATCGGTTCAAAAGTTTTAAAATCTCGCTCGTACATTTACTAAACATACCTAAAAACATCAGAAATTGATTCTGGAACACCGGGTCTCGGAATCAAGCACCATAAATTATTGCATACTTGTAAAAATACCATGTATTAAAAAAAATTCCATGGGATTTCCAGGACATTACATTCTACCAACCTCATGGAATTATGTCCCCGTAAGATACAACTTGGACTAAGGGAACGAAAGGGGGGTACTGAGCACACATCTAAGCCCCCTGCTACCATGTTCTCTCCTGTAGGTTCTTGTGCTTCCAGGGAACACACACCATAGTTATCAACCGTCCATGTAGGACAAGCTCATGTCCATCCTCAATCTCTATAGGAACCTCCGTGAAAGTCGCCCCATCATCGAAGTCAAGCTCTCCATTATCGATGATGTGAGAAAGATCATGCACGTATCTCTTACGCTGAGATACATGGAAGACATCATGTACCCAGTGAAACTGATGTGGGAGAGCTAAGCGGTAAGACACCTCGCCAACTCTGCTGAGGACCTGGAATGGTCCGATGAATCTCAAAGATAACTTGCCTCCTCTGCCAAATCACCGTAGACCTCATCGAGGTGAGACCCGTAGGAAAATGTGGTCGCAATCCTAGAACTATAGAGGTATCCATCTCATATTATCATACAACTTCTGCCTGCTCTGTGCAGTATTCATCTCCTCCTAGAGGATCTTAACCATCTCTATGGTAGCCCGTACCATCTCTGGTCCCAATAGTGCTGACTCCACAGGGTCTTTCCATCACAGCAGCGATCTGCAAGGTCGACCATATAAGGCCTCAAAAGATTCCATCCCGGTGGTGGAGTGATAGCTGTTTTTGTATAAAAACTCCAACAAAGGTAAGTGATCCTCCCACCTATGGCTAAAATCAAGTACACATGCACGTATCATGTCTTTAAGGGTCTTTAAGGTTCGCTCGGTCTGACCATCCATCTTAGGATGGAAGGCGGTGCTCAGAGGAAGTTGTGTCCCAGAAACCTCCTAAAACCCCTTCCATAGTCAGGAAGTAAATCATGCATCATGATCGGAGACAACAGAATAAGGTACTCCATGTAGCCGCACAATCTCCTGCACATAAGGCATCCAAATCTCTCCACTGAACCCTTATTTCTGATTGGTATGATGTGGGATGAATTGGTGAGTTGGTCAAGGATCACCCAAATTGATTCATGACCCCTGGATGTACGTGGAAGACTTGTCATGGATTCCAGGGATAACTCATCCCACTTCCACTCTGGGACTTCTAAAGGTGGAACCAAGCATGTTGTACCTGGTGCTCTGCCTTCAGTTTCTAACATTTAAGGCATTGAGAGACAAACTCTACAACTTCTTTCTTCATACCTGGCCACCATTGTTGTCGTCAATCGTCCTGGTACATCTTAGCATCTCATGGATGTACCGCTAAAGGTGACGTGTTGAACTCCCCAATACATACTCCTAAAGTGACACTGGCACCATATTAAATCCTTGAAGAGATAAATTGCTCCCCACCTTCTTAAAATCCATCAGGTGCCTGCCCTATAGATATCTGAACACGTCGTGTCTCGCAGTCATGGTCCCCATGCTGAGTCTCCCTAACTCGCTGAAGACATGGATGAGGGACTGTAAGAGACTGAAAGAAAGATGGTCCATCTCTATCCAAAAATGATGGTTGTAAAGCAGCTAGTTGCTCTGTCGCCTCTCCTAGAAGCTGAATACCTGATCTTTTGATGAGTGCATCTGCAACAATGTTCTCATTCCCAAGAGTATAGACTATCTCAAAGACATAGTATTGGAAGAACTCAAGCCAACGTCGATGTATCAGGTTCATTTCCTTCTGATAGATGATATACCAGAGACTCTTAAGATCATATTACACGGTAAAATGTTCTCCCATCAGATAGTGGCACCAAAATTTCAAGATGAAGACCACCGCTGTGAACTCCAGCTCCTAGGTAGCATAGCTCTTCTCGAGCTATCTCTGCTGCCAAGAACCAAAAGTGATCACTGATCGCTCCTACATCAAGAAACACCCATGTCCGGTCCCTGATGCATCGTAGTAGACTACGCACATTACACCTTCCTATGGAAACCTCAAGATGGGGGCAGTAGTCAGCCTCTGTGTCAGCTCTTGAAATTTATGTAGGCATATCTCCAACAACACGAAGGGTTTCCCATTTTTCGTTAAGGCTAATAGTGGTGTTGAAACTCTAGGGAAGTCTGGAATGAATCTACGGTAGTAACCAGCCTATCCCAGGAAACTCTGCACTTCGGTCACACTCTTGCATGGCTCGCAAGAAAGTACCACATCAATCATAGCTGGATCCACTACAACTCTAGTCTCTGAGATGAAATGACCCAGAAAATGAACCTCTCATTTCCAGAACCGGAACATCAAGAGCATACCATATAGTTGGTTCTCTTTGAGTGTGCCCAGTACTAACTATAAATGGTAGGCATGCTCCTCCTTAGTAGTCGAGTAGATCAAAATGTCCTTGATGAAGACTATGACAAAGCGATCAAGGTATGGCTTGAAGATCGTGTTCATGAGTCTCATGAACACTACTAGAGTTTTGGTTATACCAAATGGCATATCCAAGAACTCATAATGGACGTACCAACACCTGAAGGTCGTTTTCTACACATCCTCATCTCAAAATTTGAGCTGGTGATAGCTCGATCTGATGTCTATCTTTGAAAACCACCGTAATCCCATCAACTAATCAAAGAGATCGTCAATACTTAGGAGTGGGTACTTGTTCGTCATGATCACTTGGTTCAGGCGATAGTAGTAGATACAAAGCCTCATGCTCCCATCCGCCGTCTTGGAGAACAGAATTGGGGCTACCTAGGGAGAAACATCGGGCCGGAGGAATCCCTTCACCTGCAAGTTCTACTACTGTACCTGCAGCTCACAAAGCTCAGCTGGAGCCATCCGATATGCTGGTGTAGATATCAGTGTCTTCCCGGGGTACATGTCGATGTAGAATTCCACCTCTCTACGAGAAGGTAGTCCGGAAACATCATTAGGGAAAACATCCGCATACTATTCCACCACTACTAGATAGCTCGGACTCTCCACATTAACTTATCTGAGGGTAAGGCAGAACAACTGATGAGTGATCGGCTGCACCCTCTTATGATTAAGTATGTACTACGTGGCAAAGGCTCCTTTATCGTTGGTGAAGGTGAACCTTGTCCCATCCGTGTGGACACACCACACTTTGTGCCTAATACAGTCAATCTGAGCATAGACTGTAGATAACATGTCCATACACATGATGACGTCGTAAGGACTCGACGCCTCTACTAGGAGATCCCAGCCGAAGCTCTCGCCTCCTAGAGTAAGCTCAAACTACCGCCACCAGTGCGTAATCGTCGAGTCTACTCTCGTAGAAGTCTTTAGCCATAAGGACTGAGAAAACGGCTCCGTCAAAATCTCCGAGCTCCGAACGAGGGTAGTGGAAATAAAAGAGTGACTAGAACATGTGTATATAAGAACTACAAAAATGCTGGAGTAGACATAGATCCTACCTCGAATCATCTCTGGAGTGCCATGATCTTAAGCCTCATCTGCCTAGAGCAAAGCTATCCCCTTTCCACATGCTCCATGCGGTCATGCTTGACATCCTGGAAGTGGTGGCGGAAACACCTCGAATCGTCGCACACCGCCTGCTGCACGACCAGAACCTCTTCCACGTCCTCTTGCTTCCTATGGACCACCTCAATCGAATCTCTATCTCTATCTGGGTGTTCCTTCAACCATATTTTGACCATCTAAATGGTGGGTTGTAAAGTCATTAGTCGTGTGACCATGCCCGACGTGTGAGTAACATTGTCTTCTCCTAGCATGTGTGGCTCGATCTCCACTCTGGGTGCTCTGCACAACCAATTCTGAGTCATGCAGTCATCCAAATTTAGTTCTTGTTATCCTGGTCCACTCTGACATCTGTCTACTACCAGCTGCAGAAGACTCCGCTGCAGGTCGACTAGTGTTGGGTCTCTCTTCTGGAGAATACTTAGCAAGGAAACTCTCCACTAAGAGGGCTCTCTCCAAATCACATGCCTAAGTTGGGATGCTGAGGGAGATCATTGAATCCCTGATCTCTTTCTTGATTCCCTAGTCAAAGGTCTGAGACCTGAAAAATGGGTCTCGTACCATATTAGTGGAGTAGCACGAGAGGTTTGTGAACCTCGCTGGGTACTGAGCTACAATCATGCTTCCCTACTGCAGATGATGTAGCTCTTGTATATGTTCTTCATAGAGAATGTCTAGGAAAAACTCAGCCCGAAACAGTCTCTCGATGTCTGCCCAGATTAGTGTCACCTCGTCATTCTCTTGGAGCATCAAGATCCACCATCTGCCTACTGCTGCCTGAAGGAGACTCGAAGCAATGATCACCATGATGTCGGATGGTGTCCCTACCCGTCTGAAGACTCTCATTACAGCCTCCAGACAATGCTCAGCTACCTGTGGGTCCGTCTCTCCACTGAACCTGGGAGGCATCTGGGGATGGAACTCGTGAAACACGCTCAAGCGGTGTGCATAATCTGCTACTGGGGCTAGTGGCATCGGTGGCCCAATAAGAAGTGGTACTTCCAGTGCCTCTACTGGTGCCTCAGCTGGAAGAGGGCCTTGCACCGAGGCCTCATCGCTCGATGGGCTAACTGCTCATACAACTCTCGGGGGTCTAGCCAATCATCTGTGGGGAGGCATTCTAAAAGAAACAGATGCGACGCGGTCAAAATACTAAACCTGGTGAGCTGACCATGTTGAGATGAATTAATGAAAACTTTTGAAAACACACACGCAATCAGTTTTTTTGTGCACTGGGTCAGAAATCAGTAGTCAGGGTCCTAGTGTATAGATACGTTGGCTGCAGCACCAACACTGGACTCCCTAAACTGAAAACCACACTCACTGCACTTAACACTTTTGATTCATAGAAAAGAAAGATCAGTGTTCTGAGTTATGTGGTTGAACTGTCTCCTCTGATACCAATTTTTCATGACCCATCCTCAGGACCCATGCCGTGACTACCCCACGCCCGCCTCAATAGTACAGGGGCTAGAGACTAACACCAAAGGTGTAAATTCCTAAAACTGGGAAGACATTGCCTTTAAAAATTATAAACACACACAACCGAGTATAAGATGGAAGAAAAAAACTAAGTAAGACTATATAAAAAAGAATTGATGAAGAGTAAAGGGGCTGGAAATACAATCCCCACATCAAAGTACAAGGGAACTAAAAGTACAAGGAAAACAAGTACAAAAAAAGAAAGGTGAAATATCTACTGGATCGTCCTATGGGAAATCATACCTGAAGGGTAGGTATAGATAGCCTCCACAACACTCCACGTCCGTCTGTATCCTCTGTGTACTGTCTCGCCGTGTGGTCCACCTCTGGGTGTCATGCAGTCCTCATACACTCATCCTCAGTCAGCATTGTCCTTCGTCGGAATCCTACACAAAGAGGCGAAGGCATATACCATGCATGGGTGAGTATAATGATACTCAGTAGGGACCCCGTGACCCTCATGGTCTCACAAAATCCAACAGTGATAAACCGCAATGTATGAAATTAATAGATAATCACACTTAGGTATATGCTCATACATATACCTTAGTTATCATGTAATCCAACTCAATCATGAGGAAAACACAAAGGATACTGACTCAGCTCAACCAGAATTTTTATTCACATTGTCAAAACCATGGATATTGGAGAACTCCTCCCTTGTCGAGTATAATGGTCCTACCGCCACAACCAGGTGATACCCACTAACCTTGGACTGTTGAGGTACTCCTCTTGTCGACTACCACGAGTCTGCCGCCAACTACCAGGCCTTCCTATGCCGTGGATCTGCTGCCAACTACCAGGGGCTCTCTCTAATTGCCCATAGAGGTACTCCTCCTATTGAGTACCACGGGTCTGCCTCCAACTACCAGGCACTCATCGGCCATGGGACTATCTCCGCAACCAAGCACTCCCCACTGGGCTAGTCGAATCACCCGGAGTCGAATCGGTCAAGTAGTCGTATGGTCTCATCCAACCACAAGGTCTTCGTACTCTGCTCACTTGTCTCCGGGAGGGTCCTCTCTATTAACTACAAGTCGATACTCCAATTGTCACAAAGTCCCACATAGAAGTATTTCAATGGTTTGCCTCGTCATAGGGGTCTCAACGCAACAGACGGCATGTCAATCAGACGCTCGTTCTGTGAGTTATAAGTTTTTTAGTCCTGGGGGCCCGGTTGGATTCGTGTATGATCCTACCTGAAAATATCTCAACATTACTTCAAACTCCATTGGGGTATACACAAACGGGTCGTCGTGCTCCATGAAAACCAGCACCACTGACGGTTCGTCAAACGGTCGTCGGGTGCCAAAGGTATGGCCAAAGGAAGTAACGGTCAGTAGTGGTCCATGGTCCGGTCCGACCTGGTCCGGGTCGACCCGGTTAGACATGTTGGGTTTGGCCTGGTCCATTGGGAGGGCAAGCCTGTCAGGTTTGGCTTGTTCAGCAGGGCCCAGCCCAGCGGACTACGCGGGCGGTTCATCCCATAGGTCGCCGCGTAGGCGGCTCCGTCGGAGGCTAGGGCCGGTTAGGCCGGCTCCACGTGGGGCGTGGCTAGGGCTGCTCGGCCCAGAAGGGAAAGTTAGTTCGGCTTGCGACACCGCGAGGGACGTCGTTCACCAGCTCGGGATTCTGAGGTTTCCCGGCCAGTTCAACCAGTAACTGGGGCATGGCGGGGCAGGCTGGGTGGCAGCCGGGTAGGGCGTCGGGTAGGCAGGAAGGTCGGTTGGGAGGCCGGGTGGTGGCTTGGGAAGAATGAAGGGGCATCGGGCATGCCACGGGTTGGTTGTGTGGGGTGCAGGTAGGCCGGCAGGGCGCCGAGAAGGGAGTGTCGGGCGCGAGAACGACGTGGGAAGGCCGCGCGGGGCGCGGGCAGGTTGGCAGGGTGCCGGGCAGGGCGTGCGGGGCGCCCGGGAAGGCCGTGGGCTGGGCATGCAGAGCATACGCAATCTAGAAGGGTGCCGAGCAGGGCGCATGAGGTGTCATACATGTCGTGGGAAGGGCTCGCAGGAGGCCGCAAGTTGGCAGGCTGGCGGTGTTCGGTTGGGAGCCCCGAAGTGCCATGGGGCGGCGCGATTCGCAGAGGTCGTTGGCAGTGTGGTCTTTGTCGTTGCAGCCTTCATCACCTCATTGCTGCTTCATCGCAGAAAGTTCAACATAAACAAGATTGGTATAGGGGTCGGGCCACGTTGGATTGGCCCACACCCTCAGCGTATAGGGTGGTATCAATGGTTTTATCATTGTACGAACGATGAACAGAAATTATTTACAACCATGAAATTATTTCTTTTCAAACGATAATGAGAAAAGAAAAGGAATAAAACACAAAGGTAAACCCCCTACAATTAATCATCGGTTGTTGTCCTTGAAGTTGCGGGATGAAGATGAAGGAGAATCATCGTTCGTCGTGTCCTCCATGAAAACTTCCAATGACGGGTTGTGTCATCTCGTGGAAGGCGCTCCACATTAGTATGTGTTCGGGGGAAGAAGTCATAGAAGGATCGCCACCCGCATTCTTCGATCGAAGAATGCGTTCTTTGTTATTCGTTCTTCATTGGGAGAATTCTCTCTTCTCCCAATAATCCTCCTTCCCAACTTCCACCCAAATTCAATGTGAAAATAATAGAAGAATGAGTTTATCTATTATTTTTTTGGCACAATAATTCTAATTGGAGAATTAATTAGGTAGGCTCTCGGATAATTGTTAAGTATTGGAAAAATTAAATGCAATGGGAGGTGAAGAGGATCCCCTAAAATAATGTGAAGCATAAGAGTTTTCCCACTTTAATGGGTAGTTTCAAGGGATAAAATACCGAGTGGTCCCCACCACATTAATCTTGTCATGGCGGGTTGAGTTCGGGTGGGCCTCACCACCATAACCTCTCTAGGGAGGTTAAGGTGATTCAGTCCCACCTACAACCTTCATAATGAGGTTTCAACCACCACACACCAAATGTCGGCTCAAATAAAATAATGTGTAAACTCACTTTATTTTATTACCTTCCACGAAAACCCAAAAACTATTTTTTAAACTCAACCCACTGTCGTCGAAGTGAAAGTCTCCTTAATCGAATAATGGCCATGCAAGTTCAATAGTTCCCTCATATTTCAATTCTGAGCACCGGTTCAAAAGATATTAAATCCCACTCGTATGTTTATTCAACTTACCTGAACAAAAAAACAAAATTTGGTTCCGGGCACACCGGGCCTCGAAATCATGCTCGGTAAATTTTCATGGACTCGTAAAAATCCCTTGTATTAAAAATAATTCCACATGATTTCCGGGTCTTAAAACATCCCACCACAAGGGACAACATAATATCTGATACAGAACCATGACACCAATTTGGGAATGCCCGAATGATATCTCCATCATAATAGGTAACATAAGATTATAGGTTTTCCAAAATAACTTATGTGAGACCCATAGTGGGCATACCAACCATAAAAACATACCATCTTAACCAACCAACATGGGCTGACACAAAAATTCCCCAAAATGAATGAGTTGGAATGACTGTATGGTTAGTCCGCACAGTTTGGGAAGTCGTGGACTAACTGCACTGATCATTCTGTAGGTACTGATTCCTAGAACACAATCACTACTAATAGTGTACAAATTGTGTGCTCAACCTATCAAACCAAATGTCAATATAATTTAAAAAAAACACAATGTAAATCAAACTAGAAAGGAATGACATTGAGAGATAGCATGGACATGAGGTCCTCCCACAACATTCCATTGAACGGAAAAAAACACAAGTTAGATTATGACACAAAAGGTTTAATTGATACACATAATTCATATTGAAGATAGGACTCTGTAAAAGGGTATGAATTAACTTGAAATTTTCCCTAACTATTTACCAGATTAAAACTGAGACATATGGCTTGAGGAAAAATGATTCAAGTATATTCGACATTATATTTAGGGATTGGATACCCCGTGAATAGATATTCTTCTATCAGGTCCACAAAAATTTACACTGTGATCTCAGATGGGTTCACCAAGACATAACACATTCCAAACTCACATTACCCTAACCCATCATATCAATAAAACAAGGGCGTAGAAGATTCACACACATCAAACAGTGTTCTTTCGGGTGAGAAACAACAGATGGAAATGACATAGACAAACACCCTCCCCTAAAATAGAAAAATTTGAAGTTCTTCCAAGAGAGTCATACTACCAACATAACAGATACTCTCAGTGGATTGCAAGGCCTTCACTTTTATAGTCGAATGAGCACATGATATCATATAGCATCACCAAACATGACCATTGCATTTCATATAAGCAATACATGGAAAGTGACCTTATTTAATGTCCCCTAACGTCAATCAATTCCAGAAAGTTTCTAAAAAAACCACTCGTTGCCATATTTTTCACACTGGTGGCATAACATGAACTCTTACTTCAATGAGACTGACAAAATACCCAAAGTCCCTTTAATACATCATTCTACACTTACTACCCTAAACAACATTCTCCTTCAATGACTCATGAAACAGACGAAACTAAGGTCTATTTTAACCTCTCAAAAACACTCTACCTCTACTAGGGGATCCACATAATCAATAAAGAAGATGGGTAAACACAATATCCAATGATCAAGAATAAATCCCCTATGTTTATCAAATGGAGGGTCATCAAATGGTAATTCACAAGGGTCCACGCATGAATCATACATTAAAACTTTATGGTGGAGTACCCTGGTAAATAATAAAATCCAAGGACCCATCCAATCTGGTTATTTGGTCACATCATACTAAAAACCTGAACCGAATAAATAAGGTGATCCACCACATTGTCCTCAAAAACGTTTCCTCAAAAGATACCACTAGCCAACGCTTCATTCCAACATATCTATGAAACACTAACAAAAATATCGTTAAAATTAGGCTTTCAAGAACTCAAAATATCCCACAATAACAATCTTGAAAACAAATAATCCACACCTCCTAACCACAAATTATCAAAACACAATACATCCCATCAAAATAATTACTAAAAAATAATATATATGGGTTGTGAATTTACCAATGGTATATCATGATCCTTACACATGCATGTTCTCATACAACACCATACACCCACCTAATATCCATCCTGACACTCATGCAGTTGTGCAATTAACCATCCATATTTCCATATAAACCAATGAATGTGTTCTCCCATTATAACAACAAATACTGAAACCAAACCATTCCACTTTTAAAAATCAAAATTGTTCAAACCACACTTTCGCTTTATTGAAACCATTAACCATAAAATCAAAACCCAATTTAAATCATACAAACCAATTTAGAAACACACACATATTTCAATAAAAACTTACTTTCATTCCTTTCACAATCATTTCAAAACATTTCACCCCATTTAAAAACAAATATAATCTCATGAGAAACATCATTTAATAAATCTCCATTTAATTAAGAACCCGACTCTTATCATTTAAAAAAAAGAAACTAAAATTTCTTAAATATTTTAAAACACCTAGTAGTCACCAAATAAAAATCCATCTTCAACCCCCACATAAATTATAGAAAACATAATTCAATTTAAATCTTCTTTTCGAGTTTAATAAAATTATTCTGGGAACACATTTTTAAAATCCCCTTTAAATTAATTCATACATTCAAAATAGGTGTAAACCCATAATTTACCCTTTTGAAATAATTCATAAAATTTCATTTCTATAATATTATAAATAAAACCATTTTCACTTTACTTGGAAATAATATCACAAAAACTCACACTTCTTGAAATCGAGAGATTTTTTGTTAGAAACCATGTTTACATGATTCCATAACAAAGAGACACGAGATAATGTGTGAGGAAACTTGTTTCGGTGGGTGACTTGGACATTTGGTTGGTTTCCTTATGAAAATCACTACACAATCATAGAGATAGTTATATGGAAATATCTCTGACTCTACATGGCTTTCCAGTCCATGAGATCTCACATAGACCATAATCCTAAATCTATTTTTATTTCCCTAGTCATCATCAATCCAAGATAACAAAAGGACTTAGATAAATCCCAACATCCCATAGAGACATGAACCCCATCATGAGGTGTGTGTTCCAGGCACACAACACATAAGATAAATGTCATGTCCTAATAATCCTGTATGCAGACTATCCTAGCACTTCCCTGAATAACAAACCCCTAAGAGTGCGAAATCCATTGATACCATTTTTTCACGAATCAAATTTACTCTTCATCGAAACCATCAACAAACCCAGCTGATGACAAGGCCTGGAGGGAATTCCCTGTCCCCATGGTCTATCACAAGTCCTTATGAATCAACAAATTTGGTTTGGGATCTATTTACCCTAGTATGAAATCCTAATACATTAAAAACTACTAATAAAATGGATTTGAAATTTTCACGCCAAACCAGTCTTAAAAAAATATGATCTAAATAAATGGTATTAAAATGAAGTACAAGAGGTCAAAAAAAATATAGCATAAAAACATCCACAATGACTCCACATGACAAGGGGTCATCACCCCTGAGCCGTCTCCACAACAATACACCATAGGAGGGGACTAACAGCCCGAACCACCTTCACCCGAGGCTTTGCCTTTACCGGTGTCCAAAATAATCTAGTCTAAATACACCCATGGGGTTTTAGTGGGGTGTGAGACTAGGAAAAATTTTATACCTCCCAAATATTACATAGTATATTCAATACAAGGGGAAAAGAATGTAGTTTTAAATATGTAAGGAAAACAAGGATAAATTCAAAGAAATGAAACATTCAATTGAAAAATGTTTTCAAACTAAAAATTTCAGAATATTAACACATTTTAGTAAAAAAAATTATCAAATTTAATTTAAATCCAATAAGACCTTAATAAATGGGTAAATTCCACAAATTTAATGTTCACCAATACTGAGAAAACCCATAGGCACCGGAAAGTCTCGGTCCCTATGTACACATACCTCGGTGTAAAAAAATCCATGTCACAATAATTTCTCATGAACAAGTCTCTATTAGGGAACACTTACATAACCTAGAGATCCCAAACATCATACATATAATTTATTTAGAGTTTTCATTATAAAATATTCTACGTGAATCACTGACAAAACTCATTCGGATCACTAGCGTACTAGTCCACATCCACCGACCTAGGTACCTGTGCATCCCCCATTGTGCTCAAACACATATCTCAAGATAAAAAAGACATTTTCACATTAAAACATAATTTCTGGTCACAATAAATTTAAATAGTATCTACACATGTTTTTCACCACTTACACCACTCAATAAAACCCATAGATTTTCTGTAAAGTAACTTCACCAAACAATACAATGTTTTTCACACAAAATCCCTATGAATCGCCACGTTGAACACCATGAAAATAACCATATTACTAAAAATAGAATTTCAAGCTCCCAAATAATATCTATAATCCCATTATATGATTTCTAAAACAAACCCATTGGAATATCTTAAATAGACATGTAAAACAGCCAATTTAACAGAAAATTGGCACAATATTTACCAAAATCACATTAAAATACCACATTGAACAAAATTAGCACACTTATAAGCCACCCAAACCAAAAATGTAATCCCAATACAATTAAATGAGAATAATAAATAAGTTTTAGGGGAGACACATAATAACCAGTAAGTGGTATCATTGTAAAACCTCAATTTTCACACAAATATGGCACATAAAATTCATATGCTACACAAATACCATTAAAAAACATTCCAAATCAACAACTAAAGACGATAAACATCCAGAAACATATTTTCATCCCAAATAAATTTCAATTAAATAATTTATGTATTTATAGTGAATCCATAAATGAAAAAATAATTGACTTCTACGAAAAAAAATCCCAATTTCACCTGAAAATGGCACGTAAACTTCATTTTCATTACAAATACAACTAAAACCTATTTTTAAAAAATAATAAAATATAATATACATGAAAATAATATAAACACAAAAATATATCTCACAAGGATTTCATATACATTGGAATCACCAATCAAATTTTTTAACTCCCATGATCTTTTGTGTGAAACTTCAACAACACCACCGCCAACCACAGGGAGGATAAATGAAGCCTAAAACCAGAATAAATTACTCAAAAACCAAGGATCAAATAATAGTTTCTAAACAATACCTATTGGTCCTAGGAAAAATAATAAAGAATAATGAAACCCTAAATAATTGAGAGAAATCTAATATGGATGCACTTACTTGAAGAGAACATGATGTTTACCCATCATAACCCCATTCAAAAATTAGTTCCAAGGGAGGTTTTTGGATCTAGGAAGGCTACCATGGATGGAATCTATTAATTAGGGAATAAATGGGTGGGTTTTGTTGAATATTGGTATGGAAAAATTGGAAATTATAAACATTTTTTATGTCTTGGACAAGGCTGCACGGTTTAGCGAACTATGCGCCCAAACTGTGCGCCCCCTTATGTCCACACAAAAAGTGTCTAAAATACATTAAATTTAGGGTGTGTCCAGTGTCTAAACCTAGTGAAAAAATAGGCCAAGGGTAGGGGAAAATAATACCCAAATTAAAACCACCTTTCCACCCCATGACTCATCCAACACATGAATATGTACTAACCCCACCAACTTACCCAACATTGGGTGACACTAGGAGTGTCCCAAATCCAAAACCAAATAACCTCAACCTCATAGCATCCCTTTGACACTATTGGAGTCCAAATACCATCCAATACCCCCAAGACTTCGGTCATAGATCAATAACCCAGGAGGAAACAAAATATCAACCCTAGAAAACCCATAAACCAATAAAAATCAAAGAACCAAAAGAGTATTTTGATCAATACAATGAATTGAAAATCTAGGTGTGACACTTTCCATATTATAAATATACAATAAATTAATGATAAAATTTTATGACCAAATCATGATAAATAAAAATGTAATTTGGATTTTATTGCTCTACACATAAATATTTTGAACCATGAAAATCTATCATCCTTCACATAGATGAGTCATTATTATAATAAAATAAGATTTATACTAACATATCTTAAAAGTTATCCCACTTGTTGTCATCCTTTTCTAGTCCATCATTTATAGGATGGATAATGATGATTAATAAATAAATAAAGAAAATAACTTGGATATTTATGGACATCAACTATTAATGATAAAAACCTTTGAAAACTAATTTGGGGCAGAAGGGTGTCCCTTTTATATAAGTGATGTAATGTGACATGTCAAATTCTAAACAGATCAGATGGCTGATATTTATTACCATTGATCTAATGGTTGTGATATTTCTTGAAATATTTTTATTAAAAATATATATATATATATATATATATATAATATTGAAGTTATTTTAAAAATAATTATCATATTTTGTGAATACGATGAATTTGAGAAAATGTTTCTCTTGTATTAGGTAAATACAACGAGAATATAAAGAAAATTAAAATAAAAAATATGAACAAAACTAGTAACACTAGAATACCGTTAAAACAAAAATAATAATTCCTTTTAGAGTGTAATAATGTATATGATTATTTTTAATCTTTATTTTATAATAGATTTAGAAAGGGTGAGAAAATAAATATAATAGTTTTAAAAATAATACTCATGTGAAATAATATTATATGAAAAACCTAAATTTGATAAATTTAAATGAAAAAATCGATTATGAAAAATTTATATGATAACATGAATTGTGAAAGACAAATTTATTTGATAAATTAAATTCACATGTCTTTCCATTATTAAAAGTAGTTACTTATTTAAGAAAAAGTTTATACAATAATTATGAGTGAATTGTCACATTAAGGTGATCATTCCTAAATTTTATTTAATGTATTCAAAATATTTCACATTTTAATGATTTTTTAAAAATACCAGTATGTTTTTTTGTGGTTTTTTGAATTGAAAAATTATATTTCCTTTTTTTGCGTGACCCCTATGACACTTAATCAAAATATGTTGTCTCAAAAATTTTCCTTATCACATTTTCATTCATTAATGTTTTGGAAATCAGAAAAACATTTCTTTAATAAAACGTTCATTATATATGGAATTTTTTAGGAAAATACTATAAAAATTTGAATCGTTGTATTTATGTTTTTTATAGTTATGCATAATTTTATTTCTAATGATACAATAAATATTCTATCAAATCAGATCCTTACTAAAACATGGAATCCTTTACTTTCACAATTATGATTAAAAGAAATGCGACTCTGATTCATGATTAATGAGTTCTGAATTGTCTTAATTTTTGAATCTTCTTATCACTATCTCAATTCATATTCCCATATATTTACAAATCCAATTTACCATGTTTTGTAATTTCGATTCCCAATATTTCCATATCCATTTCTCATAGTTTCTTGTATGGTTTTTTTGTTTGAGGATCAATTTTTTTCTTTCATAAAGTTACTATATTTTCAATAAATTGTTTTTTATATAATAATATTCATAAAAAAATAATGGTTCTCATGATATTTAATTATACTGACTGATGATGGCCATCCTTTTATTATATGACAAAATTATGTTCCAGGGATACTGTTCCCTTTTAAATCTGAGGAAGAATATGACCATTGAAGAAAAATTCCATCATTAAATATATCTCTTGTAAATACATGGTCATTTAAACAAGCGGAAAAACACATACACACTTTTGGATTATAGAGACTCGCGATATCTCAACCGAATTTTCTTTATGTTTAATTCTTAAAGTGATTGTGTTGGGATAATTTTTTTGTTAAAATATATAAAATCATCAATAATATTTGTTTTGATTTTTTCGACATTCTTCGTTGGTGAATATGATCAAGGGATTCCATGATGAACAAAGAAAGAGGTGAAGATTACCTACTTAATTGACCGCCTCAAGATGAAGGATGAGAGAGGTGCTGATGAACAAATTAATCGAGGCTTGAAGGGATAGCAAAAAAGATATTGATCATCATATCTAAGAATTTCCCAGGTGTTGGTAAGGCATACATTTGTAATGAATAAATCATGGGACCTCTATCAAAGGTGTTTTGTATACCCTACTCTTAGGGTTAAAATATCTATACTATTTTATATGTACATTAAATATCCTCTAGAATTTGAATCAATTACTAAGTGTTTCTAATAATTTCACATTTTTGAAAATGTTCATTATGAATCTATATGATTTATGATAGAATATTGTTTAAGTATACTTTTGTGCTTTTTTCATTTCAAAAATCATATATATCTATCCAAATGTGTTTTTTGTTAATCATACAGAATATGGTTTTAGTTAATCAAAATTTTTTCACCATATTAAACAATGTTTTTTATGGTTGAAAAATAATGTTTTATGACTTCCAATTCACCCCTCTAGTAATTGATCATCTACATATAGCTTTTAATCCTCTAATTTGTATTAGATGTGGTCTCTATGATATAGATATCGATATTTGGAATATAGAGAAAATTTTCACTGCTCAGTTTACTCACTCACTTTTTAATTCTATAATTTTTTTTATAATTTAGGTTAAAAAAATTGTGTTCGTAAATATTTTCTACACTAAATTATTTTGTGGAAAAAATAAATTTTTGAATCCTTATAAAAATTTAAGTAATGAATATTGAATCCATACACAATATGAACCTTACAAGACCACCTATATATTAAGGGAATGATTATGAATACTGGAGAGATATAATGAATACTTTTTACTAAAATTATTGTGGATAACATTTTTATTCTTATATGAGATTACAAGATACTTGACATAGAAATCCGAACTTTTACTAACCATGAAAATCATGTATATCAGCTAAACTAACAGGTATAAAATACATTTATTTCGTCTATGACCTGGAATATATACTACCAGATATCTTCTTATGAATCATCTAATAGTAGATTAAAATAACATAAAGTTACAAATTTCACTACTTCTAATGTTATTGAGTATGGATGATCAATTCTTAGGGAATATTATCATGGTTTGTTTTTTCACATGGAGAACCCATAGTAAAATTTCAACATAGATTGTTTACTATCACAAATAGTCTAAATCCAATTGGAAAAAAATTCATAGATTATGATATTCATGTACATAAGATTATAGGCATAATGGATAATCAATTGGCATGAAATACAACTGTTATTGAAAATTCAAGGAATTTCTTAAGAGTAACTCTTGATGGGTTATTCATAACTCTCTTACAAGATGTGAATGGATTTAAGGGAGATTATGAGAATATAGAGAATAAGAATGAAATAGGTTCTTTTAAAAATACATCAAATCAGATGAATGATTAAACTCCTATAAAAAATTTTAATTTAACAATGTCTAAGAGAGTGGTTATTCATTTGGATTAAATTAAAACTAATCACTTAGAGAGTGAATTATAAAATCTTTCTTAATGTATGAAAATGATTTTTGGAATGAATGATTTACAATACAGATATAATAAAAAGTCTAGGAATGATATGAATTATTTTGATGTCACATGCTATGAGTGTATGAAATTACAATCCATCAGACATGATTTTCTAAGTCATAAAAATAATTAGAAAAAATGATAGACATTGTTAAAGGAATCAGAATAGATATTACAAGACTACAAGAAATAATTTATTAATGTTAAATTATTCATAGAGTGAAAGTGGTAGAGACACTTATGATGATTCCTCCAATAATGAATCCTGTGGATATAATAATATTAGAATTATTTCAAAAACACTGATTAAAAAACAAAGTTTCACAAAAACGTTTTACACTACAAAAACCTTATCTAACTTATCATTAAGTGATAATTATTTTGATAAAGAACATTTTTTATTCTCAAATTGATAATATTTTTCAATAGAAGAATATAATATACCTTATTTTGAGGAAGTATCGATGTTTTCCATGTTTAATGAAAATGAAAATAGTAAGATAAAAATTAAACATTATACAGAAAAGTATAGTATCAATGATATAACAAAATATGTATCAAATATTTCTAGAGATAATGATAAAAAATCATTTAAATTTGATTCTATTTCAAAAAACCCTGGGGAAGGAAATTCTTGAAAAGAATCATCTTTACTAGAATTCTAAAAAAAGTGGTTTCTGAGAAAAATGATTTAGTGAAAAAATATAATTCTAAAACTAATGACTACATAGAAAATAATATAGTAATTAGAATAAATTATAAAATATTTTCTCTTAAGATTCAATTATATAATTATAATTTTGGTAATTTTTTTTGAGATTATGAATTCAAATGTTCTTCCTCTGATAAATAGTTTTTAGATGGGTTACTCTCATTAAAAACTAGTTTTCAACCACAAAAATTTTGTCCCAAAATATACCACATTCTACACTATGTCTCAATGTGGTGGAAACTGGGAGAGAAGTTTTTCATTAAAATATTTCTTATACTTTGGGATTTATAATGATCACTTTTCTAAGATGATGTGGATTCCTAATATTTTATTTTCAATCAATTATTGATCCAAGAAAACAAGGATTGTGAAAACATATCTCTTTTATTTTCAAGGAAACAATGTAAGTGACAACATCAATACATTTTATGTTGTTAGTGGATGTTCTTGGCACATGACTACTAACAGTAAATTAATTGAAAAGATTATTATGATGAAAGTTGGAAGAGTCTCATTCAGAGATAATGCTAAATAGAATATTTTTTCTATATGTGACATCATGCTACCAAGAGAGGATTTAGCCTCAAATGTCTTATTTGTCAAAGGTCATATGAATAACCTTATAAGAATAATAAAATTATGTGATGATGGTTACCTTGTAAATTTTTGTAATGATAAATTCGTAGTACACAATTCCAAGGATGAGTTCATTCTTTCTTCTCATCCTCTTGAGAATGTTTATAAACATAAATTTGATGACCTTGGGATCTAAGACTTACATTGCCTTTGTGAAATAGAAGACCAATCCACATAATGGAATAGAACGCTATGAAATTGGAACCTGTAGAACCTATTTAAACTATATAAGTAAATAATTTTTAAGGATCTACAAGATCATCGATTTGATTCTTCAATAGTCTATAGTCCTTGTAAATATGAAAAAAAAAGTAAAGATATAATTCTATAGTTATGTGTCTTATTCTAATAAATTAAATCTAGTGAACATGGACATATTTGGACCTACACAAACTAAATGTATTAGAGGAAAATAATACATATTTATTTTTGTTTTTGATTATAGTTCATTTACATTGGCCTATTTTATATCAAGGAAATATGAAGCCTTTTTATATTTCAAATCTTCTTTCAACCAAATTTTAAAATTAGAAAAACCGTCCATTGATAACTATTCCTAGTGATCATATTATAGGAGTTGAAGATAGAGATTTTGTAATATTCTATAGTATTAATGGAATTAATCTCGACTTATAAAATCCTAGAACTCTTAATAATGGTGTTTTTTAAAGAAGAAATTAAATTATTCAATTGATTACAAGAACCATGTTGAGTGAATAAAAAATTTATAATCATTTTTGGACTACTGATTTCAGTACTACATCCTAAAATATAAATCGTGATTTAATCATTCAATTTCTCATTAAAACACTTCATTAGTTATTGATAAGACTAAAAATAAATATTCCATACTTTAGATTATTGGGATGAAAATTTATAATTTTGAACACAAAAGATAACCTACTCAATTTCATAAACATCGTCAATGAAGGAATATTCATAGGCTATTCCCTAACTTCTATACCTTTTAGAGTTTTCAATAAAAATTATTATAACATTTAAGAAATAGTAAATTTTAAATTTGATGATACTAATCCTTTTATTTTTAAATAACCCCAACCTACATCATCAGATTTGTTTTAAAAAAATGGGTATCAATATTCGATAAAGGAATCTTCTAATCTTGATAATACTAAAGAAATTTTTTCTAAAGTATTCAGTCATGAAATAATTATACAGTATGATGATGAAAATGCATTAAAAAATCAAAATCAGTTGTTTCTAAGGATTAATGATAGTGATAATATCATTTGTTATGTAAATAAACCCGTATAGACTATATATTCTTTATGAAAAGAATATATAATCAATAATTCCATTCACAAATAAAACCTAAAAGTTTTAGTAAGGCTTTTATTGATGAAGATTGGATTAAATCTACGAAAAATGAAAAAAATTAATTAGAAAATAATAAATCATGGCCATTGATTGAAAGGCCTACTAAAAATTCTATTATTATAGTAAAATAAGACATTAGAAATAAATGTAATGAAAATGGGGTAATTGTTAAAAGAAAAGGAATGTTGGATTCGAAAAGAAAAAATCAAAAATAATGAATAGTGTATGAAAAAAACCTATTCTTCAGTATAAATACTTAAATATATTATATTTATATAATCCTTTATCAAAATCCTTATCATCATTCTTTTTTCAATGGATTTGAAGTGTTCTTTCCATAATGGATATTTTCATTTGGATGTTTATGTTGAAGAAACTACTGGATTTCTAGACCCAAAACATCCTAAACATGTTTTAAACTTACCAAATCTTAATATGGCCTTCAAAAAGTTGATATATCCATGTATGATAGACTTATAGTATTTTTGGTACAAAATAATTATGTTATGTGACCTTCTGATCCAAGAGTTCTTATTAAGAAATTAAAAAATGATGTGATTGTTCAAATTTATATTGATGACAATATATTTTTATCAACTCCACAATCCTTTAATGATTCATTTTTAAATATTATTATATTTGATTTTGAAATTCATATGATCGGTGAGTAAACATTATTCCGTTGTTTTCATATTTCACAAAATAGTTAAGGAACCTATATACCTCAACAATAGTATATTTAATATCATATTAAACAAAATTGATATGAAAACAATTATAGTATATTTACTAATATTAGTACCCTGTATACTCATAATCATGATGAATTTAGACAACTAGTGGATCAAAAAACAATTATAGGTATGATAACAAGTATACTATACTAATCATCTAGTCATCTAGATTTAATGATTTCAGAATGAACATGTGAAAGATTTCAACTAAATCCAAAATAATCCCATTTAAAATTTGTAAAGATAATTCTTTTGGTATTTAAATGGAATTGTGGGTTTGGGAGTTTTTTATTCTTCGAGAAATTATTTAGAACTAAAAAAAATTTCAGATGCTAACATTGGAGGCGGTATAATGGATAGAAAGAGTACATCCTCAACATTTCTTTTTCTAAGAGATTATATAGTTTCTTGGTCATATAAGAAACATAATTCTTTATAACTTTCCACTAGTAAAACAGAATATATGTTGTTGGACGTCTTTATTATCAAGTGTTGTTGATGCAACACACACTCATAGATTATGAAATGAGTTTTAATAAAACACATATACAATGTGATAACAATACTCCCAAATCCTTATGAAGCACCATTTACTCCACTCTGATATAGATAACATAGTTATTAGACATCACATCCTTAGAAATGACACACTCAAAAAAGATATACTATTATAATTATTCAGAACACAAGAACAGATTTTTGATTTTTTAATAAATTCATTTCCTTTCGATATATTTGAATAAAGAAAAAATTTGGAATAATAATTATAAGGAAATCATTCTTATCTACTTCTTGATAAAACTATAAACTAACAATAAGATACACCTTTTCAATGATTGGTGTACTTGATTTTCATTATAATTTATTTGGAATCTATCAAATGTTTTTGGATCCTATAAAACGTTTTTGGACCCTATAAATCCTTTTCAGAATCATGGATTCCAAAGAAGTATCCAAGAAAACACAAAAAATCTTTTTTAGAACTATGAAATTTACTTTATCTTATATATTACTTATTAATTATCACTTCTATTTGTAGGTATATCAATATTTATTTAGGAAAACATAAATACATTTATATTTCCATAAATCCCTATTTTTTCATTACAACCTAAACAGAGAAGAACCTATAAAACAATATTCGGCTTCATCATAACCATTATATAATATCAGTCCAATATCAATCATTTGATCTTTCTTGAAAGATGAACTATAATCTTTGACTCCTATATAATGGAGGGACCTAATGTATCCCACATCATTTTCTAGAGTTTCCCGCCGATTTTATTCCCCCTTAAAATTATCTATTCCGATTTCCAGATTGTTTTCTTTTGTTCCTGATGTGTTTGCCTATATCATCTCATATTTCAATTCCTTCGAAATCATTCATGGATTAGTCCCTTTAAATAAAATGGATAGTTGATCATAATTTTTTTTATGTACAATTCTTTAATAAGAAATATCACAATGTTACAGGGCTAGAAATATTTACAAATTACCGAAAATAAGGGAGAAGAAGGTCTAATATATTTGGACATGTTGATTTAAATTTACGTGTCTATTGAATTATACAACGAAGGTGGAAAATATATGTTTCTTTTTAAATGACATCAGTAAGTATATTATATAACATATTATAAATATTTATATATCCTTGTGATACCATATGATGGTGAGGAATATTACCCCTATCATAAGTTTCCAAATTCCTCAGGGTATTTTAACAAAGATGAGGATGTTAATTTCTTATACCTTCAGTGAGTAATGATGCCCTAGAATTTCCACTTATCGGCTAACTACTGAATCAAGTATTTATGGATGAAAGGCATATTAATAAACATTAAAGGATACAAATAAACATTGAAAATAATAGACAAATTCATGATGTATTTCATCATTAATATAAGAAAGATTAACTGGGCGAAATATATCATTATCACTATCAATATGAAAATGGATAGTCGACCATGTATCAGATTATCTTGTTTTTAGAGACCCTATATATGCTAATGAATAACTCCTTAAACTCATTCAATATTCCATATATGACAATACCAAAAAAAAATCAATATTATTATTTTAAGTCCTAACATATTTAGACGAATGAAATGTTATTTTATTGATAAGAAAAATGAGTTTGCATATTTATCGGGGAACATATTCCATGTTGGTGACAATTCAAAATCTGAAAAGATGAATTGAGAGTGTCATGTTTTTGAACCACAAAAAACAATTCAAGCTTCCAAACCACTGAAGATGAATAAATAGAATTTATACCTAGAAAAAGTCATAGAAGTTTGGATATGATAAAAAGTCCTATGTAAATAAAAATACGCATTATTTGGAATAGATCAAGAAGAAACCCAAGATTTAAAAAAATTGACATTCATAAGAACTTGAGAAACAATAAAAGGAAAAGTCACATAAGAAGAATTTAATTGAATCTGAGATAGTTCACATCGTGTTGAAATATATAGAAAAGACCTTTGAACAAATTTATGATCCATAAAATTATCTACAGGAAAATGAGATTCTCCAAAAGTCACAACTAGTGGTTTTAGAGGATATTCCAACATAAAAAAGGAAATGGAATTATTTTGATATCAGTTCTAAATGTTCATGTTTAAACTGATGAAAAAGAAGAAGAAAATAGGAATGAAAGTGAATGTGATTATGAGATACAAAAAATTATAAAAACTCAAAGTCAATGTCAATATGATATGTTATATATAAGAACCACTAAATCATCCTCATCCAAGCTTCCTTCATTAGTGAAACCAGCTTAAAATGATAATGTTGTTGATGTTGATGTTCAAAAACATCCCAATTAGGACGAAGATGATGAATATTATAATGATAATGGTGGTAATTATGATAGTGAAGAATATGAAGATGATGGATATAGTAAAGTTGTTAATGTTTCTGGTGAAATTAATGAAGATACAATGACCAATAAATCATCCACAATGAATAAAAAAGGGAATAAATCATATGTTTTCACATCTAATCAGGTTTCTTTGGAAACATAATGGTCTTCTACATCCTTAAAAAATACAATGATGATTAGTATTTGAAGAAGTTGGTAAAATCTATTATGTATTTCCCAAACATTTATTCAAGATGTAAACTGATACAGTGATTAGTAAATCTGATATCGGAGTAAATAACACTTTTCATGGAGATGATGATAATGCATGAAAATGAATTCAGAACCACTGTGAATAATTAAGATTCTAATTAAAAATCTTGTAGAGAGATGAAAAAATGATCAAAAAAGATAAATTTTGATCATAATGATTGTGATTATATGTTTGATTCTATCAAGAATACTTTTAATGAATGTGAACTCTCCCTCAAAAAACATTCAATTAGTTATATAGGGATGATAATGGAAGAGAAATTCATTCAGTTTCAAGAAGATAATGATATTTATGGAAAACATAATTATCATTCAACTGATGAAAAAATAGTGAAAGATTACTAAGATGATGTGTAAAAACACATTTCTGAGGATGTAATGATTAATAATTAGGAATAAAAGATTCAAATTCATAAGATGAATAATCAAAATCATGAAGCGATCCAAGTGAGGTTTTTATATGAACATTACGAGTTGATGAAGATGAAGGACATAGTCAAAAATGTAATACCAAATAATTATTGATTTTCTTATCATCTAATATTTTGTTGTAAATCACTTTTAATATGAAATTTTTTCTATATTGATTTAGAATATGTTTCTTAACTTTTATAAGGTACATTGTAATTTTCTCCATTCTATTTTTTAAATCCAAATTGGTGAGATGAATGCTATAAAAATAATATTGGTCTATAGACGAATAATTATGGGGGAGAATGATTAAAGAAGAAATCCTTACGTTAGGGGAATATATTTTATTTTATAAAGGAATACAGTTATACAAGGTCAAAGTCAGATCCATAGGGGTATTTGATAACCTAATGGAGAGTTATTCATATTCAACTAGAATCACAATCTAAGAGGATGAAATGTTTTTTTAAGTTCAAATGTGATTAATTTTGGTCATAATATTATTTTATTAAATAAAATGATTATTCTTTTGAAAAAAGATGATATTATTGACTAAAAAAGATCCATTATGACATTTCTCATTCCTTTATATTCTATAAATAAAAAACGCATTTCCATAATAATAATTTTAATCTTTAAGGAAATTAAAATGAAACTACTATTCTAATAGAAATCATGTTTTTAACCTTTTATTTCTATTTATAATTTTTTTTCTTAAATTACCATAGTTATTGGAACAAATAAGATCCTTACTAAAACTTATAATTCGTAACTTTCTCAATTGTAATTCACTAATAAATGGGACTCTGATTCACAGTTTGTGAATTCTGAGTCATAGAAATTTTTTAATCTAATTAACACTTCTTAAATTCTCATTCACACATGTTTATCAATTCGATATACCATGTTTCTCTATTAAGAATATCAATATTTTTTAGATCTGATTCTCATGGATTTTTATAAGATACCTCTTTGTTTAAAGATCCAATTTTTCATATGATTAATAATGTTACTCTATTTTCCATATTTTAATGTTTTATATAATTTTATTCATACGAACTTAATGTTTCTCATGATATTTTCTTATACAAAATGATTCATCCAATCTGCTATTATATTAATGATGTATGTATCATATTTACTGGTCCCTGTGAAAAATTTACTAAAAATATGACTATTGGAGGAAAATGTGACCATTGAAGATATTTCCTATAAATATGTGGTTATCAGGATGATCCCAAAATAAACATACAAACTTTTGGATTTTTAATACATGTGAGAGTTGTTCAAAAACATACTTCTGGGAAATCCATGAAGGGATTAAGTGGCAATCAACATGTTCATCCTACATGAAATATTGTATAATCGTTGTTCTTCTTTGTGAAATAACAATCATTGTTAATTATGATCGGTGGCTTCCAAGCTGAAAGAAGACTAATGTACTGATTACATTCTAAATCAAGGGCTTCCAACTGAAGGAAGAAATAGGTGTCAATTTCCTACTTAATTGAGGTCATATGGGTATAACAATGTTGATAACTATCATCATATCAACGGATATTCTGATTTTCGGTAAGGCAGACATTAATGAATGTAAACAATAAGGTACCATTATCCATACTGTTATGGAGACATTACTATTTCAGTTAAAATATTTATACTATATTACATGTACTTCGAATTTTCGCTAAAATTTATAATAATTAAAAGCTGTTTCTTATACATTCTATTTGTTATGACACGGTTTTAATATTCTATACACTTTAAGGTATCATCATGTTTATGTATAACTATATTCTTGTTTTATTTCAACAACCATATATATTGGGGAAAAATAATTTTTCTTTATTATTAAAGAATATAGTTTTAGTGAATCTAATTTATTTAAACAAGTAAATTTTTTTTCTCAAGGCTATTTTTTTAACATAAAATTCAACCCCCTATTCTAATTTAGAATGTACATATATATTTATATCCTAAAAATATATATGTTTATTAATAAAAGTGATGTTAAAGGATATTACACATGGAAAATTCACTACTATAATCACATATTATTTTAATTATATTAAAACTCATCCCATAATCAATGAGAGTGTGATTCATCCACAACACATGTGAAAAAACATTTAGAAATCACATATTTTGATTTACAAGTTGAATGTTATATTGAGGGTTTTCTTCATACAATACAAATAAATTAACAAATATTATATGGAATTAAAATTTTAGTAAGTAATTTTCTATCCAAAATACTACCAAGAAAGTCACTGTCATAAAAAAATTAAATTTAAAATTATCTATAGAATAGAAATGTCATAATTCCATAAGTATCTTTTGAAAACAAAAAATATTTTTTATATCTTTTTAGTTGGATTTATTTGGACTGTCGTGATATCATTAATATATGAAAATATAAAAAAAATTACTAGGAAACTGTTATATAATTATTCTAAAAATCTTATAATACATTTTAATGTAGTTTGATCGTTGTGTTTCCCAGCATCATCAATATTAAGTGTATTTGAGGAACTTATTTGAGTACTAATACTTTTAGTATTTTTGTATACATACTTATTTGGAAGATCATTTATATAGTTATGTTGAGATATATTGGTACCATTTGATTTTTGATAAATATAAAAACCATGAAAAAATATAATCTCCACCATCATTCTCATATCAAACTTGAATTTCATTAGATTTACATAGGAATCTATAAACCATTTTTAGATGATCTAAAAGTTATTCTATAAATATAAATTTCAACAACCATAATTTTATTGTTAAAATTATATATAAAAATATTTATACTAGATATTGCCTTAGAATATTATTTTGTAATAAAAATCTTGTTAATTTATCAAAATTTGGTTATAGGGGTTTGTTTATGTCCATATAAAAATTTAGTATTTTTATAATTTATTCCATATTTTTTATTATAATCATTTTCAACAAGTATTTATTTATTTCTAATGATAATTCCAGTTTCATCTCATTTGATTCTAAAACCCCATTTTATTCTAATTCTTGATGTTTTATTAAGACCTTCCACCACGGTCCAGACATAATTTATTTGGAATTCATTTTTGTCACCTTTCATTGATTTCATACAACCCCGATCACAAAATTACTCATTTGGATTGTTAGGTTCAAATGGAAATTAAAATAAATATTTCATATTTTATCTCTAAAGGAACATATTGTCTTAACAGGTTAATGATTTATAGGATACAGCTAAATTAGGGTTTGTATTGTCTGTTCAACACTATAAAGAAGATATATTTCTTGACAAAATACTTCATAAACAATTTATGGAGTATTTTCATTATTAGAGGAATCTTATATCAAAGGGTAAGGATTACTTTTGGAAACCAAATCAAAGGAAGTTGGTTGGTATTATTTAAAAAAAGGTATTGTTTCATCAAATCTAACATTTATGTTTTCCACAAGAGTAGAATAATTTTTATTAGAAAATATATATACCATAGAAGAACATGAGAAACCTAAGAATATACCATCGCTGAAAATGGGTAAATTTTTTTGTAAGTTGTCTTTCGCATTCATAATGATTACATTGCATCCAAATACTCTAATGTATGAATATTTTTTTTGTCTTATCCACAACAAATAAATAGTTATATTAAAAAATTGTATAATTAAAACTCTATTTATAATATAGCTTGTAGTGAAAACTGCTTTACCTGAATAGTTTTCATAATTATTCAGTCAATATGTTTCTTGTTGTTTCTTGAGAAATAAAATTCATTCTTCAAACAACACCATTTTTATGTGTTATAGGGGATGAAAATGATGTGTAATGACATTCATAGTTTAAATATTTTCAACTCCAAATTTACAAATTATCCTCCACAATATCTGCATTTTTTTATCAATGTAATTTTTTTCCTATTTCTTACGTTATCTTCAAATGAAAAAAAAAATTCATATTTTGTTTCTATAAAAAATCATGTGTATCAAGATTGATCATAAAAAATAAAAAATTCATATTTCTTGTCTATAATAATAATAGTTTTTATTAGAGATATTAAATCCATGTTCATTGACTATAAAATAATAGGGTTGGAGACTTCACTAACTGATTTAATTATTTACTTATGTTGTTTACCGTATTGTTAAGGATCACAAAAATTTGAAAGAATCAAATATATCCTTTGGTAAATCCTTAAAAATTATTTTCATAATTAAAAAACATGTGATTCTGAGGATATAGTTCCATGACCTTCTATTGCATAAGAATGATTTATCTTCCATTGAACTACAGAAAGGTATGTCATGGCTTATAAGGTATTATATGTTTAGTTTGTATAAATTATCATGATTATGGGTATAAACAATGAATTCATACTTCGAATTGTGTAATGTACATTTATCACTCCTAAAATTCACAATTTTACCTTCATAGAATAATTTTATAATTCTTTTAAGCTATTGATTGAGGCTTTGGACAAATAATATATTTGAAATTATATATTTTCCAAGAATAAAGATATAACATATTGTGATTATTTCACCTCTAGAATTGTCTCATAAGGTAACTTTAATTACTTTCATAATTATTATATTTTCATAGAAATATTTATATCTAGTTATATGACCGGATCACCCACTATCATTGTACCATGTTATCTTGTTGTTGGTACTCCCTTTTTAACTTGTAATAATAAAATTATACATTCATAACCCAGACCTTCTTTCATCCTAAAATGGTAAGAAAAAAATTTAGGGATCCATAATTATTTTGAAAATTGGTATTTTTGGAACCCTAATGAAATGATTTAATTTAATGAGAATTTTTTTTATAATGGCCTCCACATCTACATTTAGTACATATGGATTCATTTTCCGGAACAAAGATATCGTTACTAAAAACATGTTTTTTGTTAGTATATCGCATTATTGAACTAGTATCCTGTGGAAAATGTTGTTTATACATTATATGAAATGTAATCTCCTATATTTACAATGTAATAATTTTAAAATATAAAATGGATTAATTTTGAGACTAGCCGTAGAGAAGGAGTGAATTTTTAAGGTTTGAGTGACTGAAATAAAATATTGATTAATATTAAAATATTTAAAATAATGCACAAATATAAAAAAGTGTAATAACATCTAAATTTTTTCCCAGATCAGAAATCAGAAGGCACCATTATGTTTAAAGCAATTTCAATACCCAAGGAGTGGCCTAACATCAGCAATCATGGGTAGACTATGAAATGTAGTTTTGGACGTTTTTAATGAATTAAATAAACTGAACAGTTAATTTATTTAACCATTCTATCAACAAAATGATGAAACGATGTGTAAGACCCATAGATTTTATGATATATATTCCTTTTAATTTCTTTGATGTCTTCTATTGTACACTACACCATGATTATCTTGTATTATACGCAACACCACATTATCTTGGAGTATACACAACACTATTCTTGGCATGTGTTACACAATATTTCAAGTTTGTTTTGTAGAAATTATTATACGCAAAATTATGTCTATATATTTTTTAATTTATAAATTAAATATGTTTTGATTATGTTATTATAAACACATAAGAGAGCTCGCACTACACGTAGCCCTGACTTGGCTTGCATTACACGCAATCACGACCTTCCTCGATAGCGTATGTAGTACGCAATTCTAGGATTCACTAAACAACGATATATTGTTATAATATTATTATTAACAAGATGTTATGAATATTAATAACTAAATTTTGAGTTTTATAACATTATTATTCATCGTACACATTTTCTAGAACATGGTATGAGAACAAAATAATTGTTTCTTGTAAAAAAGTTTTTTTAAATAAATGCAGTTTTGTGGCCTTTTGTTGGCGCACCCACATTAAATCTTGTTTTTGACATTTTTATAAGTTCAATTTGACAAAATAAAAATTTTCTTTGGAATCAGGATATTAATATTTACTTTGTATAAATTTTTCATATTAATCTGATAACTTTCATATTTTAATGAATAGTAAAAACACCCTATATTTTAAATAAAAACAACTATTTTCATCGTAATAATTTATATGGTTAAATTATAATATTTAATGGTTTTAAAGTATAAATAAAATAAATTTTTACCATTTAATATAATGTATGTCATTGGCATTGATTTTACATTGAATTCATTGGTAAAATCATTTCAATCTTTTGCAATGTTTTAACTTTCAAAGCTCGTTTTCTTAACAACGGAGTTAATTTTAAATTAATTTCTGAAACTTACTTGATTTTAATTAGGAAAAATTTATTCCATATTTGGAATCAGTATATCCAAATTATGTTAATAGACTACGTTTTTTGAACACTATGAATTGTAACTACGGTATATTTTATTTACCACAGTTAAAGATAAATTGTGTAATTGAGGGTAAATATAATTTCATAAAATTAACCTAACACATGTCTTAATATAATTGTATGATTATATTTCTTTCTAAAACATACTTAGGTAGAAATGTAATCTATTATAACCCACTTGGATGTGATTAAGACCTATAATTTATTTTATTTAATGAAAAGTTAAATATGTCTCACTCAAACTTTAATAATTAAATTATTTTTAATATAACGTTATAGAAAATATAAATTCTATTATAAATACTCATCTTAAACATAAAATGTTATTCTTCATTATGGTAATTTATTTTTCATTTTTAAGAAATATTTAATTACCTTAATAGCTTATACATTAATGATGCAAAAATTATTTACTTATTGAAAAATCAATAATATAGTTTTCTATAAAGTAATAATACCCATCAAAAGGCCCAAAAACATGACCAAAAATTATTGGACGAGTATATCTAAACCATAATCATCCATGTGTCATCTTGGGGATCATTTGGAGCTGAATAAAGGAGATTAGGAGATTTATATTATATTATTTTAAATGATGTCAAAGTTGTCACCTTCATAATATAATAAATATAAAAATTTATATGTTTTTATTTTAAGATGATAAATTCAAGTAAAAGTATTATTATAAAATATAGTATAATTATATTCATCAGAGTTTTTTATTTTTAATTTATATGCAACAAATAAATATATTAATTAATTATACAAAAATATTTTAGTAATTATTTTATTAAGGGAAATATCAAACAAATGGTTTTAAAAATATTAAAATAAATATTATATTAACTAATTAATGTTGTCCACAAATTTCCTAGAAGAATATTACATGTTAGAAGTATATTAAATATTTTTATTCGAATATATAATTTTTTTCGATTTTATTTAAATTCAAATAAATTAATAGTGTCAAAATTGACACAATTGTTATTTTATAAAAATTACATATTATAAAATTGTTTAAAAATCACAAAAATATTTAAAAATTATAAATTGAAATTTATATGGTCTAAAAATTCATAAAGTATCCAATTATGGAAATTTCACAACACATAAGTAATTATATATAACAATTAAAACTATATAATATTATTACTACAAATAAAATTAAATATATTAAATAAGGATAAGTCAAGTTGATAAAATTGAAAATAAATTAAAAACGTGTCAAAATCTTATTGGGTGATGATATTAAAAACCTATCTCATCTAATATTATAATTTGAGTCATTTATTGAGGTTTTTATGTGGGTTTTGAATTTATTATAAATTAATATATTTAGGTTTCCCATGGGGCCCCTCTCCTCCCTTAAAAAAAGGGAACCTCCTCCCTCTCCTCCTCACGCCACTTTGAGCCTTCAAGAATGGCCAAAACCTAACCATTTCTCTTTTCCACTTTCCTAGAAACATACTATAACTCTTTGTCTTCTTCAAAGACAAACATTAGTGACCTAAGAGGAGGTTTAAAAGAGGTCTCATGTCCTTTGAAAAATAGATACAAAACAATAGATTCAAATGATATATATATCGTATCCAACTATGACTTTAATATCTAACAACCATCATAGTGTATCATACGTAAAACCATTAATCCTAACATACGAAAAGGAAGAATATGAATTAGTGATCTCAGTTGCTTAGTAAGGGTACTAAAAGTATATATTCATTATTATATAAACATAAAATAAGAATTATGTTATCATAACATGATCTTAATATTTAATAACCATACCTGTTGTATGATAGATCAGAATATAGAGTCATGTTGTAAATCATAAAAGATCACAATACATGAATCATAAAGAAATCAAAGAACATAAGTGATGAGAGTAAAATATTGGTATATGGAAATATTTAATTGAATAAAAATCATATAAAAATGGTTAACTTTCCAAGGATCCCTTCTAAGACTATAATTTTGCATTTGTTTCACTCCTCATTCCATTGTGTCATTATTTCATGTTTAGTCCCAATACTGTTATGGTTGACAGATTCCCCTTCTAAATGGTGTTCACTCCTCATTCTATACCTTTTTATCATAAAAGATATCAATATATAAAATATTAATGGGAGGGATATATAAGTATGGGCCCACCCAATAAAAAATCATAATATATTTATATGTGTTTCATAAGATCATATATAATGTTTCATATATCATAACCCATGGAAGAGATAAATGATACATAAAATTTCAACATTTAGTAAGAAATTAACCCATTGAAATATAATGGGTTTCATTATCATATCATAATCATAAGGATACACCTTCGAAGAAATCTCAAATGTTGTTATACATGGATAAAAACTATATTAAATCATATCTAATGTCAAAGGATGTACTCCTGGATGAATAAATCTGTTAAAACAACACATGGATATGTTTTTAGGAAAATATTATTTTCACATTGAAATTAATTCTTTAAAATATATAAATTATGAAAATATTGTTGAAATATTTATTGTTTTAAAATTATTGAAAATTTTAAATTAATCTTAGAATCATTGAGAAGATGTGATAAATCAAAATTATATTCATATTGTGTATGATAAAATTAAAATTTCTTTTAAATTTTCAATGAAAAGTCAAAAGTTTCTCATTTCAAATATTACAAAAAGATTAATTTTGAATAATTTTGTAAAAAATTTAAATCATTGGTAAAAATGAATAAAAATATTCATAAAAATTAATATAAATTACATATTTTTTTGAAATATTGATATAGAAGAAAAATGAATCTTAACAAAATAGATAAATAAATTCATTTTTTCATTAATAAAATTAAATCATTCCATGGAGTATCAAATTAAAATAAAATGAAATGGAAATAATAAATATGAATAAATATACAATGGATTCGAAAATATATGAGTTATAGATTGTTATATCATAAAATTGTATCATCATAAACTTCATCATAAACAAACCTAGTAAATAATAAGTTTGTAAAATAAAACTTGAAAATCATTTATATCTATCGAATCAGAACCTCTAAAATGTGATATCATTATATATATATTTATCCAAACAAATCATGGTATTCATAATAAATGAAATTAATGGATTCTATGTATATCACATTAACGAATCTAGTTGTGAATATTTCTTATGACCCACAAAAAAATAATGGATTATAATCACTTTCATTTAATTTTAATTTCATAAAATTTTCTCTAACCTCCATGATAATAAAAATAAATTTATTATAATTAAATAAAAAATTTAATTAAATACTTTAAAAACTATTTATGACCCATTTATAACATTTAAAAACTATTTTATTAATAATTCCTTCATAAAATCTCTATTTTTGGGTGGTAAATGTTTTCTTTTTCAGTATATTGTTTTTTCTATAGTTTACCCATTAGTGTGATTAGGGTTCCATATTATCCATATTTTTAATCATTATATAAATATCATATATATTCATTATATATATCTACACTCATCCATTAATGGCAGTGATAGAAAAATTAAATACTACGTTGATGGAAATGGTAGGTCGTACGTATGAATTAATGTTGTTTTCATCATTTGATGGATAAAATGAAATAAAGTTAAGTAATATTTCAACTTTATTATATATATATACATATTTTAGATAAATATATCTTTACTACCATAAAATTAATGTTACATTGAAAAACAAATCACATACCTTCAGGGAGGGGGTAGCCCACACGTACGTTGGAGTGACATCGTAACATTTCAAAACAATGGAATGAATGTTGGTACTAAGATATTATAATTATAAAATAATAATTATGTAAAATATATCCATTATAAACATTAAACCCATCATGATACCCATCAATGAATTAATGTGATGGATAATAAATTATATCACTATTTGGGGGCGGTAGTCCACACTTTTGCATGAACAATACATTCACTACGTATTTGATTAAATGGTGGGTGGAAATTGGGAGATATTTATTCATAATAAAATTTATGAATATTGAGGGTAAAAAATTTATTATTTTATGATGAATAAAATATATTAAATGTATGTATAATCTGAAATACATAGAAATAGGATTGGTAAGATGATTACACCTTATTGAGAAGGAATTCATTAGACCCTTCCATAAAAACCATTTGAATTACCTTTTAAGAATACCGTATCCTATACATAGTGCATAAGAAATTTTAAAAGATAGCATTTATGTGTTATATTTTTCTTTATGGGTCAATTTGGTCTTGGGAATAGAAAGGAGTGTGTCCTTTTATAATGGATGGAAATTGCACACTTTGAATTACTAAAATGAATTTAAATAATTAATTATTTTCTCAAGTATAATTCATTCAAATTACAGAGAATAAAAAGAATAAGAAATACTATTGTAAAAATATAATAATATAATAAAAATGTACATATTTTTTTTATTCCATTTTAAAACATATCTCTTGGTTCACCCACTTAAATATATGATTTTAACCTAAACTACAGTAACAGGATTTTCAATATTAAAATATTATAAATTTACATATATGATCACAATTAAAAAAAAATTATAATATTTGAAATTTTAGTTAATTTTCCATCTTAAATTTACTAATGAAATATTTTTATTATTTTTGAATATGTTATTAAAATATCATTTAACAAAAAATATCATTTAGATAAATTTACCAATATTTATTTAATTTTTTAAAAACATGAATACATGTATATAATTTGAATATTAATTCTTTTTCCAATAAATGGATATTATTAGTAACCATAAAATTCATTTTATATAATAATTCATCAAAAAATTGGCTTTTATGTCTAAAAAATATTATAAAATTGTTTATCAATTACTTTCCCAAGATTGATTTCAGTGTTGTGTAAGTATTTTAAGGTAGTAATTTCATCATTAAGAAAATGATAAAAAATTATTTCTTATTTAATATAAACCTTTATAAGAAAACATGTCTTATTATTTATACTTGTGTAAAAATTTTATAGATAATAATTTCAAGAGAGTGACATTTTAGATGTCTGAACCAAATATTGATTCCACTAATACTGGCACCTAATCCCACCAATGATAAGTCCCAAAGGGTTTTTCCTATCCCCACGAGCAGGAAAAAAGGGTCTGGGTATCAATAAATTTGGTTTGGTAATGATTTAACCAAGTATGAAAGCATAAAACATTAAAAACAATCAATAATATGAATATGAAATTTTTATGCCCAACAAGTCTTAACAAATACCAAATCTGAATACATGGTTTTAAATTAAGAATTAGAGGTCCAAACATAAATAAACATGGAATAAAATCATCCACAAAGACTCCACATGAAAATGGGTCATCACCCCCGAGTCGTCTCCACAACAATGCACAATAAGAGGGGAATAACAACCCGAACCGCCTTCACCCAAAAATTTTCCGTTACCTATGTCAAAAATAATAAAATATACTTAAACCCAAGGGGTGTATGTATGGTGTGATACTAATCCCAATAATATCCCCCCAAAATATTCCAAACAGTATGCAATAAAAGGTGAAAAAACATATAGTTGTAATATGTAAGGAAAGTGGTGATATATTCTAAGAAATGAAACATTCAATTGAAAACAGTTTTCAAAATAAAACATTCATCATGATTACACATTTTAATAATACATGTTATCTAATTTAATTTTCATACAAACACACCCTAATACAATTATAAATAGAGCAAATCCAATGAGCACCAAAACTAAGAACACACCTAGGCACTAGACAGTCTCGGGACTTATGTACCTCGTACCTCAGTGTAAAGTAACCATAAAAAACCCCATTCTCGTGCATGATCCACTAGTAGTGAGAATAACCATAACCTAGTGTTCCCCTATCATCATAATTATTATTTAATTAGTGTTTTCATTATCCAAAATGCTAAGTGGAATAGGGACAAAACCCATCTGGATCACTAGTCGTACTAGTACATATATTCCCACCTAGGAACTCGGGCTTCCCCCTTTGTGGTAAAACAATTTCAGCATACTAAATACACATATATGAATATAAAAACTCCACTACTGGTCACAAAAAAAACAAAACAGTAGCTATTCACACTTTATACCACTTAAAACACGCAACAAAACTTTTTTATTTTCAATAAAACAACTTCTCAAAATCTCACATTGTTTTGCACCCAACACTCCTTGAAATACACACTTTTCACATCATGTGCACACATAAAAGTTAAAAAAAATAGAAATGGAAACACTATACCCTTAAATGAAACAAATAAATTTGTTATTTGGCATCCTCATATTAACCAATAAGTTATATATTTTTAAAACCCTCATTTTCACACAAAAATGGCACTTAAAATCCCCATGCTTCACAAACACCATTTAAACAAAATTTCTCAGAAAAAAAGAATTAAATAAACCCAAAAACGATATTTTCACCCCTAATACATTTCAATAATATCAACAATGTAATTATAGGTCACCCCCAAATGAACCAATAAAATATTTCAATGAAAAACACCCATTTTCACACAAAAATGGCACTTAAAATTCATTCGCTTTACAAATGCCACTACAAAAAAATTTGGAAGAAATAATAAAATGCGATAAAAAATAAAATAATACAAAAACATAATTATTTGTCAGAAGGGTTGCATACATATTGGAATCTCCTACCAAAATGGTTAAAACTTTGAATCCTTTGTGCTATAATTCAATCTCACCACCACCACACCTCAAAGAAGGTAGATCATGCCTAAAATCAAAATACTGGACAATGAAATCCCATATTAAAACCATAGATTTGAAACCCTAACCTCTATTCATTGGGTGCTTCAAATAAATTGGGTGAAACTTCATATAAAAGGGAGTAACTAAGAGGGAGAGACACTTACTTGAGATTCTGTGAAGTTTCTCCACCAAATCCCCCTTCAAAATGGATATCAAATGATGGATTAAGAAGACTTGAGGGTGGACATGGATGAAATACTAAAATTTGGGAAGATAGTGGAGAGTTTGGATAAATAATGGGCGGGAAAATAATTAATTTTAACACCTTTTTAATTACTTGGACATAGGCGCACAATTTGTGTGCATAGTTTGGAAAATCGTGCACCTAAATCGTGCCCCCTCCTTTATCCCCTAAAAACATATTTAAAATCCTCCAAAATTTGTGGGGGATTTTGGAAGAAATTGGGGGGATGTTAGGATAAAAAAATAATCAATATAAATACCTTTAATGGAGAACATTGGTGTTACTATTCTCCCCACCCTGAAAAAATTCTATCCTAGAAAGTCGACTAGAGGCTTGATCAAAAAACAAGAATGGGTACTCATCCTCAACCCATGAATTCCACTCCTAGGTTTCATGTGTATCACTACCATGCTTCCAACGAAGCCAAAAAAGAAGAATGGACTTCCCTTGAAGAACCTTCTCTTGGGATTCCACTATTTTCACTGGTCGCTCAAAAACTGACAAGTTAGGCTCTATATTCAGTTCTTCCCAGTACATCACATGGGATGGATCCGGGATTTATTTCCATAACTGGGAGACAAGGAAGAAGTGATGGATGGATTTCAACATAGAAGGCAAGGAAAGCCTATAAACCACCTTTCAAACATCCTCGGTGATCTAATAAGGGCCGACATAATGTGGCTTCATCTTCCCTTGCTTCCCCAAACGATGATGGACCAGAAGAGGATCCACATTCATGAATATCATGTCAACCACAAAGAACTCTACGTCTCCATGCCTACAGTCGTAATATGTTTTATGGAGCCTCTGAACTACCAATAATTTCTTCCTGATCAACTTGACCTTCTTATACGTCTCTTGCACTAGACTCGGCCCTAGTAGTGTGGTCCTACCTACCTCAGTCCAACATAGGGGGGACCGACAAGGCTGACCATAGAATGCCTCAAAATGATCCATTGGAATCATTGATTGGTAACTTTTATTATAATAAAACTCAACCAATCCCAAATGCTTATCCCAATAACCACCAAATTCCAAAACACATGCACGTAGCATGTCCCCCAAAATCTGATCCTCCAGCTCTATTTGACCATCCATTTGAGGATGATATGACATGATCATCTCAATATAAGACCCCAAGGCCTCTTGGAGGCCTTTCTAAATATAATAAGTGACACGAGGGTCTCTATCTGAGACAAATGATGATGAAACCTTGTGGAGCCATACCACCTTCTGAATATACAAACGGCCCAACTCATCCACCTTAGCTGTATATCTGATCAGCATGAAGTGGGATTATTTGGTTAGATGATCAATCACCACCAAAATATAATTTTTAACCAGCTGTGTACAAGTAAATACAACAATGAAGTCTATGGTGACCTCATCCCACTTCTAGGTAAGAATGGGTAACGACTAGAGAAACCCGGAGGGCCTTTGATGTTATTCTTTCACCTACTGGCATGTGTAGCATATCGACACAAAGTACACAATGTCTAGACTCATAAAAGGCGACCATAACTGCTGAGGGACATCATAACACATCATAGTGGAACCCTTATGGACATCCCACTAAGACTGGAGTCTATCCTATGTCACCACCTTTTGCAGAGATGATCCCACTATTGAATGGCCCTTGAAGCACAAGATACCCTCAGGAGATGTTGGCCAATCCGAGGAAATCTCTCTACTATGAAAAAAGGTCATCAACAGCTGAAAAATATCATCACTAGTCTATTCCCGCTAAATAAACTCCACGAGAGAAGGATTCAATTGAACATTGTCCAAGAACACACCCAATTTTGGATCATTGGACTCCACATGCATCTGAGCAAAGAGCCCCATCAATGTCCCCTCATCATTGGAATTCTTCATGGTCTACATTAGTACCTTTCTACTCAAGTCATCCAACACTACATTTCTTTTTCTGGGGTTATAAACATTGTTGAAGTCAAACCCCTGCATGTACTCTGTCCCACTGTGTTTCCTCAGATTGAGGTCCCTCTACGAGAAGATATAGGCCATGCTTTTGTGATTATAGTAGACAACAAACTTATACCCAATAGGTAGTGATTCTAGGTCTTAAAATCATACATCATTAATACTAACTACAAGTCGTGGGTTGGGTAATTATTTTTTTTGCGGTCAGAGTTGGTGAGAGCCATACGCCACCACATGATCATCCTGCATAAGCATGCACCCAGGACTTATAACTGATGTGTCTCAATAGAGCACATATACCTTTCTATCCTATGGTAAAATCATAATGGGGGTGGTATTCAACCACCTATTTATCTCCTAAATTGATTCTTGGCATTCTGGGACCCATAAAAGCTTCACCCCTTTCTGGGTGAGCATGGTCATCAGTGAAGAAAGCTGAGAGAAATCCCAAACAAATCACCTATAATAACCAGCTACGACAAGGAAAGTTCTGATTTCAAACACATTCTTCGGATTCACCCATGACATGACCACACTAATCTTCTTGGAGTCCACTAAAACCACCTTATATGAGATCAAAAGCCCCAGAAATTTCACCTCCCTGATCTAGAAAGTTCACTTTGACAACAGTTCATAGAGGCGATGATCCCACAAATTTCCAAAAAACAATCCTCAGGTGATGTTCGTGTTCCTCATCAGTGCATTATTATACTAGAATGTCATCCAAAAACACCACAATAAAGGAATCGAGATACTGGTGGAACACCCTATTCATGAGTGTCATAAAGACCACTAGATCATTGGTCAATCCTAATGGCATGACAAAATAATCATAGTCATTGTACCTGCTTTGGATGGATGTCTTAATGATATCCTCCTCTTCCACCCTATGTTTATGGTATCCGAAATGAAAGTCCATCTTTGAGAACCACTTTTTCCCCTTCAATTTATAAAACAAAAGATCTATTCTGGGTAAAGGAAATTTCTTCCAAATTGTTACCTTATTCATCATCCGATAGTAAATGCATAATCGGAGGGATCTATCAACCTTTTCGGGAACAAAACAAGAGCGGCCCTACGAGAGACATTCAAGTGAATTAATCCTCTGGAATATAGGTCATACAAATGTATCCTTAATTCTCATAGCTTGGAGGGGGCCATGTGATATGAGGCAAGATATATTAGATGTGTTCCCGGTGCCATATCAATTTACAACATCACATCTCGCTCTGGGGGGAAACCTAAAAAAGCATCCATTAATACCTCCAGAAATGCATTAAATACATGAGTTAGTTCACCTTCATGAGAAATACCATCATCCTCTAATGAGACCTACAATAAAAGGAAGATATTACTTCCCAACTCTAGGAGTGGAGGTCCTTCGCAACCCGATCGAGGATCCAATTCTCTAAGAAAAACCTAACGACACCCATCAGGTGCCGGGAAACTCAATCAGCACATGTAGAAATCGATGTGTACGTATAAGTGTACTAGAAAATACATTCTAATTATCATGTTAAAAAGATCTATATCTAAGAACAAGAGATCCCAATCCATCTCAACCCCTGATACGGAAAGCGCACATGATGGGAACCTAAAACCCTATTCCTTCTTCTTTCCCAATGGTGTCACCAAATCCATCACAAAAGTCAAAAAGTTGGTTGGAAATTTATAGCATCCAAAAAAATTGCAGAAATGAATAAAACAAAGGAACCAATATCAAAAACTACACCAATAATAGAATATGCGTTCAGAACGGTACCTTGAACTGTCGACGATCCCACCTCTGATCCTGCTAGTGCATGATCCACTGCATAGAGGTGTCTCGTCTCTACATGAGGATGACCTCTAGTCTATGGTTATTCCCTAAACTGGTTATGTCCATAAGATGACCCAGCCTTACCCCCATGGCCACCAAATCAAGATCCTGCCACCCTCAATGGATATAACAGTGCTGGAACTCTTCTGGAATCCACTAACCCTACCCCACTCTGAAGTGGGAATGCCCCCCAAAAGCATTGTAGATGACCCATAACTTCAAATTGGTAATAGGGATTTGAAGTAAGTAGGCATGTTGGTTGGATGTGTCATGTCCCCCCACACTAGTTGCAGATGACTGATCTCACATCAGAAGCCATAGTTGAAAAATTCCTGGAATACTAGCCTGAACTAGAACCACCCTTCATCACCTTCTCCTATCGCTTCCTTTTCTTATTTGAGGAGCATCCACTGCCCAATACTGATACAGACCCAGAAAAACCAGCCCTACATTTATGGTAAATCTCTAGCATACACACCCGGTCAAAGACCTCAGTATAGGTCCTCGGCTTGAACAAGAAATCCTGGGAGTATATCTCTAGTCACAAGCCTTTCCCAAACCTATGGGCCTTCACATGTACATTCATGAAGATTTTAGGAGCATAACGAACCATCTCAGTAAAACAGTTGGCATACTCTGTGACATAAAGATTACCTTGAACAAGATTCATCAACTCTTGGGACCTGGAATCTTCCAAGACCTCAGGGTAGTATTGTTCACTGAATACAGCCTTGAAATCTCCCAATGCATCGGATCATTATTCCCAGTATGAAATACTAACTCTCACCACTTTCTTCTATGTCCCTCAAACAAAAAATCCACACACTTCACCCTGAGCTATTCCATTGTATCCAAGAACATGAACATATGCTCGATCTTTTCTATCCATTCCTCAGCTTCCTGGGTTTCTATGGTACCTCGGAATGTAGGAGGATTATATATCAAGAACTCCGGATCATTGTCTTTTCTAAGAACCATCTCTTCTACCCTAATAAGAATGGGAATAAGCCACGATCCCGATCCAAGAGGATGGACAACCCATACCAAAGCCCCAACTAGCCTCTAATCAATCAGTGTGGGAGAAATCACTCCGGCTTCCTCCCTTTGGTGCATGGGAGATTTCAAGGGATGCATGTTGCTACAAAATGAAACAGTCACAAAATCAATATTCAATACCAAAATATTGAAAAATTTAATCAAATATATCAAATATACACTATATAAATACATTACATAAAAAGAGAAACAACTACTCCACCCCCACCCGATGTCCACGTGTGGTCTGCAGCCCACACGTCTCATCCGGAAGTGAAGTCAATCAGACAATTCCAACGTTACCTGGCGACTCAATGTCTACCATGAGAGGTGCGGGCTAGGAAACCTACTCATAACCAAAACCTTGATCCCCAAAATTTCTAGTTTATGATTATCCCGACTTATCCCAAAATAGTAATATAACCCAAAAACATTGGCCTCCTCTGATATCATTTTTTCACAAATTCAATCTGTTCTCCACTAATACCGACACCAAATCAATACCATTACAAGGCCCGAAGGGTTTTCTATATCCCCATAGGCTAGAAGATGTGCACAGGTATCTAGAAATTGTTTAGGGAATGATTTTCCTTTTTATGAAAGTATAAAACCTAAAAACCACTCAGTAATATGAACATTAAATTTTCATTCCAAAAAAATCTTAAAAACCAGATCTGAAAAAATGGTTTTAAATAAAGTAAAAGAGGAAAAAAAATAAATAAAAACAGCATTCAAACATCCACATACTCCACATGACAAGGGTTCATCACCCTCGAGTCGTCTCCACAACATTTCACCATAGGAGGGGACTAACAACCCGAACCACCTTCACCCGAGGCATTGCCTTTAACTATGTCAAACATAATCTAGTATACATTCACCAAATGGGTGTATGTAGGGTGTTATCCTAATACCATTAAGATACCACCCAAGCCTTCCAATGATTATGCAATACCTGGTGAAAAATCATGTAGTTTTAATATGTAAGGAATGCGACGATAAATTCCGATAAATGAAACTTTCAACTGAAAGTAGTTATTGAACGAAAACTTTCTGAATGTTAAAACATTTGAATAAGAAATGTTAGACACTATAATGTGAATACATACACACTCTATTAAAATGTTATATACCAAAAATCTAATGATCACCAAAACCGGGAACACCCCTAGGCACTAGACAGTCTCGAGCCCTATGTACCGCATACCTTAGTGTAAAGTAAACATAGAAAAAACTGTTCTCATGCATAAGACAATAGTATTGAGAATACCCATAACCTATTGTTCCACAATCATAATCAATATGGATTATTAATAGTTTTCGTTATCCAAAATTCTAAGTGAAACAGGGAAAAAACTCATCAGGATCACTAGTCGTACTAGTACATATCTACCCACCTAGGTACCCGAGCTTCCCCCTTTGTGCTCAAACAATTTCAGTATACTACATACATCTCTTTGCATATTAAATCACCAATAATGGTCACAAAAAAACAATACAATATCTATACACATTGTATACCACTTAAAACACATAATAAAACGTTTTGATTTTCAATAAAACAACATCTCAATATCTCACATTGTTTTGCACCCAAAACTCCATGAAATCCCCACATTGCACATTGTGTGCACACTTACAAGTCAAAAACAAAAACATGGAAGCCCGATAATATTCTATAAAACCATAAATTCAGTTATGGGGATGCCCCATATGAACCATGAAGTTATATATTTTTAAAAACCCCATTTTCACACAAAAATGGCACTTAAAGTCCCCATGCTTCATAAACACCATTAATGAAAACATTCACAGCAACAACCAATAGGAATAAGCATTAAAATGATGATTTTAAACCATAGTAAATTTAAATAAAATCACCTAAGTAATTCTATAGAATATCCAAATTAACCAATAACATATTTCTTGGAAAAACCCCCATTTTTACACAAAAATGGCATTTAAAATTCATTCTCTTTACAAATGCAACAAAATAAATTTTTTTCATAAATAATCAAATGATATAATCATAAAAACAATACAAACGTGGAAATATAATTCAGAAGTACTGCATACAAATTTTAATCACCTACCAAAATGGTTAAATCCATGAATCGTTTGTGCGAGAATTTAATCTCACCACCACCGCACCTCAAGGAAGGTAGATCGATCCTAAAATCAAAAGATTGGACCAAGAAAACCCAAGGTTAAACACTAAGATCTAAGCCGTACCCTCTAGTCATTTGGAAATTAAATGAAATTGGATGAAACTTTATGTAAAAGGGAGGAAATAAGAGGTATAGACACGTACCTGAGATCATGTGGAGTTTCCCCACTAAATCCCACATCAAAATTGAATTCAAATGATGGTTTGAGAAGCCTTAAGGGCTACCATGGATGAAATAGTCGAATGGGGGATGAAAGGGGCGAGTAAGGATATATCATGGGAGGAAAAATAGGTAATTTTAACCCATTTCTAATGGCATAGACATAGGTGCATAGTTTGTGTGCACGGTTTGGCAAAACGTGAACCTAAATCGTGACCCCTCCTTTCTCTCCTCATAACATCTCCAAAAGCCACCAAAACTTGTGGGGGGTTAGGGGGGACTTATGGAGGAATTTTGGATAAAACTATAATAAATATAAAATAATTTAATTAATTACATGGGTGTCCTCTATCCCCATGGGCTGGAATAAGTGCCTGGGTAACAATAAATTTAGATTGGGATCTATTTACTGGAGTATGAAAGCACAAAAATTAAAAACAATCAATAATATAAATCTGAACTTTTCCTTCCAAATAAGTCAATAAAAAACTAGATATTAATACATGGTTTAAAATAAATTTTAATAGGTCCAAATATAAATAAAAATAGCAACAAAAAATCCACAAAAACACCACATGACAAGGGGTCATCACCCCCGAGCCGTCTCCACAACACTGCACTATAAGAGGGGAATAACAACCAGAACAACCTTCACCCGAGGCTTTTCCTTTACTGGTGTCCAACATAATCATGTCTAATTACAGAAATGGGGTGTAAGTAGGGTGTGATTTTAATCCCAATAGGATACCACCCAAATATTCTGAAGAGTATGCAATATAAGGTTAAAAATCAAGAAGTTTTAACTTTTACGGAAAACAGCCATAAATTCCATGAAATGAAAATTTCAACTGAAATTTTTTTTCAAAGTAAACCTTTAATAATTTAAAAAATTTTAATAAGAGATTTTATCTAATGTAATTTTCCTTTAAATACACCCTTGTACAAGGTTAAATACCACAAATCCAATGGGCACCAAAACTGGGAACACCCTTGGGCATTAGATCGTCTCAAGCCTTATGTACCTCGTACCTCGGTGTGATGTAACCATAGAAAAATCTATTCTAATTCACAATAAATTGTTAGGGAGATTACCCAGAACCTATTGGTCCCTTATCATCATTAATATTGTTTAGTTAGAGTTTTCGTTAACCGAAATTCTAAGTGAAACATGAACAAAACCCATCTTGATCACTAGTCATACTAGTACATATATTCCCACCTAGGTAACCAAGCATCCCCCTTTGTGCTAAAACCATTTCAACATAATAAATACATATTTTTTCGTATAAAAACACTTGTACTATTAAAAAACAATTTATTATCTATACACACATTATACAACATAAAAAATAAAACAAAACATTTTTATTTTCAGTAAAACAACTTCTCAAAATCTCACATTGTTTTGCCCCAAAACTCATTGAAATCCCCACATTGCACAACATTTTCACACTTAAAAGTCACAAAAACCGAAATTTTTTCACAATACCCTTCAATGAAACAAACAATTCATTTATTTGGAATCCCCATATGAACCAGTAAGTTGTATTGTTTTTAACCCCCCCCCCCATTTTCGTACAAAAATGGAGCTTAATGTCCCTATGTTTCACAAACACCATTAAAACATAATTATTTAGAAAAAACAAAAGGGAATAAAGATAAAAGAATTATTTTAAGCCTTAATATATTTAAATAAAATAAAATAAGTAGTTCTAGGGTATCCTCAAATGAACTAACAAAATATTTCTATGAAAAACCCCCATTTTCACACAAAAATGAATCATAAAATTCATTTGATTTACAAATTCCACTAAAACCAATTTTTACAGCAATAATAAAATGCGATAAACATGAAAGTAATATAAAAAAGAAAGATAAGTCAAAAATATTGCATAAACATTTCAATCACCTACCACAATGGTTAAAACCTTGAATCCTTTGTGCGAGAATTCAATTGCACCACTGCCGCACCTCAAGGAAGGTAGTTCGAGCCTAAAATCAAAATATTGGACCATGAAAACCTATGTTTAAACACTAGGTTTGAAACAATTCATTTTGGTCATTTTGAAATTCAAATAAATTGGATGAAACTTCATGGAAATGGGATGAACTAAGTGAGAGACACACTTACATTAGATTGTGTGATGTTGCTTTACCAAACCCCTATAAAAATGGAGTTCAAATGAGGTTTTGAGAGGCTTTGAGGGATATCGTGGATTTAATCTTCCAATGGGGGAATAAAGGGGCGAGTTATGAAAAATAAAAAGAGATAAAAGAAGTAATTTTAACACATTTTCAATGATCTAGATGTAGGCACAAAGTTTAGGTGCATGGTTTGGCAAACCGTGCACCTAAACCATGCACCCTCTTTTCTCCCTTCAAAACACCGCGAAAAGCCACCACAATTTGCAGGGAATTAGGGGGGACATATTTGAGGATGTTAGTACAAAAATATGATAAATATAAATTCTATTAGTTAATAACATGGGTTTGGAATTAGAATTTTCATTACATTAAATGATATTAATGGGGTTGTTATGTGAAAAAATGATACAAAATTCAATATATTATAATTTGAGATGGATATGGTATAATTTTCCCCACAAATGAAATAATGTAATGATTTGTGTTGATTTTGAGAACCTAAATCATTAAATTAAAACTATTTTATCCATTTTACCTATACCGGGATGATATATATTTATTAAGGTTATTATTCATAAGAACCGTAAATTTGAGAGAACTATTTAATAAATATTGAGATCATAATTTCAAACATGGAATCCAATTTTCCTTATTAATTTACCATAAATGGAATAAATTAATTTTCCAACAAATTTCCCAATGAAATATATTTATTTTTTTAAAGAATAATATTTTGATATAAAACTTGATTTATTCAAATTTTATTACACGTAAAAATCCTTAGATGAATGATAAAAAGATTTAATGAATATATAATCATTAAATTCCATTAGAATAATTAAATAATAGTTATTAGTATATTTTTTCATTGAATTCATCCTTGACTTATAATTATTTAATGTTTATTTTGTTTACAGATTCCTTTTATTCCATGATCTTATGATTACTTAATCATTATGTCATTCTCAAATATGTTTATCCATGAAACTTTTCTCCTATGATATCTTATTATTAATTTTTACTCACATGTACACTTAATTATTATCTTTATTCTCTAAAAAGGATTTATAGATCACAAATTTTATTAATGTATTCTCCATGTTATCCTATGCACTTTTATATACTCAAACTGAATTACTAACTCATTATGGAGATAAAAATAAAGGCTATTTATTTAGATTCTTTTTGAACAAATATAATCCTATTATTTTAAGGATAAAGGTAATATCAATCTTTTTCTTGTTCTAATTTGATATATCTATTAAATATCATTTAATAAGATGTGCCAAAAGTAATGGGTCAATATATTCACAGTATACATTGATGAAGGTATAATTTTATAAACATATAGACTGTCTTCTTCATTTAATGACATGAATGCCACTGCATTTTAAATTTGAATTTACTGTAATATAATTTCATAAATGGTGTTGTCGGAATAAATTCCAAAAGGTTATACAAATACAAATGATTGACAAAGAAAAATTATTCTATGGATAATTTTTCTACAGTCAGTAATCTTACATTTAATAATGTTAATGATACAGATATTGTAATTTATAAAAATGAATTACTATTTATATTGATATGTATGATATTCAAAAGAAACATTCATATTCTAAATCTAAACTCCTTTGATGGTCTTTAATATAATCATGTTCATCAACTACTATAATCTCTCTAATTATGATATTTATTAAAGATCATGTGGCCAATTATTATTCACCTACCCATGAACAAAATGTTAATCTCTTCATCACATCACTAATAATATCATACAATCCAATATAGTCTAAATTCAACAGAATAGAATTTATATAACCTTATAATCATTTGAATTTCAAATAAAAAATTTGAAATGTCAAAAAACATACAACGTATCCCTATTTATTCGCATCCATTACATCTTATTTTAATTGATCCACTCCAATGTGATTCAAAATGGTATTTATTGAATATTTAAATCAATATAAAAGAATTTTTTTACTTATATATGACAAATCATGATTGAATTATGTAATACATGGAGATTATGATTCCGCACCCATCGTTGTAGCATGATGAATGATTTTTTCCTTCAACTGTTTTTTCTATTCTCACGGTTGTGATGTGGATCACATCATCATACGGAATCATTATATACAATTGATAAAATCCTTAATAACCCCTCTATCCAAAACATACCTTCCATAATGGAGTCACATTATCTATATAAATATCTTCGTATTTATCATACATTTATCTTGGCTAATAAACCCATGGTTCGAAGATCAAAACACAAGAAAAAATATATCCTTTCAAATATTAAAATCACCCTCGTCTTGTTATAGAGATTATCTTATGTAGTGGTATTCATATCATCTTTTTGTAATTGAATTGATTTATTTTGTGGAATTGTTAAATGGAATGCAGAATATTCCACCTCATATGAGTCCGACATATAAAACACCACCAAGATGTGGATACAGTTTTACTCTATATATAAAAAACATTCCTTTAACCAATCCTAGAAATCATTCCCCATAATATGAGTTTCATCCTACACAGAAGGTTATCTTGTCAAATGTATATACTAACATCATAGTCCTATTCTCATATAAATCTATCACAAATCAGTAACTCTCCTATTTAATTTCATTTATTGATGGAGGATTTTTATTTGGACCCTTTGAAACGTGAGTTTCTTATGTTTTTAACATGAGGGATAACACATTTTTAAAATTCATACCACTACTGTGGGATGATCAGTAGAATTACGGCTTGAGGTACCTCAAAAAACTAGACATATCCATATATTATAATATTACTATTTTTTAAATATCTTCTCAGATTATTTCATCATGTACATACACGTTCCATGGGTTCCCTTAACTACATATAAAATAGTGTAAATAGTTTCCTATTTTTCAGACTATAACTTCCACATTACTCAAATCAATTCACACCATCTCTAATGCCATGATTGGTAGATATTGTATCATCAAGATATGTGCCTACTTATATGTAATTGATCTTGGTGGGTCCCATAAGATCAATCGTGCCTCCCGATACAAAATATGATGTTGAATATCCATGATGGACCTTAATAGTATGGTGGGGATAATATACCCTCTTCCATTATGGTAGTAGACCATCAGTGGGATAAATGACTAAAAAGAATAATAATAACAAATATGAACCAAGAAAATTTAAAAAATCCTTATATATAATGATAATTAGATATTTTAATTCATAATCAATAACAAAACCACGTCAAATAATATATCATGAACTTTTTTTATATTTTTTTGTTTTAAAATAACACCATTGTTAATAGTCTATAAAACACACAACATTTAGTTTAAACAAACCAAAATATATTACTGTCCAAAATATTTAAATTATAAACCATCTATTGAATAGGTAGGAATGAATAGGAAATACTAAAATCATTAAATATTTATAATATTTATATTCAATTTAAATTTATTGATCAATTAATTGGATAAAAATAATCAATTAATATACATCTATTTTTTTTAAAAACTATTTTTATTAATTTTTTTGAAAAAATATTTTAAATAATTATTTATAGATTATAGAAATATTATTTGATAAATTTACCATAGTTTTTGAATTCATCATATAAAAAGTACATTAGAATTAATTTTGTTTTCATTTTTTTAGAATATTTTAAACATCAATGATTATTAAGAAATATTGAATTTTATTGAAACTTATATTTTAATTTAATAACTTTAAAAAGATTCAATTTATTATAAAAGGATTTCTAATAAAGATTTTTTATGAAATATTATTTATAACTGAATAATTTTGTTTGGATAAATTTTAGAATCTAATTTTTTATAAAAACATTTCTATGCATAAAATTTCATTTTTATTGGAAAACTAATTTTCATCACATTTTAAGCCTTTAAAATTAAATTAATGTCTTCCACTCAAATGGTTTGAATTTGATAAAATTCATTCCATATATTGGATCACAATTTTTCTCTTTTTAAGAGTCCAAGTACAATTTTTAATAATGAACAGTAAATAATCAGTATAAAAAACACATTTTGGTTATGGTTTAAATTTGTTACGGCCAAATAAAATAAAGTTATCAGGGTTTAATCGACATAATAAATTGAATAATTTATATTGAATTTATATATTTCAACCATATACATTTAAAATTCAAATATTTCCCACCATGGAGACATTATATTTTATATAGAAATTAATATATTTTACAGTTTTTAAAAAAATCTAGTGGGTCTTCTCCCACAATTATAGAAGAAAACCCCTTATCTCTCATGTTTACACATATTTAAGGCATATAACTTGACAAAACATTGAAAAAATATATCATAAACATTATTATACAAATTATATATGTAATTATAATCCAAAAAGTAAAACCCTGAATCCCTTATGTAGGCATACAAAGGAGGTATCTCTAGGAGATGGTAACCGTCGTAACAAAGCTCTTTCATTCATTTTTTATTTTAACACAATAAATAATTTCCTAAAAAAGTAAATATAATTTCAATAGTATATCCCATATATGTAGATATTATTATTATTCATTAATAATGTTTATACATATCATTCTCTAGCAAGTGGGAATCAAATCCATCACTCATGTATACGGAGGACTACCACCTCGTGACCTGATTTTAGTTGGTATCCACCCATGACTCATATATATAGACCTAATGATGGATAAGATGAATATATTTGGTAATAATAAAATTGTATTGATTTAATAAAATTAATATATCATCTAATTATATATCAATTCACCATTTTGAAGCTCATAATTCCATTCATGCTAATAAATAACCTACCATAGTCACGAAGCGACGCGATTCATTTTCCTAGTTAAATGTTTAGATGATTATTAACATGAATATAATTAATATAAATGATATATATAGTATTCATATCACTATTTATATGATGTAAAAATATCATAAACAGAACAACTGTGTTATCCCTAATAGAACATGCAATATAAAATGATGCAATTAACACCCGAAACAATGGTACTAATGAAATATTATAAGATAATGAGTGTTAATGTATTATAAAAGGATGATGTATGATATTATAAATATTAATATTGTTATATTATAAATTAGTAACTTTTTAATACCATTATAAAAGATTTTTATGTAAGGTCATCTATGGTGATTCGTGATGTAAGGGATTTCGTCTCAATTTCCACTTTATTAGGGGTATTTTTTATTATACACCTTTTTATTTTTATTTTGTGTATATATTTTTACATTTATATATTAAAAAAGAATATATAATTAATAATAATTATTATAAATCAATTAAAGTATAAAAATTTATGCATATTCTATATTTTCTCCCACTATTTCCTTTCATTGGGACAATGATGGAATTTTTAGAAGAAGAACATATCTTCCTTCTCATCTAATCATGTATATTTTTTCCTTTTCTAAATTATCACTTAATTAATTTCAATAATGTTTTTTTAGAATTCAAAAATTATTTATTAATATATATTTTCACCCATGTTTGAATTTTTTTACATGTTTTCATAAAGAAAATCTTCCTGTCTTTTTTGAATAAGGAAATTTCCAACAAAAAGTATAAATGGAATTTTTAAAATATATATATAATTAAAGGAATATAATATCCTCATGAATAATTATTTTTTATATGATTATATTAAATTTTTATAATTAAATTTTCAATGAAATTGTTTTCCTTATTATTTTGAAAACATTTCAATTTTAATAGTTAATTTTTAATGTGAAAATTACATTTTTATCAAAGAAAACGTATAAAATTATTATTTTATTTTCATTAATCCATGAAAAAATAAATTTGTATTACTTTTTTTCAATGGGAATATAATGTCATAATACCATCCCCTAAATCATTCACATTATTATGAATATTGGATATTAAATTAACCATAATTTTAAAAATTATTTTTATAATAAATGAGATTATTTATAAAATTGTAAAAAATTCTGCATAAGGGGTTATACATTCATTGTATTTTACTGACTATAAATTTATTGATAAATAAATTTTCTATACATAAAATGGATATTTTTTATATGGAGTAATGTGTATAAATTAATTTTTTCATTCAATATATGAGGCATTTTTGAGACATTCATTGATGGGTGGGGCTGGAAATTATATAGTCCCTTGATGCATCGATTGGTCTCATAAAAAATATGGTGGGTTAATTAAATGGATGTTTACCTATAGTTTTATCCATTCATGGCACAATTTCATGATGTAAAATATATCACTTTTCATGAAATCATGACATCAAAAATTAATAATTTCCTTGATTTTGAAATCATTTATTATTATAAATATGAATAATACATTGATATTATTAATGAATTATCATCAATATTTTAGGGTTATATATATGGAATTTTTTTTATCATAATATATTTCTTCCATAATATTCTTCGTGTTCATGTTATTGATTAAATTTAATGAGATTTTAGTTATTTACCTTTCCATACTGATTTTTCATTATTTACTAAGGATGGATTCCTCTGTACATGACCCTTAATTATTATTTGATCATACCCTTGTTTTTTTTCTCCTCCAATTTTATGTAGAAGAAATAATTGACTGGGTTTCATTGATGTCATGAATTTAAATTTTTTACATTATTTATTTAATTACCATTGTAAAATTGGTAACATATATGTATCCGGATCTTTAATATGATTAAAATAAATAGTGTTTTTGGGATTATATTCCTTGTATCTATAAAAATGTAATAACATAAAAACTATCTTTGGATTACTGGAGTTTTGGGTTGATACATTTCATGTCAGAGCTATTTTTGTAGAAAAAGTGGGAACTAGATTTCAGAAAACATAAATTAGTGAACATAACACTATCATATACATTGATCATATTTCAAACTAGGGAATAAAATTATAATTCTTTTAATTTAGAGAATTTTTTTTCCTATGGAAATTAATCCTTTTCTGGATACTCATTGTGAATGTGGCTCTGGAACAATTGTATAAAGGGGTAATAACATCGAAAATGGAACATTAGGATTTGACTTGATCCTCACATAGCGCACAACAACAAGCCTTGATTAACACCTAGTTTGAAACACATGGTGGATATAGATTGGAATATTTTAAATTTTCTTTAACAAACATTATGATTTAATTGAAAATAATTTATAATGATATTCTTATATAAATAATGATTAAAATTACGATATTAACTGTACATAAATATTAAATTTATGTTATGTATTGCATCATATATAAAATTAATTTTCTTTGATTCATAATGATGTTAGCTAGTATAGTACAGAACACTATTTATAATGGTTCTTGGAATAAATAATCACATTACTACTCATTAAAAATTTAGAAACCCACCTATTGAGTTAGAAAATACATCCACTATTCAAATTGGGCAGATCATGGATACATCTGGGAAGCTAAACCATTTTATACCTAATAACATTGTAGAAATGTTGAAACATGATATTTTGGGACAAGAAATACCTATATCGTATCATTTCAAGAATTAAAAGACTTCATATTTATGTGGAACTAAAAATACTATGGTATATCTAAAATTTATAGTCTTCCTAGAAGATATTACATGCATTGAGATGCGATAAAAAGAAATGATTATTTTGGTTTTATATTACCTTAATATATATTTTGATAAATAGTGGTCATTGATTCATAGTATTTAGGATGAATATGATATTAGATATATAGAATAGTGATATTTTACCATACCAATATTCGAAAAATACACCCCATGTGTGAAATTAACCGAAATGAAGAAAAAGTACCTCACCATAATTAAAATGTAAGAATATGGTGTTATGGAATACAAGTATAACATTATGATTCTAGTAATGTATAAAGAATATTACATTCAAAATATGGAATTAATGATAGATCATTAATTTGATTATTTTAATCCAATTTCTTAAAGGGCACAGGTTTGTAAAAAAAATTAACATATAATGAAATAGTTTTATATGCCTTAAAAATAGAGATATAATTATCATGATCCTATATTTTCAAGTATAATCAAGATAATAAGAGTTCATATTAACACTAATAAAACGACGTAGTTTTGAATAAGACGAAGATACTGAATAAATGTCAATCATCTAATATTTCTATATAGAAACTTCCCAAAAAATGCACGAAGAGAAAGGGCGTGTAAAAAAACTAATATAGCTCATGAATATAATGGAGAGAATAAAACCATTGATTTTATGTTCTTCAAAAATAAATAATATATTTATTACTCAATCCAATGTCCCATGCATCACTATAAGTTATCACATGTGGGGCACGGGGAGAACGCCTAGATTTTATGATCAATATAGTTGTGTTGGATGTTCCTAAGGATGTGTGAAAGGCGAATAATTCTGGTTGTCCAATTTAGTTACATCTTTATCTGATTATGGATCCATGAAGTCTTTTATATCTACAATATTATCCTAAAAATTATATATTACTATTTTTTGTACAGAGTGATTTCTAATCAAAACTGCATAGTGAACACCTAAGTTAAAAAAATTATGTGTTAGGTAGTTCTCATTACGACCCATAAACATGCTCTATTATCTGAAAATATTTTCATACCTATGGTTATCATTGGTATAATCCTTTTCATGGTCTTCTATTCAAAATTTTATTCAAAAATTTTATTCAAGGAGTTGGAAGTCAGGATACATGATAATATGTAGTTTTCATCATCATTAAATTATGGAATTTCACATCCTAGTCATGTTTAGATCCACCTATATTGTAGATCTTCTTAATGAGATCCTTGTAAAGAACAGTAGACATAACCTATAGATGAAAAATGTAATATAAAAAATATGGATGCACCTATTTTATAGAAATACATTTATGTATATCCAATTAAATTGACTTATTACCCACCAGAGAATAAATTGGAGTCTCACATTAGTTTAATACATGATGCATGAATTCTATCATTGAAATGTTATATAATGGTAACTATGGAAATAATAGAGTTTATGAAATTTCTGATGGTTTTTAATAATTCACTCAAACACCCCATTATTTCACCTAGTGAACCTCTTATCCATTTTGTTGGGAAAAAATTAGGATCTATGATGATGTGTGTTTATTATTTTGAAATCAATGCTATTGATATAATGAATAAATATATTTTGTCTAATAATGATAAATTATTCAATAAACATCATGGAGGTCATTATTTATCAGCTGTTAAATGTTTTTCTATGTTTCATTTATTGTATGTAAAAAGGGATGATATTTTGAAAATAGAATTTTAAATGAGGTATGGAAACAATGAATTTATAGTAATGAAATATGGTTTCTCTAATGTAATGTCAATGTGTTTGGGGTTTGGATTAGTTTTAAGAACCTTGTAATCCTACATGAAAATGGGGGTTCAAAACCCATTGGGCATATGTACTGTAGTAGCATTGTAGTAGTGGAGACATTGTAGCAACGACGGGCACTGTAGTGGCGGTAGGCTACTGTAGCGGCGGTAGGGCTGTGAGAAATGGGAGGTACTGTGTGGGACTGTTGCAAGTGGGTATTGTAGCAGTACTATTCACAGAATGTGCCTTGGGCCAAAAATTTGGGCCTATGAGCCATATATTGGGATAAATTCTCACTAGGCTTTCGGGCTATGTAATGGGTCTCCCTCTACCCTGTTAAAGAGGTATTTGATTTTTTGTAATAATAAATGAGGCTTTGGCCCCAACCTTTAAAAAAAAAATTAATATTAATATTTATGGAAACAATTGAAAAAGTATCTAAATGACTTTTATTTTATATTTATTGATGATATCTTGGTGTATTTGATGTGATATTAGGACCATCATAATCACGATACAATAATTAATGATATTTTTGATAGGAAAGAGATATATGGGATAGTTTGATTTATTAAATTATGGAATTCAGATGTTTCTTTTCCCATTAATATTGTACCCATTGATGGAATATTATTTGATCTTTTTTACACAATGGTAGTGAAATAGTGTCCAAATCCAACACATAGAAAAAATGTATTTATATTTACATTTTTATTTGGTTACTATATGAAATTTAAAAAAAAACAATTTATTTTCCAAAATGTTAACCCCATATAAATGTAAAAGGGTTTTTATCATAAGGTGGAGATAATGTAAATAATTTTCTAGAATAATTAATGGTGTGATTGGTTAATGATTTAATTTTGAATCTAGAATCTAGAAATTATTGATTTGTGATCTCTAGTGATGAATCAAATAAGAAACTATATTTCATCCTAATAGTGAATTATAATGATATGGAATATGTGTCCAGATAATTAATGACTCATGACCTGAACTATCAAACTCATTGTCATGAGTTAATGTTCCAAATATTTTGTTCAAATATATGAAGGCATTATATCTATGGTGAATTATTTTTGATATACACATATCATAATATTCTAGAATGTATATTTTTAATGATGTATTTATACATGAGGAAAAGAAAATGACTCGAGATACTAATGGATTAATATTTTTTGATAGAGTAACTCTGAGAGGAGGGGAAAAGTTATCATATGCAATGAGTAGGGACAATCATGGAGTTCTAATAAAAATGAGTGTTTACAAAGATCCTACTTTTATGGATCTAGTATATGTATATTGTAATTATTAAAAATTTAGATGCATCACTGCATTTTAAAATAACATGTAAACTATATTTATAGGAAGTGATAAATTGTTTTCATCTATATGATGTGAATTTTCAATAGAATTTATATGCTGTAAATGATTAGAAACTGAAGGAATTCAGATATGATGATGGTAATCTATAATTTTGAAAGAGATTATTTTTTCCTTCAATACTTGAGCTAAAAAAGTTATTTTTGGATGATTCTATTAGATTTCATTTTTCTATTCACCTTAGTATCAAGAATATGTATATATATTTGATGGAACATATCTGATCGAATAATATAAAGTGGTAAATTGCATAATATATATCATGGTGATTTTATTTTTAACTAGGATATTCTATGTTCTGAAATCTAAGAGGAGGCTTGGAATCCATATTTATGAAAGTAAGATAATCGGATGAAATTAATATGGACGTTGTCACTGGAAGACTAAACACTCTAAGAATGAATAATGATATTTTTTGAATTATTGATAGCCTAAAAAAATAATCAATTTTCATTTATATGTGATCATATTTACCACTTGATTTCCTTAAATAGATCTATATTAAAAACGTTTTCAGACTTCATCGTGATTTTATTTCAAATTTTTCTTGTCAGGAACCCCGTTTTACATCAAAATTCATGAAAATTCATCAAAATGATCTTAATATTGAACTTCATTTTAAAAGAAATTACCACACTCAAATTGATGGATAGTCATAATGTTATATTCAAATTATATAACACATGTAGAGTATATAATCACTTTATGTTCATGGTTTATGATATTTTTACATAACTTTGGTAGTGTATGGATATAAGAATAGATTCTATCAAAGTATTCTAATAGCACTGTACAATGAATTGTATAGAATTATACTTCTTACATAAACCATTAGGTATGAATTTGGATAATGAAACCTTGTTGGCCAAGAAAATTTTTAGCAGAGAGAAATAATATAATATAATATTAATACTCGTATTAAACCATCTCAGAGTAGGAAGAATATTTACGATGAAACCAGAGGAAAGATTTGGATTATCAAGTCGCTTCTCACGTTTTCATAAATTTAACTCTATAAGAGGGATTTATAAGGTATATTTTTTATGGAAAACTAATCCCCAAGTTTATTATAATTTTTGATATTATCTAATGAATTAGATCCATGGTCCATTATTTTGAAATTTCATAGATTATATCTAATGAACATGATACATTTCATATATCATTATTATGGAATTACATGAAAATTACAATGCATCTGCTTGCATATTACGTAATATAATTGGAACATGATATATAATACATTAAATATCCTATATAGACTATCGACACTTCATGTTAATTATTGTTGATATAAACATGTCATCTTAAAACGGTACATTGTGAAAATCCTATAAGGGAGGAAGAAATGTAGGAACGTGAGGATGTAAAATTGAAGAAACACATACATTTTCTATAAGGTTATGTTATTAAAATTATTGATGTATAAATTTTTGTAGGATGGAATAGTGAAATATACATTAATTTTAAAAAACAATATAGTGAATAGTGTATACAGCACGTAACACAAAACATAAATGAACCACAAAATATTATTTTAATAATATGGCCATTATATAATAGTAATTTAATTGGAAGAAAATATTATGAAATACCCAAATAAATAACTATGTTTTATGGTAATTTATATACATATTATTTATTAATTCTTAGTATATATACTTTCAATTAACTATAATGTAAATTTTTTAAAGTAGAGTTTTTATTCTTTTTCATGAAAAAATAATTAAATTATTTCAATTCCAGATTTAGAAAATAAAATTTTTAATATTAATATAGTTTTTAAAATTAGTAAATAAATATTATCATAGGGAAAATGTTAATTTTTTTCTGAAAATTATTATTTTTCCTTAAAAATGTAAAATATAGACTTCAATTAAAAAATACCATTTCATTTCAAGAATTTATGGAGTTAATTTTTTAAAAAAATGATTTTCCATATAATTTTTCTAAATTATATTATTAATAATACAATAATTTTCTTTTTAATGAAATTTATAATCTATTTTATTATAATAATATTATTATACATAACAATGTGATTTTCTACAAAACTATTTTGCATCTCATTATACATGTTTAAACAAAAATTAAATTCTACCAATTAGGTAGTTTGAATTTAATAAATTTGATAGAACATTTTTTATAAACATTTATAAAATTTAACTACTAAATATTTATTTTTTGGAGATAATAAAAATTAAATATAGTTACAATTTAACACAATATTTTGGGTAAATGCACCTTTACCAAGGGTTAAACTAAAACAGTAAGAGATAAAATCACATAAAAAATTGATTATTTATAATGGTTTGACATATTTATATACTATATATAATAATATTTTTAAATTATACATTTATAATAAACTATTTTTTATTAATATGTTATTATATTTTATTCTTTTTAAAAAATTCCAAGTGAGTCCTCTCCACAACATATAAAAGGAAACCCCTCCCATATCTTTTTTAGCATAATTTGTTTCATCTATCTTCGAAAGAAATTACCAAATATCACTCAAAAATTATAATACATATTATATAGGAAATTTTCATCCAATAATTACATCCCAAATTTCCTTATGAAAATATACAAATATTGTATCTTTACGTGAAGGAAATTGTTGTAATGAAGCACTTTCATTCTATTTCTTAATTTAACACCTTAGATTTTTTCATAAAAAATAAAATAATATAAACATATTATCACCCACCTACATATATATTATTATGTTTCCATCATACTATTTATCCATCTAATTTTCCATTAAATGGTTTATAAAACCATAGCTCATGTGTATGACATTCTACACCCTTATGAACTGATGTCAATTTTTCCATCCCCGAATCACATTTTTAGTCATAATAATGGATGAAAAAAATTCTAGTGAAAATATATTGATTCTATAAAATTGATATATCTTCTAATTCATAACTATTTCCCCGTTATTGAAATTATAATGTCATTCATTCGTATGTATGACCTACCGTTTCCACGAAGTTATGCGATTCATGATCCATGTCCAAAATTATAAAATAATTACATAAATATATATAACAAATAAAAATGATATATATTATATTTATATTTATATTTATATGGATAAAAAATTATTATACATAGGAACAGGGATGTTCATGAAAATACATGATTGAAAAAATAAAGCAGTTAATAACCATATAAATTTTCATAATGAAATAATTTCATAAATGGGTTGATAAAATATTATAAAAAGATACTGTAAGATATTATAAATGTTAATATGATTTTATAATTAATTAATAAAAAATTTTATTCTTTTATATAAGAGGATAAACCATGTCTATCTAAGTAGAAGCATGAGGTAAAATATTTCATCGAAATTCCCACTACATTGAGGAATATTTGGTTTCTATTTGCATTTTTTATTATATATTTCCACTTATAGGTGTTTATCATGAATATATATTAATCCATTATGAATAATATTTAACTCATATTTATAAATTTTTGCAGTTTCTATATTTTCATCAAAACTTTCCTTTCCTTGGAACATGAATCAAACAATAATTCTTTAAAATAAAACCCATTATAATTTATATTTTCTTTAGGGGTATATTTCTCCCTTGTGCCGATATTTTTTTTTAAAAAAATTAAAGAATGTATTTACTACAATAAAATGATATATTTTATAAAATTCTTATAGTTCTAATTTTTTTTCTAACTGTTTTAAAATGGATTGTCATGTCATTTTACGAATGAGTTACATTACTCAAAAATGTGAGAAAGGAATGATTTTCATTACATATTACTTGAATAAAATTTATTTCAATTATTACCACTTAATGTTTTGAAACATCATTTAAAATATTAAAAGGTTATTTCAATAGAATTATATTTCCTTATTATTTGTGAAGCATTTTTTTAAAGTTAATTTTGAAAGTGAAAATAAATTTTTCCTGAAGAAAACATTTAATGATATTTTGTGTTGTTTTTATTCATAAATGAAAAAAACATTATTTTACTTTTCAACAATGCGTTAAAGGATTGAATGATACCATCCTTTGAAACATTATCTTTTGTGTGATCATCTAATATTATAATTATCATAAATATTCATATTCTAGGTATCATGGATATGAAATTTTACTAAACATTATACCATTTCATCGTAAGTTGTTATATATTGAATTTATTTTATTGAATATATAAGTATTAATGAATCTAAATTCATAAATCAATATATATAGTTGTTAATAAAGGATGTTTTTTATAAATATAAACTGCTTATTCAGTTTATGTGCAATTAATTTGACAAAGAATTGATGAGTGTGTACCGAAATTATATATCGCCTCAATGTATTGATAGGTCTCATTAGGAATATTATTTGGCTGAATTAAAGTGTTAATTAACCATTTCCTTAATCATTTTTGGTGAATGGTATTGATATTAATGTTATCATGATTCTGGAGATCATTTCATCCAAAATTAATTATTTCCTTCATATACATTTCATATATTATTATCCCTGAGAATATTGAATTAGTAATATACATGCTTTATAATCAATGAAAAGTTATTATTTAAATGGAATTATTTCATCACCATTTATTCCTAATAATTTCATATTCATGTTACATATTACTAATTTTATTGATTGTATTTTGATTCATTTAACAAGACTTGGTTTTTATGACTTATTAACTCATGATGGTTCCTATTGTATCAAACCATTACTAACAATTTTCCAAAGAATTATATTATTTATTTTACCTAGGGTATGATGATGAAATATTTGAATGAGTTTTATGGATACTAAACATTTAATTTTTAATATTTATTTATTTTATTTTCAATTATATAGGTTATCATGAAAGTATCTGGTTCTTCATGATTAATAAATTATCCAGTCCTTCTAGATTAAATTGCTTATATTTATTTCGATATAATAAACTACACATAAACTATTGGTTATTCCAGTTTGGTTTTTTTCAATATCATGTTTAGAAGCTATATGCAAATGGGAATTCAATTGAAATAAATCCCCATTAATATAAAACAATATATACAAATATATATACACAAAAACATCATGAGAATAAAATCAGTCCAATTCTCATGTAATTTATACTACAATAATAAATAATGCATCAATATATGGATACAAACCTACATCCATTAAGTCTATATGGGTACCCAATAAAAGGCAATACAAGGTTTCAGATAACCTCAGTATGCCACCAAAAATGTCATCTATTACTATCTATCTAGTTAATATAATAGTATTACTGTCTAGGAAAAATAATAATTATGTTTTGAATATAAATAAAACCAATTCAACTAGTGTTCATTAGGGGAGACCCTTACAAATCTACATACCTTAAACTAATAAAAAATATCTCTTATTAAGTTGTTTTTTGATATAAATAAATTTTTGAGTATTTATAAACAACTAATGGGAATGTGTCACATATATGGAGAATCCATGTAATATAATTAGATAATTAACAATGATGTTCGATGGTATGTATGTGTTTACCTGTCGACTATAAGTCATAAGTTTCATACTCTTCATATATCAGCTAAAGTTATTCTATCCAATCCATATAAACCTATCCTAGGTGGTCTTTATACTAACTACTATGAACCATTTCAATTTATTAGTACATGATCTCTAGACCATGATGACTTTTCCCAATTTAATTATTTGAATCGCGATGTTAAGTGCTAGTTTCATTATGAAATAACATCATATCAAATAATATAAGAAATGTAGAATAAAAATCATGTCAAACTCTTTTCTAAAGGTAATTATATCCATTAATAATATTCAAAGATAAGAATTGGAAACCCCGTTGACATCTACCTTTTTAAAGGGGAGATATTATCATGTCCTGCCTCTTGATTTTATACTAAAAATAAATAAAAATAATAATTAGATTGTATAAGATAGTTCTATATTTAAGTTGAAAAATTCAATATAAATTTCATTTATAAGGGATATGATTAATTCACCTTAAAATTTCATTCAATTCCATATCCATGTATAAGGTTAAGGAATATTTTCATATAATCAATTTAATTTGAAATTTCCATTTCATTTAATGATCAAATTGAAAACAACGCATGGGTGTTTTAATATCATAATAAATCATAATTTCAATAGAAATGTAAAATTTCATGATTGATGTGGTGGTACGTGTCAAGGTAGAGGACCTATAATGAAGAAATATGTTTACATAGACCATCCAAAACACGATTATAATAATTTCATAATTTAATTTCTCATTCAATAGCTAATAAAAAACATTGATGGAACATAGAAAATGGAAAATAATATATTAAACATGATCATTTGGGAAAATAAATAAACCAATTTCCATTGATGTATAGAATACTCTATATCATGTATCAGTATATAACAATTTCAATATTTGGAAAAGCAAACGAATGGACAAACATCACGTAAATTGAGTATATTATAGCACATTTTCCACGACCCGTCCTCGGGGCCCGTGCTGTGACTACCCCAAGCCCGCCTTCCATAGGCCAGGGGGTGAAGACTAGCACCAAAGGTGTAAATATCGATAAAAGGGAAGGCATTGCCTATATAGAAGTAAACAAACACAACAGAGTACGCAACTTAAGTAAGAAGAAAGTAAAACTATATACAAAAGTAAGTACTGAAAAGAAAGGGGCCGAAAATACAAGCCCAACAGTTAGTACAGTACAACTGAAAATCTAATACAACAGCAGTAAAGAAAATCAGCAACCACTGAGTTGTCCTCCAAGAATCCCAGCAGATGGTTGGGTACAGATAGTCTCTTCAGCACCTCAGGTCTGTCCTTCTGCTCCATGTACGTCTCACCAAGTAGTCCACCTCCAGGTACCATCCAACTCTACAAGCCTCAACCACGATCAGTGTTGTATGTTGTCTGCAACCAACACAACGTAGTGTGGGCATGGACCATGTAGGGCTGAGTATAAAGATCCTTAGTAGGGACCTCGAGACAAGAACAGTCTCACAATATCCACTAAGGATAAACAATTAGTAAGATAAAAAACACGGTGCATCAACAAACCCTACTTAGGTATATACCCATACATATACCTAAGACTTCCATCCAGTACGACTCCAACTCTCGAGCCCAAGTACAACCAAATCCTCATAGAAAAGAATTCAATCACATCTATGATAAATATTGAAAGTCTAGACTCAGCTCACCCAGGTATTCAACTCACGAAGAGGGTTGGGGATGATTAGATGTAGCCTCCGAATCATCTCCTCTGCCGAACCCACGTAGGATCCTAGTACAGAAGTCTTCGCTGTCGAACCCATGGAGGATCCAAGTACTATATTAATTGATGTCGAACCCACGGAAGATCCAAGTACAGTTGTCCTTGCTGCCGAACTCATGGTGTATCCAAGTACAGTAGTCGTCGTCATCGAACCCACGGAGGATCCCAGTACGGTAGTCGTCGCAGTCGCAGCCAGCTCTAGGGTTCCCGCAAACAGCACGCTCGATTACAGGAGGGTCCTCTCCTCGAGCCAAGGTTTCTATACATATACTATCAAAAATACCATACTTTATGTATCTCAAAGTTCCACTTCGTCTAATGGAACCAAACGCGACAGATGGCGTCTCAATCGGACGCCCGGTCTGAGAGATATTGGCTTTTCCGTTCGAGGGGCCTGGTTAGAAATACACTCATTCCAAACCCAGCCATTTCCCAAAGTCATCAAAAACCCACATAGATTATCACAAAATGAATGCTTCGTCGCGAGGGTCCCAGTTCCGTAGACCGCGCGTCGATCAGACGCACTGTTTTTATGTTTTTCACATTTATGTGAAAGTGGGCCCGACCCGCTAATCCCAGTGAGTTGGCGAGTCGGCCCGACGCCGTTGGGCAGGTCTGACCCAGAAGAGGGACGGACCGGCCCGGTGAAGCATGCGGCCTAGACCGAGGGTCGTAGCCAGGCCCGAAGGGGCACGACCCGGCCCGGTGCGGCACGAACCGATGGGGCGCGGCCCGGACCAGTGCGGCGCAGCCCGGCACGACACGACTCGACCCAGCACGGCCCGGCTGGCCATGGCTCAGCCTGGTTGGCCGAATTTTTCGACCAGAGTGGCTGAGCGCTGCCCCCCCCCCCCCCCTCATGGTCTCCCGAACCAGCGGCGCCACCCTCCAGTCTGGCCGTCCGAAGCCGTCCGGTCTTCATGGCACGGGCGGGGCGTGGTTCCTCCAACACGGCACCCTCCTGGAACCGCGTGTCTTCCCAGCCTGGTCGGCCGGCTGCCAGCCTGTTTTTCCGCCAAGAAGCCCATGGAACGCGCGCTGCAGAGTTCCGCAGCCTGGTACCCTCATGACACCACAGTTCATCCACACGCGACCAATGCGTGGCCGTCGCCTTCTCCTATCACTGCATCTTCCAACACGCATTTGTTGCAAACAAAAACAAGAAACATCAGAGGGTCTTCGGGATGTGTTCGTTCGGCCCACACCCTCCGTGTTAGGTGGTATCATAAATCCAAAGACAAACTATGCTTCTCAATGATGAACGAGGTACAACATATTCACTTCAAATTGAACTAACCTCTTCTTCAAAATAAGGTTCTCTATAGTCGGGCGTCGCAGAAGATGGCGTCGTGGGGGAACGGCGTCAACTCGTTGACGTCGGGAAAGAAGGAGCTGAGGATGGAACATCGTCGGCATTCCTTGCAGGTGTCTCCTTCTCCTTTGGCTTGGCCCATGATCGAAGGGGATGATCGTCATTCTTCGGCGGTTCTTAGTTGGAAGGATGGTGTTCTTCATTTAAGAGAGGAAATCCTTCTTCTATTTCTCAAGAGCTCTCCCAAAATCCTCTGAACATAACGAATGCCCAAAATAAATTAATATCTAAGGCGATTATTTTATTCACCCATGAATTTTTAAAAATTAAAACACTTTAATTAATTAATTGAGGATTTAAGTCATTAATTAAAAGTTTTGGCAAAAAAATAAATGGAAGAGGGGGAGGTGAAGAGATCACATAATTAATGGGATATTTGTTAAATTAATCAACGGGGGGTTTAAGGGTGTTGAGGGGAGTAATGGGGAGATGAAAAGTTAGGATCATGTGGGCTCCAACTCACAAATAGCCTCTCATGGGAGGTTATGTGGGTGTGGTCCCAACCTCTAACTCCCCTTGGGAGGAAATAACCACCATCCGTAAATAAGATTTTGTAATACAAATTTTATTTACTTTTTTCTAAATCACCAAAAATTAACTCTCAACCCGCATAAAACGCAACTGCGGTAATGGTCCCCTTAAGAGAATACCAGCATTGCGAGTTCATCAGTGCCCTCAGATTTCGATTCCATGCACTGGTTCAAAAGAAAGAAAAACCAGCATGTATGTTTACTGAACGTACCCGAACAAAACATCAGAAATTGATTCCATGCACACCAGGACATGGAATCAGGTGCCGTCAAAAACCGCAGACTCGTAAAATTCCGAAGTATTTAAAAAAAATCCATGAAATTTTTGGGTGTTTAAATTACTCCCACCTCAGGGATTTTCGTCGCCATAATTCTATAACACACACCAAGGAAAACAAATGGGAGTATTGTACATGCATCTAAGCCTCCCGCTCCCAAGTTCTCTCTTGGAGGTTCTCGTGCAGCCAGCGAATGCGCACCAGAGGAATCGACCTCCCACGTAGGACCCACTCCTTTCGATCCTTGATCTCCACTAGGACCTCCAAGAATGTCGCCCCTTCATCAATGTCCAACTCCCCATGGTTGATTATGTGGGATGAGTCATGCACGTATCTGCTTAAATGAGATACGTGGAAGACGTCATTCACCTGGTGCAACTGAGGTGGAAGGGCCAGGCGGTAATCCACCTCGCCTACTCTACCAAGGACCTAGAAAGGTCCAATGAAACACGAAGATAAATTGCTGCCCCGACCAAATCTCCGTTGACCCCATCGAGGTGAGACCCGTAGGAAGATGTGGTCTCCATCCTCGAACTTCGTTGGTCTCCGTCTCCTATCAGCATAGGAATTGTGTCTGTTACATGCAGTCTTCATCTTCTCCTGGATGATCTGCACCTTCTCCATCATAGCCGGAACCATCTCTGGTCCTACAAGTGATGACTCCCTTGGGTCAGTCCAGTACAGATGTGATCTTCATGGTCGTCCATACAGTTCCTCGTAAGGTTTCATCCCAATGGTGGAGTGATAGCTGTTCTTGTACGCAAAATCCACCAAGGGTATATGATTTTCCCAGCTGCGACCAAAGTCGTCGACACATGCACGTTGCATGTCCTCGAGTGTCTGAATGGTCTTCTCAGTCTAGTCGTCCGTCTGAGGATGGAAGGCGTTGCTCAGATGTAGCTGCATCCCAAAAGACTCTTGAAATCCCTTCCATAGTCGGGAATTGAATCGAGAATCTCGATCAGAAGTGATAGACGATGGCACACCATGAAGTCGTACAATCTCTTGAATGTTGAGGCATCCCAGGATCTCTTCCGAGCCCTGCTCTCTGATCAGTAGGAAGGGGGCTGACTTGGTGATTCAGTCTATGATCACCCAAATAGAGTCATGCCCTCAAGATGTATGTGGAAGCCCCATCACAAAAAACATTGATATCTCATCCCACTTACACTCTGCGACCTATAAGGGCTGAACCAAGCCCGCTGGTACCTGGTGCTCCGCCTTCACTTGCTGACAATTGAGGCATCATGAAATGAACTTTGCTATAGCTTTCATCATACCCGGCCACCAGTACCTGTCTTCTGCGGTCCTGGTACATCATTGCCACTCTTTGATGTACCTCTCTAGGGGATGTGTGGAACTCCCTCAGCACTTCCTCCTTCTTTGAAACCAGTACCATAGTACGTCCCCTGATGAGGATGACGTGCTCTCCTCCTTCAAGAAATCCATCAGGTGCCTACCATGTGGATATCGGAGCACGTCGTGTCTCACAGTCAACGTCCCTACGTTGTGCCTCTCTGACTCGCGGAAGGTGTGGAGAAGTGACTGTGAGTGACTGTAGAAAGGATGATCCATCATTATCCACAAAGGATGTCTACAATGCGGATAACTGCTCTATCACCTCACCTAGTAGCTGAATTCCTGATCTCCTGCTAAGAGAATCAGCTACAACGTTCAAAATCCCAGGTGTATAGACTATCTCAAAGTCATAGTCCGGGAAGAACTTGATCAGTCGCCATTGTCTCACGTTCAAGTCCTTATGCGAGAAGATATATCTGAGACTCTGGTGGTTAGAATAGACTGTGAAGCACTCTCCCATCAGATAGTACCATCACATCTTCAAGGCGAAGACCCCTACTACTAACTCCAGGTCCTGGGCAGTTTAGTTCTTCTTATCTTGTCTCAAATATCATGAACCATACGTGATCACTGCTCGCTCCTACATCTGGACACACCCGAGTCCGGTCCCTAGTGTTTCGCAGTACACTATGTACCCTACGCTCTCCTCTAGTAGCCTCAAGATGGGTGCGCTGGTCAATCACTACCTCATCTCTTGAAAGCTCTACTGACATCTATCTGACAACATGAAGGGTTTACCCTTTTTGGTCAAGGCTGAAAGCGGTGCTTCAAGTCTAGAGAAGTCTAGCACAAATATCTGATAGTAACCAGCTAGACCTAGGAAACTCCGCACCTCCATCACACTCCTGGGTGGCTCCCAAGCAAGCACTATCTCTATATTTTCTAAGTCCACTGCAACTCCCTCCTTTGAGATGACGTGTCCCAAAAAGTGAACCTCTCGAATCCAGAACTAGCACATCGAGGGCTTACCATAAACCTAGTGCTGTCGGAGTGTATCCAGTACAACACGCAAGTGGTAGGATTTCTCCTCCTCAGTGGTTGAGTAAATAAATATTTCGTCGATGAAAACTATGAAAAATCGATTGGGGTAAGGCTGGAATATCATGTTCATGAGAATCATGTAAATTGCTGGATTTTTGGTTATGCCGAAGGGCATAACCAAGAACTTGTAATGGCCATACCGACACTTGATGGTTGTCTTCTGCACATAATAGTCACAAACTCTGAGCTGGTGATAGCCTGACCTTAGGTCTATCTTCAAGAACCATCGTGCTCCCTTTAGCTGATCAAAGAGGTCGTCAATCCATGGGAGTTGGTACATGTTCTTCACGATCACCTGATTCAGGCGACGGTAGTCGACACATAGTCGCAAGCTCCCATCTGCCTTCTAGGCGAACAAAATCGGAGAAGCCCATGATGAAACACTAGGTCAGATGAATCCCTTCCCCTGAAAGTCCTCTAGATGTACCCGCAGCTCACGAAGCTCGGAGATAGCCATCCGATATGCTGGAATATATATCAGTGCTTTCCCGGGGTACAGGTCAATGTAGAAGACAACCTCTCTGTGAGGAGGTAGTCCTGGAACATCGTCAGGAAAAACGTCTGCATACTGATCCACCACAATAGGAATACTTAGACTCCGCACATCAACTACTCCAAGGATGAGACTAGCCAACTGATGTGTGATCGGTTACCCTCTTCTCTGTGTAAGTCCATCCTGTGCTGAAAAGGCTCCCTTCTCGCCAGTGAAGGTGATCTTGCTCCCATACATGCGGACACACTGCAATTTTCGCCTAATACAATCGGTCTGAGCAAGAACTGTAGATAACAAGTCCATACCCAAGACGATGTCATAAGGCCTCGATTCCTCTACAAGAAGATCCCATCCGAAAGTCTTTCCTCCTTGAGTAAGCTCACACTGCCGGAACTAGTGCGTAATTGTCGAGTCTGCTCTTGTAGGAGTCTCTAGCTGTAAGGATCGAGCCAAAGGCTCTGTTGGAATCTCCTAGCTCTAAACAAGGGTAGTGACAATAAAATAATGATTTTCACTTGTGTATATAAGTACTGCAACAAGGGTGGAGTAGACACAGATATTACCTCAAATCATCTCAGGTGCACCGTGTTTGTAGGCCTCAACTGCCTGGTCCTGAGACTGCCTCTTTCTGTCAGCTCACTATGGTCGGGGTGGGCCTCCGGGTGGCGGTGGTTGTGGTAGAGCCTCAAAACTTTGTCCACCAACCGCTGACCGGCCAGCTCCTCTACCTCGTCTACTTTCTCTCAGATGACTACCATGGTCGAACCTCTGCCTATGCCTGGGAGGTCCCTCCCCTGTCTGCTGCTCATCTTCACGGCAGGTCGGGCTTTCCCGAGCCTTGTGACTCTGCCTGCAGCATGCATAGCACTGCTTGCCCCTTGTATGGCTGGATCAGTTTCGTGTGCCCCGCACATCCGAACCAGTAACCTGAGGTTTCCCACCTAATGGCATGGTCCACTTAGACCTCTGCGTCAACTGTCTATTGTTAGCTGGAGAAGACTCTGAAACCTGTCGTCCTACGGTGGGTCTCGCAGCTCGCAAATGCTCAGCGAGAAATCCCTCCACTCGAAGGGCTCCCTCCAGCACCCCCACCTATGTCGGGATGTTGAGGGGAATTGTCGAAGCCCATAACTCATGCCTCAGTCACTGCTCAAATTTTAGGGCCCTGAAAAATGGGTCTCGTACTATGTCTCTGGAGTAGCGCGAGAGGTCGGTAATCCTCGTTGTGTACTGAGCTACTGTCATGTTGCCCTGCCGTAGATGAATTAACTCCTGAATCCACACTGCACGGAGGGTGGCTGGAGAAAACTCTGAGAGAATTAGACTCTCGAAGTCTGTCTAGAGTAATGATGCCTCGTCATGCACCTGGAGCATCAAGCTCCATCATCTTCCAACTTCTGCGTGTAGGAGACTCGTGACAAGGATAACCATAAGGTCGGCTACTGTCCCTACCAATCTAAAAACCCTAACAATAGACTCTAGCCAATCCTTAGCAGCCTAAGGGTCCGTCTCTCCATGGAACATGGGAGTCCTCTGTCGCTGAAACTCATGCAACGCCCTCAGGCGGCGTGCACTCTCCGCAACTGGGGCTGGTGGTATCGGTGGACCAGCAGGTAGTGGTACCGCTGGTTCCTCCACTGTGATGGGGACCTACACCGAGGCATCATCGCTCAGTGGGCTACCATCTCGTACGTAACTTGGAACCCTAGCTGGGTGCCTTAGTGGGTCCATCCTGAAGGGAAACAGGTGTTCCACGGTCAAGGCAGTATACCTATTGAGCTGACACAATGTAATCACATAGAAAACTTTTCAAAGGAAACACACTCGTAATCAGTATTTTCGTGCAATGAGTCAGAAATAAGAAGTCAGGGTCCTGGTGTATGGATACGTCAACTGCTGCACCAACACTGGACTCCCTGTACTAAAAATCACACTCAATACTCTTAACCCTATTTCTTTACAGTAATATAGATCAAAGTCCTATGTTCTGTGGTAGAACCAACTCTTGTGATACCAATTTGTCATGACCCGTCCTCGGGGCCTGTTCCGTGACTACCCCAAGCCCGCCTTCCATCAGACAGGGGCTAGCGACTAGCACCAAAGGCATAAATACCGATAAAAGGGAAGGAATTGCCTTTATAAAAGTAAACAAACACACCATAGTATACCGCTGAAGTAAGCATAATGTAAAACTGTATATAAAAGTAAGTGATGAAATGAAAGGGGCTGAAAATACAAGCCCGACACTGAGTACAGTACAACTGAAAGTCTAGTACAACAGCAGTAAAGTAAAGCACCAACCATCGATTCGTCCTCCAAGAATCCGACATGAGGGCTGGGTACAGATATTCTATTCAGCACCTTGGGTCTGTCCGTCTACTCCGTGTACGTCTCACCAAGTGGTACACCTCCGAGTATCGTCGAGCTCTACAAGCCTCAACCATGATCAGTGTTTTCCGTCGTCTGCAACTAACATAACGTACTGCGGGCATAGCCCGTGTAGGGGTGAGTATAACGATACTCAGTAGGGACCCCGAGAGCCACAATGTCTCACATAATCCACTAAGGATAAACAAGATTTAAGATACAAAACACGGTGCATAATCCAACCCTACATTGGTATATTCCCATACATATACCTAAGTCTTCAATCCTGTACGGCTCCAACTCTCGATCCCAAGCACAACCCAGTCCACATAGGAAATAATTCAATCACATCGATGATAAATATTCAAATTCAAGACTCATCTCAATAGGTATTCAACTCACAAAGGGGGTGGGGATGATTATATGGAGCCTCTGAATCAACTCCTCCGCCGAACGCTCGTAGGATCCTAGTACAGAAGTCGTTGCTACCGAACCCACGAAGGATCCAAGTATAGTGGTCATTGCAGCTGAACCCACAGAGGATCAAAGTATATTAGTACTTGCTAACAAACCCACAGAGGATCCAAGTACAGTAGTCATCATCGTTGAACCCACATATGATCCCAGTACGGTAGTCGTCATAGTCACAGCCAACTCTAGGGTTCCCGCACAAAGCACACTCAATTCTAAGAGGGTCTGCTCATCGAGCCAAGGGGTCGATACATCAACTATAAAAAAGCCTAGACTTGATGTATCATGATGTTCCCTCTTGTCAAAAGGAACCAAACGCGACAGATGGTGCGTCAATCGGACTCCGGGTCTGAGAGATATTGGTTTTTCCATTCTTGGGGCCCGGTTGGAAATACACTCATTCCAAACCCTAAAATTTTCCAATGTCGTGCAAAACTCACTTAGGGTATTGCAAAGGGACCTCTTCGTCGCAAGTGTCCTAGTGTCGTAGACAGCGCATCGATCGGACGCGCGTTGATTATGTTATTCATGTTTAATTGAAAGTGGGTCAGGCCCACTAAGCCCAGTGGGATGGCGGGTCGGTCTGACCCGGTTTGGAAGGTACGACCCAGTTAAACGTGTAGCCCGGCCCTAAGGGGCGCAGCTCGGCCCGACGGTGGGCGGCCCGGCCAGGCACGATGTAGCCCGACACAGCTGGCCGCAGCTTGGCCAGGCTGGGCGAGCGCTGCGGGGCCCCACCTGGCCTCCCGAAACAGCAGCGCCCCCCTCTTATCCAGCTAGTCGATGCCGACCTGTCTTCCTAGCGCGACCGGCCTGCATAGGCGGGCCGCAGTTCCTCCAGTGCGGTGCCCTCCTGGCACTGCGATTCTTCCCAGTCTGGTCGGCCGGTTGCCGGCTGGTTTGTCCGCCAGGAGGACAGCGGAACACGGGCCATAGTCATCCGCACGACGGCGCCCTTATGGCGCCACGGTCCCTTTGGTCTGGCCGACTATTCCCGGTCGGTTCTTCCTTGGTCGAGCGGGACACAAAAGCGGGATGCGGTTTTCCCGCACACGGTCGGACCGCGGTCGCCGCCTTCTCCCATCACCGCCTCTCCCAACACACAATTATTTCAAACCAAAACAAGAAACATCGGAGGGTTGTCTGGTCGTGTTTGTTCGGCCCTCACACTCCGTGTTAGGCGGTATCATAAAACCGAAGACAAACTATGATTCTCAATGAAGAACGGGGTACAAAATATTAACTTCAAATTGTACAAACCCCTACCTCGAAATAAGGTTTGCAGTAGTCAGGCGTCGCGGAAGACGGCATCGCAGGGGAACGACATCAACTTGTTGACGTCGGGAAAGAAGGAGCTAAGGATGGCACGTTGTCAGTGTTCCTTGTGGGTGTCGTCTTCTCCGTTGGCTTGGCCAAAGATTAAAGGAGATGATCGTCATTCTTCGTCGGTTCTTCGTCGGAAGGATGGTGTTCATCGTTGAAGAGAGGAACTCCTTCTTCTAATTCTCAAGAGCTCTCCCAAAATCCATTCACCACAAGGAATGCCCAAAATAAAATAATAGCTCAGGATATTATTTTATTCACACATGATTTTTTAAAAAGTCAAACACTTTAATTAATTAATGTAGGATTCAATTCATTAATTAAATGTGTTGTAAAAAAATTAATGGAATAGGGGGAGGTGAAGAGATCACATAATTAATGGGAGAGTTGTTAAATTAATCAAGGGGGGTTTAAGGGTGTTGAGGGAGTTATGGAGAGATGAAAGGTTCCTGCTCGTGTGGGACCCACCTCAAAAATATCCTCTCATTGGAGGTTATGTGGGTGTGGGCCCCACCTCTAACTCCCCTTGTGAGGAGATAACCACCATCCACAAATAAAATTGTGTATTACAAATTTTGTTTACTTTATTCTAAAATCCCAAAAATTAACTCTCAACCCGCATAAAACGCAACTGCAGTAAAGGTCCCCTTAAGAGAATATCGGCGCTACGAGTTCATCGGTGCCCTCAGATTTTTATTTTGATCATCGGTTCAAAATATAGAGAAACCTACATGTACTTTTACTGAATGTACCCGAACAAAACTTCAGAAATTGATTCCGGGCACACCGGGCCTCAGAATCAATTTCCGTCAGAAACCACAGACTCGTAAAATTACAAAGTATTTAAGAAAATCATTTCCTTGTAATTTCTAGTTCTTTACAACATTGATTTCGAATTCCAAACAATGAGATTAAAATTGAATGGAAATATGGGTATTAAATAAAATATTTATTTGGATTCAGGAGGACCTCCATCTTATGATGTATACATCATATGAGGGAGGAGTTTCAAATCATATCTTGGGTGATAAATAGATCCCAATGAAGAAGGTGTTATTGGGAGAATATTAAATAGAAAAGTGGATATTATGTGTTAATTAAGTTAGGGTAAAATGATAATTTATCCCATTTTTAATAAGTACTTGGTTTTTCTATACAGTTTTGAAAACCATACACCAACATGGTCTAATTGGAGCAATGCCTTTCATAGCTAGGAAAAGAGTTTCTCAAATTCTGGGTATCATTTTCATGGTTTCTATCAAACACCTCCACCCCCTTCTATGGTCAGGAACATGATTAAACTGACCATTCACCAACTATACTCACCATAAATAAAATTTATTGTAGTTTCTTCCAAGCGATGTGACCTTCATATAATTTCAATTAAACTATGAACCTCCTCATTGGGTATGAATTTTGGTGTTTCATAGTTACTACTAACCAAGAACCAATAGTGCACCTCATCGTGATGGTCCACAAACTAGGGGTTCGGGCTCTAAACATACATTAGAAACTCCAACGCCCTTTATTAACCAAATATGACCATTTATTTCAATAAGAAAATTTATTAATTTAGAACATATGTTTATCTATTTCAGTAGTTTTTTGTTTTATTTTATCCAAAACACAATGTCTCCTCATCATTTTTTGGAGAATAATTGTTATTCCCTTCTCTCTCAATATGATTCTCACTATATTTGTTGATGAGGTCCTTGTGTAACCTACCTATTCTTACATCCCACAAATAACTATGGAATACAATATTTATCAATGAAATGTTGTTATTATTGACTGTATACCTAATCAAGGTTGTGGATTTGATTGATTATATTCATAATCTTCATAGTAGTGGTTGATTTCCAAGTAGAAGGGGGTAAGTCTCACTGTGGTACTGAACCACTGGTTTTTTAGAAGTGTTAGTATGTTATGTGTTTTATTTTATTATCTTATTTAATATAACTTCTTATAATCAAACAAAAATATTTATTTGATAATTAATCAAAACTATTGTTGATATTTGTTTTTTACTATGTAAGTTGATTTGAAAAATTATTTTATTTATAAAATATATTTTAAATTAGACTTAATCCTTTTTAAACAATATTATCAAAGGATAAGTCTTATATTGATCTTCTATTTTGGTAAGTTGTATGGTTTATTTTTTTTAAAGTGGTTTTAATTAAACGTAATATTCAACATGAATTTTTGTTGGGAAATCTATTCCCCCCTCTTGAGTTACTCACTCAAACCAACTATAACTACCATATTAAATGAAATATTTAATTTTTCTTTAGACAGTTATGTATATGATATCCAATTAGAACAGAGTTAAATATAAGAAAAAAATAATCATAGAGGCCGACTATCCATTTAAAAATGTATTACCATCTAATATAAATTTTTGTATCATTTTTGATGGTAGATATCACTATATTGAGGGTGAATATATTTTTGGAAGATTCAAGACAATGTATTCTGATTTTACTAAATAAAATAACAATAGTGAGTGAAGTGTTCTTAAAAAGTTATTTTTGGGTAATAAAATGAAGGTACATAATTATTTAAAGTGGTTTGGATAAAAATAACTGAAAATAATCCACAATATTTTCAACTCTTATAAGATTTAGGTATCCACTAGTAACATAACATTAATGGTGTGATAACATTGTTATAGAAACTACCTTTTACAAGAACCAAAAGCCAGATCCAAGTCTACTATAGTAGACCATCCTAGTCTTCATACATGAATTTTTATTTGGATTAATATCCTAGACTTTAGTTTGGGTGGTGGATAATATAATTAAGTATTACATACTTATGATTTGGAAAATCAGAAACTATAGTCAATTAAATAAAACAAGAAATATAATTATTATTAGAATATAAAAATATTATAGAAATTTATACAGGATTAGAAATGTCCGAGATATTGACTACTGATGATTTTTTATAAAAATTAATAGACATATTTTATGTTAAATGTACTTATTTAATCAAAACCATGGTATATAAGTCACAAAATTTATGTAAATATTTTAGAGGAGTAAGAATGTGGCGAAGATGTGTCACATGTAATCTTGTAGAATAGTCTTCACTGGTATTTTTATATTTTATGAATTTGTATTTTGCGTTAATAATAATAATATATTCAAGGATCACTTCCATGTATAATATGTTCATGACACTCATTGGAGTATAATATTTAAATAATAGGACTGATACCTTAGTTTGTTCAAGTTTTCATAAAAATTGAGTTCAACTATGATTTATATTTCTTCATGAAATATTTAAATAAAACTAGTAATATTTTAATTTTAATATTTAAAATAAAAAATATAACAAATTTATAGGAAATATATTCATAAAAAAAGTCGACATAACTGATTAATATTCTACATTATTAAGAATGTATAAAACTATTATAACAAAACTCCCATCATGAGTTTCAATCTATTTATAGAATAACACATAAAATATTGTCGTAATTATTTTTTTACACACAGTTACATTTATAATTCAACATATTATAATTAAAAACTGAACAATTTAATTATTTATATAGTATCAATAAAATTTGGAAATAATAATTATTTTAGAAATTTTTTAATTAATGGTGAATTTTAAAAATAGGGGTGGTAGATTGACCTACAATACATATCAAATAGTGGAATAACATAGAGCGGGGGAAAAAACATTATATCGATCAAATGTTCTACCATTTTCTACCCAATGATAGAAAAATAGAAAATATATTGGGGAATGAAATATGATACCATTGGATTCCAATGGTAGAAAAGTGGAGTGTGGTTCTATTGTTAGTTTCCAATGTTTGACCTTTGAAAATGATCCACCATTGATCTAATGGTGATTTTGTCGAAGGAAGAACCACCATCATGAAATATTTGGATGAAACATATTCCAAAGAAGAAATTTAATTTCATGGTAAACCATGTATGAAAGAGACAGCTAATGAGATCTACTACTAGATAAAACACTTCCAATGTTAATGTGTCTATTGGGGGAATGGAAAATGTTCTATCATCACTGAAGCCAACCAATGATTCATCAGACCATTATTTTATTTAGTGTCTTTGTAAGTAGTGCAAAATATTTTATGAGATTGAAATTTTCAATAAAGAATTTCCAATTTAATATAATAATTTATGAATAGAACATTGCATAATATAGATTAAAAATAAAATGAAGAGGTGAATAATTGGATGAAGAGGCATGTGTAAGAGTTTAAAAATAGAAACTGATGGTGGAGAAAGATATATTTTTAAGTAAAACATCATGTATGAGTTTTTAAACATAAATTAATAGTGACAAGAAAAACACAACACACATCGGTTTCACCCTCGCAATATCCCCTACTATGAAAAACAATCCATGTTGATCGATTTTTCGATCTCGATAATAGGGATCATCACCAGTTACAGTCACTCATACACGGGCCACTGGCTTAGTGTTATTAGCAAGAATACATTAGGTGTATAGTGGGACCCTCTACTATTTTTATACGTGGTCCTATCTTCAAGATTACATATACCACAATGTGGGCTTCTAAATGACGGTGTTCCAATAGGGTTTACCCATTTGGTCCCATTAGTGTGGTTGAGGTATAGTCGTAGTGGATCACAATAGATGACCCATTTAATTAAGAAAAAAAATTAATAAACATCGAATGATTTGAAATACAACAATGGTTATACAAATAAGTGCACCTTAAAATAATTACATAAATATTATGAAAAATTGTAAACAAATAATTGTAAACATTAATATCCACTTTCTAATATTAATAAAATAGGAAGAGAGATTAATTTATCAAAAACAACAAACACTTTTTAACAAATCTGAACCATGCTCAGATACTAAAATGAATTTAGATCAAACAAAAATAATTTGTCTATAGAAGAATTAATATCCATAATATAGTATTTTATTTTATTTCTTCTAATACCTCAATAGAATATTACTAAACTAAGATAATGTAATAAACATGGTATATATAATATATTGAGCTGTTTTTTTATAGGAATGTTCTAGAACCATCTAACCCTCCCTAAAATAGAAAACAAAACTACTAATAATATGTACAGTAGACTACCACCTCACAAACCGATGTAATTAGTTTTCCATAACTTTTGATCATGGTTGTATATAATGATTTATTTATATGTACATATATGATATTTATCATAAATTTAGACTTTTTTAAGTGTAATATCAAATATACCGTCTGAAATTAGATTAATTATATAATATAATATTGCCACTCATGTGTATGGTGCACTTAAGAAATGTGAAGTGATGTAATTCATTTTTAATTAATTTGTTATATATATATAGTATTAATTAAATATTATTTATTTATTAAAAAAATATATCATATAAATTATTTCTATATAATATTTTTAATAAATCATAACACCTTTCATCTATATAGTGGACTACCACCTGGCTAAGTGATGTAATTATTTTTTATTATTGTATCACATGGGTGGTATTTTTAATGGTTTTAATGAAATAATTATATATTTATGATTTATTGATAAATATTTAGAGATAAATAATACTTACCTTCAATCCATCATGATTTTCAAAAAATGGAAATGTTACTTATACCTATGTATGGTCTAACTTCTTCAAGATTGTAATGTCATTCATTTTTTCATAATAAAATTTATGATTAGTTTAGATAGTATAATTTATTTTTGAAAAGGATAAATAATTCATTATTATCATTATAGAGATATAGAATTAATAATCACTCTTACGTTAGTCAATATGCCAATGGGATTTTAGATATATAAGTCATTTATAATTAAAAAAATAACATAACATTAATTGGTTATATAATTGATCATGGAAATAAGAAAATAATAATAAAAATGAAAAAGGTTCAAATGTATGTAAATAATTTACATAATTTTATTATTCATGAAATTAAATAAATCATGTGACAAATAAAGCATAGGATAATTATTTTTTCACACCTAACCATTTCTTTAGGTCATGAGAATTGTATATCTAACACCATTTATCTCTCATGGTGTATGAAAATGGATCTAAATTATATATGTATATATATCTACCACATATAACTGGATTACTGTACATTTCTTTGATTAGTTAATACATTCCTTTTTACCATTTCTCAAATTCCTTCATTTGAATTTTTTTGGTTATTCTTTTAGATAAGTTATGTAAGTTTTTCTTTCCATGCATAATTATTATGTTTATTCTTTATTAATGATAACTTAATGTGGTATATATATTCATGTAATAAAAGTAAATTAGAGACTTGGGCCTATAGTTATATATCTCGCCAATTAATTGGGTAATTTTTTAGTCTCATGATATTTCATATATATGAATATTGAGTGAACATAATTCATTATATGAAATTCTACATCTTGTAATATTTATTTATAAATTACAATTTTACTATTTTAATGACATGTTTGATTTCATTTCCACTTTCCCTTGTTTACTTAAAAAAATAATACCATATTATTTTTTTTAATGCATCCAAATTTTTACTCATCTACCTTAGCTATTATTAAATCCTATTATTTAAGAACCCAAATGGTTTATTGATGTTTATGTTGTATTCAATAAGCTGATAATGTAAAATGAAAATGATTAATTAATAAAAATATTGATATGACATTTAGAATTCCAAAATCCTTTTGTCCATGACAATATATTGTGTACAACATTCAGAAGAAATGGTTTACTGGATTTGACTCCGTATCAAAGAATTGGAATACTAAATACGAGAGAGTAGACCACAAAATTGGCCTCCCACACCAATCATCCATGGAGGACAACAACCACTTCTTATCTGGGATTTCAACAACCTAGCTAGCCTGCTTGGGTGGTAGAGGATGAGTAAGTATATAGAACTCCCATAGAGGTACAAGAAGCATACCGGAGCCACCGTAAGGGGAAACATGGAAGAGTAGGGTGATAAAATATGGTGGTGACATTGGATGTTTAGAGTAGACCTAGTTACATGATTTTGGATGGATTATGATACACATTGAAAAAAATGGAGCATAGGGTTGAATGATGTTTTGATATTGTATGAGATAATTGTGGGTTCTCTAGCTCATTCATTAAATATACAGAAAGAACCAGGTTCATCCAATTTGATCGATTTGTGATGTCCAATCAAAGACATTGTTGTATTTACCTCAAGCTTAATTGAGACATTTTTTACATCAGGTTGTTGGAAGGACATACCTCAATCTGATCAAGGTGAAGAATATGAGTATCTTTAGATCATTATGATTATTTGAAAAAGATTTATATACCATGAAACATTGTTTTAACGAAATATAAATTCTTTAAATGTTTAGATATAGTGTGAAGAAAATGTGATATTTTATGTGATAATGACTCTTGTTGTTTAAAATCACAAGGGGATTCAGTGGATTTGAGTTAGCAGAATGCAGTCTATACATTGCTTAATTTTCTATAAATTTTATTATGGTAGAATTGTATATTTGAGAGATATTTTTGATAAATATAATAGATAAAAATAGTGTTTTATGTGATCTATATTTGATAAATATGGTCCTTTAACTGATATTGAGTCTTCCAAGACGATCACAATCACATGATTGTGTTAGGAGTTTCTATGAACCACTGTTCATATCCACACTATGTCTTTTGAAGGTTATAGAAGAACCATTGTAAATATTTGTGCAAATAATAAAGGACCCCATGTCTATTATTACGTGATGTAATGGAGAAGTATTCATGAAATTATATACATGCATAAACTGTGTTTCAACAGAATTACTTGAGCTTGAGTTTATGTGAATTATTTTTTCATGATCATTCGTTTTGAGACACTATCACGTGATATTCATGTGTAATGGTATGAAGATCCATTTTCATGCAATGATTTAATATTTGATGTGATTTTTTTTTGTGCAAAGATGGGTTGAGGTAGCCACATACGTACATGAAGAATACTATGAACAATGTGAGTGAATGAATATGTATGATTATGCACTTATAATTACATAATAACTTGAAGAAGAATGAGGAAGTATTCTCAAGAAGTATATAACTAACATAGTAGTTAATAACAATATTTGAGGCAGTGTATATATGCTTTCAAATATTATCACTTTCATTCACATGATATAACACATGAAATCTGTAGTGATGATCTTGTTCAATTAAATTGTTTTATAAATTAATGTGGTCAATGGATTTTTATACAAGAATGAAGACTGTGAATTTTAATATAATATAAATTTCGTGAAATTTTTGTGATATTTTTAGATTGAATCTAGGAATTATTTGATAATTCAATTACCAGAATAGTTATTGTGCGAAGTTAAATTCATATCATTTAAGGATCAGTTGACACTAATAAATTTCATGAGTTTATCAAATAGTTAGTGATATTATTGATGATTATACATTTGTAGATCCGTTGACACTATTTTTTGGCATAGAATGATTCATCTCATGGTAGAGCAGATGTAGTTAGAATATGAAAGTGATTTTTCTATCGTATGAAAATATCTTATCAGAATAAAGATTACTAGAATAATTAAGTTTGACTATTAATAAGATGATCTCTCTAATGGGACCATGTAGATGGATGGTGGGATAATGGTAAGAATGTGGGATGTTGTATAAAGATCCCCATGTGGGAATCTAGAGTAATATTTTTTAAGTGTGAACTGGTATAATCTTTTGGGACTCTAGAGTGGAACAATGTGGGAATCCATATTAATAGGAATAGTTCTTTACCTATTTATAACTAACTAATTATAGTAATAAAAATGTAAATTTTGGGGCAACTGATTGTAATATTTATTTGGTCTTATAGTTCAACCATTTAAAAATATTGTTCCATTTAATTAATTTATTTTTCATATAGGATAAACTCACTCTAATAGGGCACGTAGGTTTGAAGGGGTTATGAATAGAAAATCATTTAGCAAAAAAATTCACACCAGATTCACCCCTACACTCTCATTGTGACTACATGATCTGTTGGTCTCTTCAATAGGTATTAAAGCTATGGCCACCTCTTGTTGGGTTTAATTTAATTATATAGTATTTCATTTTTGAAGCATATTCCATTTATTTTTCAATTTGAATAAAATACAATGGACCTTCAACTTGAAAATTCTATCTATACAACTGATGTTTTAAATCTTGGTGTTTCTATCAAGACATGGGAGAAATTATGAAAAGTTCCATGAAGAAGATGATAAAGAACTCTAAGATTAATTAAGATCACTTAATTAATAAGGCACATAGTGTTGTAATTTTTGAGAAAAATAGTTTTATTATAATTATGATTAATCAATATGAATATGTGATAAATATATATTCAATTATGAAATTATAGAACATATGAATAAAGGTCACAATGGAATGGTCACTTTAATGATTAGTCTTTCAAGGAACTTCGGGATGAAAATTTTACCTTGAAGAATAGGGTCATGATATGGAACATGAACTAGTTAAAAAGTATTGAATTTTCAACAGTCATATAAATCATGTGAATGAAAATTTATAGACAATGTATCTTTCCATAGATTGATTTGTTGAAGATGTTGAATAATTTCATTGTAATTTATATGGGAATGGGGATTTTTAAATTTTCATTACATCTTTTCTTCACGCACTTGAAAAGATACATAAGAAATCATTGAATTTGTAATACGCTCAGTGGAATGGTAAATAAAAAATAATCAAGGATATTGATAATTTTTACTGAAATAAAATGAAGTGTATGAAGACGTGATTCAAAAGATGAATAATCATTGGGAAGAAATCTTGAAATCATTAAAATATATGTCTATTTGTATCCTTATTAAATGTACTAAACTAGATATAAAACTAATAAATATAGAAGGTACCCAAGACGAGACATCTGATATTTTTTGAGAAAATATGTACTGCCATGGAATCATCTAATAAGTGTCCATAATCTAAAAAACTTGATCATGAAGATAGTGTAGCTTGAGATTTTCCAAGGATAAATCTACTAAAAACTCATTGAATAACTGAATCTTATTTTCAGAAAAAAATTTAGTACTCTAAATGTTTTGGTTACTAGAGAATATTCAACTTTAAAATATGGAATAAATAGTCAAAAAATATACTCAATAATCTATTACATCATAAAATATGAATGTGAAGGAGTGTAAAAATTATTATTCCATAATGACATCATAGAATAATAAATGTTTTACCTAATAGAATCAAAATTTCAAACACAATGATAATGTGTCAATGAAGAAAAAATAATGTTTTGTGCCTTCTTTTGGTGATTTTCGAAGTAAGGGAATCATCCAATAAATTATTGGAAAACCATTTCAATTTATTAATGTCTTATAATTCATATATTTAGAGGGTGAAAAGATGACCAGGAAGGGAAACCTAAAGAACAGAAGTAGAACTCAGAGAAAGAGAATCAATTATTCAAGAATCGATATGAGTACATTCATAATTTATGTGAATAATGCAACTGATGTAGCTATTGTTATGATGATTGATAGTATATACTGATAAATCACAAATCATATATTTATGTTAATAGTATACTAGAACATAATTTTCATCATTTATGAAAATAGGATCATAGGTTAGCCATGGGATGTGAAAAATGAAGTATGATGTTATAAAAAAACAATATAGATATTTGGGAATATTGATTTTAGAGTCACACCTGTGAAAACATTATTTTGTTATGGTTTAAAGGGTCCAATCATGGAATAATGTGAATTTTCCCTAAACATAAATAATATATAATGTAAGTTATAACTAAACCAAGAATCAACCTAGAATAAAATCATCCGGACTGATTTGTTGAAATATAACACTGATGATGAAACAAAAAAATTTCATAAAAGGGGTAAAATAATGAACCCTGATGTTTATTATTAAATTTTTAATACTTAATGTTATTCCGGTAAAAAAAATTCACATGTTTTCATGGACATGAATAATTGTAGACAAATAGAATAAGATGTCACGTTACTTCTTGTGTGAAATATATTATTGGAAAAATGGTGTATACACAAAATGTAAATAGTAAGAATATTTATAAATAATGATTGTTCATATTGACATAATATTTTAAATATACAAGAAATATGTAAAATATTGAAAAAACTAAAAGTAATTTGTAAGAAAATGTGGGAAATCAATTTTCATAAAATATGATTATTCGGTTGAGAATCAACATTCATCTTTGTTTCTATAATTGAAGATCATTGAAGAGAAAAATTATTCTCATATAATGATAATGAGTGTTTTTTGTGTAGCGAATTTAATGTGAATCCTGAATTCATGGGGAGACAGAAATCTCCCATGGATGATTATTGTAATAAATTTTTCTTTTTGTATCATTTGAAATAATTTCATAAGATGGATTGTTTTTATTATTAAGTAAACTCAATCATGAAGAACAGGATTTTGTGTGCATCTCTTGAGGGGGGAATAGAAGAAAACCCTCTTGATATATATAAACCATTTTACAACTACAGAATATATTATTTCCATGTGGTTTATTCATATGATAATTCTATATGTTAAAAAGATTGAGATTGCTGCTTTTCGTTATAGAGGTGTGCTGATTACACAGTTATTTTCATACAGAAAATCAAATAAAAAATGGATAAATTTATTACATGATGTAAACAAGGAAATGTAGTTTTAAAAGGGGGAATAAATTATTACACACGAATGTTTTTTCTCAATTTACTATGATGTATACATGGGATTATTTTTAAATATTTTGAAAAAGTCCATGAAAATAGGTTTTACTCTTGGAGTCACATGTTGTAAAATAATTAAAATATTTGGGGTCAAATTTGATCACTCTTGTTTAGAAAAATGGTGCATTTCTTATATAGACTTAGTGTTTATCATATCTATTTATTTTCAAAGTGAATGACGATTATATCCTTCTATTGGGTAAATTATAATATAATTGTATGAAGTGAATATGATGTTCTTAACATATGATTTTCTATGATAATAATTCCTTCCCATACCTATATACTTTCTTGTATTTACAATATGGGGGAGATGGTATCATTGAATTTTGAAATAATATTAGTATTGAAAATAGATACACATGGTGAGATTTAATGACTCATGTGGAACATTTATGTTTATATGTTTCTCAATTTTGAGGATATGAAAATTCAATGAGTAATTATTGTGATGATTGATGTGTTGTTATTAATGATGAACTAGTATATCAATGATTTATTACGGTTTAAATCATAGAGAAGAATTTTTTGAGTGTATTAGTGATGGGAATAAAATATTTTGCTAAATCTATTTGGGAGATAACCCCAAAAATAGGTCTCCCACACTAGCTTTCTCAGTAGGATCACAACCATTTCTTAGGTGGAAAGCTAACACCCTAGCCCAATATCATAGAGAATAAGGGATATATGACTGAACATAATTTCTATAAAGCTTCATTGAAAATATTAGATCCACCATGTGGGGAAGCATAGTAGAGGAGGGTGCAGACATGTGGCTGTTTTAGTGCGCATTATTATCTGTCCATATTACAAACTTTAGGGTGGCTAGGGATGTACATTGTTCTAAAATGGAGTGTATGAATGAATGATTCATTTTATGCAGGTTGAGTGCTTATTGGATACAATAACTCCATCATTAAATATATAAAATTAAATATGGTTATCCTATCAAATCATTAGGCACCGTCTGATAAAGGTTTTCAATTTATTCTACCATGAGCTCATTCAAGATCTTGTGTGAATCTAGATTTCTATAGGGTGAACCTATGTTTGATCGTGATAGAGATTATAGGTTTCTATTAATAATTCATGATAATTGAGTGAGATTAAATCAATAAGATACACAATTTTAGAAATATGAATGATTAAACCATTGATATATAGTGTGGACAAAATGTGATATTTGTGGTCAAAGTAATTATATTAGTCGTGAATCATGATGTCAGTCAGTGGATTTGAGTATATCATACATTGTATGTAAGTACATTTAAATGTTCTCATTTATTGTATAATCTAATTTCATAATTTGATATTGATTTTTGAGAAATTTAAGTGTGAAACAGAATATCTTAAGTGATATGTATTTATGAAGTTAGTATTGTGAACTCATGTTGAGTCTTCAGAGACCTTCTTGATTGCATGATGGTGTTTTGAGTTTCTACAAAATAATATATAGATCCATACTATGTTTTGAGAAGTTTTTATAAAAACCTATATATAATGTTTCATGAAGAATAATGTATCCTGAATATACTATTATGTGACGTGACTGACAATTCTACATGAGATTATATCCATGAATAATTTTTTTGCAAAAATTAATTCAGATTTATTTTTTGAGGTGTGTAGTTTCAAAATTATATAGTGTGAGATAATGTCTCCTGATATTATTATGCAAAGAAACATAGTTCCATTTACAAACATGGATTTCATAGTGGTTGTGCATTATGTTCTGAGTGAATTCATTTTGAGAAGCCCATGTTCACACATATATAAAACTATTAAAAGTGTTTGTGAATTAATATATATATGGATGCACATGTGATTACATAATATTATTAATAAGTGTGAGATAGATCACTTTGGGAGAATAAAACTTACACAATATTAAAGAAGAGTTTTGAGAATGTGTATATGTGATTTCATAATTCATCCTTTTTATACACATGATATATCACTTGATATGTATAGTGATTATAATGCATATTTTCATTATTAATATATAAATAAGGCCATGAATTTTTAATACACTAATGATGTATGAGAATTCGCATGAAATATATATTGCATTAAATATGTGAAATGTTTTTGGGAATGATGTTGAGAATTATTTCTTAATTCATTTACCTGAGTAGTTGGTGTGAGAATTTATGGTAAGATTATTTTAATATTACTAAATTTTTATAATTATTTAAAAGTTGTGAGATATTTTATGAAGTTATTAAATGTTATACTAATGAAGATCATGTGATCCTTTTTTTCTTTAGAGAAATACTAAATCTTGAAATAGTGATGAAGTAATTTGATGTTGAACAAAATCTTTCTAACAAATGATTATGTCTTCTATAACCCAAGATTAGTGGAAGTCAATAATGGGACTCTAAAATAGACGTTTTCTCTAGTTTTAATTTGGATCAAGACACTAGTATTATGGTAATATTGTGGAATGTAATATAATGGTCCTCATGTTGGACTCAATAGTCAGTTGTGTAAGTGGGATCTTGTGAACTCTAGTAGGATTGTGTTATTGAATAACATGGGAATCATTATTGATGGTAATGGTACATTACTTTGTCTAAACAATAAATATATATTTTGAAGAGTATCTAACATGGGTATATCCAATTTTGACAACAAATAGATCATATTACATCATTCTAAAAGTAGTGTGTGATGTATTTCATTTACTTTTCATATAGGATCAACTAATACATACATGAGATAGAGGATTGAAGGGGGATAAAAAAAGAAATTTGTAAATCAATTCCCACATAATTCACCCATTATTAGTGTGATGGCATGATCCATTATAAAATTATTTTATACAATTAAATCACATGTTAGGTTTACTTTTCATGATTAATATCCTTCTCAGTTTTTTAGTTCACCCATTTCTTTATGAATTTCCCATGTTATGACATGAAAATACTCTATCTCAAAGGGATCATAAGATCTCAATATGGATAATGAAATAATAATTCCTTGTATTAGTTCTATTAATCTATTATGAACATAGTCTTCCAAAGATAATAGGACTTTAAGATCAATTTTCTTGTTGTTGGATATTTATGTTCAAGAAACAAGTAATAATATGAGTACAAAACATGGGTATATATAACCATCTTATTTAATATAATTAATTTTGTTTATTCTAAATAAGAATACATTTTTACCAAGTTCAATAAACTTAAGTGAAAAAAAATTATAAATTAATACCACAAACCCAATGAAAAGCTGTTTTCTAAAGAAAATTTGTCCTTTCCTATATATAAATTATCATAAAATAGAACATTATCTTTTTTCTAATGACCTAAATTGGATTATTCATAATATGTTTTAACTGATTCAATTTTTAAAACCTTTTAATGAAAAATAAAAATTATAAAATTATTTAAATAAAATGATTATTTTAATAAAAATCAATAATTTTTACTTTTCATCAAAAGATTAATATTTCCAGAAATTCTCTAAAACTAAATCAATGATAATTTTTTCATGTTGATTAAGAAATAAATAATAATACTAAAAATTGGGGAAATTATTTATATTTGAAGCTCAAAATGTAATGAAATTAATTTCCTAGAAAACGAATATTAAAGCCTTATCTAGCATCACAAAAAAATGACTAATTATATCATAAGAATTAATTAGTACATCTTATTTAATAGTACATATATATGTGTGTGTGTCTGTTGACTTCTTAATATTCATTCTTCTAGATTTATTGTCTAGATTATAATATATCAAAATAAATTAAACTATTTATATATGATTATGGTTTATCAAAACTCATCATTTCATATAAAAAATGTATCGAATTTAAAAAATTTATTTTGAAAAAATATTTCATAAAATTGCTGGGAGTTACATATTTTCATCCCATTAATGAACTTAGAAGCATTATTTTATTCAACAACCTCTTTTATTCAAGGAGGCATGAATGAGGCTATGTGAAACTCTGGCTCAGACCTAGTGGTTCGGGTCAGGGTGCTATACACATGGAATCATGTATGTATGTATGTATGTATGTATGTACAGATGGATGGATGTATGTATGCAATTATGTATTCATATTTGTATGTATTTATTAATGTATGGATGTATGTATGTATGTTTATATGTATGTATATATGCAGATATGTATTTATATATGTATGTATGTATGTATGTATGTATGTATGTATGTATGTAGGTAGGTAGGTATGTATGTATGTATGTATGTACGTATGTATGTATGTATGTATGTATGTACACATGTCTGTATGTAGGTATGTTTCTATGTATGTATGTATGGTTGTTTGTTTGTATGTATCAATGTATATATGTATGTATGTATGTAAGTATGTATGTATATATATTTGTACATATGAATGTATTTATGTATGTCTGTCTTTCAATCTCTCTGTCAGGGGTGTTTGTGTGTATCCATTATGACTATTATTTTGTATAAAATGGGGCCCAATTATAATAAAAACTAAATATTATAATGAAATAATTTTTTTATATTTCATTCGACTAGTTGTTTCCAAAATTAAATAAATTACCATTAGAAAATAAATGAAATGAGGAATGTAAATAAATGGTATTATAAGAAAAAAATTATTTGTCTGCTTGCCACCTCCCATTCAATACAACTATACAATTATTTTTCCACCGAAAACAATACTCTAGTTACTTATACAATAATTACATTTCCTCCTATAATGTTCTTCGTGTTTGGACGTGCTCAACGGTTCACCTCCCCCACCCTCGTCGTTTTCGAATTCTACGGCGGATCTCATGTCGCCTCTGTATCCCTCTCCCTGGGAGGTCTTAGGTGGTGCTGGCTCTTCACGACCCTCAAGAAAGGAGGTCCTTCTAAGTCCCTTGCTAGGCCTTCTGACCCCACTCTTCCCCCCTCGACCCTCCAGTTCCTCCCCCCACCCTCGTCTTATTTCTAGGGCATCCAGGGGTTCGGGGGGAATCCCGCTGGTGGGTGTGTCAGAGTCAGATTTCTAGGAGGCCTCACTGCAACTGAGCTAGTCCCTAGGGGCTCATTTTGGGGCCGTCAAGCCCTCTATCAGGGTATTCCAAGAATTAGTTCATGACAGGGCTCTCATCCGACCGACTAGGGTTTCATCCCTCAACCACAGGTCATTCCTCATTTTTTTTTTGGAGTCCCGCGAGGACTTTGTCCACACCTGGGCCACATGTCCTCGATCCTTTTGAATATGGAGGTTCATTCTTTAACGTTGGTCCATGGAGGTCCACCAAGATTGCGATTCTCCGGTTGTTGTGGTCTAGTTATACTTACCTGGCCTCCCTTTGAACACCATGTGCGCAAAGTATTTGGAATTGATTGGAAATTCTATAGTGGAGTTTCTCTGTGCGGATGATCATAACCTCTCCCTCTAGAGTTCGGTGGCTGCATGGATTTTTGTGGTGACAGACATCTCTTCTCCCCTTCCTTCCAAGATCTATCTTAGTGTTGGGAGATCCTGGATTGGAGGTAGGCTATTATGTTCTCGGAGGTGCCCAAGTTTTCCTCAGCCTGTCACTTGATTGGCCATGTGGTGGTTGAGCATAGGAGATCGTCGTCCAGGTGGTCCTTTCAGGCAGCATCTTGCGTCCCTCCTCCTAGCAGACATGTTGCCTCTGTGCAGTGGTACGCAACCCCCTATACCCCTGCCATGAGCCCTTCCCCCTTCCCCCTATGCTTCCCTCTCCTCCAGGCTTTCCCTCTAGTGTGGCCCCTAGTCACCCAGCCCTCCTCCCTCCTCCCCTTCCTCTCCCCGCCCTCCCCCCATCTTTAGTTACCTTTTCCCATCTCTCGACTCCTTTCGGCCCTCCAGCACTCCCCACCTCTTGGCTAGATCCAGCCATACCCCAGCTCCTCTTCCCCGTCGGGCTTTAGTTCCCTACATCCCTCGGGGCCTCCCCCCAGCTTTCCCTCCCCCCTCTTCCTTCCGGGGCATTGCCAGTTGGCTTTCCAAAGGGAAAGGCGTCCTCTTCTGTGATCCTCCTTGTCCCCCCCCCCAAACTTGTGCCTCTGAACTACCCTTCCTTCATATCTCCTTGACCAACTACTTCATTGCACTTACGCACACCCCCTCCCCCTGCCTCCTGTCTGGGCCCGTCTTTGGGTCTTACCTGCCTTGGTCTCATCCCCAGCAATCCCCCCCAACCCAGTACTCTTTCACTAATACAAATATGGCTTTTATCAGTGCTAGAAAAGCGCTGATAAAGCTGACGACGATAAAGGGGAGTCTCTTTTATCAGTGCTAAAAAAGTGCTGATAAAAGGGGTCCTTTATCAGCGCTAAAACAAAGCGCTGAAAAAATGGTCCTTTATCTGCGCTTTGTTTTAGCACTGATAAATGACCCCTATATGAGCACTTCCTTTATCAGTGCTTTCGTTTTAGCGGTAATAAAGGACCCCTTTTATCATTGCTTTTAAAAAAGATCTTATAAAAGGTAAAAAAATTTAAAAAAATTTAAAAAAATGAAAAAAAATTTAAAAAATACTGCCAATCGGGGGGGCTTTTATAACGCTTGAGCCCCCCCCCCCCCTTTACAGTGCTTTTCTGCCCCTGTACAGCGCCCCACACACCCCCTTCACCCTTTAACATCTCTTTCTCCCATATTCCCCCATACGCGCGCGCCCCTGCCTCCACCAGGATTTGAACTCGAGACCTCCCCCTGCGCGCCTAAGCCTTTACCACAACTCTATTTTGATTTGTCTTTCATTTCATGATACCTCTATATATTTATATATTTAGTGATATATATTCGTATAGTAATATATGTTTATATTAATATATATATATATATAGTTGTATTATAATATATATATATAGTAATATTAATATATATATATATATATATATATTTAGTTATATATATTCATATAGTAATATATATTTATATTAATATATATATATAGTTATATTAACATATATATAGTTATATTAATATATATATATATAGTTATATTAGTATATATATATATATAGTTATATTAATATATATCTCTTTATATATATATATATATTTAGTTATATTTATTCGTATAGTAATATATATTTATATTAATATATATATATATAGTTATATTAATATATATATAGTGATATTAATATATATATTTATAGTGATATTAATATATATATTTATAGTAATACTAATATATATATGTAGTTATATTAATATATATATAGTTTTTAGATTAATATATATATAGTTAGATTAATATATATATATATAGATAGATTAAAATATAGGTATATAAATATTCATATAATTTTTATAAAATAAAATGGATGTTAGTTATTATTTAGAGAAAGCTAATATATTTTATATATAAATATATTTTATTATTTATATTTATAATTAAAATTTTTGGTGTGAATATATAAAAAATATGTATATATTGTTATATAGTTTATTATAAATAGCAGTTCATTAAAAAAAATGATGATATTTCAAAAACATAATATCAATATAAATGTAATACCTTGGAATAAATTTAGACCCCACCAAAAAAATCCAATAATACTCCCTTAAACAAGGTTGAAAATCCACAAAATGTTAAAAAATCGGGGTACCCCGACTAAAAACTCATTTTTGGAGGCCTTCTGGGCCTTTTTGGCCTCGAAAATCCCTTCACCGGGGTTACCCCGGTTACATTGACGTAGATCTCATCACAGGTTTCGATTTGATATATGGTAGAGCTCAAAAGGACACCCGGATCAAAATTTATGGCTGTTTGAAATTTGAGTTGCGTTTTCAACATATTTTGGATCTTTTTTTAATTTTTTAAATTTTTTAGTCTTCAAATTGTTATTAAATCACTATTACTCCATAATAATTATCAAAATTTTAATTAATTTTTTTTAAATTTTTTAAGAAACGATTTTCACTAAATATCTTATATATTAATTATATTAAGTGTAAATGTACATTTATACTTATCTAAAATATATTTAAAAATTATATATTATATTTATATCAATATAACTATATTTATATATTAATATAATAATATATATTTTAATTTTTTGATGTCTACCCTTTATCAGCGCTACTGAACATGCACTGATAAAGGTGGTCCCTTTATCAGCACTAAAAAAAGCGCTGATAAAGGTGTGCATTTATCAGCGCTTTTTTAGTGCTGATATAGGCACCCCCCTTTATCAGCGCTTTTTCGTTAGCACTGATAAAGGGGGGGCGCTGCGAAAAACAGTTTTTGTGGTAGTGCTTCCTGACCCCCCGCCTCGAGCAGGTCAGCTCCCCTGCCTGCTATTTTTCCCCTGTCTTGGCAGCTCGCTGTGATTCCCCCATCCACCTTTGCAAGGATGTGCACCCGATCTGTGGAAAATTCCCTTCTCCTCTCTTCAAGGGAGTTCCATTGTGGACCTTCTCAAGGGGTTAGTAATGGGAGCCTTTTTATTTAATGCTTTCACTGCTTATCAGGAACGCTAGGTGTTTAAGAGCTTGTTGCAATACATATTTTCTCTCCAATGAGTTGGCTAGGAGCAAAGCATCCCTTGTGGTTATCCATGAGCCTAAGACTAGCTCTTCCAAAATTGGGGAGTGTGCTAGGAGAGCTAGGATGCAGTTCTCTTCTCATGGAGAGAGAGAAAATCATCATATCTGTATTTTTTGGAAAGACTCTATTCTGGTGGACAAGCTGGCTATTTCTGACCATCATCCCTCGGTCAAGGTGGACTCCGGAAAATGTATATGTTAATTCTACGTTGTCTATGCTAAATGTGAGGTGCGACTCCATGAGAAGTCATGGATGGATCATAGCTCTTTTAATCCTAGGGTTGAACCTTGGCTGGTTGGAGGTGACTTTAATTGCATCTTGGACACGATAGAAAAAAGGGAGGAAGCTCCCTCCCTAAGAGTGATACAGACCACTTCTCATCTTTTGTGGCTTAAGAGGGGATTCTTGATTTGGGATTTTCTGGTGACAACTTCACTTTGTGAAATAATCAGATAAAAGTTTGTAGGACATGGTTCAGATTAGACCACTACTTTGGGAACCTCCATGCTATTTCCAACTTCCCCAACTCAATGTTCATACACTTTACCCGCACATTATCCAATCACTCACCCCTTCTTGTCCACCATATTTTATATTCTCCCAGGGGCTGAGAATTCTTTTTCTACAAGAGCTGGATAGCTCTCCCCAACTTTCTTAAGCTGGTCAGTTCCTCTTGGGTGGTCCCATGTGAGTGGGGGCCCTGGACTTGCTTCCATAACACGCTTCGGTGCCTTAAGACTACTCTCAGAGGCTTGTCGGATTCCCTTCCTGTTATGCAGCCAATCTAGAATAATTGAATAAAGAGATCGACAGGGATGAGGCCTTCCTAGAAGTTCTATGGAATGAGGGAAATTTCTCTTCTCTTATCCTCAAGAAGCATCAATTTAGTGAGCTTTTGCTGGAACAGGAAAGGTTTTTTCGAGAGCGTTCCCTGGCCACCAGGCACAAGGGAGGAGACCATAACACAGCCAATTTTCATTCTTGTATAAGGGGAATGTAGTGGAAGAAGGTTCTAAATATCCAGCAAGATGATGGGTCCTTTATGAGTGACATGGATGTCATTGGTGGTCTGGTTGGATCGTATTTTACCTCCTTCGGGTATAATAATAACTTCTAATGGCAGAATGGGTATCCACGGTATCAGACTGATCTATTCAGCTCAATCTCAATGGTGGTCTCCACTCACACAAATGATGTCCTTGAACAAGTTCCAGAGGATATGGAGGTGTGGGACTCAGTCACCTCACTGAATCAGGAGAGTGCTCCTGGCCTAGATGGTTTCTCAGGTTCCTTCTTTGTTAGTACTTAGAGTATCATCAAAGAGAAGCTTATCAGTTCTATTCTGGATTTCTTCTATGGAGGTGGGCTGCTGCGGGCTGCCGTTGCTGCTACCCTATTCCCCATCCCCAAGGTTAGTGACCCCACCTCCATTTCGCAGTACCAGCTTATCATCATGTGCAACTTCACATACAAGGTTCTAGCGAACCTCAACAACAAAATACTTTCCATGTTTATTCACAGTTGGGTTGCGAAGGATCTACATGCCTTCATCCAGGAGAGGTCCATTCAGGTGGAAATGTCTATCTCACCAGAGATGATTTGTGAGACCAACAGGAAGGTCCGAGGGCCCAACATCATGATCATGGTTGACATGGAAAAGGCCTATGACCAATTGGATTGGGGGTTCATCATCCACACCATGAGAAGCATGGGGTTTTACAAATGGGTTATTGACATCCCGTTTCATCGCTACAGCTCGCTATGGATCATCCTGGTTTTTATAGAGAGACAATTTGACTTTTTGAAACAAGTTAGAGGGCTCAGGAAAGGAGACTTGATTTCTCCTAGAATCTTTATTTTGGTTCAGGAAGTCTTGAGCATGTTTGTGGCCTCCTCTATACAATGTCGTTGTATCCTCCCTTATCACTGCAGGACCTGTGTCCTGGGAGTGTCTCACCTTATCTTCACGGATGAACTGGTCTTCTTCATCAATGGGGGTAGTGCCTCTATCAGGGGAATTATCAGTATCATGGATGAGTACGCTTTATAGAGTGTTCAAATGATGAACATGGATAAAAGTGGAATTTTCATTCCCTCTTCTTTCTTGTATAAGGGAAAAGACATCATTGTCTCCACCCTAGGAATTCGAAGTAAAAACATTTATATGCTCTATCAGGGAGCTCCCATCTCCGCTGGCAAGATTTGGGCCCAGTTCATTGATGGTTTGGTCGGCAGAATTACCAATTGCATCCTCAACTGGAAGAATAGGTTCTTGTTTTTTGGAGTAAGGATCACCCTCGTCAATTGAATCCTTTAATCGATCCCTATGCATGTTCTTTCCACCCTCAAGGCCCCCAAGTCTATCATTATTCAGATTGAGATGATCATGAATGGTTTTATTTGGGATAGCTATGGGGAGGGGAGATGCCGGTGGACCTCTTGGAATAAGCATGCCAGGCCAGTGGAGTTGTGAGGCATTGGGGTCAGAGATGTGGGTCAGGCCACGTATTTCCTCCAGGGAAGGCTCGCATAGGAGGTTATTGAGGTTAACTCTTTATAGAGGCAATTGATTAGAGGTATGTACAGCTTTGGACTCTGTGAGAATGGTAAAACTCCTTCAAGCCTCTAGAGATCTCTTCAGATTCATCTTGTTGTGCTTCTATGCCACTCACTATGGGTCCTTGGTCGGGGGGATCTCAACTTCTGGTAGTGTGACTGGGGGGCGGTCTGCTAGACTTCCCAGGATGTCGTGCCCCTATCATTTCTTTCTTGGATGCCAGTGCCCACCCTTCCTTCATCCAAACAATTTTGTATCCTTCTCAAAATGCCTTCATTGACAACATCAGCTTGGATGGTTCCCTTGATTGTTGTATCTTCACCGACTCCCCCATAGGGAAGTTCTCGGCTAAAGCTTATCACCAGTGTATGACTGTCCATCCTAGGAGTGATATTTGGGGGAGTCATCTCTGGGACAAAGACACCCCAATTAAATTATCCTTCCTCCTTTGGAGAATCATAAATCAGGATCTCCCTTCGGAAACTAGCAATTAAAAGGAAGGGGGTCCAGTTTTCCTCCAAATGTGTTTGATGTCCGACTCCATCTGAGAAATCCATGTTGTCCCTCTTCTTACAAAGTTAGTGGGCCGTGTGGATCTGAATCATGCTTGGGGGGTTCCCCCTGCCACCTAGCGTCATGGACCACCCAGGGGAATTCTTCTAGAGATGGTTCAACAGCTACTTGGATAACAGCCGTGAGGTTGCGGCCAGGGCTACCCTTCTACAGGAGGGCTGTTGGTGCATCTGGAAGGCGCATAACCAAGAGCGCCATGGGTCACGATGCTTTGTTCTAGTATTGCTGGTCAGATCCAATTTCCTCAAATAGAAATTGGTCATCCTCATCCTCTATCATGATGCAGCACCCTCCATCCACCGTTTCTCTTCTAGGACTGCTCCTCTGAGCTATAACAGCCCCAGGTAGCGGGGGTGATGGGTCCTCTAGATGCCCCCCAGATCAGGCTTGAAACCCAAATTTGATGGAGCCTTTGGCTCCGACACCATGCACAATAGTGGTGTGGTCCATGACATAGTGGGATTGGAGTTTTGATCCTTCAGTGCCTTCATTTGAACATGAATTCTCTTAAGGTGGAGGCGATGACACTATTCAGCGGCCTCTCTCTTTACTGATCCAAGAACTTTCTCTTGTCCTCTATTGAGACGGACTATTGTATTGTGTGGATATCTCTCACCGGCACTTCCTCCACTACCTGTAATAACACATATTTGATCTGTAAGTGCATGGCTCTACTATCTAGTGACATGAAGATTCTTCATACGTTGCGTGAGGGAAATCGGGTGGCTGACTTTTTGACCCCCTTCGCTACCCCAGAATGACCCCTTTTGGAGTTTTTTTCCCTTGGATCCCTCCCCCCTTGTGGGGTGGCCCATGTTATCAGTTATCCTCTTGGGATAAACTTCTTTAGGTCTTCATGATTTGTAATTCCCATGTTTCCCTTTATGAAATAAAATAAAATTTATTTGTTGTAAGAGAAACCAAATGTTCCAATCAAAAGTAAAAAATTACTCACAAACATCATTTCATTTTATCATTCCATTTCAAATTTAATAATAAAAAAATATATGATAACTTTTAAATTTATAGAAAATATATTATTATTATATTTTTAAATAAAAACTAACCACCACTCTTCTATCCCTTTTGAAAAACAAAATTTTCATTTCTGTGTTGTGTACACTGTCGCCTCCTTGATACAACATGGTTTCTTCATCGTCATCATACATGGAATGATATAAGGATGTTATTAATGAATAAAAATAATTCGATATTATAACAAATTTTAGAACATATTAATTGTATCATCAAAAAATGATCATCAATAATTTTATCGTTTCAAATAATCACAATGAGAGGAGAAAAAAATTCAATATTATAACATTTTAATATCCATTATTTGTTCTTCTAAATCATTATAATTTTCATTTATCACACTAATAAACATTAAATTAAATAATTATTCTTCCATTATAATTATATTACCTCAAAACCACCTCATTATAATTGATTTAATGAGGGTGTGTTCATATTTGGGTATGTATAACCACCTATTTGTACTATGATATAAATTTATATCATGAATTACTATGGGTACATAATTACATGTATAATATAATATTAATTTAAATATAATGACTGTTTATGGATATATGATATTTATATTTTATTAACAAATTAATAAAATATTCTATGGTCATCAAGAATCAACGAAAAATTCTTGATATGGATTTCATATTAATGTATAAAGCCTAAAAAAATTAGTTAAGGACATTAAATAAAATTAATAATAATTAATCAACCACATAGTATTATTTTTAAGTGAATAATAATAATTTTTTTAATAATGAATAATTATACCAGTATTATAAAACTAGTACAAATGATCAAAACTGAATGACCACATGTGTAAAATAGGTAAAAAAGAAATAATTTTCATTAGATGCATTTATTAATAATAAAAGACTACACTTATGATTGTATACAAGGAAAAAATTACATTTAAAACCCAAAAAAAGATAAAAAACTATGATAAAACATAATTATGTTTATATAATTCAATGCCATTGACATAGATTCCAAAACACGACATATAATAAAATTAATCGTTGCTTGGAATCCCATTATCTCAAACACCATTAATGTTGTCAAATGTCAAGATCCATCCAAACATGGATCCTAAAAAACCAAAAAATATTTCTAAAAAATATAAGCTAAAGTAGATATTGACATATACTATCAATGATGTGAGAACCCATCGAGCCACATATTCCACCCATAGTATGTGTGACTCTCGTTTGGTGCCAATTGAGACCACACCACATTTCTTACTATCACACTAATTAGTCATGTAGTATAAATCCTGGAAACCACCATAAATCCCAACACATAATCATATAATCTCCATACATCAAACATTACAATAACAAATGCATTCCGTCGATGTCAAGCCTAGCACCAGTTTCTTGTATTATCACTATCACTGGTAGACTATTTTAAAGTTGGTATTGAATAATATATTCATGTCACTACACATGGTTCAAATGGTAAGATGGGAATTTATCCAAGATATATCTATTAAAAAACATTAGTAATTTAATAATAAATAAAATTCGAGATCACTCACAACCCCAATAAAACTACTAATCATCTACCGTTCCGTAAGCTAATCAACATACATTACATAAGAGAAATCTATAAACAAATTAACACACACCATTAAGATATAGCTCAAGATAATTAATTGAAATCATGTAGTTAATTAATATTTATGGGGTGTATTATCAAAATTATATGTTAGTGTGATTCTAAATTTCTTAATTAAGAGAGATATGTTTTTTATATAAGATACTAACATGTGTTCATAAAATTTAAGACAAGTGGTAAGAGATTTGTATCTCAAATTCCTCTCATTGAGACAAATTTTCTATTAGGGACATAATATTGATTATTTCTTTTATGTTATATGTATTTTAGATATTATTTCATGAAAATAGTTTATTCAATGTATTAAAAAAATCAATTTGAATTCCTCACATCGTATTAGTTTTGATTAAATTTCTACACAAGCCATAATTTGAGGTTTTTCATCAAAATTTTCATTCTTTTGGAATCATTCAAAATTCACCACATATTTCCTTATATGTGGTTCATATATTTCAAGGGAATGATTTATAGTATTTTACCCATGAGATATAAGGTATTTACATATCTGTATTTAAATTCTTATATTATTCTTTTTATTAATAATTTGAAAAAACTGTTATAAAACACAATCCTATACATGGTGGAAAAAATATACTATTTTTTTTTTGTAAGATAAAATTTGGTGTAGTTTCCATGAATATAAATAATTATAGTTATATAATAAATTGGATTTAGGTCTTCAAAAATGATCCTAGAGAAAATCTCCCTGAAAAGGGTTGGTTGACAATTAATTCAACCATCCCATTAATGAATGATGCATGATCCTATGATTGTACACATGGAAATAAAATCCTTTGGAATGTGATTTTGAATATTCATACTCCATTACTAAATTATAATGATTTATTTTCCCAACTACTTCCTTATTCTCCTACCAATAAAAATTATTAAACATAATTTCTATGTCTTATTTATAACCTAGAACTTTTTATATACCCTAAAAACTATATTTCATTGATTATGGTACATAAGGTAACATTTATAATACCCAAAATATATATAATTTGGTCACAATATGTTCAGATATATCCACATTATTCATTTGAATGTTAATGTATTTTATTTTTATATTTCCCATTATACAGATTTGAAATATTTAATCAGTATGTGGTTCTTAGGTGAATGGTATAAAAGGCCATGATTACTCTTCATGTTAGTGAATTTGAAATAATCATCAAATAAAATAAAATTATATATTACATCATGCATCGAAATATATCATGAGACAAAAAATGTTTGGTTTTTCTCAATACCAGTTCCCATAAACTGATAGTTTCTTGAAAAAATGCCTTGATTGAAATTTATGATGTCTAAAAATATCTATTAGAAAAAATGAAAAAATGATTATATTTATCAATGTTTTTATTTATTTTCTAGGATATAAAAAACCTTCATTTTATGTTCAATATATAATCATATTGTTTATAGATTCCTTCTATATCACATATTCATTGTTTATATCATGAAAAACTCTATTGTATTCTAATCCTTACTACGAATATGAGATCACCCTTCTTTTTTTATATAGCCTAGTAAACCTTGAGTATGGAGTTGTGTAATATGAGATGATATAATTGAATAGAAAATAATTTTCATTGAATATATTCTTGTTTTAAAACATGCTTTCAAATATATTATATAAATATTTGGTATCCCAAGACTTTTAAAATATTTGATCCTTTTTGAACTATTTTATCATGTGCCAAAAAAGTAATATAACTAATGGTTTTTTTTCAGTCTTGTATATTGGAGTTGGTATAATGTGATATTTTTTATTAACCTTGTGGACAATATTAAATAAAAAAAGTTATACAAAACATGTTTTATGAGAAATTATTAATATTTCTAGAAAATGAAATAGAAAACATAATTGAATTTAATTTCAAAAGTCAATATCGTGATCTTCATGAATGTACGACACCTTAGAATGATAATGACTAATGGGATGAATTGTATCTCTATCAATACATGTCGTCAATGTAGTGTGTTTACCACTGAAAAAGTAAATAATGTTGAAATTAAAACTAATCATATCCTTACAATATTTACAAATTTAATCCAATTGGTAATAAATAAACATACTCTCATAGAGTGACCATGTGATCTATATCAATAATTCAGTGTAACTAATATAATATTATAAATTTAAAAATAGATCATGTTATTTAAGATTAAATTTCATAAATTTGGATGTTCTAAAATGAAACAAGTTAATATTATGGTATATAATCTAAAGTAGGATAAAAATGAATGCATGATAGTATTTAAAAACACTAAATTGGAAGTTAATATCAATTTTATGGAATGGGTAAATTTGAAGGAGGTATATTGATAAAAATGATTTCCTCATGATCAATGATCGTGAATTAAAAGGGTCTACCTTCATACAAGAAAAAAGTATGAGGAAATGTTATTTAGTATGTGGGTAAATATATAAGATTAAATCATCATGTTTTGGACTATGTGTGTATATAAGAAATAAGCATTGGTCATTTCATTGATGTAATTAATACATTCCGTTGAAGAAAATTGGTCTCTAAAAATATCCATCAAATTTTTATATATTCATCAATTTCATTATGATTGAAAATTATTTCGTTATTATGTATATATTTAAGGAAAATCAAGAGAATATGAGGCTAGATAATAATTATTTGACGAAAAACATGGAAAAAAGAATGACTGGAAATAAGGGATTTCTCAATTGTGATAACGGTGTGATGAAAAATCCAAGGGATTTCCATATGCGAACTATATTTTTCTTCAATTGTAAAAAAATTCCACTAACATCACCAATGTATGGGAATTGAAAAACTTATTTATGGATAATTATTTAATGGGGGATATAAGGGTAATTAGTCAAACCAATATCCCCAACATATATGGAAATTATATCAATAAATTATGGAGAATAAATTCCAAGATTTTGAGATTACAAAATCTAATTCCCATGATCCTAAAGATCTGGTGGTAGGTACATTTTTGATTTCCTCAATGATAGATAATGTTTCATTTGATTCTATATCGTTAGTTTTTTTCTTAATTGTTTTTTGAAATCATTATATACATCCATACCTCCCTAGTAAGATTATTTCAAATTCATAGACTAATTGTTAATATTATGGAAACAAATACATGTGATAATATTCCAATTATATTGCATAGAAATACCCTATTTTAAAACCAAGTTATTATATCTACGCTTGAATTTGATACTATCCATGGTATGGATTTTATTTCAATTTATAATGAAATAATGTATTTCTAAATGAATAAGGTTACGATCTACGAAGGTGATGTAAAATCCATTATATTAAGAGGGGAAACATCATAATATAAATAATGTCCAGATTCCCCCATAGTAACACCTAATAAAATTTTATATGTGCTGAATATTAATATATATCCATAGAAGAGGAGAATATCCAAATAAAAAAGGATTTAACCATGATAAAAAAATTATTGATGTTTTTTTGGAATAATTATCTTGTCGTCGACCAAAGTGTGATGTTGAGTTCACAATTAAAATCTTTCTTGATGTAATAATTATTTGTAAAACTCCTATTAGAATTTCTCCATTATAGTTGGTGGGGATAAAGAAACAATTATAGATGTTTAGTTATAAGGTATTTATACTCCCTAATGTTCCAACATGGTGATCCCATGTTATACTCATGAAAAATATTGACGGGTCAATATACTATTGACCAATTATTGGGAAATAATTTCCATCGCTATATCAAATAAGTATCCTTTACCTTGCATGAGTGGAATATTTTATAAACATCAATGATACTAGTTCATTTAAAGGATTTTTCATTGATTAGTTTATAGTTGTCTATTAGTGAATAAGTATTATATTCCAATTGAGACATTTCAATCAAGAAATGGAAATTATGAGTTTATGGAAATGACTTTAGGAGTTACTAATACACCTTCAGAAATTGTGGATCTGATGAATAAATTATCCAAAGTGTATCATAATATCTTTTTGGTTATACGAGTTGATGAAATGTTGATATACTATATGATATATGAAGAGAATAATATTTTTCTGAAAATAATTTTGTAGACCCAAAAAAATGAATTATATATGAAGTATATTATATTTGAATTTAGCCTCAATGAAATATCATTTCATGGAAATATTTTTTCTATGGTTTGGAAATATATTTACCCTAAAAAATGTATTCAATGAATGAAAAAAAATGATAAAAGATGATATCTTATATTTATTTTGAATGTAAAGTTACTATCAATTTTTTCCATGATTTTACCAGATTGAACAACTCATTGACCAACTTAGCACTGAATGTTGTTCAATTATCTTGGCCATTAGAATGTGAGTATTTTTTTAATTAATAAAAAGGAAACTATTTAATTCATTGAAATTATATATACAATTATTTATTTATTTATTTTTAATATACTGTGATCCATTTATGTATGGACATTTTTTAATCCTTCTACCAAAATATAGGGTGATTTTTTCGGAATATATGAAATAAAAAATCAAGGAACAAACTATACATCTCTTGAAATTTACCTTGAATCCATAATCAATACATTCATAATATTGAAACCCTTCCTATATATAAAACTATCTGAAAATTATATAGACCATCTGAGTTTATAGTATATCTCTAATTAGAATGAGCTCAATAGATGGAATGAAAGTTATAGGAACTACTCACAGAAAATTATTTCTCAATACACTACCACCATGGGAAGGAAAACAATATTCATGATACATTTATAAAGACCATGATGTTCTTTCATTGATGAGGATTTAAAAGGATAGTAAATATATATATATCTAAAAATGATCGATTAGGTGTATTCTTATAACGGTGATCTATAATTCCATTTCAAAGAAATAGTTAAACTATCCATACTATAAATTATATAGAAGTCCCAAAAGGATGATGATAACATACAATGGATTATTAAATTAATAAATGATTGTAAATTAACAGATATAATTTATATATTTTGCGTCGTGATATTTTTATAGAGGTTATGTGTTCCTTTCATACGAGAGATGAAGAGGGAACTTCTAGATTAAGAACATAGAATAAATTTATCTATAAACCTTGGTATCACAATGATTTATGGTGGTTTAATTAAATAGTTTGTGTGGGATGGTTTGAAGTGATAATTGTTTTACTATGTGTCAATATTCCTAGTATTACAGTTGGTGAAGGCTTATATATAACATACTATTAGGGTCATAAAACCTATAGTTATACCATATGCATGTTAGTAAATGTTATAATGGATTTTTCCATGATCACACAAAATGTATATTGTGGAATCATGATATATGCTCAATATTTTTCATCTTATCCTACCTTCCATTTTTTAGTAGATAGGAGATAATATACCCCATAATCTCCTTTCTCGATATATATATATAAAATTGTAAGGCATCATGGATAACTAATGTCAATGTTATCAAAAAATGACTATTGGGTCAAATTGTCATTTTTGAAGAGAATTCATGGGGATCTCAATAATTATATTTGTTTTCTGGAATCCTATCATCTTAGATTTATGGGTAGTCTAAATGGTGTTATTATATTTTGAAAGACATAAAATAATAATATTCTATTAACTTATATGGTATTATGGATATGTATGTTCCTTTTGTGGAATTTTATAATAATATTACCATCTATTAGAGCATACAAATGGAATGTAAAATCATTTTATGGGAAGTTGTATCATACTTAAACCTATTGGGATGAATTTAGAGAAGTAAAGTTAACCATCACATATCTTGTAGAGGATACAACATCCAATGTGAAAACTATTTCACATCACATTAAAACATCAAAAATAAGAGAAACATGTTATTATGAAAATTTAATGAAGAACATTGAATTTCAAGTTGTACATCAAGGCTACTAGAATATTTCACTATGATATTGAGTTATAATATTTTAAAAAGGGGGATGATAAAAAATATTTACATTGGACCTTTGTAATAAAAGACCTAATTGTAGATTTAGATATTTTTTTGAATTTCACTCCCCACATTTTTTTAAATACATGAAGCCTCTATGATTTATTTCAAATGAAATAGATTTCATATTTAATGAATGTTCCATCATATAAAGAAATGGAGTTGTAGCCTAAATTATCTTACAATAGAGAACCTATCTAGATTCTTAAAATCATAATGCTGGTTTTACAGAATCAAAAAACACTATTGGTGAAATCAAATTTGTAAAATGAGAAACTAAAAGAGGCTTCCTAGGATCCTAATGTAGCTATGAGGATTTGATATCCACATTTATTCAATATTTTATATATACCACAATTTCAGTGATGAAATTATTTCAGGGGAAAAGTAATATCGAAGATCCTATAGTTAATGTTAAACATTGTGTTCAAAATTATCACACTATGTGCATTGTAAAGAGACCTTATTTATAACTATGTTTAATTGTTATGATTTTAAAATGATATAATTTGATTTTTACAAATAAAATTATTATATGAATTATTCATAATGATATTATCATAAGATGGATTTTGGATTCCTTCTAAAAAATTGTTTTTATATGATAAAATTTTAATGGAAATTTTATTCAGACATATTGAACATTTTTGACAAAATGGATGCTATATTTATAATCTGGAGTTACAAATTGAATAACCATTCATATCTTATTATTTGGGATTAAAATTAATTAATTTTGATAATTATTAATTGCTAAGTTATAAGTAAAATATTAATTTTTAAATAATTTATTTTATAAGAGTTATTTAATGTTTATATGCGTAAAAAATGAATCTAATATAATATTCAAACAAATAAACAGTATAAAAACATATATTTAAGTAATAATTCATTGTAAATATGAATAAAATGAGTTAATATAAAACATTAATCTTTCAATCAGAATTTTTTCCTATATATTATATTTCTTTTTAATATTTGAATATTTCCTACATAAAAATTTAATTTCAATAAAGGGAACACAAATAACGATTCATCAAGTTGAAAATTTGTAATAGGGGTTATATTATATTTTTATCAAAAAAATAACCATCATTGTTATTTTGTTATAAAAATTAGTATTAAAAAAATTAGTAAATGAGGAATCATTAATTTTTAATAATGAAAAGGTAAGATAAACATTATATAAAGAAATTTTATTTATGAAAATAAAACCCACGTGTATCACATACCATTTCTCTTCTTAATTCATATATTTCACAAACCTCACATAACACCCACCCCATTCCATTATTACCCTTACCTAAATTTTATTTCTTTGAAAATTACCATCTTTTTCACATAATAATGTGATTTTAACTCCCCCCATAAATACCATTGTAAAAATTATATTTCCTCTAGGAACAAAAGCCTCATTGATTACTATACAATCCCTATTCATAAAAAAGGCTTCTACTTACAGGGGATTATGAAATCCCTTCTTTTATATGGAGTCCTCCAAGAGATGATCAATGTTTTCTATGTCCGTTTATCTATTTATCTAACATATTTTACATTAATATTTAAGTTTCAAATTTATTATTCCCAATTTAAAATTGTTAACTTAGTATTTAAATTTTACTTAAAAATTATATTTTATATAATTATTTATGACCATTCCCCATTACCTTAAGAAAAAAAATTTCATTCTTATGTTACATGGGATTCCGCCTCCATGACAGGATGTGTTTAATTTTCCTTCATTACTTTAAAAGAAAAAATATAATGATGTGATGAATGTGTATAAATTATGTTTACAATAAAACTATGGTTATGGTATGAAATATTTGGGAACATATTATTTATATAATCAACAAAAAAGGAACATTAATTTAATCATTTAATATAACTGTATTGAGCAGATAATATCGTATTCAAATTTTGTAATATTTTGATATCCATTAAATAATATTGTAATTATTTCTAGTTATGATAATTCAAAATAATAAACAATAAATGTTATATTTATTCTTCTATTTTAATTATAATATAAATAAACCTATTCATAATAATTCTTTAAATCTGGGAATATTCATATTCCAGTCAGTTTAACCACCTAATTTAAAATTATATGATTTTATTACATGAAGGTATTTGGGAAAATAATTACTATTATAATATGATATAAATGCATATATAAGTATTTTAGTATTCTTGTGAAATTATTTTAATATTTATTTAAACAATTATGAAAACACGCTTCAATCTTCAAGAATCACTGAAACATGATTGTTTAATAATTTTTCTTCGTGGATAAAGAGTAAAACACAAATGAAATGAATTCTAAACGTCATAAATTTTTATAAATATTCACTAATATTAAATTTTATTTTCTTTTGGTGATTAAAATTTGATCAATAAAGAATATAGAATCCACTTTTATGAAACTAATAGAAATGACTAGAACTATCGACTTAGAATGTAGAAAATTGATGGAATTCAATTAGAGAATGAATATTTTTAAAGAATATTAAGGAAAGATATAAATTATTACATTTAAAAATTACATGATTCTAATATGTATTTTATATATATATGAGGTTATATTATGTTAATGGAATTTAGGATAAGAGGTAAGGGATTCCCATATAATAATCGTCTCATTGAGACATGTTTTGTATTATGAAAAAATATTCCACTACGTGGTATATTTACATATTATGTCATATTTTATGACATTAAATTTATTTCATCATGGTATATTAAGATCAAGTAAAATCCCTCCCCTTAAATAAGTTATGATTAAATTACTACAGAAGTCATAAGTGGCGTTTTCAATCAATATTTTCATTCATGGTGACTCATGTTATATTAGCAAAAAATTTCATTTTTGTGGTGAATAAATTTCGAGGGATTACATTTATTATGTTAATCATGAAATTTAATATATTTAAAATTTTATATTTTATCTCTCCCTATAAAGACAAAATATTTTTTATCCTTTAAAATACATTCTCTATTTATAATTTCTATCACATGCTACACCAAATTTGATTAAATTTAAAATATATTAATACTAAATTGTTAATAAATTCATAATAAAAAAAATATAGTAAATTATTAATGGATATTACATTTATAATGTAGTTAATAATTAACTACTAATATTTAAAAGGTTTTTTTTTCAAAAAAAGGTAATTTTTTATATTATGTACCAAAAATATAAATTTAGAAATTTTAGAATATAAATTTTATAATGTAACTATATTTTTTGAATTCAGTAAATGAAGTATATTGGGTGATATTAGGGATATTTTATTGATATAATTTATTTTTAGTTGAATAGTAAAAATTATGAATTTTCCAATGACAACACTTTTAATAGAATTAAAATTTATTGAATTGTTTAAATACGAAATTATCTAATATAAATTACGATAAATCATATTAAAGTACTATTTTTAATTTATAAACTCATTCTCAATATATTAAGAATGTGAGCAGTGTTTTAATGAAAACAATTTTTTTTCGACTGATCTATTTAATTTATTATATCCAGGTCTTATAAATGTTTCTTTATTTCACTTGTTTTTAAATTAATAATATTTTTATGATAATTATTTTTTTAATATCATTAGAATCAAAGGAATTGAAAATTATATCATAATCATATATTTTTTACTTTATAATTTTACAAAAAATGGTGTTTTGAGAGATAATACCAATACATTGAAAATTAATTTTCATGTACATTTATTTAAAATATGATAAAATGATTTTGATATTTGATATAATAATTTTCATTCTACATAATGTGATTATTTTCATTTTATGTTATATAATTTAAATTACTAGGTTAATACTAATGACCATGCCAATAGTGAAATATATATTTTAAAATTATTAATTTATTAATATATAGTAATTTATATCACATCAATTAAATATAAATCATTTATACTATAAATATAATTATATATATAAAAGTAAATAAATATACTAACACTCATTAAATTGGTAATAAATATTAACTAATATTAAAAATAAATAATGTTTTTTATCCATTTTTCTAGTAAGATAACTTCTACAAACATTATCTTTTTAAATTAAAATACAAATTTTATAATATTTAAAAATATATTTGTATTAAATATGTTTTTAATTTAGCTCCATATCACCCAAATTCTGCTATTTGGGTAACATGATTAATTTAATTAAACATAAAATCATTTTGTTGAAAACTAGTTACCTACTATAGTAATATATGTGTAAAATGTAAAAATATACCAATAAAAATACTTTAACATGATTGAAACTTGTTGGAAAATTTTCTATAGAATATTTTTAGGCATAAAAAAATCACCAAATTAAATTAATTGTAATATTAAATGAAATTTACCATGAAATCAAGTAATGGAATTATTAAATTATAAAACCTATATCAAAATGATAGCTTCTACACTCTTACAAAAGGGGATAAGTAACACCATTTCATAGAATTAGATATCATTCAAATTAATCTACAATTATATATACCTAGTCATGCATTTCAAGCCTAATCCCATTAATTTCAAGAAACATCCATTAAAAAATAAACTCTCTAATGTATGTACTATAACTTTATTATGTTTCACTTCTTAATCATACTCCACCAGTTTTATTTTAACCATAATAATATGATGAAATCATTTTCATAATTATGATTATATATTGTTATATAAATTTTATATTACTTTTCAACTCATTTCCATCCACATAGAAAAATTAATGAACATCAATGGTATGTATGGGTGTAGACTAAAACATCCACAATGAATCTTTTTTTATATGATTTTTTCATTAAAATTCAAATAATATTGAAATATGGTTACAATAATTTAGGTTTTATATAATTTTACTATTCTTTTATTAAATTGATATTATATCAATATAAACATATATGTATCCACACTCCCTAGTCTCGTTAAAGTTTGTTAAAGTTTTTGTTGGATTAACCGTCTATATGAATGATGCCAAAATGAATTATTATTGATGATAATGGGAATATGAAAAATAAAAAAAATTATAATATAATAATAAAATCATTATAATTATATGTATATCAAGATAATATATTAATAATTTATCATATTAATAATATATATTTTTCATATGATTTTTTTTAAAATTTGGAAACAACGATTCCATTTTCTCACAGTAGAACTAAATCAGCTATTAAATAATATTATAGAATTATAAATAAATTTAAGATAAATATATATAAATTTTTATTAAATTATATATTATTTATTAACATGGATTCAATTCTTGGGTAACTAAATCAACATTATTAAACATGCACAAAGCAGTGATTGTTATTAACTCTTAATGGGTAAAATATAATTTAAATAATTAATGAAATTGTGATAAAAATATTAACATTTAATTTAGTATAGTAATATTTATTATTAAGGTTCATAAATAGGATATTACATTATTTTTCATTATTTTATAGTAGGTTAGAGTATAACTAACAAGGTAAGGAAACAATGTAAGGGATATCATGTTAATTTCACTTCATCAAAACAAAATTTTTATAGATAAACCATTTCATATTTAAGTGTATCCTATAATATAAAATTGATAAAATATTTTATTAATTATTAATGACTCATATTATTTTATATTTATTTCCACTATCACTATTTTATGTGTCTTTTAATTGAATTTTTAATCATGTCATAATTTTTTTATAATAAAATTTCATTTGTTTAGACAAATTTTATTTTATGAACCGTATTCCATAAATTTGTTCAATAAAGTTCCTATTTGAGAAATTATATCAATAATTAATATTTATTCATGATGGAATAAGTTCAATTTTAATCTCTCCCTTTCAATATTAGTTGATAAAAATTCTTCTCAAAATTTAAGAGGTTTTGATGACTCAAATCTCTTCCATGGGTCATAATTACTATTCTATGTTACTTATCTTTCTTAATTGATCTATTATAACCTATCATGATTTTAATATTTATATTAGAGATATTTTATAATGAAAATTATTTCACACCAAATCATTCTTCCTTGATGGTTATTTTGTTTCATGAAAATTATTATTTTTAGAATAATTATCATTACTTTTTATGGATTTTTCCATAGAATCCATGTTCTTACATCAACATGTGATCTAATTTCCAAACTAAAAAGTAAAAAAATCTCTAATTATACTTTTTGATCAATATATTATTTTAAAATAATGGTTTCATTAGACTTTTAAAATTAATGGTTTTAGACACATTTTTTTAAATTTTAAAACGAGTTCTCCATCTATTCAAAGTAAAATGGTTTATCATTGAATAAAAATTTCTATTTGAATGTTTTCATACATTTTCATAGTTTTGTTAAATAATTATTAATTGGAAAAGTTAATTTTTTAAAAATATTTTCACTTCCCTTTTTAAATAAATTTTATATTTTCCAAGTGCCTATTATTTAATATTATTATTAAAGAAAAAAAAATTCAATCCTATTTCACATCCCTTTTGAAAATATCATGTCTTTATAATGACTCCTTTATTAAAAAAACATTTAATAGTACTTTTTTCTATGTGTTTTCACTTTTATTTTTTGAAATAGTAATTTCATTTTCATGATTTTATTTTTGTTGATAATTTTAAAATTAAATGTTTTCAATGTATTTTAGCTTCCCCATTTGGAAACTATTATATAATTCAAAGGATCATTTATTAGAAAATAAGGTTTCAGAATTTCATCTCATTCCCTTCAACTTTTTTTCATTAAATTAAATTTATCAATATGGTTAAAAAAAATTTAAAAATATTTTTAATTTCAATTATTTTCACACACCAAGGATTATCATTTATAAATATATATATATATTTATCAACCTTATTTTTTTCAATAAATTAATTTAAACCACATTGTTTAAAATAAATTTAAAAAAAAATTTAATTTCACTTATTTTTACAATACAATGATTATCATTTATAATGATATATTTTTGTCAATGTTCAATTTTATTATGATAATATTTAATTTGGAATATGATTTTTTTTCTATTCTATGATTTATTATCTTCTTGATAGATTATTATTTTTAATAAAATCCAATTCTTTTTTCCATTGGTTCTTTATGTGATAATGAAGGTCTAATTTTCATATGGTACTATCAGAACCCGTCCCCCGGGGCCCGTATCGTGACTACCCCAAGCCCGACATCCATAGGCCAGGGGCTGGCGACTAGAACCAAAGCCATAAATTCATACATTGGGAAGGCATTGCCTTTATAAATTGTAATCACGCACACAATCAGAGTACAACCGGAAGAACGCACCAAGTAAAAACTATATACATAAAGAGTGCTGAAAAGTAAAGGGGCTGGAAATACAAGCCCAACAGTAATGTACAAGGAAACATAAAAGTAATAGTACAATAGAAATAAAGTAAACAGTGGTTGGATCGTCCACCGAGAAACCCTACCTAAAGGGTAGGTATAGATAGCCTCTTCAGCGCTCCACGTCCGTCCAGATCCTCCGTGTACTGACTCGTAATAAGGGCCACCTTCGGGTGTTGTCCCGTCCTACTACTCTCAGCCTCAGTCAGCACTCTCCGTCGTCTGCAACCAACACAACGAGGTGCAGGCATAGCCTGTGCAGTATTGAGTATAACATTACTCAATAGGGACCCCTAGACCCTCAAGGTCTCACAAAATCCAATAAGGTTAAACCACATATTATGAAATCAATGGATAACCATTACCTAGGTATATGACCATACATATAACTAAGTTATCAAGTAATCCATCTTCGTCATGAGGTAAACACAAAAGATACTGACTCAGCCCAAAACATTGATTTTATTCTATATGTGGTTACATGTAACACTCCTAGTAGAACTGTCGGTACATCGGCTGCTGGGGTACACCTCTTCTATAGAGTACTGTGGGCCTTCCGCATCACACAGAGGCACTTCCCACTATCCTGGACTCTTGTGGTACTCCACTTGTCGAGTACCATGGGTCCATTGAGTCACATAGAAGCGATCCCCACTGTGGGTCTACCATGTCACACAGAGGAGCTCCCCCTTGTATCGTGCTGAGGTACTCCTCATGTCGAGTACCGTGGGTATACTACGTCACACAGAGGCTCTCCCACTTGTGGGTATGTCGTGTCACACAGAGGTGCTCCCCACTGGGTAGGTCGAAATACTCTGAGTCGAGAGGTCAGCAGTCGCCAGGTCTTAGCCAGCTACTAGATCTCCGTACTCTGCTCACTTGTCTCCGGGAGGATCCGCTCCACGAGCTACAGGCCGATTCTCCAACATTCACGAATTCCCATGTAGAAGTATCTCAAAGGTCTGCCTCGTCATATGGGTTTCAACGCAACAAACAACGCTTCAATAGGACGCCCGGTCTGTGAGTTATTGGAATTTCTGTTCTGGGGGCCCGGTTGGATTTTAGGTTCAATCCAACCCGATCGTACACAAACGGTGTCCAAACCTCAAGTATGGTATTCCAAAATAACTGTATCGCTCAAATATTTTCATCGTTGTATACATTTCATTGACTATATACCTATAGCCCAAGTTATGGGAAAAAGGTCTAAATTGGGTCAAAAAGATTCGGGTACAGTTAGGTTGGATTAAACCTAAAATCCAATCGGGCCCCCAAACAGAAATGCCAATAACTCACACACCAGGCATCAGATTGACATGTCGTTTTTTGCGCTGAGACACCTATGATGAGGTGGACCTTTGAGATACTTATAAAAGGGACTTTGTGAGAGTTTGAGAATCGACCTGTAGCTCGTGGAGTGGATCCTCCCGAAGATGAGCGAGCGGAGTACGGAGATCTAGTAGCTAGAAGAGACCTGATGATAGTTGACATTTCGACTCATAGTGTTTCGACTAGCCCAGTGGGGAGTGCCTCTGTGTGAAGCGGAAGGACCAGAGTGGGGTGCACCTCTGTGTGATGCATCAGACCCATGGTACTCGACCGGAGGAGTACCTTAACAAGCTATGAGGGGTAGCGCCTCTGTGTGACGCATCATAGCCACAGTGGGGAGTGCCTCTGTGTGACGTAGGAGACCTATGGTACCCGACAGGAGGAGTAACATAGTATTCCATGATAGTGGGAAGCACCTATGTGTGACGCGGAAGACCCACAATACATTATAGAAGAGTACACCAGCAGCCAAGGTTTCGACAGTTTGACTGGGAGTGTTACATGTTACCAACCTTAGATTAAAATTATAGTTTTGAACTGAGTCAATATCTTTTGTGTTTAATTCATGACGGAGATTTATTACATGATAAATTAGGTATATGTATGGGCATGTACCTATGTATGGCTTATATGTTGATTTCTTACTTTTTGGTTTATCCTTGTTTGATTTTGGGAGACCTCAAGGGTCTCGGGTCCCTACTGAGTAATGTTATACCCACCCCTGCATGTGCTATGCCCGCACCTCGTTGTGTTAGTTTCAAACGATGTACAGCGTGGACTGAGGCCGGGAGTAGCAGGACTGGACGACACCTGGAGGTGGACCTTACGACGAGTCGGTACACGGAGGGAGTCAAATAGACATGGAGCGCTAAGGAGGCTATCTATACCTACCCTTCAGGTAGGGTTTCCCGGTGGACGATCCAGCAGCTTTTTACGTTCTTTCAGTTAAACTAGTACTTTTATGTTTCCTTTTACTTTACTGTTGGGCATGTATTTCCGGCCCTTTTTCTTTTTAGCACTCCTCTTGTATACAGTTTTTACATAGTGTTTTCTTCCAGTTGTTCAATAATTGTGTGTGTGTTTACAATTTATAAAGGCAATGTCTTCCCAACATAGAGATATACGCCTTTGGTGCAAGTCGCCAGCCCCTGGAATATGGGAAGCGGGCTTGGGGTAATACGATACGGGCCCTGAGGGATGGGTTTTGACAAATTGGTATCAGAGGAGTCGGTTCTACTGCAGATCATAGAGCTCAGATTCAATTTTTCATGACCCGCCTCCCCCGGCCATGAACCTTCTCATCTGACCCTAGCGAGTAATAGCCTATGATGTTCTAGGAAGGAAACCAAGGTATTATAGGAGACCCTTGGGGTCAGATGAGTAGGTTCATGGCACGGGGAGGCGGGTCTTGAAAGGTACTCATATGTACAAATGGTTATATGTGGGGTCTTATATCACCCTCAAATGTATTAGTATGAATTTCTTAAAATATTATTGTACATTAGAAGATTTATCCCATCAAAATGAGGTATAATGGATGATTTATGCAAAGCTAATGAGTACATGAGATGATTTATCCACATCCAAATGAAACACCCATTGGTTTTATAGTATCATTTATCCCAATCCAAATAGGTATAAAATAGGATTAATCACAAGACTGTGGGACCATATAAGGACTTATTTCAAGCCAAAGGGTGTAGTCGCACGATTATCCAAAGCTAAATGGTACTTTTTAGGATGTGTGAAAAAACAATGTGCATGGGAGGATTTATCCCAATATAAATGGTGAATTAGAAGACTATACCATCCTATTAAGGTATACAGATTTTTACATTTATTTTTTATATGATTATGTTTGTTCTATATTCCCACGATTTGTAACCAGTTATAAATGAATTTCTTGATGTATTTTATTTATATGAAATGAATCACATTGATAATTATTTTATATTTTTAATTGATTTTGGAATATCATTCCAAGATCAAATGTTTTATTCATATTGACATATGTTTTGTGGAAGGTCATATATTTTTTGATAACAAAATATTTATGATTTCATGTTCCTCTCACATGAATATTGATTATAAGCTATTTTATATTGATCTTTTATTAGAATATATATATATATATATATATATTCCTCATATACTATATCATTTTTATGATCAAATACATTATGATATGTTTTTTCTTGTTGAGAGTATGGGATCATAATTTTCTAATTTGTTTATTCCACTTATTAAGTGCATGATTCTTTCATGTGAGATGTATTGAAGGGGTCTAATGAATTAAAATTACGTAAAAATGTTTTGAGGTGTCTTAATAATAAATTATTTATCTATATAGACTCCAAGATTGTAAATCATTCAGTCCTCACGTTTTGAGACTAGTTGTGATATGTATTAGTTAAATAATGGAATTATTTTACTATTTATGTCCTGATTATCATTGGTCACTTTAGTTGGTATTGTAGGCGGGTTTATATATTTTAGATATTGGTATAGTGTTTTCTAAATTAGTTTAGTTATTTAAGGGATTAGTTTACAAAACCACATTGAAAACCCTATAAATTATTCTATGCGTAGGATGGAGTAATTAAATATTAATAAAGACCTATATAGATGGTTTTATTATCAATCCATTTTTATTAGGACAATAGAACCTTTTGTGGTTGGGGTGCAAAATCACATAAGGGTAATCACCTGGAAAAATGACGTCCAAAGAAATAATGTGATCATTAAATGTATGCATGAGGATTTGGACTAATAATGTATTCATCATATGAAAATATTATGGTATATGTTTTAGATGATCAAATCCAATTCATTAAACATTATGATTTTTGATTTCCTATTTAATTTTGTGGATTTATGATAATGATCATAAGATTTCTGAACATCATGAATCCTAGGATGAACCAATCGAGTTGTATGACTAACCATGTATGAAATAATTGAAATGAATCTATAACAAGTTGATAGTAAGGTTATAAAATAAAACACTTCATAATCACAAAACATTCATTTTCACATTCGTTATTTTTTTGGATATTATAATAATCATTTTTTATTTACTATTTTCTTGGATCATGATCGAGGAAATGAAGTTGGTAACGTTATGTCACTATGAACTCTCTATAAGCATATTTTGGGTGTGTATTTTGGTAGAATTGCGTAGGATATTGGGATGGTTATCTTAATGGATGATATATGTTTGTTATCATAAGGATCACTTAGATTATTCAGTCATTAAATGATAATTTAAATTATGAGGACATAATTTATTTAAGGGGTTAATATAACTACAATATATATCGTTTCATTTAAAATAAATACTCATATATATGCCATATTTGACATGATGCACATAATGTAATAAAAAATTAATAATTAATTAATGATAAAGTGATAATAAACAATAAATTGATTTCCATTAATTTTAATTAACATTAGAATATAAATATTATATATTTATTAAGTTTTTAAATGAGATTTTTAAAAAATATTGTTTTATATTACTTATACATTTTATATGAAATATATAAATTTACTAATTTTTTAATTATTAGTTGATAAAATAAAATTTATTTTTTAGTTCACTGGGAAAAATTATTTTAGAATGTATTTTTGTGATTTTTCAAAAAATTATTGATTTCTAGGTGAATAATTATAATTCTAAATTTTGTCGCATAAAAACATTTATATGGCTTATATGATCATATAATAGTTTCATGTAAAACTTTATAATATTAATAAAAATACTATTTTTTAAAATACTATTTTTTATTTGAAATCCAATGCTGAATATTTTATTCAATCATTTATAGTTTTAATGAAAAAATAAACTATGTTGTTTAATTAATTATAATATGAGAAAATGTTGTTTTTAATTCAGTATATTGTTAAAAAACACAATTTGAATTATAATAATTATTTTAATTATAATTTAACCAATTTTATTGATAATTCTATCGTGATAATTAATCTATTTTCTAAAAAATAAACCTTAAAAAACAAGTTTAATGCGATACTGTAATAGCCCGAGATTTTATGAAAAATATTTTTTTAATTTTATTAATGCCTTGTGTTGTACGCTACACCAAAATGAGCTTTCACAACACACATCCTTGACTTGCCTTGCACGCAATCGCGACCTTCCTCGATAGTGTGTGTAGTACGCAATACCGAGTTTCACTAAACAACGATATGGTATTAAAATATTATTATAACTAGCCGTTATGAATAGTAATAACCACGTTTTAAAATTTTATAAATTTTAGCTCTCAAATTGGACTTCATTTTTGGATTCGTAGTATCGAATTTAGCTTAAGGTGAAATTTTGGTACTTTTCGGATAACTTTCATATTCTGATGAATAGTGAAAATTACTAAATTTTAATTAAAAACAACTTTTTTAATCGAAATAGTTAATAGTGATAAATTATTAATTTGAGTGGTTTTAAAGTATATTTAGAATATATTTTTACAATTCAATACAATGTTGGTCATTGGATGTAATTTCACATTTACACCAGACATAAAAAAGTGTTGATCTTTTGATAGTTATTATCTCTTAAAAACACGCTATTTGTTGTGACTGCGGAAATTAATTATAAAATTAATTAATGCAACTTATATGTTGGGAATTTTTTAAAATAGAAATCATTTTTGAATTCGGAATATCAATTATAGCTTAGGGTAAAATTTTGGCATTTTTCTGAAAAACTTCAATTTTTGATGAATAGTGAAACTACTAAATGGATGTTAAAAAAATTATTTTTTTCATAAATCTTAATTTTACCACATCTGTGAATGGAATTTAAAAAATCCGAGAGACACAGTTGATGTCAGTAAGTAAAATATGGTTCAATGAGATGAAAATAATTTTTGGTGAATAATAACTTTTTACTTTTATTTACCACGGTTAAAAGTAAATAGGGTAATTAAGGGTAAAAATGATATTAATATTACCCTAACACATGTCCTAATCTTATTGGACAAGTGTATCTCGACCAAAAACAACCTTAAGTGTAAAATATTATCATTTAGGCCCACTTGGATTAGATTAGGACATTTATTATTATTTAATTCAAAGAAGAGTTAAAAGAGTTAAAATCAAAGTTTATTTACTAAAACATTTTTAATATGGGGTTATACATAAGATAAATTTGACTATAAATATTCATTAGAAATCTAAAACTATTTAATACATAATGGTATTTTATTTGTAATTTTTAGACTTTAAATAATTTAATTTATTTATGATACAACAATGATGCAGTAATTACCTTTTTAAGAAAAATTAACATAATTGATGTTATAAATGCCCAAATAAATGTAATATGAGACTTTTTATGACTTAAACTAATTATATAAGTTAATATGACATGTTATTGTTGATTTAAGTAACTTGGTTCGAACTTATCATTCTGTTATAAATTTCATAAAAAACATGTACCAAATAGTGTCAAAATTGACATAAATTAGTTTTTTAAAACAAATATTATATTATCAATTGTTATTTACTTCCTAAAAATCTAATGTTCAGACAAATGACTTATATAAGGATATATATATTAATAATAAACAACTTGGGGTTCGTTTGGCTTGTTATGGTAAGTTTATTAACCATATATTGTAAGGAAACAAAAAGACATGGTAAAAGTTAAATTATATAACTTAGAGTTAAATATAATTGATAAGGTTAAAATAATAAACTAAACTTGTATAAATCATATTTAATGAGAGGATTTCGACCCATCCCCACCTTAGCCTCGAAATAAATCAATTTGGAGCTATTTAAAACCGAATTTGGCTTTATAATAAAATAATACATTTAGTTATTCCAAAGGTGCCCCTCTCCTCCCTTATAAAAGGGTACCTCCTCCCTCTCTTCCTCCCACAACTTTGAGCCTTCATGCTCGGCCAACCCCTGCCAAAATCTCTTATCCATTTCCCTAGTATCATCCTAGAGGTCCTGGTCTTCTTAAAAGACCATCCTTAGTTCTTTAAGTGGAGGTTAAGAAAAGGCGCGTCAAAAAGAGGTAATATCCATTACCGATCTTTTTCAATTTCTTTCTTATTCAACATCTTCTTCTTTAGTTGTTTCATGATAAAGTAATAACATCAGTATTTATTATATACTGATATTTTATTATAAATATGAAACAACTCTAATTAACCTTCTATCCATCCTACGGGAAAAGGAAATCCCCGCGCGTGCGTACGTACGGAATACCGTCTCCACGCCGTGGTGTAATCTATTTTCCGCCACCACCTTAATTGGATGGGTATAATGGTGTAATGAGTAACTATATATGATTATTATAAATTGATATTGATACTGAAATAGTATACATACACTTCAACACAATTCCACGACCATGGGAACGATATCATCGCTTGTGCGTACGTACGAACTACCGTCTCCACGACGCGATGAGATTCATTATCCATGTTAACCATTCCAGAATGATTATAAAGTATATATAATGAATAATAATGAAATATATGACATGGTAAATCTACTGGATTTATGTATATATATATATATATGTCATCTACTTACTTCCATTCAAGACAATAAGGAAAGGAAAGCAGCGTTCATGCGTACGTACGGACTACCGTCTCCATGAACGGTGTGTTTCATTTCATTTATCTATCTATTATATATATATATATACTGAATATATATGATATATAAATCATACTTTATATTCTGGAAGTATGTAAATCATGATATAAGTAATAATAATGTCAAGAACATCAAGTCCAAACACCTACGATAAATGAAACGATTTTACCCAAAACACTTCTTTAACATGAATTTACAAAAGAACGGGTAATATAAAGTCATAAGTGGACCATATATGATATAATAACAATGAATATGATTCTGGAATAAGTCAATAACAATATTTAAATCATTATATAGGAGGTTCGGACACGTACATAGCAAGTCGGACCTAAGGTAAAGGAAAATATCACAATCTCATTTTTATCCGAGATTTTTTTTACTTTGGCATTTACTGGGGTGTATTTTTATAATCCACATCCATGTTCCCTCAATATGTAATATTGTTTCCATCCACTTACAATAGATTAAATCCAATTTTACCCTTCGGTGAGTTTTTAGTAAAGAATATGAAAGGAATCTTTTGTCATTTTTCGTACGAGGTACTTTTTGACTTCTTCGACAAAAGTATGAGAAGAATGTTTTTTAACTTATACGGCATGAATGTATTTTTAAAACAAAATTTCCAAGAATATTCCTTTACAAGTTTTCAAGTTTATTTCTAATCAACTTATTTTAGTTTAAAATTGTATGACATGTTAAGAAAGGAAAAATGTTTTTGAAGTAGAAAGGATATTTTCCTTAAGAATGGAGTCCAAGTGTTTTATCAAAATTATTTTCCATCTAAGATAATAAAGGGTTCTGTTTCTATCCCTATTATTACATGGATTTTATTATTTTGTGATGGAAATATATTTATGAATTTGTTTTATCTTATATGAATTGTTTAATGATGTCACGATGTTTAAAGATTCCCATTTTTATTATATGGGTTATGCTATGATGTATGGTTTATGATTTTGTGGCACACAGAAGAATGGTATAATTATGAGATGGGTGGGACCTATATCTCCCTCCAATGCATTGGGTAAAGATTTTATATCTCATGAGATAGACATGGCTGGAACGGTAGGTTATACCGGTTCAGTGAAGCAGGACTGAAACGAGGGTAACTCTGTTCAGAAAGGGACTTTGTCCACTAAGATAGTCTTGGCAATGAGTCTTGAATAACAAGAAATGATGATTGTGTGTGTATGCCACAAAGTTTCATGTTTTAATTTGTGATTATTGGGATTACATTTCACTTCTATGATTTATTCCATGTTATGATATTATGATCTCTTTTGCAGGTTAAGATTTCCAAAAGCTATATTATTATGTATATGATGTGATTGATATTTCTTTTGTTTACCCTTACTGAGCATTTGAGCTCACCCTTTTATGTTTTCTTTTCCCCAGGATATAAAGAAAAGTTTTAGGAAAAAAAAGAGAAGATCTTTATGGGAGATATTGAAGATCTTTCACCACGATTAGAAGATTTTATTCCGAGTTTCCAAAGACACTAAACTATTACGGTCCTTGTGTGTCTGTTTTGTTATGTACTAAGTATTCAGCAAAAGTAATGTAATATCTAAGTAAGTTAAGCTTCGGGTCTCTACAGTTGGTATCAAAGGAAAGGTTTAGTCAACCTTTGGAAACTAGGATGCGAAAACGCTAGTGAGATCCCTAGAGATTTATAAGGTATGTCTGGGGATGTCCCTAAGGTTAAGTATACATATACGTTATAGTACTAGAACTACGCTAACGATCATAGAATTAAACCTAAGATGTTAGATATTGAAGGTACTCCACCTTTATTATGTTGTTTTCCCTAGCATGATTTTTGCCTCTCACACTATTCTTTTTGGGTTTTAGACGATGGATGGAACCCGAAGGAACAGTGTTGATCAATGCAATGGAAAATTCAATGATTGTCCTCATGAACAAACAAATGTTATGGGAGATGGAGTGAAAAATGTTATTGCTATACTTACACAAGCTATGAATCATTCTGGACTTCCAAATGAGCAGAGAAGGGAACAATATTCTATTGAGTCCTTTATAAGGCAACATCCACCTTCTTTCAGTGGGTCTTCTGATCCACTTGTTGCTGAACAATGGATCAGTACTACTGAAAAGATATTTTCAGTTCTTCAATGTTCTGAACATGATAAAGCCATCTTAGCAGTATATCGTTTGGAAGGTGAAGCTGATCAATGGTGGAATGTTATCAAGAATACGAGGCCAATAGATGAAATTGAGTCCATGGAATGGGACGAGTTCAAGAACTTGTTTTTCAGTAAGTACTTCCCTCGTATTATTCGAAAAAAGATGGAAAAGGAGTTTCTTGAGCTGAAGCAGAAGGATGATGAATCTGTTGGTATATACGATGAAAATTTTACAAGACTTGCAAGGTATGCATCTGGCATTATCATCCAACTTGAAAGTAAAGTTGATCAATTTTTCAGTGGCTTAAAACCAAGTCTTCGAAGGGAATTAGCTATAAGAGACTTCAGTAGCTATGAAGAAATTGTGTGTTGTGCTATCAAGGTAGAAATGGAAGTTGGTGTTACATATCCATCTCATGGTTTCGAAAAGAAACGAAAGATGGAGTTCAAGGAGAAATCTCAGAATAATGGTGAAAAGAAGATGAATGTTTCCTTATGCACAAAGTGTGGAAAGAAGCATGGTGGAGATTGTCTTAAAGGGACTAGAAAATGTTTTAAGTGTGGAAAAGAAGGTCATCGAGTAGCTGAGTGTCGAAGTAATGGAAAAAGGGTTTCTAATGATATGAATAAAGCAAAAACTATAGAGAACACACCACCAACACTTCAATGCTTCAAGTGCAATGAAATGGGGCATTATGCTAATAAATTCCCTAATCCAAGGGTTAGTGATGATCGACATGAGCAACCGCTTAAGGAAAAGGACAAAGGGATGTCACATGCGATCACTATTGGCAGTTTTGAATATGACAACGATGTGGTGGAATGATTAAGTGTTTATGTAATGGGATTCCAAAATAATGTTGTGTCATGGAGTATTGGAATATTTATGTATTGGTCTAATGTGGTATTCAAAGTGATTGAGATATTATGCGCATAATGAAGGGAAAACGAGAAAATGAAATGTTTTACAGTATTCATGAGCTCATGATTGATATAAGGACTAAGTGATATCATGGTTTGAGTATATAGAATTTTGAGGATTTTGATATGTGGAAAGTGTTAACTTTTAACTGCATTCATGTTTTCACTAAGTTTCAATGGGTATTAAAGAGAATACATGATTAAGGACTTTGAATGTTTGGAATGTGACCAACAAAACAAATCTTATGTTATATGGGGATCAACGATGGTGTTAAATCTCCGGTAATCGTTTTCACTATGTTATGAGAGTGGACTGTAGTATTATGGATAAGCCTAAAGATTAGAATGGATTATGTTGGACATAAATTAGTATTGTTTAAGGATAGAAGTTTTTTCGATATTATTGATGGGATGTTATAGTAATATAGTTTTAGAAACAGGACAACCTGCAGGACGGGCGACAGCCCATCGCGTCGGACAAGGCTGTGGAAATCGAACCCACAATCGAAGTGCGACTTGCCTTTATCGCCTACCACTGGCCTACAGGAAGTCCCTGTTTAGTAGAAACTAGTTTTATTATATTAAGCTGTATGATATATGAAGTATAAGTCCATTTTAGGAACCATATATGATTAATCTCACTATAAATCGACCTATGTATATAATTTTTGCTAACCTTTTGTTTGAGACAGATGGAATGACTCGTCATTCTATCACATGATCTTCTAACACTTCACGAATAACAAATTAAACTTCATTTATTTAAGAGATGAAGTGGAAATTGTTCAAGGCACGAACAACAGTGAGATTGTACCAAAATAAAGTAAGTATTTATTCTAATTCAAATTTTCAACTTTAGGGAAATGATCTTGAAAACCAAAAATGTTGTCCTAGTGATCTTATACCTGATAAATCATATGGTACCTTATATCATCACAAATCTATGGATTTGTGATTACTGGATTTTCCATAGCCATGTTCTCTACCACTCTCCATCAGAACATGATGGTTAGATTTCTCTTCCATATCCATATTTTCACCTATGTGGAAACCCAGTGATTAGTTTATTTGGGTAATCGTTACATTTCATACTTTAGTTTTTAAAGCCAAGTTTTGGTATTCCTTTTTACGATGTGGGTTTCTATTAAAGAAACTTTCGAATAGTAAACCATTTATAACCCCGACGAATTTCGAGGGCAAAATTCATTTTAAGGGGGGTACAATGTAACAGCCCGAGATTTTATGAAAAATATTCTTTTTAATTTTATTAATGCCATGTTTTGTACGCTACACCAAAAGGATCTTGCACAACACACATCCTTGACTTTCCTTTCACGCAATCGCGACCTTCCTCGATAGCGTGTGTAGTACGCAATACCGAGTTTTACTAAACAACGATATTCTATTAAAATATTATTATAACTAGCCGTTATGAATAGTAATAACCACGTTTTAAAATTTTAGAAATTTTAGCTCTCAAAATGGACTTCATTTTTGGATTCTTAGTATCGAATTTAGCCTAAGGTGAAATTTTGGTACTTTTCGGATAACTTTCATATTTTGATGAATAGTGAAAATTACTAAATTTTAATTAAAAACAACTTTTTTAATTGAAATAATTAATAGTGATAAATTATTAATTTGAGTGGTTTTAAAGTATATTTAGAATATATTTTTACAATTCAATACAATGTTGGTCATTGGATGTAATTTCACATTTACACCAGACATAAACAAGTGTTAATCATTTGATAGTTATTATCTCTTAAAAACACGATATTTGTTGTGACAGCGGAAATTAATTATAAAAATAATTAATGCAACTTATATGTTGGGAATTTTTTAAAATAGAAATCATTTTTGAATTCGGAATATCAATTATAGCTTGGGGTTAAATTTTGGCATTTTTCTGAAAAACTTCAATTTTTTGATGAACAGTGAAACTACTAAGTGGAAGTTAAAAAAATTATTTTTTTCATAAATCTTAATTTTACCGCTTATGTGAATGGAATTTCAAAAATCCGAGAGACACGGTTGATCTCATTAAGTAATATATGGTTCAATGAGATGAAAATAATTTTTGGTGAATAATAACTTTTTATTTTTATTTACCATGGTTAAAAGTAAAAAGGGTATTTAAGGGTAAATCTGATATTAATATTACCCTAACACATGTACTAATCCTATTGGACAAGTTTATATCGACCAAAAACAACCTTAAGTGTAAAATATTATCATTTAGGCCCACTTCGATTAGATTAGGACATTTATTATTATTTAATTCAAAGAAGAGTTAAAAGAGTTAAAATCAAAGTTTATTTACTAAAACATTTTTAATATGGGGTTATACATATGATAAATTTGACTATAAATATTCATTATAAAGATAAAACGATTTACTACATAATGGTATTTTATTTGTAATTTTTAGACTTTAAATAATTTAATTTATTTATGATACAACAATGATGCAGTAATTACCTTTTTAAGAAAAATTAACATAATTGATGTTATAAATGCCCAAATAAATGTAATTTGAGACTTTTAATGACTTAAACTAATTTTCTAGGATAATATGACATGTTATTGTTGATTTAAGTAACTTGGTTATAACTTATCATTCTGTTATGAATTTCATAAAAATCATGTACAAAATAGTGTCAAAATTGACATAAATTAGTTATTCAAAACAAATATTATATTATCAATTTTTATTTAATTCCTAAAAATCTAATGTTCAGCCAAATGACTTAGAAAAAGATATATATATTAATAATAAACAACTTGGGGTTCTTTTGTCTTGTTATGGTATGTTTATTAACCATATAGTGTAAGGAAACAAAAAGACACGGTAAAAGTTAAATTATTTAACTTAGAGTTAAATATAATTGATAAGGTTAAAATAATAAACTAAACTTGTCTAAATCCTATTAGATGAGAGGATTTAGACCCATCCCCACCTTATCCACGAAATAAATCAATTTGGATCTATTTAAAACCGAATTTGGCTTTATAATAAAATAATATTTTTAGTTATTCCAAAGGTGCCCCTCTCCTCCCTTATAAAAGGGCACCTCCTCCCTCTCTTCCTCACACAACTTTGAGCCTTCAAGCTCGGCCAAACCCTGCCAAAATCTCTTCTCCACTTCCCTAGTATCATCCTAGAGGTCCTGGTCTTCTTGAAAGACCATCCTTAGTTCTTTAAGTGGAGGTTAAGAAAAGGCGCGTCAAAAAGAGGTAATATCCATTACCGATCTTTTTCAATTTCTTTCTTCTTCAACTTCTTCTTCTTTAGTTGTTTAATGATAAAGTAATAACATAAGTATTTCTTATATACTGATATGTTATTATAAATATGAAACAACTCTAATTAACCTTCTATCCATCCTACGGAAAAAGGAAATCACCGCGCGTGCGTACGTACGGAATACCGTCTTCACGCCGTGGTGTAATCTATTTTCTGCCACAACCTTAATTGGATGGGTATAATGGTTTAATGAGTAACTATATATGATTATTGTAAAGTGATATTGATACAAAAATAGTATACATACACTTCAACACAATTCCCCAACCATGGGAACAATATCATCGCTCGTGCGTACGTACGGACTACCGTCTCCACGACCCGATGAGATTCATTATCCATGTTAACCATTCCAGAATGATTATAAAGTATATATAATGAATAATAATGGAATATATGACATGGTAAATCTACTGGATTTATGTATATATATATATATGTCATCTACTTACTTCCATTCAAGACAATAAGGAAAGGAAAGCAGCGTTCATGCATACGTACGGACTACCGTCTCCATGAACGGTGTGTTTCATTTCATTTATCTATCTATTATATATATATATATATATATAAATACTGAATATATATGATATATAAATCATAAATTATATTCTGGAAGTAATTAAATCATGATATAAGTAATAATAATGTCAAGAATAACAAGTCCAAACACCTACGATAAATGAAACGATTTTACCCAAAACGCTTCTTTAACATGAATTTACAAAGGAACGGGTAATATAAAGTCATAAGTGGACCATATATGATATAATAACAATTAATATGATTCTGGAATAAGTCAATAACAATATTTAAATCATTATACATGAGGTCCGGACACGTACAAAGAAAGTCGGACCTAAGGTAAGGGAAAATATCACAATCTCATTTTTATCCGAGATTGTTTTTACTTTGGCATTTACTGGGGTGTATTTTTATCTTCCACATCCATGTTCCCTAAATATGTAATATTGTTTCCATCCACTTACAATATTTTAAATCCAATTTTACCCTTCGGTGAGTTTTTAGTAAAGAATATGAAAGGAATCTTTTGTCGTTTTTCGTACGAGGTACTTTTTGACATTTTCGACAAAAGTACGAGAAGAATGTTTTTTCAACTTATACGGCATGAATGGATTTTTAAAACAAAATTTCCAAGAATCTTCCTTTACAAGTTTTCAAGTTTATTTCTAATCAACTTCTTTTAGTTTAAAATTGTATGACATGTTAAGAAAGGAAAAATGTTTTTGAAGTAGAAAGGATATTTTCCTTAAGAATGGAGTCCAAGTGTTTTATCAAAATAATTTCCCATCTAAGATAATAAAGGGTTCTATTTCTATCCCTATTATTACATGGATTTGATTATTTTGTGATGGAAATATTTTTATGAATTTGTTTTATCTTATATGAATTGTTTTATGATGTCACGATGTTTAAAGATTCCCATTTTTATTATATGGGTTATGCTATGATGTATGATTTATGATTTTATGGCACACATAAGAATGGTATCATTATGAGATGGGTGGGACCTATATCTCCCTCCAATGCATTGGGTAAAAATTTTATATCTCATGAGATAGACATGGCTGGAACGGTAGGTTATACCGGTTCAGTGAAGCAGGACTGAAACGAGGGTAACTCTGTTCAGAAAGGGACTTTGTCCACTAAGATAGTCTTGGCAATGAGTCTAGACTAACAAGAAATGATGATTATGTGTGTATGCCACAAAGTTTCATGATTTATGTTGTGATTATTGGGATTACATTTCACTTCTATGATTTATTCCATGTTATGATATTATGAGCTCTTTTGCAGGTTAAGATTTCCAAAAGCTATATTCTTATGTATATGATGTGATTGATATTTATTTTGTTTACCCTTACTGAGCATTTGAGCTCAACCTTTTATGTTTTCTTTTCCCCAGGATATAAAGAAAGGTTTTAGGAAAAAAAAAGAGAAGATCTTTATGGGAGATATTGAAGATCTTTCACCATGATTAGAAGATTTTATTCCGAGTTTTCAAAGACACTAAACTATTACGGTCCTTGTGTGTCTGTTTTGTTATGTACTAAGTATTCCGCAAAAGTAATGTAATATCTATGTACGTTAAGCTTCGGGTCTCTACAGATACATGTTCTATAATTAAGATTAATATAAAAATAATATGAAGTAAAATTTATAAAAATATTCTTATAATTTAGATAATGATTTTCATACAATTAAATTTGGAATATAATTTTTAGGTGTTAAATTTATATTTCCAGAATTAATGTTAATTACCAAAACAATACATTAATAATTATTGTAAAATTATTATTTTTTTAAAATCTTAAAACTTCTAATAAAAGTAATTAAATTTAAATATATTAAATAATAAATTTGATATGATATATATTGAAATAAATATATATATATACATGATTTTTTTTAGAAATTAATCATAATAATATTGAATATCCATAATGGTCAAAATTTTTGTTCTCTATTATAATAGTTTCTCTACACAATATTTTTTTAGTTAAAAGGAATATTTTTAATATTAATATATTTAATTGGATTAAATATATGCTAAATTTAGTTAAAAATAACACAAATGTTGGTATATTGGTTTTTTTATATGTTTATTGAAATATAAAATCTCTTAGTTAGAAATTAGATACATTTTATAAAAGTAATAGAGTAAAATATTGAAAACACAATGGCAACAACACTAAATTTTTTTAAAAAAATGTTAAGAAAATATTTTTAAAGACTTTATTGTCTCAACCATTCCTTAAACACTACTACAAATATGGGCATTAACAGTGCTAAAAATGGGCTTTAACAGCGCTAAAAAATCGCGGTAAAGTGCGGCGCTGATAAAGGGGGTACCCTTTATCAGCGCTTAATAAGCGCTAATAAATTCCCTCTGTACTGCTAAGAAAATATCTTCAACAGCACACCCGAACACCTACGAAAAAAATAAGCATCTCAATAAGCTAATTAAATCATGTCTACCCATACGAAAATTAACTCATAAATCATAAGATAATTAGACCAAGTATACCTATAAAACAAGTATACCCATACACCATTAACACATAATTCATATGTTAATTAAGTACATAAAGAATACAATTCAGAATTCAGGGGGTTGGGGGCTGTTCAAGGGTTTGGGGTGGCTGTCCAAGGGGGTATGGGGTGTCCGGGGGGCTTTCTAGGGGGTGGGCTGGTGTCCAAGGTGTCAGGGGGCTTTATAAGGGGTGGGGGTGTCCAACGGGGTGGGGGTGTCTAAGGGGTGGATTGTTGTCTAGGGGGTGGGGGAGGCTTAAGGGGTGGATTGGTGTCTGGGGGGCTTTCCAGGGGGTGGGAAGGGGTCCAAGGTGTGGGGGGGGGGGTGATTTACAGGGGGTGGGGGTGTCCAGAGGGGTGGGGGTGTCCATGTCGTGGATTGGTGTCCAGGGGGTGGGGGCAGTCCAGGGGGTGCATTGGTGTCTGGGGGGGGGGGGGGGGTCGAGGGGGTGGTCAGTTATTGTTTTCACATAAAATCATGTCCATTTTAAAAAAAGAGAGGCCATTTGAGTAGTACCGGCCAAATCGTGCCTCATATTGAGGTGGGGTTGACTCGTACATCTCACCAAGGACACGTGGATAGTTCTTATAAAATATCAAGGCAATCCAAATGCATTTGGTTGGATTTTCATAGGTTAGTTGTTTTTTCACATAAAATCGTGTCCATTTTAAACAAAAAAGAGACCCTTTGGGTGGTACCAGCCACACCGTGCCTCGAATTGAGGTGGGGTTGACTCTAAACGTCACAAAGGACTAGTGGATTGTTCTCCTATAGGATCAATGCAATCAGAATGCGTTTGGTCAGAATTCTGTAGGTCATTTTTTGTTTTCACTTAAAATGATGTCCATTTTAAACAAAAGAGAGACCCTTTGAGTGGTACCGGACACACCGTGCCTTGGATTGAGGCGGGGTTGACTCGTACACATCACCAAGGACCCTCATATGGTTCTTATAAATGATCAAGGCAATACGAATGTTTTTTGTCAGATTTTCATAGCTCAGTTGTTGTTTTCAATTAAAATTGTGTCCATTTTAAACAAAAGAGAGACCCTTTGAGTGATAGCGGCCACACATTGCCTCAGATTGAGGTGGGGTTGACTCATACACATAAAAAAGGACCAGTGTATCATTCTCCAAATGGATCAAGAGAATCCGAATGCGTTTGGTCAGATTTCCGTAGGTCATTTGTTTTTTCACTTAAAATCGTGTCCATTTTAAACACAATATAGACCCTTTGAGTGGTATCGGCCATAATGTGCCTTGTATTGAGGCGGGGATGACTCATACACTACACCAAGGATCCTTGGATCGTTCTTATAAAAGATCAAGGCAATCCAAATGTGTTTGGTCGAATTTCCGTAGGTAAGTAGTTGTTTCCACTTAAAATTGTGCTCATTTTAAACAAAAGAGAGACCCTTTAAGTAGTACTGGCCACACCGTGCCTCAGATTGAGGCAAGGTTGACACTTACACTTCACCGAATACCCGTGGATCATTATTATAAATGAGCAAGGCAATCCTAATGTGTTTGGTCAGATTTTCATAGGTCATTTGTTGTTTTCAATTAAATTTATTTATATTTTAAACAAAAGAGAGACCCTTTGAGTGTTACCGGCCACACCCCGCCTCAAATTGAATCAGGGTTGACTCTTACATGTCAAAAATCACCCGAGGATCATTCTTCAAAAGTATCAACACAATCTGAATGCGTTTGGTCAGATTTTCGTAGGTCAGTTGTTGTTTTCACCTTAAATCGTGTCCATTTTATATAAAACCGATACCTTTTGGGTGTTACCGGCCACACCATCCCTTGGATTGAGGAGGGGATGACCCATAAACATCACCAAATACCATTTGATCATTCCCCTAAAATATCAGTACAATCCGAATGCGTTTGGTTGGATTTACGTAGGTCAATTGTTGTTTTCACTTAAAATCGTGTCCATTTTAAACAAAATAGAGACCCTTTGAGTGGTACCGGCCACACCGTGACTTGGATTGAGTCAAGGTTGACTTATACATGTCTTCAAGTACTTCTGGATAATTATTCTAGAGGATCAACATAATCCAAATGATTTTGGTCAAATTTCCATAGGTCAGTTGTTGTTTTCACTTAAAATTGTGTCCATTTTAAACAAAAGAGAGACCCTTTTAGTGGTACCGGCCACACCGTTCCTCGGATTGAAGAGGGGTTTACTCATACACGTCAAAAAAGACCCAGTGATCATTCTTATAAATGATCAAGGAAATACAAATGTGTTTGGTCTGAATTTCATAATTCAGTTGTTGTTTTCAATTAAAATTGTGTCCGTTTTAAACAAAAGAGAGACCCTTTGAGTGATAGCAGTCACACTGTGCCTCGGATTGAGGCGGGGATGACATATACACGTCTCAAAGGACCCATGGAACGTTATCCAAGAGGATAAAAACAATCTGAATGCATTTGGTAGGATTTCCCTAGGTCAGTTGTTGTTTTCTGTTAAAATCGTGACCATTTTAAACAAAAGAGAGACCCTTTGAGTGGTACTGGCCACATCGTGCCTCGGATTGAGGCGGGGTTGACTCTAACACATCACCAAGGACCCTCGGATCATTCTTATAAAATATCAAGGCATCCCAAATGCGTATCCTCAGAATTTCGTAGGTCAGTTGTTGTTTTCACTTAAAATCGTATCCATTTTAAACAAAATAGAGACCCTTTGAGTGGTACCGGCCACACCGTGCATCATATTGAGGTTAGGATGACTCCTACACATCACCAAGGACTCTTGGATAGTTCTTATAAAGGATAAATATAATCTAAATGAGTTTGGTAGAATTTCCGTAGGTCAGTTGTTGTTTTCACTTAAAATCGTGTCCATTTCAAACAAAAGAGAGACCCTTTGAGTGGTACCGGACACATCGTGCCTAGGATTGATACGGGGTTGACTCAAACACATCACAAAGGACTATTGGATCATTATTATAAAATATCAAGGCAATCCGATTGCGTTTTGTCAGAATTTCATAGGTCAGTTTTTGTTTTCAATTAAAATTGTGTCAATTTTAAACAAAAGAGAGACCCTTTGAGTGATAGTGGTCACACTGTGCCTTGGATTGAGGTGGGGTTAACTTTTACACGTCAAAATGGAACCTTGGACCATTCTACTAAAGTATCAACCCAATACATATCCGTTTGGTCGGATTTATATAGGTCATTTGTTGTTTTCACTTAAAATCGTGTCCATTTTAAACAAAAGAGAGACCCTTTTAGTGGTACCTAACACACCATTCCACGGATTGAGGCGATGTTGACTAGTACTCGTCACCAAGGACCTTTGGATCTTTATTATAAAATATCAAGGCAACATGAATGCATTTGGTCAGATTTTCATAGGTCAGTTATTGTTTTCAATTAAAATTGTGTCCATTTTAAACAAAAGAGAGACCCTTTGAGTGATAGCAGCCACACCGTGCCTCAGATTGAGGCGGGGTTGACTCGTACACATCACAAAGGACTAGTGCGTCATTATCCTAAAGGATCAATAGAATCTAAATGTGTTTGTTTGGATTTCCATAGGTTAGTTGTTTTTTCACATACAATTGTGTCCATTTTAAACAATATAGAGACCCTTTGAGTGGTATTGGCCACACCGTGCCTTGGATTGAGGTTGGGATGACTCATACACGTCACCAAGGACCCTTGGATAGTTCTTATAAAAGATAAAGTCAATCATAATGCGTTTGGTCAAATTTCTGTAGGTCAGTTGTTGTTTTCACTTAAAAGCATGCCCATTTTAAACAAAAAAGAGACCCGTTGAGTGGTATCAGCCACACCGTGCCTCGGATTGTGGCGAGGTTGACTCTTACACTTCCCCAAGGACCCAGGGATAATTGTTATAAAATATCAAGGAAATCAGAATGCGTTTCATTGGATTTTCTTAGGTCAGTTGTTGTTTTCAATTAAAATTGTGTCTATTTTAAACAAAAGAGAGACCCTTTGAGTGGTACCGGACACACCGTGCCTCAGATTGAAGCGGGGTTAACTCTTACACATCAGAAAGTACCCATGGATCATTCTCCTAAAGGATCAACACAATATGAATGTGTTTGGTCAGATATTTGTAGGTCAGTTGTTGTTTTCACTTAAAAACGTGACCATTTTAAACAAAAGATAGACCCTTTGAGTGGTACCGGCCAGACCGTGTGACGGATTGAGGCAGGGTTTACTCTAACAGGTCACAAAGGACCCTTAGATCATTCTCCTAAAGGATCAATACAATCTTAATGTGCTTGGTTGGATTTCCGTTGGTTATTTTTTTTTCTCTTAAAATCGTGTCCATTTTAAACAAAATAGAGACTCTTTGGGTGGTATCGGCCACACCATGCCTCGGATTGAGGCAGAGATGACTCTTACACGTCACTAAGGACCCTTGGATTGTTCTTATAAAATATCAAGGCTATCTGAATGCGTTTGATCGAATTTCCGTAGGTCAGTTGTTGTATTAATTTAAAATTGTGCCCATTTTAAACAAAAGAGAGACCCTTTGAGTGGTATTGGCCACTCCGTGCCTCAAATTGAGGTGGGGTTGACTCTTACAAGACACTGAGGACTTTTGGATTGTTCTTATAAATGATCAAGGCAATACGAAAGCATTTGGTCTGATTTTCGTAGGTCAGTTGTTGTTTTCAATTAAAATTTTGTCTATTTTAAGCAAAAGAGAGACCCTTTGAGTGGTACCGGCCACACCGTGCCTCAGATTGAGGCGGGGTTGACTCTTACACATCACAAAGGACCCTTGGATCATTATCCTAAAGTATCAACAAAATCCTAATGTGTTTAGTTATATTTCCTTTGGTCAGTTGTTTTTTCACTTAAAATCATGTCCATTTTAAACAAAATAGAGACCCTTTGAGTGGTATCGGCCACATCGTGCCTCGAATTGAGGCGGGGATGAATCTTACACATCCCCAAGGACCTATGGATCGTTATTATAAACTATTAAGGAATTACTAATGTTTTTGGTCTAATTTCCGTAGGTCAGTTGTTGTTTTCACTTAAAATTATTCCCATTTTAATCAAAAGAGAGACCCATTGAGTGGTACCGGCCACAACATGCCTCGGATTGAGGCGGGGTTAACTCTTACATGTCACCAAGGACCCGTGAATCATTATTATAAATGATCAAGGCAATTTGAATGCATTTGGTTAGATTTTCATAGTTCAGTTGTTATATTCAATTAAAATTGTGTCTATTTTAAACAAAAGAGAGACCCTTTCAGTGGTACCGGCCACACCGTGCCTCAGATTGAGGCGGGGTTGACTCTTAAACATCAAAAAGGACCTGTGGATCAATATCCTAAAGGATCAACACAATCTGAATGCGTTTAGTTGGATTTCCGTAGGTCAGTTGTTGTTTTCACTTAAAATCGTGTCCATTTTAAACAAAAGAGAGACCCTTTGTGTGGTACCGGCCACACCGTACCTCGGATTGAGGCAGGGTTGAATCGTACATGTCACAAAGGACCAGTGCATCGTTCTAATAAATGATCAAGAAAATATGATTGCTTTTGGTCAGAATTTCATTGGTCAGTTGTTGTTTTCAATTAAAATTTTGTCCATTTTAAACAAAAGAGAGACCCTTTGAGTGGTTCAGCATTCTAGCATGTTGATGGTGCATATCATCTGTTAAAATAGAAAAATGACTCATTGGATAAAGGATGTTTTATTTAATAACAATTACAATTTTCTTATGAACATTTACATACAACAACGTTTCATCTTTTAATCCCCTTAACCCCTCTCAAAAATGGCCACCAAATGTACATGTCCCCAAGTTAGATCTTTATTGTATTTTTGAACAATCTGCCATCAGGTATGCGGCCCACTCATTTCTGAACATATCTATATCGTATTGTGAGTATGAAGCTTTTCGGAAGTCAGAGTAGTTCTGAAAAATATAAAAATAAATAATTAATAAATTACATAAATCAACTAGTTGTTTTTTAAAATACTTCTTTAGGGATGCTAGTTTGCTGATGGAAACAATCTCTTTCTTAAATTTACAAACATAATAACCTCAATCATTGTCGTTTTTTTGTTTTGGACACTACAAAAAAAGTGATCATTAGGAGAATAAGTAACTTGTGATGAGATGTGTTTGGATAGTGAAATTTTATTATATATACCCTGATATTTGTCCAAACGTAGTACTTGCTCGCCTCCCTATGCTTAGCCCCTGTCCTCTTTACTTTTATAGACGATAATGATACACCACCCTATTATAACAAAATCCTCGGTAAAAGATAATATAATTTGTATTACTTGATGTTTAGACCTAAAACGTAAGATATAGTGTCTTACAGATTCACAAACTCTATCATGTGTGGTCAGTTTGATCGATATCCTTGCTTTGAATCCAAAAAATAAATCTTCAGAGTATCCAAGATCCCTTCAATTATCAACCAATGATTCCTAAAAACATAAAAAGGAATAAGTAATAAAATAAGTGAAAATATAATTGATATGATTTAATCTTAGACTATTACCCCTACATGGTTGGTATTTTGAAAAGTCTTCCATCTGTAATCTTGCTTTCAAATGTTTTCAGCAAGCCGTTCACTATTGCGTCCCTTTTTGATTGATCTATTTTTGTTAGGTGTGTTGATGTGATATGAGGACTGACGAGTCCAAATCTTGGCTCATGGGAAAATTCTTTTAACTGTTTTTCTTAAATGCGTCTGTCAACAATATAAAATGCATTTAGTCGTAATTTTCACATTTGATCATCTTTTAGAAAATCAATTCATGGAAACATACCTCATATATACATTTACAACGGTGACGCCTAGCCAACTGTTTTCAAGGATTTCATTTAAAATTTCAGAAGCAACGAAATATTGAATTTCCTCTCCGTATATGTTCTCTTTGAAACCATTATACGACTATTAGTATCTTTTAGGTTTGTATCCACATGATTCTTCAATGCTAGTAAATTCGGATAGAGAACAGGTGGTGTTGTTGGGCATTCAGTAGATCCTTGGGATTTGTTGGTTGATCCTTTAGATGGTTTTGAGCTAACGTTTGTCACCCCCTTCCCTTTCTCTGTCTATAACAACAATCATTGGTTCAGACGCTTTTTTCATTAATTATAAAGGGTTTAGTTTGAAATAAAAGGAAATTAATACCTCTTTATCTGCATGTACTATTACAAGTTGTGACAGCCATGAAATGAATGTCCCAATAGCCTTTCTGACCGTATAAATATCATTGTCATCAAGTTGAATAGGTAGCTATACATTTGGCTCATGAGCTACAGTAATCGTCACTATCAGATGATCTTTCAGAAGTAGTCTATTATGCAATGTGGCATCTGGGATATTGAACACTATAGCCCTCACTAAAATGTGATAGGTGGGTGTTGAAAGATATAAATCACAATCAGTATCACCCTGTAGAAGATCAGTACAGAAAACTTATCAGTGTTTGTCTAATTCACATTTCATGGGAACAATTATTAGAATATGGATTACCATGGCTAAGACAGTTATTTTAGGTGAATGGCTCACCTCAAAGTTGGTGGGGGGGGGGGGGGGGATGGTCACACGCTGGTTGTTCTTGAGTGGTGTCTTCCCTTTGCTTCCAACCCAAAAAAGGTGCTAGAAACTCTCCCTTCCATTGAAATTGTTCTTCAAGGGTTGCTATTTTTTCACTCATTTGTTCCAATTTTTCATCTGTATCATCCATTTTTTTCTTCTTCTCAAAATATACTTGGGTTGTCACCCCAAACCCTACACCACTGACACGACCATATTTTTCTGGATGCTTCAAAGCCATCGATAATAGGTATGTATCAGCTACAGGAGTAGCTGATTCCTGTGACTGTCGGATATATATAAGAATAACTAATTATTTTTAAGTAATAGGAATTTTAAACAAATATTTTTATCGTCGTGTCATATTTACACATATTTCCCACACTTTCTATGTGTTCTCATCTACTAACTTCCCTTCTTTGTTCACACGTGCCTCCTTCCATAGAACATGACGTGGGATGGAAGTGCATTTTTTTAGACTCATCAATCCACATATAAACATAGAAAGATAATTATGATGTTGTTTATTGGCATCCCATGCTTCTTGGGATATCAGGTGAGCATAGACAATGGGTGGGTGTGGGTTTATTTTACCTTTAGAATCTTTCAGATAACATCTTGTTAAAATAGTGTGAAAACCTCGATTAATCTTTCCTGAAATCCTTAATGCATAATCATTGTGTGAATCATCCATTATAAATGTACTCTGCATGAGATTGAGAAGAGTAATACATTGTTTCATTATTATTTTTTCTAGTAAATTGAAGAAATATATTCAAAATTTTACCGTAATTTCTTCCCAGATCACAGCCATCAGCCAGGACACAACATAGTGCCATGAATCTATGTCAATCGGCATGTGTTGCCATGTGACAACTCCAATGTAGCTGATAAACATATCCTTTTTGAGATTCACATGTTGGCCTCATGCATTCCATCCGACGTCAAATTTGATGCCTTTTCTTTTCGCCTTATGAATTTTGGCTAACACCATCAAACTATGCCGCACCTGTGTTTTCTGCGATGTTGGTCCTTTATTCCCTACCATTTCATCGATATCAATATCATTTATATGTTTATCTGGAATGGTATCAATGGCATGTGCTGATGTTTATTGAACCTCAACACTAAGAGCAGTAGGAGCCGCAGCAGTAGGAGCAGCAGCAGCCGCAGCAGGAGCAGCAAGAGCAGCAGGAGCCATAGCTGGAGGAGTAGCATAAGCAACAGGAGCCACAAAAGTAGAAACAAGAGCAGTATGGGCCACATCTGGAGGAGCAAAAGGAGCAATAGGAGCCGCAGCAAGAGCAACATCAGCCGCAACATGAGCTGCAGGAGCAGCAGGAGCAGCAGCAGCCGCAACAGCAGTAGCTTGAGAGACTTGTTCAGCCTCAAGGTTAGGAGCACCAGAATGTGAAGAAGTCAACATCTGCAAAAGTGGTTGAATAGTTAATTCAGATTAAATAAATTCAGTAATGATAAGATAATAACATGAGATAACAATATCTATATTACAATCAAAATATAACCTGTTTACTGAACTCTATTTCTTTTTTCAAAGGTTGAAGGGATTTGACACCTCTATCGACTATCCAAATCCCTTCATTGTGGTCTCCTCTAACATACAACACGTCATCTGCATTGGGACCGCTCTGAAGTTATTGTGACGTACCACTATAAAGATCATCCTCAACTGAATTTTCATCGGAACCTTCAGTAGTTTTTGACGATAACAGAAAAATCGACCAATTTTTGTTTGCGGGATCTGGAACATAAAAATCATGTACCACTTGTGATGACATTATAAACTGTTCGTCTTTATACCCTTCTTTACTAAAATCAACTTTCACAAATCCCCATTCATCTATTTTAACACCAATGTTTTTATTAATCCATTTGCATTGAAAAAGCGGCAATTGGAATGTCGTATAATCCAACTCCCATATTAGTTTGTTAATGCCAAAGTATGACATATTTGCATAAATTGGATTTCTATCCTTACTAACAGAAACATGCATCGCTTCATCCACTAGAGTAACTCCACTATTTTTCATGGTACTATATTAATCATGTTCATCTGTGTAGAATGTATATACATTAATTACTAAACCACTATAAGATAATACATACACACTTGGTCCAGCAGCTAGCCATCGATGTTGCTCTGAAATTGAATTCGGATTTTCATCCAACTTCTTAAAAATATGGTCCTGAAACCATCCTATAAACATGTGATTATGTGTATCTGATAACAATTTTTCAGCCCTCGATGGACTCAACTGCCTAATAATTTCCTTGCGAGTTTCAATATATGGAGCAACCTCCCAACTGTTATGCAAAACATAAAGATGATCCTGCTCCTGATCTGTAATATTTGATTGTCACAACTTCTCTTCCAGAAATTCCTCACCCTCAATGCGTCCAGTGTGACGAGATTTTGGGAGACCAATTCCTTCCACATCAGATAGGTATTCAGTACAAAATTCAATGGCTTCCTCTACAATACATCCCTCCACTATACAACCCTCTGGTCGACTTCGATTTTTAACATACCCTTTCAAAATCTTCATATACCATTAAATATGATACATCCATCTATAGTGCATAGGACCATAAAGTCGAATATCTCTCACCATATGAATCATCAAATGAACCATCATATCAAAGAATGTTGGTGGGAAGAACATTTATAATTCACATAATATGATGACAATTTCTTTTCCATAGATGGAAATTTCCCTGTCTCTAAAACTTTGCTACATATAGATTTGAAAAAGAAACAATGTTTGGTTAATGTATGAAAAACATTCGTGGGAAAAATGCAACGTAAATATATAGGAATTTGTTTTTGCATCAAAACAAGGAAATCATGTGATTTCAAACCTTTTAACTTCAAATCATTCATTGACACAATGATCTTGATATTTGATGATTACCCCTCTGGAACCTTTACACCATTGAAGAAGTTGAAAAACTGACATTTCTCCGCCCTAGAAAGAGTGTAAGAATCTAAAGGAAGAAATATTCGATTTTCACCTTTCACGAGAGCCAACTCTTCTCATATTCCCAAGTCAATCATGTCCAACCTTGCCTTAATTCCGTCTTTTGTTTTTCCAGGGGAATTTAGCAACATTCTGATAAAACTATCACATACATTTTTTTCCACATGCTTCACATCAAGAAAATGTCTGACATACAAACAATTCTAGTATGGTAATTCAAAAAAAAACTGATCTCTTTTTCCAACTGATATTCATAAGGTTTTTCAAAAATGGATTACCAAAAATAGTGTTCAAATAGTTTACATTCTCAAAAAGATGACCACCTATTAGTGGAGACGATGTTGCGCATTTTTCTGAACTTTCATTGAATGATGTCGTCCATGATCGGTACTTATAATGACGAGGTATAAATCTACGATGTCCTAGAAACACAGATTTTGATGAATGTTTCAACGTAATTTATTCTGTATCTTTTTCACACACGGGACACCCTTGAGTTCCTTTAATGCTATAGCCTGACAAATTTCCATAAGAAGGGAAATCATTTATTATCCCATACAACATCAGTCTCAATGTGAAATATTTACTTTTATATGCATCATTCAACATTACACATGAGTCCCATAATAACTTCAAATCCTCAATCAAAGGAGCCAGATAAACATCAATATCGTTACATGGTTGTTTTGGTCATGATATAAGCATAAATAACATGATGAATTTCCACTTCATGCATAACCAGTGTGGCAAGTTATAATTTACCAACATAACAGGACATGTACTATGAGTACTGGTTTGAAAACCAAAAGGATTCAATCCATCTGTAGATAACGCAAGACGAAGGTTTCTCGGCTCTTTTCCAAATTTAGCATACTCATGATCAATTTTCATCCATTGAGGAGAGTCGGATGGATGATGTAATAACCAATCATTATTTATTTTATATGCATGCCACAACTATTTTCATGCAGTTTCTTCACTTCCATATAGATGCCTAAACCTTGGAATGATTGGAAAGTACCATTCAACATTTGTACGATTGGATTTATCTTTCCTGTATCGAGAAGCACCACACTTTTGGCATTATGTAAGTGATTTTTTCTTCTTCCGAAACAATATACAGTCTTTTGGGTAGGCATGTATTCTTCCAGAAATCATTCCCATCGAGCGTAACATTCGTCTAACTTCATATGTCTGGCTTGGGAGATCATTATCTTCTGGGAGAATGTCATTCAATAGAGCATGTAGTTCCGCAAAACTGACATCACTCCATCAGTTTCCTGCTTTCAATTTATACAACATCAGTACAGCTGACAATGTTGTATACTTAGTGCAACCAACATACAATGGTGTCTTTGCATAACTCTTTACCTTGTCAAACAATTTTGGGCAATCACGGAGTTCATCTTGAATTGTCTTTTCCATTTCCTCAATACGATATTCATTATCATTGACATCTGTAATCACATCCTCAATACAGTCTTCTTCATTATCCATATTTCTATTCGTATCTGATGATCCATAAAACGCAGTTTTATCCCAGTTAGTAGCTACATTCTCTTTTTCTCCACGTTTATTCTAACATTTATAACTCTGATCTATTCCGTGACATATCAAATGTTCTTCCAACTCCTCTGGATTAAGTAGTCTAGAATAACAACAACATAAACACGGAAAAAGGATTTGTGAAGGATCCGTTGCGTGATCCTTTGCCAACTTGAAGAACATTTTCACTCTGTTCTCATACTCTATTGTTAAATGATTATCATCCATCCAATCTTTATTCATCTTCATCATATTTGAATCTCAAATATTAGTATTTATGGTTCAAGTACACAAAACAAGACTTCCAAATACAGTAGAATAGAACCCCTTCCTTATAAAGAGATCAAGTATTCTAACCTATAATCATGATTGATTAAAAGGAATATTAGATTCACTAAAAAGATGATGATCTATCACTCTATAAGGAGGATATAAGAAGAGATAGAGGATTTCCAATCGATGAGAGATCCCTTTATCAGAGAGAAACCAAACGCATCCACTGGAGCTTCTATCTGAGAAGAAGGGAGTTTGGAGGAGTTAAAATGACTCATGTAAGACTTAAAGAATCATGATTTCAAATGAGAGTTGTGTAGGAGAAAAAAGAATATAAAATGGGGCTCATGGAATTTAAGACTATAAAAAAAGATACCACGTTGCAACCTCCCATGGACACGGTACAGAAAGGATTTAGACAACCATACTATGGTGTAGACTTCTTGTCATGAACTAAGCCAGGTTTCCATCCCACTTGACATCTGACCCAACTTGTGGGATGGTCCAAAGGGAATTACCAATCCCCATGGGTTGTACCTAGTGCCTAGGCATTGAGTAACACATTTGGAAATGGTTTCTTCATGTAAAAACCGATAAATATTACAAAATAATCAAAAATCATATCATAACCAAATTTCACAATATGATAGACTAAAAGATAACACTACAATAGGGGATAAGAATTTAACAATTTCAACCAAAACCTAAATAAAAAAAAGGTAAGGGAACCTACAATACAACCAAGCCTCCATGAAACATGAGGGTCAACATCCCCATTCCACAACTAATAACAGTCACCAAAAGGGCAACTACTAGCAAATATATCCACCATCACCACCAAGGTAACCTTTCCATTAACTGGTTAAAACATAATAAGGTCTATATAAACCTGAGGGTGTATATAAGGTGTGAGCCAACATACCTAGTAGGACACAACAAAAATAGATTCCATGTAATGAAATTATGATAAACATTATCATGATATTTTTTAAGAAAAAGGAAGATACAATTTAAATAAAGCATTCATTGAAATAAAAGAGATAGTAAATTTGACAAGATAATGCTAAGAATAGTATAAGCACTATAGAAAATCTCTACGGTGTTAGGGTTACTAGGGTCTTAGTATCCTCGTACTCTTGGTGATCACATCTCTTAGAAACGAAGGTCTTATTTGAGCCTCCAATCCCTAGAACATGAATGTTTAGTTACTATTGTAATGTATATCCTTAATAAGGAGACTAATCATCGGCCTGAATAATTCACCTAATATACTAGACCTAGTCTACCCACATAGATAACTAGGATTCCATTGTGCTCAATTACACCCATATATAAAATTATATCTATTTTATACAATCACACTTCCAATAATAGAAACACACATGACAAACAACCATTTACAATAGTCAAATAATTATCAAACCCTTACGCACAAAAACAAAATTGGAAAACATATTTCCCACAACCCAGACAATTTATAAATCCATTTTAGAACCAAATAAATCATATTATACACCTAAAACAATCTCAAATAATAGAACAACCTACCTATTTCTTGATATCTTCACAAAACCAGAATGAAACCACCAAATGAACTATGGAAAGGCCCTAGGGATGCAATGAAACACCATAACCATAAATATTTATCCCAAATAAATGAGATTAATGCCAACCTAGGAAAAAACCCTTTCTATAGAAAAATAACCCACGAGAGAAAAAATTAGTGACCAAGAAAGGAGAATAAAAGAGAATATGAGATTCTTACTTAGAGATTCCTCGTAGATAAAAGGCCAAATAACCCTAAAAATGGAGCCCAAGGGAAGAGAGAAAGGGAGGGAGTTTCACATTGGGATAGAGGGTCAAATGGGAAGATTCACCGAATAGGGGAACACTACGAACTAATTAAAATGAACAGATAACCAACATTCCCAAGAACCCTTAATGTGTATCTTCCAATAACATCATACATCTCCAAATGACACGTCTACATCACTAAAAAGAATGAAAATCCCAATAATGTCCAGAGACCTAGCATAGGACACCCACCCATTTAAATTTCCACTAAAATGGTGGGACATAAGATGGAAATATACTAAGAACACATCCCTTCACCCAAATAAGAGACTACAACCACTAACCATGAAGAACCACTAAGAGCATAATTTGAGACCAAAGGAAATGTACACCAAAACATACCAATGAATCCAAATGAAATAACATAATCAATATCAATAATGATTCAACCAACATCAAGAAAAATATTAGTTTTTTTTGGAAAACATGCCCTAAAGGGAGGTCCAGAAAACCAAAGAGGGCATTGCGGGAGGCGGAGGTCTGGCAAACCGAAGATGGCGTTGCGGGCGGTGAATGTCCGACAACAAGAAGTCGGGCATTGCGGGGGGCCGAGGACCGACAAAACGAAGAGGATGTTGCGGGTGGCGGAGGTCCAGCAAACGAGAAGCGAGGGCGGCGGAGGTCCGGCAACGAGAGGCGAGGGAGGTAGAGGTCTGGAAAAGAGAAGCGAGGGTGGGGGAGGTCCGACAACGAGAACTCAGCGGGTGGAAGAGGGGAGTCGTAGGGTTACCGCGAGGGCTTTAGGTCGCGAAAAAACAAGGGCACTGTGCGACCGACATTATAAAAAAATGGACTAATGTTTTATCAATGCTAAAAAAGCGCTGATAAATCATTCCTATATCAGCGCTCAAATTTTAGCGCTGATACATAGAGTCTTTATCAGTGCTTTTCTAGCGCTGATAAAGGGGAATTTTATCAGCGCTTCTTTAGCACTGATAAAGGTCCGTGTATCAGCGCTAAAATTTTAGCGCTGATACAGGGTTTCTTTATCAGTACTTTTCTAGCGCTGATATAGATTCCCTCTATCTGTGCTAGAAAAGCGCTGATAAAGCATACATGTATCAGTGCTAAAATTTTAGCGCTGATACATGGTAACCTTTATCAGTGGTTTTGCTTAGCGCTGATATTAGGGGGGCCCTTCCCTTGCCCATTTTTGTAGTAGTGAAACAAAATTCTTATGAATCTTTGGAGCCACAAACTTTGGATGGGTTTCATCGGAATATTACTAATAAAGGGATGCTTCCAAGAGTTCCTTTCTACACTCTTCTAAAAAAAGATCATTTTTACCCTTTAATAAACACCTATATGTATAATCACTTGTTCAAATTATACTATTTTACTCAAAATAAAACTATATCCTACAAAATAAGGCAACTTCTCTATCCTTGTTTTCCTATTACTGTGAATTTTAAGGGATATTCCAAGGAAAAAAATCATGCCTCCAACATAAATATTATGTCCATCATAAATTTGTCATCTTAATCTTTCCCTCTAAAATATCTTATAAAAATATTATTTTTATTAATTTAGTATCATAAGTATGATTATATTGTATTATATTAATGAAGATACCGTATTTATTTACTTCAAACCTCATAGAAATTTATGTTAACTTCAATAGTGTGTGTTCTCGGACTACTGCCTCCATAATTAATCAATGTTCATATTTCAAAAAAAATAATTAATTAACCATATTCTCTAAAATATGGCTAAAAATAATTAAATAATAATAATAATAATTTTATTATTCTTTTATAAGGACATCATTTAAAAATAAACACCAACATATCTATAATCACATATCATGTTAATGAGTTTTCAGGTCTGGGTCAGTTCAACCACCAACATAAAAATGTTATAAATGTCAAACAATGATGACTATAGGAACATGAATAATAATTTTATTATAATTTTATAATTAAATAAATATTTTTATACATTTCAAAAAAATATTATAATATTAATTTTAATTAATATTTATATCTCTTATAGATTAACTAAAACTCACCGAAACAACCCATCCATGATTCCCTTTTTAGACAGCATAAATGAAACACTTATGGATTGATATAAGAGATTGAGGAATAAATTTGTTATATATATATATATATATATATTAAATTTTCATAATATGTAAATTTATTATTAATATGGGATCAATGTATATGTAATAACTTCAACAATATTGATCATTAAAAAAATAAGTGAATGTTATTAAACCCCGAAGGTATCAATATTCATTAACTAATTAATGTAATAATTATAAAAATAATATTACAGATTATAAAAGTGTGACATTTATTATTTAGCTTATGAAATATCATATTATGTTATGTAGGTCATTGATAGGAGGTTAGATTATGATCAATAATGAATGGAAACATAGTAAGGGGTTCAATATAAATTTACCTTCATTGAGACATAGTTTGTTTTTATGAACCAATTTTTATTTAAGTGGTATGTATAAATCATAATTGATATAAAATTTCATTAATAATATTTAATTTCGGGAATTTTCTTTTTAATTCCATTATATCAATTTTATTGGTGTTTTTATTGGTATTTTACCTAGATCTTATGGTATCATATAAAAATATCCTTCATTATGAAACATTTTAATTTATACACCTAATTCCATTTATGTTATACATATAATTACTATTTCAAATATTATATTTTTAACTAAAATTTTAAAAGGATAAAATTGGTTAATTTATTATCAATTCCTTTCATGAGTATTTCATTTGAATGACCCTCAAGTGGTAAGATGTTTTCAAGAACCAAATATCTTCCATGGGTTATATATACTCTTCTGTGACTACTATCATTCCAGATTCATCTGTTATAAAATAATTCCATATTATGTTGTACATTGAAATTATACTTTGTGGAAATAACATTCTAAAAATTCTCTCCTTCTTTAATTATTGTACGGTTTTGTTAAAATGTAATTTCGTTTAGAGTAATTCCTACTTATAATCATGGATTTTTTTATCAATGTAATTGTTTTTACATCCAACCAATGATCTAAATTCCCTAGAGAAAAAAATATTTTTTTTCTATATGCAATAATAATGTTAGATACAATTAATCATTTTAAAATAATTGTTTCATTAATGTTTTAAGGGTATGGGTTTTCTATAAGGTTATTTCAAAATGTAAAAATATATTTTTCAGTAATTTGAAATAAAAAGTTTCACCATCAACCCAAAAATTTATTTTTTTCAGCATTACTTTTTTTCAAGTTTTTTTTATTTAATAAAAAATTTATAAGTAAAACATTTAATTTTGTTTTTAGTTTTAATTTTTATGACATTAATTTATTTCAATTCAGTACTATGAAAATATTTTTATAAATGCATGTTTATTCATAGTATCAAAACATCCCATTTTGAAATAATTAATTCTTTTCTCAGGTATCCTTTATTTAGTAATATTATAAAAGTAAAATGTTTTAAAGTAATTTCAGATCTATTTTTTAAAACATTATTTCCTTTTAAATATAATATTTTTTAAGATTATTTTAAAATTCATATTTATCAAGATATTTGTTCTTCTCAATTTTTAACGATTATTTTATTTTAAAAGATATATAATTTTGAAATATGTTTTTTCAAAATTATTCACTTTTACATCACAAATATATTTTAATAATATAATGTGTTATTCAATTTTTTTAATGGTTTTATTTAAAAACATTGTCTTTTTACCTTTATTTACCCTCCAGTGTTTATATTTTATGAATACATGTTTTGATCAAAATTTATATGTAATTATAATGTGATTTAATTTAGAAAATAATACTTTATATATTCTATGATTTAATACATTCATGTTATGTGATGTTTCTAAATGTTTTATAAATTACACTATTTTTCCATTTTTTCATTATTGCATAATGAATATGTGTAATTTTTATGGAACTCATATTTATTAATGGAATGTTTTGACGTCCTATATCACCCTCTAATGAATTTATTTTTTTCCCACTCCAATATGGTTCATGGGTGGATTTATAAATATAAAATGTTTAGATTTGAGGATTTTTCAAACCAAAATGTGTAAACTATTGGATATATCCCAATAATAAGGTGCATGGAAGAATCTCTCTCATACATAGTAGTATAAAGAAATATTTACTCCATGAAAAATATATATACAATAGGATTTAGCAAAATATAATTTTTACAGGGGAGGACTAAACCCATGTGAAATAGAACATGAAGAGATTTAACCCATTCTAAAGATTACATGGGAGTATTTATCTTAATACATAGTGTATATTGAAATATTTACCCCATGAAAATGATATTTAGGTGTATTTATCCCATCCAAATGGAAAAATACATGTATTGTCTCAATCCAAATAATTTACGGATATTTTATATTTATAATTTACTATGATTATGGTTTATCTACATTCTGAGGTGATTTTTCATGTTATTATAAAATTTATAGACACATCTAAATTCTATGAAATTCCATTGGTCATTATTATCAATTAATTTTAATTTATTTCACAAAATTTTTCCCTTCAAATATTTTCAATGATTATTTAATTTTTTTTAATACATTTATTTTTTTATGATAATGATCTATTAATGATATCATGTTTCTATAATATGTTTTATAATTATCATATAATATCTTTTGATCCTTTATTATGATATTTGTTTATTCCCTAAGGGATCCTTCTTATTTATGATCTTATAATTTCTGATATGTTTTTACCTTAATGAACATTTTCCCTAACCCATTTATTTATTTTTTAATTACCTAGGATATGAGGATGATTTTGTCACATGTTATGTCCAGATAGGGTCTCATGGAGAATTATTAAGTATAATATTTTTCATGTATTTTATAATTTGTTATCAATATAGATATTTTGTAATACACTAAAAATATCATTTCTTGGTATGTGTGACTAAATATTTGATTTACTAATTAAATCATGAGATTATTGTATATTTGTTTCCTATTTAGATTGGGACACAATAGTTTGTATCATAGGTGGTTTTATTAATTTTCGGGCTTAGTTAATATACTTTTGGATATTATTTTTCTTTTATTGGGAATTCCTTTAGACGACCTTATCAAAAACCAAAGAGTTGATCCTTAATATAGGATGATATCCTGAAATAATTTTAAAGACAAAAATAGATTTAATTCACTTAAAATAATTCCTTTCTAGATACTACTAATGGATCAGTGGAAATGAGTCACCTAAGGGTATTCACTACAAATAAAGGATATTTATTTAAGCGCTCGATCATCACCATTGGACATAATGTGTCGTCCAATGATTACACACCTTGTTTTACACTTCTGGGAATATTAATTACAATATCCAATGATTTTTATAAACTATTATGATGTATTTATTTTCAAAATAATTTGTGTAATTGGGATGAGAAATTTAAGTTATCCCAACATAAATTTATATTTGTTGAACTAGGAGAGTCATAGTATTATCCAAATTAAATAGTTGAAAGGATAGTATCAAAAGTTTAAAGGAGGTGACATTTTATATGAAATTGTAATGAATAAAAACTCTTATTCATTTATTTTTAAATTATTTGCATAATATCCTACCTTTTTAATATTTTTATTTGGTAGGATCAATGTCTGTAAAATACATTGTGAAAGTTATGTTCTCAATATCTCATAAGAAGTGTATTAGAGATTAGTAGTATCCTATAATTACTGAGGATAATATGGTGGATATCATATAAGAAGATATATATTGTCTTCATACTAATTTTATTATATTCTTACATGATTAAAAAATAACATAATTTCCAGTATTTTATCAATGCACTAGGTGAGGAGAGTGTTAAAACAAGAAATTTTGGATCCTTTAAAATACTTACTATGTTCTACGACATGTGTCACAAACTAAACACAATTTAAAAAACAAGAAATTATTAAGAATACATTATTAATAAACATATAATAAACACTAAGATGGTAAACAATTTATATTAGTGATTTTTATAAGGTTAAAAATTAATTGAGTCGGTAAATAAAACATTATTTTCAATAAAATAAATAATAATTATATTATATATTTTCATTCTAAAATAAATATTTTAATATTTATTAATAAAAATATACAAAATATGATTTATTTTTTAATTACATAAAATAACATTAGTTTAGGTTGTTTTTTATTCTTTTTCATAAATAATAGATTTCAGGTGAATATTATAAATACTGATTTTTCAAGAACCATAAATTTTATATTCAATAGATTTTATAAGCCCATTTAATATGAAAATATATATTATAAAGTATAACAACTAATTTTAAAATAATTAATTGAATTAAAATACACATTGTTAAGATTTTTGTGAATTTATGTATAGTTTTAAGGAAAAGTGTTTTACATTGACTATTTGATATATTTAATTATAACATGATGAATAGAAATACCGGATTAGTTTTATTTAAAAATACATAGAAATTTAATGATTAAAATTATTTTAAATTGATTGAATTCAATTCAATTGTTAACTATAATATAATCATATTTATTTTTTTTAAATAATTTTTTTAAAATGATGGGGTTAACTTGATACATGCTCTAACATTAAGATTAATATCAATACCTAGATAATGTTAAATAGATACTAATTTTGTTAATTGAGATACTAATTTTAAAACTATTTAATATTTAAATTTTTTTTTTCAGCTATAAAATTTATATTAATATGATTAATGTTAATTGCCTCAAAAATAGGGAAAAACTTATTTTATGATTATTCATTTACTTATATGAAAGAATTTGTATAAAATATATTAAATATAAAATAATTTAATAATTAATATATAAATATTTATATATATATATTTAAACTTATTTACATGTTAATAAATACTATATAACATTAGGAATCTATAGTGATCAAAATTCATTTTTTACTAAATATTTTGTACAAACATTTTTTATTTTAATATAAGAGTTAAATTTATAAATTTCATAAGTTAATTTTTAATTTATTGTTTTTAAATATAGTTTCATAAAATCCCAATTTTATTTTATGTATCATTTTATTTGGTTAACAGACCCTAAAATCACTTAGTTAATAACGAGTCCCGTCATTGAAATGTTAATTATTAAAATGAAAAAACATTATCGTAAAATCACTATAACATGTTTACACATTTTACTATAAACATTATAAACATTTATCGATAGAAAATACCAAAAATACATTATTTATAAACATTTGTTCCGTTTATGTTGGAGTCTTGTGATGGTATTTGTAAATTATAATGGGTATTTCTAAAAGTAATTTTTTCCTCTCTTATAAATGGGGATCGCTTACACCCTTTCAAACAGACACATATACTTATAAATCCTCTTTGAAACTATTCTATATTACTCCCCATATAACTATATCGTATAATTATAGTTCCACAGTCACCTGTAGTATAAGGCCCCAGCCTTAAACCTTACTTAATCATGAGATATTCCAAGATTATGCATTGAGGATCTTTTCAGGTTTAGAGTTTTAGAGAATTAGATCATAAAACATGAATTACATTCCACATTTAGACAAAGTGGTTACATAAAATATAGTACTCATTTTTCCCATTAGGGGAAACATATTTAAAATAAAACATGGATTATTTCTTGACACTTCATTGACACTATCTTCACATTATGTACCTTTCCCTTGACCTGTGAAAAACATTTCAAAAACGTGGGATGAGCATAAAAATCTCATTAAGGGATATAAAAGTATGAAATGAAAACATTAGTCCATTTATGAAATCATACATTGCTCATAAAACATAAGAACTTTAACATACCTCATCAAATCATGAATAAATCTTAGAAATCATAAAACATAAATGTAACTTGAGGCATTCATAACATTCTTACATAGGGAGTAACCCTCTTGGTTACGTTTGGAATACCCATCATAGTATATTCCCTAAATATCTTCAAAGAAACCTTAAAATTTAACTCATTCATGTTAGCCAATGCATTGGAGAGCTATATCGGGCTCACCCACCCTTAGTTTATCATGGAACCACCCGTCTTCATAATAATGCCCAAGAACCATAATATAATCGTACCACATAATACATGCATAAAGGAAACATAAAATTTCCACATTTCAATCACAAGATATCAATACTACACATTGATATAAAAAAATTATAAAAACCATTTTCAATACCAAAATAAAAGAAAATTAAAACATGGTATTTATTTTTCATTTTTAAAAAATGTATGGCTTGTAGAGGAAGTCGACACTCAAATAATGGTCACGGCGGCGGGGAAGTCGTTGTCGCTGCATAAGTACGACAAAAAAACAAAAAAAACATTAATTTTGTTGTTTAGTAAAACGCTTCGTATAAAAAATATTAATTTTTAATAAGAATAAATGTCAAATGGTTTTATACACCGTATAAAAAAAGTTGTGTATAAAACAAAATATGCCTCAATGAATGGAGATTGAGACAAAGTCCCTTACCTCGGGTCCGACTTGACTCGATCATTCTTTAACGTCCGGAATAATAAACTTGAGTTAATTTATACATGATAAAACCCTTTTTCAAGTTCATTATTCTTTTTATATCACTTATTACCATGTCATGAACACTATGTAATTATTTAAGTTAATAACAGTCGTTTTAACGATCATTGGTACATCAGTCAAAAATAAGCTCATTATAATTACAAGTTTTTCATGTATCCATTATATCCATAGTTATACTCATGATGTAGATATCATATATATCATATATATCCTGTATATACATTCATTTATAATATTACATAACGTTTAGAGGTAAGAAATGAAATGCACCGTTCATGGAGACGGTAAGTCTTACGTATGCATGAACACTACATTCATTTCTATTTCGTATTTTATGGAATGGAATCATAATGATATAAAGGTATATTATAATTCCAGTATAATAACATATATAATATCATTAATTAAATCATTTATATGTCCCACATACGGCATTAACGGATCAAATCACTTTGAGGGGGCGGTAGTCCGTACTTTCTAAAATGAAGATACCGTGTTTACCCATAACGGAAACCATAAAGGTATGACATAAATGAAAAATAAAGAAGCTTAAGTAAAACTTAAACATATTATATATCATATATAAATATAGTGACATCTTAATGTCCACCTTTGGAGGTGTTATATGAGTGTTGAACAATCATCGTTTCGTGAGGCAGAAATTCGCCATCCACGGAAATAGTATGTTCATTAACCACTAGATGTATGTGTGTGTAAGTGTAGCTCGAATCCTTCTTATAAAAACATCCTAGTATATGGAAGATACTAGTTTTGTAACAAAATAAATTAATAAAAAGAGTTTAGGGGGTTGGAGAAGCAAAATAAAACATAAGAACACAAGAGAAGACACTACCTTTAAAACGGGTAACTCTTTTTGATTTGAGCTCAAAGGCTTCCTTAGGAAGACTTATGCTCAAAGTGAGGTTTCTAGGAGTAAGATAGGGATTTTTAGAGACAAAATGAGCAGGGGTTGGACGAGCCAAAAGCTTTGTAAGTGTGGGTAAGGTGGTTGAGGTGGGGGCCTTTTATAAGAGGAGAGGAGGGGCACTCTTGGAAAGGTATAAATGGTTACTTTATTTTCAAATGAGTTTCGGATTTTAAAGGTCCCACGTTGACTTATTTCTAGGATAAGGTGTAAGGGTTCTAAATATACTCATCCAATAGGTCTTTGACCAGTGTATGTTATAGTTTTTACATTATAGTTTCATTTTATTGAAATCCTTTATTAATGAGGTAATCGCTGTATCATCATGATTTCATAAATAATTTAATTTATTTAATGTCTAAAAATTATAAAAAAAATATCATGATGTAGGAAATCATTTTATATTTCCAATTAATATTTATAGTAAAAACTATGACTTGTATAACCCCATTTTAATATTGTTTTAGTATAACAATTCTAGTTTGTGTCATTTTTACTTTTACATTAAGTAAAAGATATTAATGTTATTTTCCTTCCAAAGTGGCTCCATGGGGTCCCAAAGTTGACCCATGGATTGTCTTGGTCGGCCATGACACATCCAATAAGGGTATGTCATTTTTCATGTTCATTTCATATTATTAAAACATTATTCTTACCTTAAATTACACTAATTACCTCTAATCGTGATTAATAATCTTAAAAGTTACTATTCACCAAAAAATTATTTGAATCCCATCGAACCAAATTTTACTTCTTAATGAAAACCATGTATGTCAGATTTTTGAAATTCAAAACACAGAGGTGGTAATATTTCATTTAAACGGAAAATTAGTTTTTTAAGTACCACTTAGTGGTTTCACTATTGATAAAAAATTTAAGTTTTTCAGAAAAGTACCAAAACATCACCCTAAGGTATATTTGATATTCTAAATTCAAAAATGATATATATCTTACAAAATTCAAAACATATAAGTTACATTAATTAATTTAAAAATTAATTCCCGCTGTCAGAGCAAATAGTGTGTTTTTATGAAACAATAAGTATCAAAACATTGAAACTAGTTGAAGTCCAGTTTCAAAGTGAAATTAATTCCAACGACCACTATTGAAATAAATGGTAAAAATATATTCTAATTTAACTTTAAAACCAATTCAAAAGATAATCTAATCATATGAATAAATTATATTAAAAAGAGGTTTTGAATTAAAATACAACATTTTTCACTATTCATTAAAAAATGAACTTTATCAAAAAAATACTAAAAATTTACCCAAAGTAAATTTCAATGTCCCAATCATAAAGAATAAGTTTATTTCAAAAAATAGAGCTTATAAAATTGTCAAAAGTTTTCTTTTAAAAAGGGTTTTCCACCAAAAGGAAGTAAAACAATCTTTTAAAAACACTAGTGTATTCCATGCTTAAGATTGGATTTATTCACGTTTTAAGCCTCCAAAACACTATCTATTTCATAAATAGACATAGATAAGAATATCTATTATTCATTTCTTACTTGGGATGTTATATCCTTCCCCCCTTATGAAAATTGTGTCCCCGTAATTTATTTACTTATGGAATAAGTGGGGGTATTTGGCCCTCATTACATTTTCAGATTCCCTTGTTGCCTCTTCAACCTTGTGGTTTTTCCACAAAACATTTACGTGATGAATCACCTTATTCCATAACCCTTGATCCCTATGGTCAAGAATCTGGACCTGTTGTTCCTCATAAGATAGGTTCTCTTCCAGCTGAACTACCTCTAGACTCAAAACATTAGATGGATCTGGCATATACTTTCTCAACATCGAAACATGAAAAACATTGTGTACCTGAGATAAAATTGGAGGTAAAGCCACTTGGTATGCAACTGATCCAACTATCTCTATAATTTCATATGGTCCAATGAACCTTGGACTCATCTTTCCTTTCTTACCAAATCACATCACACTTTTCCATGGCGATACTTTGAGAAAAACATGATCACCTACCTCGAAAGAGAGATCCTTCCTCCTATTGTCCGCATAACTCTTCTGGCTGCTCTGAGCTGTTCTCATGGGTTTCTGCATCAGCCGAACTTTTTCTGCCAACTCTTCTACCAATTCTGGTCCCATCAGCATCCTTTCACCCTCTTCATCCTAGAAAGTTGGAGTTTGACACCTTTTCCCATATAACGCCTCAAATGGTGCCATCTGTATAATGGAATGAAAACTGTTATTATATGAAAATTCAACCAAGGAAAGATGTTGGTCCCAACTTCCCTGATAATCCATCGAACAACCACGTAGCATATCCTCCAATGTATGAATTTTCCATTCTGACTGCCCATCTGATTGCGGATGTAAAGCTGTACTAAAATTTAATTCAGTACCCAACGACTTCTGAAGGCCTTTCCAAAAGTTAGATGTAAACCTGAGATCATGATCTGATACAATGGAGAGGGGAACTCCATGAAACCTGAATATCTCTTTAAGATACAATCAAGAAAGTTGATCTAGGGAAAAAGTATCTCATATAGTAAGGAAATGAGCAGATTTAGTCAAGCGATCAACAATAACCCAGATTGCATTATTACCTCGAGGAGTCTTTGGCAATCCCACAACGAAGTCCATAGATATCTTTTCCCATTTCCACTCTGGCAGAGGTAATGGATAAAGCATCCCTTTCGGTAACTGCTGTTGTTCTTTAACCTACTGACAAGTCAAACACATCACAGTAAAATCAACAATATCCCTTTTTATTCCATCCCACCAGTAATACTCCCGAAGATCTCTATACATCTTAGTACTTCCTGGATAAACAGAAAATGGAGAACTATGAGATTTACATAACAACTCTCTCTTTAACTGTGAATCACAAGGAACACACAATCTCTTCCCAAATCTCAAAGCAAAATCATTATCAATGTTTAATTCAGGCAACATACCCTTCTGAACCAGCTCTACCTTTTTCTGCAACTCACTATCTTGCTTCTGTGCTTGCTTGAGTCTTTCTGATAGAGAAGATTTCACTGATACATGAAACAATACAAAATAACATCCTCCACCAAAAACTTTTATGCCAAAGTTCATCAAATCCTTAACCAAATTATCATGTTCCAAACACAACATTGTTAATTAACCATTTCTTTTTTGACTCAAAACATCAGCCACTTTATTTGCTTTTCCCGGATGGTAATGAATTGTACAATCATAATCCTTGATTAATTCTAGCCATCTCCTCTATCTCATGTTCAATTCATTCTGAGTGAATATATACTTTAAACTTTTTTGATTGGTATATATTTCACACTTTACTCCATACAAATGATGCCTCCAAATTTTTAAAGCGAAAACAACAGGAGCTAATTCCGGATCATGTGTAGGATAATTTACCACATGAGTTTTCAACTGTCGTGAAGCATAAGAAATTACCTGATCATTCTGTATTAGGACACAACCAAGTCCTTTCAATGAAGCATCAATGCAGATAACAAACTCCCCATTCTTGGAAGGTAGTGCCAAAACTGGAGCATTCACCAATCTTCTCTTCAACTCCTGAAAATAATCATCACATTCTTTTGTCCAGATAAACATAACACCCTTCCGAGTTAGCTTAGTCATTGGACTAGATAATCATGAAAATTTTTCAACAAAACTTCGGTAGTAACCTGCCAAACCAAGAAAACTACGGATCTCGGTTACATTTATGGGTCTTGGCCATTCCTCAACAACCTTTGTTTTTGTAGGATCGATGATTATCCCATATTTAGAAACAATGTGACCAAGGAAAGAAATTTTTTGCAACCAAAACTGAAACATGCTGAATTTACCATACAATTTCGGTTCTTTCAAGGTTTTCAAAATAACCCTTAAATGTCTTTCATGCTCCTCTTTACTTTTTGAAAACACCAAAATATCATCAATGAAAACAACTAACATTTTTCACCTGATTCACCTGAACCATCGCTACAGTAAGCTGATCAAATCTGATTCTGACCATCTCAATATGCTAATTTGGATGGTCATTTCCTTCAGTATGCCTTCCCAAAAAAGCTTCTCTGTTTCCTCTACGAAAAACCATTCTTAAAACTGAAATACCTTAGGTGAAGTAACATGGTAATCTGTAAATGCTATATCATTTCAATTTGACCATAAAAAAATTATTTTTGGATAATTATTTAATAGAATTCTATCTCCTAAAGTTATCTAAACCAAACTCCGATACCAACTATAAGGCCCCAGCCTGAAACCTTACTCAATCTTTAGATATTTTATGATTACACATTCAGTATCTTTTCAGGTTTAGAGTTTTAGAGAGTTAGATCATAAAACATGCATTACATACCACATTTAAACAAAGTGGTTACATAAAATATAGTACTCATTTTTCCCATTAGCGGAAAAATATTTAAAATAAAACATGGATTCTTTCTTGACACTTTATTGACATTATCTTCACATCATGTACCTTTCCCTTGACCTGTGAAAAACATTTCAAAAACATGGGATGAGCATAAAAAACTTAGTAAGGGATATTAAAGTATGAAATGAAAACATTAGTCCATGTATGAAATCATACTTTACTCATTAAACATAAGAACATTAACATACTTCATCAAATCATGAATAAATCATAGAAATCATAAGACATAAAGGTAACTTGAGGCATTCATAACATTCTTACATAGGGAGTAACCCTCTTGGTTACGTTTGGAATACCCATCACAGTAAATTCCCTAAATCTCTTCGGAGAAAAATTAACGTTTAACTCCTTCGCATTACCCAATGCATTGGAGAGCTATATCGGGCTCACCTACCCTTATTTTATCACGGAACCACCCGTCTTCATAACAATGCCCATGAACCATAACATAATCTTACCACATCATACATGCATAAACGAAGCATAACATTTCCACATTTAAATCACAAGATATCAATACAACATATTGATATAAAAAACATTATGAAAACCATTTTCAATACCAAAATAAAAGAAAATTAAAACATGGAATTTATTTTTCATTTAAAAAAAATTATGGCTTGTAGAGGAAGCCAAAACTCAAATAATGGTCACGGCGGTGGAGAAGTCGTTGTTGCCACACACGTACGACAAAAAAACAAAAAAACATTCCTTTTGTCATTTAGTAAAACGCTTTGTATAAAAAATATTCCTTTTCAACAAGAATAAAATTCAATGGGGTTTATACACCGTATAAAAGAAAGTTGTGTATAAACCAAAATACACCTCAATGAATGGAGATTGAGACGAAGTCCCTTACCTCGGGCCCAACTTGTCTCGATCATTCATTAACATCCTGAATAATAAAAATGAGTTAATTTCTACATGCTTGAGAACCCTTTTCAAGTTCATTATTCCTTTTATATCACTTATTACCATGTCATGAACACTATGTAATTATTTATGTTAATAACGGTCATTTTAACGACCATTGGTACATGAGTCAAAAATAAGCTCTTTATAATTACAAGTTGTTCATGTATCCATTATATAATGAGTTATAATAATGATGTAGATATAATATATATCATATATATCTAGTATATACATGCATTTATAATATTACATAACGTTTAGAGGTAAGAAATGAAATGCACCGTTCATGGTGACGGTAAGCCGTACGTACGCATGAACGCTACTTTCATTTATACTTCGTATTTTATGGAATGGAATCATAATGATAAAAAGGTATATTTTAATTCCAGTATAATATCATATGTAATATCATTAAATAAATCATTTATACGTCTACATATGGCATTAACGAATCAAATCACTTTGAGGGGGCGGTAGTCTACACTTCCTAAAATGAAGATATCGCGTTTACCCATAATGGAAACCATAAAGGTACACCATAAATGAAAAATAAAGAAGCCTAAGTAAAACATAAACATATTATATATCATATATAAATATATTTACATCTTAATGGCCACATTTGAAGGTTTTATTTGAGTGTTGAACAATCATCATTTCGTGAGGCAGAAATTCGCCATCCACGGAAACAGTATGTTATTTAACCATTAGATATAGGTGTCTATAAGTGTAGCTATAATCCTTCTTATAAAAACATCCTAGTATATGGAATATACTGTTTTTGTTACAAAATAAATGAATAAAAAGAGTTTAGGGGTTTGGAGAAGCAAAATAAAACATAAGAACACAAGAGAAGACACTACCTTTAAAACGGGTAACTCTCATTGATTTGATCTCAAAGGCTTCCTTGGGAAGACTTCTTCCCAAAGTGAGGCTTCTAGGATTAATAAAGGGATGTGTAAAGACAAAATGAGCAGGGGTTGGCCGAGCCAAAGGCTTTGTATGTGTGGTTTAGGTGGTAGAGGTGGGGGCCTTTTATAAGAGGAGAGGAGGGGCACTCTTGGAAAGGTATAAAAGGTTACTTTATTTTCAAATGAGTTTCGGATTTTAAAGGTCCCAAATTGATTTATTTCAAGGATAAGGTGATATGGATTCTAAATATACTCATTCAATAGGTATTTGACAAGTGTATGTTATAGTTTTATCATTATCGTTTCATTTTATTTAAATCCTTCATTAATGAGGTAATCGCTGCATCATCATGATGTCATAAATAATTTAATTTATTTAATGTCTAAAAATTATAAAACAAATATCATGATGTGGGAAATATTTTTAGCTTTCCAATGAATATTTATAGTCAAAATGATTACTTGTATTACCCCATTTAAAAATTGTTTTAGTAAAACAACTCATGTTTGTGTCATTTTTACTTTTACTTTAAATAAAATATATTAATGTCATTTTCCTTCCAAAGTGGCTCCATGGATTCCCCAAGTTAACCCATTGATTTTTGTGGTCGGCCATGACACATCCAATAAGGGTAGGACATGTGTCAAATTAATTTCATATTATTAAAACATTATTCTTACCTTAAATTAAACTAATTACCTCTAATCGCGATTAATAAACTTAAAAGTTACTATTCACCAAAAAATTATTTTTATCCCATTGAACCACATTTTACTTATTAATGACAACCATTTATGTCAGATTTTTGAAATTCAAAACACATAGGTGGTAAATTTACATTTAAACGAAAATTCAGTTTTTTATGTACCACTTAGTGGTTTCACTATTCATAAACAATTGACGTTTTTCAGAAAAATACCAAAACTTCACCCTCAGCTATATTTGATATTCTGAATTAAAAAATTATGTCTATCTTGAAAACTTCAAAACATATAAGTTACATCAATTAATTTAATAATTAATTCCCGCTGTCAGAGCAAATTGCTTGTTTTTATGAAACAATTAGTATCAAAAGATTGACACTAGTTTATGTCCAATTTCAAAGTGAAATTAATTACAACAACCAATATTGGATTAAATGGTAAAAATATATTCTAATTTAACTTCAAAACCAATTCAAAAGATAATCTAATCATATAAAAAAACTAGATTAAAAAGAGGTTTTGAATTAAAATACAACATTTTTCACTATTCATTAAAAAAATGAACTTTACCGGAAAAATACCAAAAATTTACCCAAAGTAAATTTCAATGTCCCAATCATAAAGAATAAGTTTAGTTTTACAAATATAGCTTATAAAATTGTCAAAATTTTGATTTAAAAAGGGTTTGCCACCAAAAGGCAGTAAAATAATCTTTTAAAAACACTAGAGGATTCCATGCTTAAGATTGGATTTATTCTCGTTTTAAGCCTCCAAAACACTAACTAATTCATAAATAGATATAGATATGAATATCTGTTATTCATTACTTACATGGGATATTACATCCTTCCCCCCTTTTGAAAATTGCATTCCCACAATTTATTTACTTATCGAATAACTGGGGGTATTTAGCCCTCATTGAATTTTCATATTCCCATGTTGCCTCTTCAACCATGTGGTTTTTCCAAAAAAACTTTACCTGATGAATAACCTTATTCCGTAACACTTTGTCCCTGTGTTCAAGAATTGGGATCGGTTGTTCCTCATAAGATAGGTTCTCTTCTAGCTGAACTACCTCTGGACTCAAAACATGAGATGGATCTGGAATATACTTTCTCAACATCGAAACATGGAAAATATTGTGTAGCTGAGATAAACTCGAAGGTAAATCCACTCGGTATGCAACTGATCTAACTCACTCTAGAATTTCATATGGTCTAATGAACCTTGGACTCAGATTTCATTTCTTACCAAATCACATCACACTTTTCCATGGGGATACTTTGAAAAAAACATGATCACCTACCTCAAAAGAGAGATCCTTCCTCCTATTGTCCGCATAACTTTTCTGCCTGCTCTGAGCTGTTCCCATGTGTTTCTGAATTAGCTGAACTTTTTCTTCCAACTCTTCTACCAATTATAGTCCCATCAGCTTCCTTTCACCCACTTCATCTCAAAAAGCTGTAGTTCGACATTGCTTCCCATATAACGCCTCAAATAGTGCCATCTGTATACTAGAATGAAAACTGCTATTATATGAAAATTCAACCAAGGAAAGTTGTTGGTCCCAACTTCCCTAATAATCCATCGAACAAGCACGTAGCATATCCTCCAATGTTTGAATTGTTCGTTCTGACTGCCCATCTGATTGCGGATGGAAAGTTGTACTATAATTTAATTCAGTACACAACGACTTCTGAAGGCCATTCCAAAAGATAGAAGTAAACTTGGGATCACGATCAGATACAATGGAGAGGGGAACTCCATGCAACCTGACTATCTCTTTAAGATACAATCGAGAAAGTTGATCTAGGGAAAAAGTATCTCGTATAGAAAAGAAATGTGCAAATTTAGTCAAGCGATCAACAATAACCCAGATTGCATTATTACCTCGAGGTGTCTTCAGTAATCCCACAATGAAGTCCATGGATATATTTTCCCATTTCCACTCCGGCACTGGTAAAGTCAGAATCATCCCTTTCGGTAACTGCCGCTCTGCTTTAACCTTCTAACAAGTCAAACACTTCACAGAAAAATCAGAAATATCCCTTTTCATTCCATCCCACCAGTAATACTCCTGAAGATCTCTGTACATCTTAGTACTGCCTGAATGAACTGAAAACGGAGAACTATGAGATTCACATAACACCTCTCTCTTCAACTGTGAATCACAAGGCACACACAATCTCTTCCCAAATCTCAAAACACAATCATTATCAATGTTGAACTCAAGCAACTTACCCTTCTGAACCAGCTCTACCTTTTTATGCAACTCACTATCTTGCTTCTATGCTTTCTTGATTCTGTCTAATAGAGAAGATTTCACTGATACCTGAAACAAAACAGAAGAACATCTTACACCAAAAACTTCTATACCAAAGTTCATCAAATCCTTAACCAACGGATCACGTTCAAAGGCAACATTGTTAATGAAGCATTACTTTTTCGACTCAAAGCATCAGCCACATTATTTGTTTTTCCCGGATGGTAATGAATTGTACAATCATAATCCTTGATTAATTCTAGCCATCTCCTCTCTCTCATGTTCAATTCTTTTTGAGTGAATATATACTTTAAAATTTTGTGATCGGTATATATTTCACACTTTACACCATACAGATGACGCCTCCAAGTTTTTAAAGAGAAAACAATAGTAGCTAATTCCAAATCAGGTGTAGGATAATTTACCTCATGAGTTTTCAACTGTCGTGATGCATAATCAATTACCTGATCATTCTGAATTAGGAAAAAACCAGGTCCTTTCAATGAAGCATCACTGTAGATAACAAACTCCCCATTCCTAGAAGGTATTGCCAACCTGGGAGCATTCACCAATCTTCTTTTCAACTCCTGAAAACAATCATCACATTCTTTTTCCCAGATAAACATAACACCCTTCCGAGTTAGCATAGTCATTAGACTAGATAATCGTGAAAAATTTTCAACAAACCTTCAGTAGTAACCTGCCAAACCAAGAAAACTACGGATCTCGGTTACATTTGTTGGTCTTGGCCATTCTTCATCAACAGGTTTTTTTGTAGGATCGATGGTTATCCCATCCTTAGAAACAATGTGACCATGGAATGAAATTTTTTGCAACCAAAACTCACACTTTCTGAATTTCCCATACAATTTATTTTCTTTTAAGGTTTGAAAAATAACCCTTAAATGTCTTTCATGCTCCTATTTACTTTTAGAAAACACCAAAATATCATCAATGAAAACAAACAACATTTTTCACCTGATTCAAATGAGCCATCACTGTAGTAAGCTGCTCAATTGCGATTCTGACCATCTCAGTATGCTGATTTGGATGGTCATTTCCCTCAGTATGCCTTCCCAAAAAAGCTTCTCTATTTCCTCTACGAAAAACCATTCTTAACACTGAAAGACCTTAGGTGAAGCAACATAGTAATCTGTAAATTCTATATCATTTCAATTTTACCATAAAAAAAATATTTTTGGATAATCATTTAATAGAATTCTTACTCCTAAAGTTATCTAAACCAACCTCTGATACCAACTATAAGGCCCTAGCCTTAAACCTTACTTAGTCTTGAGATATTTCAAGATTACACATTGAGGATCTTTCAGGTTTAGAGTTTTAGAGAATTAGATCATAAAACATGCATTACATACCACATTTTAACAATGTGGTTACATAAAATATAGTTCTCATTTTTTCTATTATCGGAAACATATTTAAAATAAAACATGGATTATTTCTTGACACTTCATTGCCACTATATTCACATCATGTACCTTTCCCTTGAACTATGAAAGACATTTCAAAAACTTGGGATGAGCATTAAAAGCTCAGTAAGGGATATAAAAGTATGAAATGAAAAAATTAGTCCATGTATGAAATCATACTTTACTCATAAATCATAAGAACTTTAACATTCCTCATAAAATCCCGAATAAATCATAGTAATGATACGACATAATGGTAACTTGAGGCATTCATAATATACTTACATAGGGAGTAACCCTCTTGGTTACATTTGGAATACCCATCACAGAATATTCCCTAAATCTCTTAAGATAAACCTTAACGTTTAACTCCTTCACGTTACCCAACGCCTTGGAGAGCTATATCGGGCTCACCCGCCCTTAGTTTATCACAGAACCACCCGTCTTCATAATAATGCCCAAGAACCATAATATAATAGTACCATAAAATACATGCATAAAGGAAACATAACATTTCCACATTTCAATCACAAGATATCAATACAAAACATTATGAAAACCATTTTCAATACCAAAATAAAAGAAAAGTAAAACATGGTATTTATTTTTCATTTTAAAAAAAGTATGGCTTGTAGAGGAAGCCGAAACTCAAATAATGGTCATGGCGGCATAGAAGTCGTTGTCGCCTCATACGTACGAAAAAAAACAAAAAAAACATTCCTTTTTTCGTTTAGTAAAACACTTCGTATAAAAAAAGATTATTTTTGAATAAGCATAAAAGTCAAATGGGTTTATACACCGTATAAAAGAAAGTTGTGTATAAAACAAAATATGCCTCAATGAATGGAGATTGAGACGAAGTCCCTTACCTCGGGTCCGACTTGACTCGATCGTTCTTTAACGCCCTGAATAATAAACTGGAGTTAATTTCTACGTGCTTAAAAACCTTTTTAATGTTTATTATTCCTTTTATATCACTTATTACCATGTCATGAACACTATGTAATTATTTAAGTTAATAACGGTCATTTTAATTATGATTGGTACATGAGTCAAAAATAAGCTATTTATAATTACAAGTTGTTCATGTATACATTATATCCAGCGTTATACTCATGATTTAGATATCATATATATCATATATATCCATTATATACATGCATTTATAATTTTACATAACGTTTAGAGGTAAGAAATGAAATGCACTGTTCATGGAGACGGTAAGCCGTACGTACACATGAACGATACTTTCATTTCTATTTCGTATTTTATGGAATAGAATCATAATGATATAAAGGTATATTATAATTCCAGTATAATATCATATATTATAACATTAATTATATCATTTATATGTCCAACATAGGGCATTAACGAATCAAATCACTTTGAGAGGGCGGTAGTCTGCACTTCCTAAAATGAAGATATCGTGTTTACCCTTAATGGAAACCATAAAGGTATGCCATAAATGAAAAATACAGATGCTTAAGTAAAACATAAAAATATTATATATGATATATAAATATAGTGACATCTTAATGGCCACCTTTGAAGGTGTTATATGAGTGTTGAACAATCATCGTTTCGTGAGGCAGAAATTCGCCATCCACGGAAACAGTATGTTCTTTAACCATTAGATGTAGGTGTGTGTATGTGTAGATCGAATAATTATTATAAAAACATCTTATTATATGGAATATACTGGTGTTTTTACAAAAGAAATGAATAAAAAGTGTTTAGGGGGTTGGAGAAGCAAAATAAAACATAAGAACACAAGAGAAGACACTACCTTTAAAATAGGCAACTCTTTTCGATTTGAGCTCAAAGGCTTCCTTGGGAAGACTTCTGCCCAATGTGAGGCTTCTAGGAGTAAGGGAGGGATGTGGAGAGACAAAATGAGCAGGGGTTGTCCGAGCCAAAGGCTTTTTAAGTGTTGGTAAGGTGGTAGAGGTGGGGGCCTTTTATAAGAGGAGAGGAGGGGCACTCTTGGAAAGGTATAAAAGGTTACTTTATTTTAAAATGAGTTTCAGATTTTAAAGGTCCCACATTGATGTATTTCTAGGATAAGGTGTTAAGGGCTCGAAATATACTCATCCAATAAGTCTTTGAAAAGTATAAGTTATAGTTTTAACATTATCTTTTCATTTTATTTAAATCCTTTATTAATGAGGTAATCGCTGCATCATCATGATATCATAAATAATTTAATTTATTTAATGTATAAAAATTATAAAAAATATCATGATGTAGGAAATATTTTTATCTTTCCATTGAATATTTTTAGTCAAAAATATGACTTGTATAACACCATTTAAAAATTGTTTTAGTAAAACAACTCATGTTTGTGTCATTTTTACTTTTACTTTAAATAAAAGATATTAATGTCATTTTCCTTCCAAAGAGGCTCCATGGGGTCCCCAAGTTGACCCATGGATTTTCATGGTTGTCCATGACACATAAAATAAGGGTAGGACATGTGTCACATTCATTTCATATTATTAAAACATTATTCTTACCTTAAATTGCACTAATTACCTCTAATCGCGATTAATAAACTTAAAAGTTACTATTCACCAAAAAATTATTTTAATCCCATTGAACCACATTATAATTTTTAATGAAAACCATGTATGTCTGATTTTTGAAATTCAAAACATAGCGGTGGTAAAATTTCATTTAAACAAAAAATCAGTTTTTTAAGTACCACTTAGTGGTTTCACTATTCATCAAAAATTGATGTTTTTCAGAAAAATAGCAAAACTTCACCCTAAGCTATATTTGATATTATGAATTTAAAAATGTTGTCTATCTTACAAAATTCAAAACATATAAGTTACATTAATTAATTTAATAATTAATTCCCGCTGTTAGAGCAAATAGCGTGTTTTTATGAAACAATAAGTATCAAAAGATTGACACTAGTTTAAGTCCAATTTCAAAGTGAAAATAATTCCAACGACCACTATTGGATTAAATGGTAAAAATATATTATAATTTACCTTAAAAACAATTCAAAAGATAATCTAATCATATAAATAAATTAGATTAAAAAGATTTTTTGAATTAAAATACAACATTTTTTACTATTCATTAAAAAATGAACATTATTGGAAAAATAACAAAAATTTACCCAAAGTAAATTTCAATGTCCCAATCATAAAGAATAAGTTTATTTTGACAAATAGAGCTTATAAAATTGTCAAAAGTTTTATTTAAAAAGGGATTTCCACCAAAAGGCAGTAAAACATTCTTTTAAAAACACTAGTGTATTCCATGCTTAAGATTGGATTTATTCTCGTTTTAAGCCTCCAAACCACTATATAATTCATAAATAGACATAGAAAAGAATATCTATTATTAATTACTTATTTGGGATGTTACATGTAGTGATCCTATATATTTAAATTTTAGAGGAACCTTCCATGAAAAATCATGTCTACAATGTATGTATTATCTCTTTCTTATGTTTTACTTCATAATCACACACTCCTAAACTTAAAATAAAAATAATAAAAACTTTTCTTATGTATCATATTTATAAAGTGTTTAACTTATTTAAAATTTTCATCTCATTTTTTTCATTTCTATCCCCTTAGAAAAAATGTAAGGTTAATCATGTGTGTTTGTGTACACTGATTATAACCTCCCAATAGAATATTTTTTTTTGTTTTCCATCTAGATTGACATTTTTTATCAAAAATTATTATATATGATAAATAATAATAAAAAATTGAATAATTTTATTTCTATTATAAGTATATTATGTCAAAAAAAATATACATAAAAATACTAACCAATCGAGTTAAAGTATGCTCAGGTTTAGGTTTGCTTAGACACCTACATAAATGATTCTATAAAACACTATTATGGATGACTATGGGGACATGAAAAGTAATTTTATTATAAAATAATATTAAATTAATTATTTTATATGGTTTTGGAAGTATTATTTTAATCATTAATTATTTCATTAATGATTCATTTCGTTTACAGAAAATCACAAAAATAAGCCAATATTGACTCAATTTTAAGATAATGTAACTAAAGAACAAATGGTATTATATAAGAGATCTATACATTTGAATGAGATAAATATTAAATTACATTAAATGATATTATAATTATTTTCATGGTTTCAAATTAGGGATAACAAAATAATAATTATTAAACTTGCATGAAGGAGTTAATTTTATTAACACATTATGGATATAATACATTGTAACTAGTTAATGAAATCAAGATTGGAAAAATTAAAAAGTATTATAAAAGGGTAAAAATTATTATTAAGGTTATTAAATAGTATATTATGTTATTAATTATTGATTTAAAATATTTTATATTGTGATGAACTATGTAAGGAAACTAAGTAAGGGACTTCATCTGAATTTCTCTTCTTCGAGACATAGTAATTATTTATGCGCCAATTAGTTCTTATGTTATGTGTATACTGAATAACTAAAATAAATTTTAATTAATTATTTTTAATTAATGTTATTTTATGTTTAATTCCATAATATTATTTTTTGGGGATTTAATTTAATTTTTTCTTTAGTTGTAATGTTTTCATCTCAAATATTATTTCTTTCAGATACATTTCCTTTAATGAAAAAAATTTATCACTTTAAAGAGGGTATGATTTAAATACAACTCATGTTTTAAAAGGTTTTTTTTAGTAAAATATCATCCTTATAACATAATCACTCTTATTTTACACTTACCATTAAATATATATCTATTATAACATATGATTATTTTTTTATTTTATTATTACCTCATTATATTGGGAAATAGTGTTTCAGAACATAGTATTCATTCTTGAATATTATACAGTTTCATGAATATTATTTTTTGTTTAAAAAAGTCATATTTCATTATTTTAGTTTTCAACAATATTAATATTTTCACATCCCACCAACGATCACCATAACATTGAGAAAACATAAATATTTTTATCTTCAATTATCAATTTCAATCACTTTAATCATTTAAAAAAATCATTGTCAGCATTTTAATGAATTATTTTAAAAAAGGAAAAATTAATTTCATCAAAAAAATTTTCTATCAATTAGAAATAAAAAAATTTATCATCCACTAAGAATTTTCATTTTTAGACATTTATATCTTTTTCAAGGATATGTTATTAATGTTTTTTTTAAAAAAGTAATAGTTTTCAATATACTTTTACATACATTTTTAAAAATATTTTATATTTTTAAATTATACTTTATCAAAATATTCTTTTAAAATTAAACATTTTCAATATTTTTTCACTTCCCTTTTGAAAAATATTTTTTATTACATATGAACCCTTTTATTAAATATTATTTTAATTTTATATGTTTTAAAATTATTTTATTTTCTCATTTTTTGAAAAATTATCTTTTTTTCATGATTCAATTTTAATATATTTCCTTAAAAGTAAAATTTTCAATAAATATTATATTATCCTTCTTGAATTCATCATATATTTTTATGTGTAATTTATTTAAAAATATGTTCTTAAAAATGCTTCCATTTCCCTAAATAAAATATTTTATGATGAAATGTTTACGTTATTATTTTAAATGGTTTTCTCAAAAAATATTATATATACGTTTAATTATAAAAATTGTTTATATTTCATGAAGATATTTCTATCCCCCTTTATGTGTTATTATAATATTATTTCATCTGGAAAATGGGATTCTTGATATCATGTGATTTCTTTTATCCAAGTTAACTAATGTTTTCGAGTATTATAAGAAACCCATTATTTTTCAATGATTTCTACATGAAATATTTTATGTTTGATTTTATAATGTATCAAATATATATTAATATTTAAGGTTAGGTTCATATAACATCATACAATTAATTTTTTTTATGTTCTGGTTTCATGTTAAGGACTTATTTGGGAGGATTTATCCCAAGGAAATTACAAACAAAATAGGTTTTAACCCTATATCATGAGTACAAGGGTGTATTTTTTCCATTAAAAAGATTACAATGGATATATCTTCCCTATTTTTATAATATATTAAATTTTGAATGAATTTAATTTCTTCGATATCTTGTGATACACGAAACACTATATCATCCATAACTACAATATACTATTAAAATATTAATTAATGTGATATTATTCACCTAGACATTAGATTGAAGAGTATGAATATGAATAAATAAATTATGATTAATATATGGATTCCACATACTTAAAATGAATTCATTTTTTATCAAATGATTACAAATTAAAAAAAAATCATATTAAAATAAATTTTTTTCTAAAAAACTATTATTATGAATTAATTGTGTTATTTATCTTTATAAATTAAATTAGTCTCTTTTGGTGAATTATTTTAATTAAATTTATAAAATTTATTTACAATAAAATGGATTAACATTCATATAATATCTTTTATATGCATGAGATGATATTATATATCAAGTTTAATGGTATAAATAATTTTTCAAAATAAATAAATCTCATTTTCCAATTAATTTTAATATAAATTTGCACAACTAATTGTTGCTGAATCTGAGAAAACATATTTTATATTTATAATTTTGGGGAAAATGTTTTGTAATTTATCTTCTTTTATGATTATCTATCATAAATAGTAACTTTTGTATGTTTTTTCCACCACTGTAAGGGTAAAATGGGTAAATATGGTTAATGATAATGGATAAGGATTTAAAATTTTCTAAGACATTACATTATCTTGATAAATGAGTATTTTTTCCATTTAAATTTACTTATTTTTTATTTAGAAATTTTTTTCAATTCTTCTTTTATTATGTTCTTTATATTAATATCAAAAAGGAATAAATAAAAAATGTAACTCTTTTCACATTAAAAACTATAACATTTATTTATAATGATACAAGTAGGATAAATTTGGTTATAAATGTTTTTTTGAAAGATAAATTAATTTTGTTTATCATATTAATTTTTTTAAATATTCAATTATTTAATAGTTACCTTAAATTCAATTTAAACTTTGAAATAATATATAAAAAATTCATAAATATAAAATAAAATAATTTATTTTAAAAATATTAAATTTCATATAATTTGGATAAATTATTATCTTATACAAATTTAGTTGAAAAATATAAAATATTTTATTTTTTTTAAATATTTCAACTCAAATTAATTATCTATTGAATTGTGTTTATAATCAAAATAAATTATTTTTTTCAAAAATACATTAATTAAAAATTAAGAAAATATTATTCTATAATGATATTTAAAATAATAAATTCTTTCTATATGAAAAGGTGTAATGATATGTTAGATAATTTTATCCATTATTTTATTTATGAGACAATATTCATCTTATATGTAGATATCTATACCATTAATATTTAAAAATTCATTACTAAGGTTACATATAAATTAGGTTAATCAAGTGGTTTTTAAAAAAGATAAGTCATAAAATGACACAAAACCTACCTAAATTTCATTGGATGATCAAATTTTGAAATAATCTAATATTCATTTGAATATATTATTATTTGGAGGAATTTATCTTAAAAAAATTAATTTTATACTTATCATTTTGGTAATTCAAATAGTCCCCCTCCCATAACATAATAAAGATCACTACTCATCCTCTCTTCCTCAATTTGTTTGAGCCTTCTAGCCTAGCGATTTCGTGCAACAATACCTTTATAAATTCATTAACCAAATCCTATATCATTTTCTATTACCAATATTCCATCCCTTCATGGATTATTGTTTACCAAAATGTGGGTTCTCAACAAATAGGAGGTCAACATGTATTCAAAGTTAATAAATATTAAGGAGATGGATTTATGTTAGAGTTTCATTATTTTTCAAAATTGGTTATCATTATGTGTTCATTGCATAAATACCAAAATCTAGAGCCCTATTATATCATGAATTTTTATTTTCAATGGTCATTTCTTTAGAATAAATTATTTTCTTTAATTTTCTTCATTTTATGCATTGAAGAGACAAATAGATCATTTTTAATGGAAATATACATTACTTCTTCCTTCAATCAGAAATAATTTTTTATTAATGTCCATGTTTATTATAAATGTTTTTATGAAATTTTGTACTATTATCATATGATTTTCTAATCTCATTTTCACTTATTTAATAATTATTGTAAAATTATTTAATAGTAATCATATTGAAAATTTTGAAAGGATATTAATTTTAATTCATATTGAAAATGTGAATAGAATCATTCCATCAATATATATGAAATAAAAATAATTTTCCATCATCATGAACACTCAATGCATTGAATCCTCCTTTACATGATTCTATGTTTATTTTCAATGAATATTATTTTTCATATTATATATAAATTTTGATTATAATATTATTATTTAATATATTCATGCATATTTTCCGAATAAAATATTTTTTGAAATTTTAATTTAAATAAGATTAAATGATGATATAATCTGATGTTACTTATGTTTTACCAATCATATGATCCAAATATTTAGTTTTTATTCTTTGTCTATCCAGATTACAATTATGATGAAAAAATATCAATGAATATAACTTTATTTTCCATGCGTTATGTTATAATTTTTTTCTTATGCTCTTTTGGATTACATATTATTGGATATATGATTATGTGAATAGTGGGTCATAAATTATATATCCCTATTATTCATTGGAAATTATTAATGATATATTATCTCCAAGGGTAGACGAGTGGATATCACAGTCTCAAAAAATAGGATACATAGGATGTTATCCCAATCCAAATACACGAGGGTACATAAGAAGATATCCCAAGTAAAAATAGGTAAAATGGAATCTATCCCATTCCAAACAAGTAATCATTGGCTTGATAGGTATCCTTGACATGATATTTCAATAATTTTTATTATTCAGTGAATTATAACACACTTTTATGATAAAATATATTGTCAATGTTATATGTTCTTGGATTATGTTCTGTCATTACATTATGAATAATTACTTATGAACTCCCAATACTTATTTCATGAATCAAAATTTTTATCTATGTTTTTTGGTTAATATATTCAACTGTTTAGATATTGTTCTAATACGCTTATTCTCGTTTTATGATTAATTATCCATTGATATGTCCCTTTTTAACCCTCATTATACATTTGTCTCAATATTTCATATTTTTTCTTTTCATCAGGTTATGAAAAATGGTATTAACTATCATATTTCATAAAAGGATTCCAATTATGATTAAATTAGTGGGAAATGATTTACATCATCTATGAACTATTAGATTATGTATCATGGTTTCCATGGATACAAGACCTATATGTTTATGGAGTTGAACATAATATTATGAATTGAATATTCTCTTAATAAAATCTGATATCAATGTATGAAAAATATAAGTCGTCATAGTTGGAAATAAATAAATTTTCAGCTATGGTTAGAAAGTAGGCCGTTGAATCTTTAGTGACATCCTTGAAGATAATCATATTTATAGAAAACCATATTAAGTTATGGTAAACAATTAGTGTGTTGTTTTAATAAAAGCCTCCCTATTTGAATATTTTATGAATAACAGCCCCAAACCTACACTCTAATATATGGTAATATAATCATACACTATAAAATTATGGATTTTATACTGATGAAGATGACTAATTTTTCACAATCCAATACATAAAAAAAATTATGGAAATATGGCATCACATACCTTATCCTTGACCTTTTAGGTTTAGAGATTCATTGAATTAGAAGAAACTCTTATATAAACAATATCCATGAATTTAAAAGATAATTTCTACCAATTAAACTATATTTTATTATGTCAAATAAGAATATCATAGTATTCCATATGAAACTTTTCTAAATAGTAATCATTCAACATCATTCTTGACAACTCGATGAATATGATACATAAGAAGGGAGATCTCAAATTCATAGTAAGCTTAAACAAAAGAATTAATAATTAAATGTCCTTATGGATTATAATATAAGTATAATGGTACAAGGACATAATCAAATTGAATGTGTATAACATAATGATATCAATTCCCATCTTTACCTGGATCATAAAAATTAAAAACATTCAATAAATCTATTTCAAAGAATGTGTCATCAAAATATTTAATCATGAAAAATTTAATATCATTTTTTATCATAAGAGATATTATAAACAAATTACAAGCATTAATAAATCTTCATGGAATCATAGAACATAATCTTCAAATAACTTCTTACAAATCAATTTACCCATATAGTTACCATCCATCTCCAAAATACTCAATGCATTTGAGTGATATAACAAAATCACACATCCTAGGATTTTCAGGGAACTTACCATCCATGTTTAATAATGTAACCACCCATTCATAGATTATAATGGAACCTCCACATAGTGGATTAAAATGTATCCAACGATAATTGTAAACAATTTCTTATTACATTATAATGAAGAAATTATATATATTATTTATTTCATAATAAAAATGTTCAAAAAAACATTATTTATTTCTGAAATTTATTTCCACATGAAATGATGTGTTCCCTAAAAATATATTTGAAACATGAAAACCCATGATAAACTAAATGGGTTAAATAATAATCTATTTTAATTATAAATAACCAATGAAAATATAAATAGTTTTATAACAATCTCTTTGAAACACGATTATCCTATAGAAAATAAATGTGTTGCATAAAATTATAATTGAAACAATTTTAATTCATTCAGAGAAAGAATGAGGGTGGTATAATTACAAGAAATATCCATTATATATTATATATGAACTAGCGTTTTTGACATTGATAAATGTAAATACTATTAAAATATCTAGACAAACATTTTTTTCCAAATAAACCCATTCATTTTTAAAATAAAAATTTAAACATAACAATTAACAAAATATTGTGAAAACCCTTTTCATTGAAAAATTACGTATAATCATATAGTTTTTTGTTCTATGAATATATTTTTCATTGTACTGGGAAAAAAGTTTTTTACAATAAATGTTAAAATCAAACATTCATTACAAACATTATGTAAAAGGTAGTAAAAAGTCACTCATTTGTAAAATGTTATGAAATTTACAACAAAAAACATTTAAAATAAGGTCAACGACCTATAAAATAGATTTTTAAAAAAAATTATATTTATAAATATCATTAATAAGTACATTTTATTAAACATTGATTTATAATAGAAGGCTACCTTAACGAATAATAGAATACAAGATTGGTATCAATTAAAAATGGATTTATTGATATTTGATTAATTATAAAGGGAGGAAATAGAAATAAAACATTGTACCAGAATTCATAAATAGTGGGGAAGAATTATATTTGGTTAAAGAAGATAATATAATATGAATTCCTCTAATAGAATCATGAACATAATAAACATAAAAGAAGGGTCATTGTAATATGAAACCTTTTCAAATTTGTTAACTCTATAATTATTAGCCCCAGGAAATAATAATTTCAAATATAACTTTAAATATCACAAAAATAAGATAAAACATAATATAAAATTCCAATATTTAATTGTATAATCCTCATAATTTAAATGGGTTCATGTCATAATCATATATCGAAATGAATGAAATTTTGGATTATTTACCAATATAAAGATCATATCTCTGAATTGAGAATTAATTAATGGATTGATTATGTATAAAAGATATAAATACATAAAAAAATATAGAAACAATTTATAGTCCAATTGAAACATATTAATATCAAAATGGAGTCAATGAATAAGTTTTGTAATTGAAAAAATGCAATTGAGTTAAGAAAATGTTTACCATGTGGTAACAGTGATGTCAATGCCCTATGATAATCATTTTCCAATTAAAAAAATAAATATAATAATTTATTGTGAATCCAAGATATCAAATGTAAGTTGAATATTATACACAATACATAATAACAACATGGGGTGAATATGGAATATTTCTCACAGAAGGTAAATATAGACTAGAAACTCTTACCTAGAGTTTAGAAATTTCATGTGTGTCATTTAACTCTAGTATAAGAAGAATAAATCAACTATTTCATTCCATATGAAAATTTTCTAGTTTTATCATCGTTTTATTAATTCCTTTATTTTTTATTGATAATTACATATTTTAAAACATAATTTATTAAGACAATATGAGGAGTTTTGAAAACTTTTGGCTCATTATTTCAAAACAGATTTGGTGTGTTGACTGTGGTAAGAGTTGTCATTATTTAAACATATAAAATCCAATTATATGTAAATAATTGTCATATTTCATCAAAAAAATATACATATAAAATTTCTTCATTAAAATGATTATGATAAATGATCTATGATATGATCATGGAGATGGTAGGTCCCACATACACATGAGTAAAGTTTCAATTTTTCAATTATCATTATAGAATGAAGGTATGTATTATTATATATTACATGAATGATATTAATATCATAAATAAAATTAAATGTCTCTAAATATACTTATATATTTCATTCTTGTGATGTGCTGATAAAAACCAAATATCATTGCTTTGTGGAGGTGGTATTCCACACCTACAGAAATGATGTTATAAATTTTCAATATATGAATGTAAATGATTTATTAATATTTATAAATTATAAATATAACATGAGTATAATTATTACTTATTTTATATCACATTCATTCAGTAAAATTACCCTTATTACCATTCACGTAATGCATTAGGTAAAAATGAATCACATCATTTCGAGAGTTGGTAGACTGTCGTACACATGAGAGATGTTGTCATATCTCCCATGAAATGGAATTCAGGAAGGAATAAGTGAAATCATAAGTATTTATGATTAACTATGTTACATATTTCATATTTATATTTTAAATAAATCTTTAAAACATGTCATTATAAGAAATTAGGAAAAATGAATGACATAAGTTCACGTGGACTTTGTCCTTCGTACAATTGAATGTGGATCGTGTATCTCATTTGATAGAAGTGGAGATGGAGTTATGTTATTAAATTAATATAATAACATATCAGTATATCAAATATATGTTTTTCATCCTATGAATGTTGTTGAAGATGACTTTAAGGAGGTTAAAGAAGAAAGGAAAAAAATTCAGTCATTTTACCACTTCTTAGATAAAAACTCGTGGATTATACTTAGTGTATACATAGAATCAATTTCTGGCCAAATAAAGGTTCGTAGGATGATGAGAGCTATGTTTGGTGGTTATTTGGTATGGTATTTTCTGATCATATATTTTTTTAAGGCATGAAGAAGACAAAATAGGGTTGTCATTTTAGAATTGTGGTGAGTGAACAACAATTAATTTTTAAAATAAAAAAGTGGGGTATATCCTAACACAAGTCAGCTGATAATTTTTTTTTGAACTGGTGGTCACATTACCCAAGTGCCTCCTTAAGATGTTATATATGCTATGTTAAATTATTAGTGGGCATTTGAGATATAGTTTTGAGACTATACCCTCATGTGTGAGAGTATCACATCGGTATAATAAAAGTATAAATAGTGGAATTATGATAATGAAAAAAGAACTACTTATGAAATTAATAAAAATTATTAAAAAATACAATAAATTGAACCCTATAATGAATGATGAGAATTTAATTTATCTAAATAAAGTAATGACGAATACATGGTAGCAAGCACACATTCGTAAAAGTATATAGAATGGACTAAAAAGTGAAGAATAATTTCTCCAAATAGCATCTTCAGTCATATAAATATCCTATGATCCCCCACTCCCATGCATCAATCAATTATGAAAAATAACTAGGACCATTCTACTATCTCTACTTTCATTCGTGAAGTATTTACAGGTACCAATTGATGTCCAGGAAAGGGTGTGAGATATACTTAGTAGGCCATCACCAACGGTGTCTATAACTATACAGTTGGGGTATATAATGTTAGGTTTATTACCCAATAATAATTGGAATGATGTGATATAAACTATAAAGGGTCGTCTCTTGTTCTTAGATGAAACCAATATGACACTACCTACCTTGGACCATTCTAGGAAAACTATTGGTCAAATTTTCCCAAAAACATTTACAGATATGTGCATAATATATATATATATATGCACTACATATATACATACTTCATTCTAGAACTCGTGGTGTAACACATACTTTATTTTCTAGTCAGTAGTGTCGCATATGGTAATAGGGAAGTCATGACCATATATCATATATCATAAGTGTCACTATCCTAATTTCTCACCACTATATGGAATGCAATGCCAATGTATCATTGGTATAAGGGATGTCATACCTGAGTATAATAATAGTATGGATTTCATTCCCTAGTTTCATAATGGTAGGGATTTTATTTCCAAATATCATAAATCATAGTGTTCCCATTCATAAATCTCATAAGAGTAGGGAATACATGCATGATAATCATAATAGTTGGGATTTCGTGACCAAATATCATGAATATTAAGTGTCACCATGCCTGAATCTTACTATATAATGGATGGCATGCCTGAGAATCATAAAATTTTGGATTTCATTCCCAGATATCATAAATCATAAGGATCACCATGTATAAATCGAATAAAAGTGATAAGAAGTCAATGTATTTTGTAAGATCCAATAAATACATTATAGTTAATTGAAATTACTCCATATAAATTTTATAACCATAGATCTAATTAAACATGTGATGTGGTCGAACCACTATAAAAACCCTACTCTTTAATAAACACTTAACCATGATTTATTACATAAACATGCACTCAAGAAAAACTCTGAGGATCGAAAGGTATAGTATATTGGGAAATTAGGAACATTACAAGGCAACATAAGGACTAAAATACAACATCTTTATTATAAACATCTTTTACATGACCTTACCATTTTTTCATAGTTAGTATTGCATGGGATAACATGAGGACATACTTAAGGAAAACATGAGCTATAAAGCCCAGTAAGGGAGTAAACAAGGCATAACTTGAAGAATAAAATATATTTTAGGAAAGGGGCATATAAATGGATAATAATATAAACATGAACATAAATGCATGATATATCATGATTATCATAACATGTAAATGTTGCAACAACATTTAACATGATATTATCAGGATCCAAATCACATTGCACATAGAGCATGAGTAAACCCTCATTGAACATGAATTAGCATGATTAAACCCTTATTTAACTTGAATTACCAGGATTAATCCCTCTTTTCAGTCATGTACCATGATACTAATCTCTACTCAATGCATTGAAGCACTAGAAGGTTTCACCCTTCTTGATCAACTCATTTCCTGCATAAATGTGCCACATAGATTATAATACATGGATTCATTAAAAATTATAATTTATTCCACAAAAAAGAGATGAGGAATACATAAATTTATGTACTCAATCAATAAGTACATGTTCATAATGGGTAATTCCATTGATAGGGAAATGGTTATAGTATTCACTTACACGATGATTTCAGCATGGGAAATTTTGTTATAACATTGGCAGCAAAACGATGTCAAATAGAAACTATAAATTGGGTTCATGAGAGAGAAAGAGGTATAAAATAATATAAACATTAAATAGACATTAAAAGGAGTCCTGGAAGATAATATCCCAACATATGTAATGGAATTATGATTCATAATATAAAATAATTTCGTGAATGTATATGAGGAGAGATAAATCCCTTTCAGAATTTCAGAATGGTAATTACTATACAGGGGAGGAATTAATGAGGGATAAAAGGTTCTATCGTAATTAAATCATAAGAAGGTCAGTAAAATGGAGGTGAGAAAAAATACCCTAAAATATTTAATTGAAAATAAAAGGCATATCACTATATGGAAACGTGGACATAAATAATGAAGGAAGGAATGTGAGGATCCCTTACAAGAAAGTTTGACCCAAAAGGATTAAGAGAGGACTATGATAGACTTCTTGGGATATTGGGGTTCCTTGGGAGGATTATAGAGAGGATGGGGCCGAGGTTGGTTAAGCTCCACATGTTTTAAATGAAGAGGAATGGCAGATTGACTAGGTTTAATTTGGAAATGAAATGGAATTCTATATAATTTAGGTTTTAGACACTACACATTAAACTAATCAAAACCACAAACCAAGACATGATTTATGCCAATTATTTTTTCAAAAGGTGAGTATAAAATATTATTTTATAAGTCCAATGGTCTAACTTCTTAAAAATTTCTACTATATTATGTGGAGGTGAGTCACACTCTCGAGGAAATCATTTTAAAAAGTTAAACTATATTATAATTCCTAGAGGGTCCACTGAGGCACCAAAAAATTAGTCAAATAAATCTATAATCACATTATTTTATATATAAAACATATATTTTCTTAAAATAGTTTTTATAGTGTTTTACTATATTACAATTGGGTCATTATGATGTCATGAAACACATTATATATTTAAACAGTATTTATTTTTTACCCGAAAATTCAACTATATCATAAAATTTTGAAATAATCCCAATTAGATAATTTCAATGTCCTGAATCAAAAAATAATATTCATTTTATCTAAATAATATTATAAATACATTAATGTTTACTTTTATAATAAAAATAGACATTTATAAAAAAATGAAGTGTTCTGAAAAAACAATTTTCAAACCTTAATAAAAATTACATTTGTATTCATAAAAAATTATATGATCATTTCTATTTAATAAAATAAAATTTATTAATAAAATTTTATTAAAATATTAGTTACATCAAAAATACATTAATTCAACAAAAAGTATTTCTTAATTGAATATTAAATAAAAATATTATTTGTGCTTTAAAAACCATTTACAAAGTAACAATAATAAAATGAATTTATATTATTTATTCTATAAAAAACTATAGCACATAATCATAGTGCTAGGGTCTTATTACATAATGCCTTATAACACCCACATAAGACCTAAGGGTTATGTGTGTGATGGCGAAAAACTCTTGGGGTAGCTCAGATGACATCGCTCAGGCTATAATCTTTACTGACATCCACTTCTCTTGTAGGTGATTTAGTTCATGCATAACATATTGATGCTCATCTTGGACTCAGTCAAGGTAAAATCCAGACTTCGACAAATGGAATTCATATGGATAAATTCTACTATATGATGCCATCACTTCCTATGTCTGGGTAAAATGGATTTGTTAAAGCCCTATATTTAAACTAACCATGTTATCACTATTCAATGTCTATATTAAAAGTAATATATATTCATAATGGTATTTTAAAATCTAATAACATAAAACCAAGGATGTGCATATGTTTTATATAACCATATTACATAATAAGAAATTTATTTAGATAAAGAGGAATTATCATTAATTAATGTTTTGGTCATTACGGTCTTCCCCCCTTAAGAAATTTTTCCCTAAAAAATTATTTTCCATCACTAAAACAGATATGGGTATATATGCCTCATCACTTCCTCCTGCTCCCATGTTACTTCCTCAAGCTTGTGGTTTCTCCATAGCTCCTTGACATGGGGTATTGTCTTATTTCATATAACTTTTCGCCTACATTCTATGATCTTTACTAGATTCACTTCACAAGAGAGTTCATTCTCCAATGGTACAACTTCTAGATTGATCACATGTGATGGGTCAGATATATACTTCCTCAAGAGTGACACATGGAATACATCATGTACTTGAGACAGGTTTGGTCGGAGTGCTAGTAGATAGCCCACTACTCCAATGAGATCAATGATCTCAAAATTGATGATGTACCTTGGACTAGGCTTCCCATTCTTCCAAAATCTCATAACTATCTTCCACGTTGATATACGGATGAATACGTTGTCACCAGTAGGAAACTCCAGGTCTCATAGATGATTTTCGACACAGTTCTTTTGTTTAATCTTAGTATCTTTAATGTATTGGTAGACGGTCTTAACATTCTCCACCATTTCGTAAACCATTTATGGACCAAGTATTTTTCTCTCCACAAAATCATCCCAAAATTCTGGTGTTATGCACCTCTTCCTATAAAGGGCTTCATAAAGAGCCATTTGGATGTTTGATTGGAATCTGTTATTTTCGGATAACTCGGCCAGAGGAAAATATTGATCACATCCTCCTTTGACGTACATTGAGCATACTCTCAACATGTCCTCAAATTTTTGGATAGTATGCTTAGATTTGTCATATGTTTAAGGATGATAAGCCATGTTGATGTTCAGATCAGTATTCAAATCATGCTGGAGACTCTTCAAGAATATAGATACGAACCTTGGATATCGATCAGATACATTCGATTGTGGTACTCCATGAAGCCTTACCACGTTTCTGATGTATATATGTTTTATTTGAACCAACATGAAATCTCGTCAAATTGCAATGAAGTGTGCAGTCTTTATAAGATGATCTACAACAACCCAGATAGCATTGCTTCCTTTGGATGTCTTTAGAAGTTCGGGGAAAATTCCATGGTGATGTTTTCCCATTACATGTTTGTATGGGTAAGGATTGCATCCTCTCATTAAAATTATGCCTCTTAGCTATCACTTTCTGACATACCAGGCACTTTAATGTATAATCAGTGATCTCCTTCATCATGTTATCCAATCAATAATTCTCTCGGATATCTCGACACATCTTTGTGTTTCCTAGGTGAATGGAGAAATAAAAATTATGCACAACATCCAAATGTTCATTCTTTAACTCTATATTTGATTGAAAACATATTCTTGACCCAAATATCAAAATTCCATGTTTGTTAACATTGGTCTATGATGATTTCCCTTTCCCACATCATTCTATTGAAAATACATTAACCTTTCAAAAAGAGATGGTTGAGAAATAATTTTTGAATGGATTGATGATTTTCCCTTATTAATGATTCCCATGTCCATATTCTTCAAATATAAGAAGATTGGATCATTTTTAATTCTCATCAATGAAAGTGTTCTTGGATCTTTTCAACATAGAGTATCTTCCACCTTGTTCACTTTCACAGGGTGGTAATAGATTGAGCAGTCATAGTCTTTTATCAGCTCCAACCATCTTCATTGGTGAAAATTTATCTATTTCTATGTAAATATAAACTTGAGGCTTTAGTGATCCATATATATTTCACACTTCTCCGCAAAGATGTAATGTTACCTAAATTTTAAAGTGATGATTACTACATCCAACTGTAGATCATGTTTTGGATAGTTTTTCTCATGAACAATCAATTTCCTTGAAGCATAGAAAATGACTTTTTCATTTTGCATCAACACACATTCCATGACCTTCTTCAAAGAATTACAAAATACCACAAAAATTTATCCACTTCTAGGGAGTGTGATCTCAGGCGCATTAAAAATCCTTTTTTTCAACTCCTTGAAGCTATATTCACATTCATCACTCCCAGAAAACATGACTCTCTTACAAGTTATCTTGGTAAGAGTGTTTGATAATAATAAAAATTTCCCACAAATCGGTGATAATATCTAGCTGACCCGAGGAAGTTACAGATATCAGTCACCAATGCTAGCCTCATCCATATTTCAATTGCAGCTACCCTGGAGGTACATAAAGATATACCATTTCCTAGGATGGTATGACCCATGAATGCAACCTCCATCAACCAGAAATCACACATTCTATACTTTTCATAGAGATTCTCATTTTTCAAGGCCTCTAGTAAAATGATTAGGTGCTCCTCATTCTACTCATTGGTTTTGAAGTATATTATATTACAATCCATAAAGACTACCTAAAATTTTCCATTGTAGTCTCTAAAGTTTATATTCATAAATTATATAATGATTACTGATGCATTAGTGAGTTCAAAAGGCATTACTATGAATTCATATTGCTCGTACCTTGTATGTAAAGTAGTCTTGGGGATATCCTCTTTCTTCATCCTTACATGGTAATATCCTGACCACAGATCCACCTTGGAGAAGTAATGTCCTCCATGTAGCTGATTGAACAAGTCATCAATTCATGGATGATGATTTCAGTTCATTATCTTTATTTTGTTGAGCTCATGATAATCAATGCAATGGTGTATTGATACATCCTTCTTCTTGACGAAGTGAACTGGTGCACCCCATGGTGAAGCACTTGGGCGTATAAACCCATTATCTAGATTATCATGTATTTGTTTCTTTATCTCCTCTATATACACAAAATCCATTCTATACCGAGTCTTGGATATTGTCAACGCACCATGTATAAGATCATTATATAATTCAACAAATCTTCTAGAAGGAAGACTACGAATTTCCTCGGTAAAGACATCAATGAATTCTCTCACAATAGGAATGTATTCAATGATGGTTTCATCATTAGACTCAATCATCTATGTAATATATACGTGCTCATAGGGAAGCAATACCCATTCTTGAGATGATGGTGCTAATGAAGATTCATCCTCCTTGCACGTGTACAGAATCAGGGGTTGTTTCTACGTATAGAGATTTATTTCCCTCTCACGGAAATTTATGATGGTTCTATATAAGGAAATCCAATATATGCCATGAATTATACCAAATTACACCAGAGGGATTATGAAATTTTTTTCCAGGAAGTTCAATCTTCAAATTTTGATGAGGGAGGATTTATATTCATTGGATACAATGATTTCCTCATTTTTCATTCTCACCAACATCTGTACTTCTATGACTTATGGTGGTGTTAGGATTTTTCTACTAATCTTTTGGGATTTAAAATAATGTGTTGAACCAGCATCAAAAATTATGTTCACGATTATATGAAGGAATAACTAGTGTACATATCACCACTTCATTGTCAGGGTTCTCTTCAGCAGTAGTGATTCCAAAAGATCTCCCTTACTACCATGGATGTTGTTGGCTGCCACAAAAAACCCTTGGCTTTTGGAACTGGTTAGCTAAGTTCCCTAGTTCATTATAGTAGAAGAAATAAACAATGCATGGAGGTTTGAATGGAGTGTTCCTCCCCTCTATTGTGGAATCTTATTTTTCTTGTCAGAAATTAATAGCCATGTGACCTTCTCTTACACACCTAAATCATTTTCTCATCTCCTTCTGGAAATTTTCAGGGGTCTTCTTTCTGTGCCTCTGGAAAGTGTGGTTCTAGAATTACTGAGCACCATTGGATTTATCAAATAGACCTCCATAATTAAATTACACTATCATCTTTTTATCCCCATGATACCCCTGATATATTCCGATCACCATATTTACATTTAAGGAACATCGTACAATTTTATCATAGCTATCTATGTCATGGATCATTAGGGCATTCTGTAGGCTAGGTTTTAGCCCACAAAATAAGAGGTCAACATTGCATTTAATGCTATTGAAAAATTTGAAGGTGTTTCGTGCATTCCTAGTGAAGTTTTCTTCATATACTACAATGGATTAATCATATTTTTTCATGAGGTAAATGAATTCCATTTCATTCTTAATTGTGAGGGTGTCAGGAAAATATTTACTGAAAAACATTTTACGGAAATCCTTTCATTCCAGCACCTCAATCTCTTCCTCATGATTCATATTTTTGATCAATGTACATCATTGATCTGATTCATCCTACATATGGTAAGAATCTAGAATAACCTTCTCTTGATCAAAACATCGATGGTTGGAGATGATCTTTTCAATAGAGTTTATCTGTTTTTTAGTGATTGTGGGATGAGATGATCAATTGAATGAAAGAGTACTTTGTCTCATTATGCTCTCAATTGTGGCTCATTATTTCTTCGAGGGTGTTGAACGTTCCTATTGACCCATGTTTCCATTAAAAACTGGAGTTAACTGGTAGTGTATTGTGACAATGTTTGCGATTCCCACTCCCATCAAATTGGGAATCTCATTAAAACCATCATCACATTGATCTTCACAACGGTTGTTAGCCCGAGTCCTCAAATTACTAGCCATTGTCTGGATAAAATGGAATTTTAGGGGTAAAAAATAAAGTGGAATCCAAATACAAAATGGGATAACTTATAAATTACATTTATTTCATTAACTTATGAATTTATAGTCTTCATTCTCTATTATCCATGATCAACTTCGGAACATATATTCCTCAGGGTATTTTTTTTATTTCCCTTAAAAATGGTTCATACTAATATTATGAATTTACAAATTCATTTCCCTTGGGAGTGTCCTAACCAAGAGTGCAGAAAGTCCCATTATCATGCATGAGTTCTCATTCGGGTCTAGCTCAGTGCGGTGTTTTCAGGTTTTACCCCTAGATACATATTTCTTAGATCCACCACTAGATGTTCATATCTAGAAAAGAATTTATTTTCATGATAAACCACTTACTCTATACTCACCAAAATTTAGTCATCTTTTTATTAAACATAGACTTATCCATATGTCTTTCACTTGGTTTTTCTAATCCTAATCCCAAAAATAACTAAACATACCCTCTGATAACAACTTTAACAACCCTTCCCTTTAATAAATACTTAAACATGATTTATTAAATAAACATGAACTTAAGACAACTCCAAGGATAGATAGGTGTAGTGTCTTGGGAAATTAGAAACATTACATGACTATGTACGGAATAAAGTAAAACGTCTTTATTGAAAACACCATTTACATGACCACAAAATTCCTCCGTACAAAGCATTTCATGGGATAACCTGAGGAAACACATAAGAAAAGGGTGTGCTATAAAGCCTAGTAAGGGAGTAAACAAGGAATTAGAAGAATAATTTAATAAATTTTTGGCAATAGGGATATCAATGGATCATATGAGAGACATGAACATAAAGGCATTATATATATTGATTATCATAACATGGAAATGTGGAAACAACATTTAACATGATAATAGCATTAGCCAAGGCTCATTGTACATGGAGAAGGAGTAGACCATCATTAAACTCGAATTAGAATGAGTAAACCATCATTTAACTATAATTAGCATGATTAAACCCTCATTTAACATTACATATCATGATACTAGTCTTTACCCAATGAATTGGAGTGCTATCAGGGCGCACCCTTCTTAATCATCTCATTTAACATGTAAATGTGCCACATAGATCATACAACATTGATTCATTAAACATCATAACTTATTTCAAGAATAATAGATGTGTAATACATAAATGTATGTCCCAAATAAACAATTACACATTTGTAAAGGTAAATACACTTGATTGAGAAATGGGCATGGTATTCACTTACATGATGATTTATGCATGGAAAATTTTAGTGTAACTTCGGCAGCATAATGACATGTAATAGAAATCGTAAAATGGGTCGATGAGAGATAAATGGGTATCTCATAATTTATAAATTAAATGGATAGTAAGGGGGTAATGGAACATAATATTAAAACATATTTAATATTTTCTAGACGTATAATATAAAATAATTGCATGAATGTAAATGTGGAGAGAGAAAACCATTATAGATTTTTGACATGGTAACAGGTTTACATTGGAGGCATTAATGAAAGAGAAAGGGGTCTCTAATTATTCAAATATAAGGAGGAAAATATAGGGGAGGTTCAAAATCATACTCTAAAATTTTTAATTGAAAATAAAATTGCATAACAATATAATGAAACTTGGACATAAATAAGGAAGGAATGTGAAGATCCCTTACTTGGATGTGTGATCCTAAAGGATTAGAAAAGGCTTGCGAGAGGCCTATTGAGAGATTGGGGCACATTGGGAGGATTATATAAGGTTGAGGGCAGAGGTTGGTCTCGATCCTAAGGTTTTGAGTGAAGATGAATGGGTGATTGAGTGGAGTTATATATGAAATGAGTTGAATTCATTATTACTTAGGTTTGGACACTACACATTAATCAAATCAAAACCAAAAATCATCCCATGGTGTTTTCCCATGGATTTTCCAAAGGGGCATCGAAAATATTATTTTATAATTCCAGTGGAATAATGTATAAAGATATTAGTCTTTCTTGTGTATAGGTGAGTCACACTCTAAAGGAAATCATTTTAAAAAGTTAAAATATTTTATAAGTCTTTGATGGTCCACTAAGGAACCATAAAATTAATGAAAGAAATCTAAAATCACATTGTTTTAATGATATAACATATATTGTCGGAACATTATTTTTATATTGTTTCATTAAATCACCATTGGGTCATTATGATTTCATAAGACACTTTATATATTTCAATGATATTTAATTTTTACCCAAAAAATTGACTGATTAAGTAAATTATGAAAAATTTCCAGTTATATAATTTCAAAGTCCTGAATCAAAAAATAATTTTCATTTTATCTAAATAATTTTCTAAATTTGTTAATTTTTACTTTTAAAATAAAAAATGACATTTATTAAAAAATCTTGGGTATTGACAAAAACACCTTTCAATACTTAATAGAAATTATAATTGTATTCATAAAACAATATATGATCATTTATATTTAATAAAACATGATTTAGTAATAATATTTTCTTAAAATAATATTTAATGAAAAAATCCATTAATTCATCAAAATATAGTTCTTAATTGAATATTTACTAAAAAATGTTATTTGTTCTTTAAAAAAATTTACAAGTTAACAATAATAAAATAAAAGTACACTCTTTATTCTATACAAAACTAACCCATATTATAATGGTGCTAGGGTCTTGTTACATAATTCCTTATAACACCCTCATAATACTTAAGGGTAAGGTGTGCGATGGTGACAGACTCCTGGTGTGTCTCGGATAACATCAGTCAATTGGTAATCTCTACTAACTTCCACTTCTTGCGTATGAAATTCTGGTCAAGACTAACATGTTGAAGCTCATCTTGGGCTTGGTCATGAGTGAATCCCAATGACGGTACCTCCTTTTTGAGATCCAAAAAATGGGTTTGTATTGATAAATTCTACTGTATGAGGCCACCACATTCTATTTCTGAGTAAATTGAATTTGTTAAAGCCCTATATGTATAATAATCACATGATCACTATTAAATGTCTATATTAGAAACTGTAAAAATTATTAACATTATTTTATAATCCAAAACCATAAAACCAAGGAAGTCTATATGTTTTATATAACCATTTTACACAATAATACATTTATCTAGATAAAGAGGAATTTTCATTAATAAATGTTAGGTTCATTAATACCTCTCAACTCCAATTTCATTCAGTATACTTTGATAAGTGTTTTAACCATGAAACAACATATAAGTTATCCCTTATCATTTATGATATCACATTTTATATATTGAATCAAACACATCGATGGGGGTTTTGGTCATAAGTATGTGTAATTCAAAAGAAATTTAATGGGGACTACATTTTGTGGTGGATCTTGTTTTGTATAATGACCACCAACATATTTTGGGATCTAATAGGACTTTTGGGTTCTATAATTGGGGAATAAAATGAAGGCATATTAATATATGGGGAAATTCTTGGTGAAATAGGTGTGTGGGAAAATAGAAAATAATATAAAAATCAATACATAGAGATAAAAATCAAAGACCACATTACTTATACATATAGATGAGAACTCTTCAAGTATTGACCTTTGGTTTGGTCTAGATCAAAAGAAAACAAAGGAACAAAAAAGTACCAAGTAACTTGGGTATATGATCTCACATAAAAATCAGTCTATTAGAATAAATAATAATGGTTAAAGAAGATAAATAAATGGAGATATTACCAGTGGATACCCATCATGAAATAATGATCATGATTAGAAGGCCAGATGAGAAACCAATTTAGAGCCTATATTTAGTATTTAGAGATATCATATGGAAGGAGAGAAGATGATTTCTATGTGGAGAGGAAATAATGATTGGGGTCAGTTAAATATATTGAGGTGTAAATAGTAATTGAACTCCTTTTATGTTTTTTCACGATATGGAGACATGATTGGAAAAACCATGCCCAATCATTTCACAACCCATTGTCCAGGGATAAAACCCCATATGGCGTATAAATCATGGTTGGAAACACCACATGTTGACCAAGTTCACCATATGCATCTTCCTGGAATGTCCAAATCCTCCATATCATGTTTAGAAAAACCATGTTTCACCCCTATAGGGAAACACAGTTTTTGGGCCATGGTTAAAACTATTTGTGCGCCTATAAGATTTTCTCCAAAATTCAAATCTCAAAAGACCAGAAAACCCATTGACTCTCCTAAACACTTCCTTAACCCATAAGGAACATTTATAACGATGAAATAAATGATTTAAAAAATAATTAAATGTATAATAAATCTTATAATGATAGGGATCTCATAGTTTTCATCCTCAAAATAACTCATACTAGAGTTGGGACTCCATGGGTAGAAAACCTTCATCTAAGAACAACTTAATCTATTAACCATGTACACCAACTTATCTCTCCCATGTATCATTCATTAAATGGAATTTCTACCACAGCACATGTACTAGAGGAACTGACATTTCTATGAGAGACTTCATGCTCTAATCTATGATATTAATACGATAATGTTGAAATGAAGCATCTACCTATAGTTCAACATCCTTAGGGTCAAATTTATGAGATATTTCAGCATGATATCAGTGAAGGTGTGATATTTTAATGATATCATGTATAAAATAGTACCTTTTAGGAAGTTTTATCCGATATGATACCCCCTAAATCTACCCAATATATGTAAAGGCCAAATATAATGAAGTGATAACATAACCTATATCTGAATATATTTATGTACCAGTCTATGGATTAAATGGAAGAAAAAATACCATTGGACTCATACTCGAGATTTCATTGATTGTGATCATATTAAAATTTATATCATGACATATCAGTAATTATATGCATCCAAATTATCTATACATACTCAAAATATTCCTATGAAAATGAATTTCCCAGTAGAGTTGCCTCACCTGTCTCTAAAAAACAAATGGTTGAACGGTATGGTCTAACATATAAATCGTTATAAACAGTAATATATATAGTATCCTATTAATTATTAATGTATATGAACTCAATAAGATGCATATTTTTCTCCTAGGAACCTCAAAAATATATGACTCATGATAAAATCTTACCCTCCAACACATGTACCATTCATTCTGACTGGACTTCACTATAAGGTTAAAGGTTGTGCTTTTAAGTACCTGTGTACACAGATATTTTTTTACCACTACCACAACCTTGAAATTATATGACAATCCCTATAAAAATTGTAGTATTAGGGACCCCATGTATGAAAATAATATCATAGACATATAGTCTCCCAATATAATCTATAGATAAAGTCTCATTGATAAGAAGAAATTGGGTGACCTTCATCATCTAGTCCTGGACTACCCAAACCATGTGTCTACCTCCATGAGACCTCGGTAAACCAGTCACAAAATACATGGTTACATCATCACATTTTGAGTATGGGACCAATAATGATTTTAAAATGCTAGCACACGACTGGAGTATCACCTTAACATACCGACAGGATGAATAACTAGTGATAAAACCACTAATCTGATATTTCATCCTATCACAAAAATACTATTGGTTCATGTATCAACACATATTAGAAATACATGGTTGAAACACCCACTATAAATCATATGAATCTGAAACCAGTTCCTCTGAAATTATTTTAGGAACCCAGATGCATCCATGGATACATAATAAGTCATCTCCATAAACGGTCCATCCTGAAGGTGGATCCTCACCTAAAACACTATCCCTTTGGACTAAAACCTTTGTATCTAATATCAAACTCATCTTCAATTTATGAAATTTTTTCATGTGAACACTATGTCAATAAAGAAATTATTCCCAATACTCTCTTGGACTAATGTGTCACGACCCAATCCAACTGTGTTCAGGCCAAAACTCCCCATTCCCACCTCCAATAGGACAAGGTATGTTGACTAGCGCCGAGTTGGTGTATCATATCGATGGGAGGTAGTTCATAATTTACATGTACAAAGGAACCCATAAAAACCTTTATAGAATAGTGTTGGGATATAAAAATATGGATACTAGAATTCATGCATACAACTATCACGAAAAAGAGTTCAATATAAGAAGAGAAAGAATAAATCATAAAACACATGACCACGAAAATAAAATAGTAGCAGAGTCAAACCTTCTCAGAAGGAAGGGATCATTGTCCAATGTCATTTGTAGAAAAATATTATACCCATATCTGATAAACTCTTTGATTGGTCATACTTTCCATGATATTCCAACCTCAGGTCCTCTAGGGACTCTATTGAAAGGAATGTGGTCTGAAAAAGACATAGCATGTGTAAGAATTCCTATTCATGTGTTATTATAAAAATAATCAGTTTTTTCCCAAAACCCCCAAAATGGAAATGGGAATAGTTTTAAGGAAATAGTCCGATCGACGTAGCCATAAGGATCCCAATCGAGAGAGAAACTTCATCTCGAATATTCATCATTCAAACATGACAATCCAACTTAGTCTACAATGTGTTTTATACCAGGCACATGAAAACATCGCTGGGACTCAAAGAAACACCTAGATATACACATCTCAGACTCCAAAACTCATGAGGTTCTGACCTCATATCCAGTAACAATATACTACTAAAGGGTTTAATGGTAATAATAAACTAGTATAAAACACTCCATGAACTCTTTCATCTCATATGGTACCCTTTTAAGAGATTCACTCCCAATGGAACAACATTTTAGGACTATATCTAGTGCCCAACATTAGGGTTTCTACCATCACAACCTTTCTTTTAGGACAGGATAAAGACACCCAAGTTGAGAGGCCCACCCCTCACAATTGTACACAGTTGTGAGACCACTGATCTTGACTATACACTATGTGAATCCTCTCTAACAAGATACAATAGAGGGACCCATGCCTATCCACCTCCCTACAGTCCTAGGTGTACTAGCTCCTAACCCAACCTGAAAACCCTTTGTTTCCCTAGACTGTAGTGGCACGCACCTCATTCTATTGAGGGATAACTAACTCATAACAAGTCATCACACAAAACTAATGGAGAGGCCCTATCCTAATATTATACACAATTTATGAGGGAGAAAACTATAACGTAGGACCTGCACATCACTACTACTCGAATAAGGGGGGAAACATTCATTTTGTGGACCTACACCCTAGTTCAAATAGAAGAGTACCTCTCAGTTGTTAGAAGACACACACCCTGGTGTGACAAAGAATTACTAGTCTACCAGCTCGTTTACTATGGGAGCACGCACCCTAACATGGTAGGGGAGTACCACACCTAGGCTAGAGGACCAGCTCTCTAGTACAACATGGGAGTACCAACTATACTAGATAAAAAAGTTTTTAGTACCTACACCCTAGACCAAAATTGGAGTTCTTACTCCAATGATATAGGACCCGCACCCTAACACGATAAGGGATTATCAATTCCATCACTATGCCTCATCTGGAGGATCCATTCCCTTACACGAAAGGGAAGTACTACATCCATAGATGGATGACCCACACCATAGTCCAACATGGGAGTTCCTACTCTATCTATCCAATATTTATAGAGGGATTCTGCCCTAGCATTTCATGGGGGCATTCCCCATCTAAACGAACAAAATGTGGAACACATTCCCTAATCTATCAAGAGAGTTCAAACCAAAAAATAACTAAAAAAAGGTACAAGAACCCACTCACATGATGGGGTATGTATTGTATCTACCAAATAAGAGTCATTTTAAAACCCATTCCCAGATTCCATAGGGGAGTACCAGTCCTAGTGTATCTCCAAAAAAACCACATCGAACTACCGTATCAGTTAAGAATCTATTCACAATCTTCATGATAATTTCAATCCACAAAAAATATCATAGTCCTCTATAGGATCCACCATAAAGTTCTATGTGAAAAAATTATCAGGACAGACTACTCAAATTCCAAAATCTACATTCAATAGAATAATATAGGGAAAGTGGAAGATCTCAATAAGATCATCATGGTGTATAGGACCTGCCCTGGGGTGTAGATTATGTGTGAGCCTGCTGAATAAAATGTCTATTTGTACTATTTATATAGTTTGGCAACAAATTTAGGCGTACATGTCTTGTAGATATAGTATATGTCATGTCCCAATACACACATCCCCTTGTCATGTTCCTCTTCTACACGGATCAACCAATTGTGTCTCTTACTCATCATTTATCCCATATTACACAGTGTGTTCAGGATAAACAGCCACCAGCCAATGTGGTTTACCTATGTCCATGTACCGGACCCCGTTTTCATGTAATATGGCCTTCTACATTTACACAAGAATGTATTTTTACATGGCTATCACAATCCATGTCTTAGGGTCACTCGATTTGGTGTACTACACGGTGTGTAACCTCGGTACACGATGTGTTACCCGGTACCCACCATGTAGACGCCTAAATTCGTATTCCCCAATAAAAAAGAGAAAAATAATATATCTCAACACTACACACCATGTATACGATAATTAGATTAATGAATTACCTTCAAAACCCATGATTCGGCCTAGTTTACCCCAAAACCAACAGATCTACCTAGATGTGAACTATAGAAATTATATGTAGCCTATAAATCATTAAAAAATGCACAATAAAATGGAATATGACCAAAAATGAAATTTTCGTACATTTATGGAGAAAATACAATGATTCGGGTAATGAACTCTGACTTAATCATGCTTTTCCCTGATCTAATGACGATCGGTTTCAGAAATAAAGATCGACATAACCTTGTCGCATCAAATTTGGATTGTTTCCATCCATCTTCCAAAAAGGGAGAAGATAAGAGAACATGTTCTACTAAATGATGTGTCATGAACCTAAGGGGGTGGGGTAGGAGGAACTGATTCTAATCCATTAAAATCAATTAACTCCCCTTTTGACCCCACGTCACCAAAAAATGCCTCCAGCCAAAATCCTGGTTATTAAAAAATAATGTCACTCCAAGGGTAAAAAATATTTTATAAACGAAATAGTTGCCTTAAAATCATATCCAAGACTCCACATCGGATTTATTATTGTTTCAAGATAATCTATGCATGATTAATAAAATATAATTTTATATTGTTAATATAACCATGTTGAGGCTCTCCAGGCCATGGATTCTCATGTTGACTATATGCATGGCTTCATGAATATACTTCGGAATTTTAAAAATTATTATAGGTCATAACCCATGTCATTAATTTTACCCAACCATAGGGTTTTTCATCCCCAAAAAGTGAAATCCTAAGCACAAGGTAATAAAAAGATCTCTCTAAAGGACTCTCATGCCCGCGAGGTGACTTGGAGTTCCTATATTGCTTCTAATAATGCCATCGAGGAAACCGCTAAATAAAACAGACTCATATATCAAGCTCTGACTATCAAACATTGTGAAAAAAAGATACACATGTCTCTTCATGTAAGATTGGTTAAAAATATCAAGCACCATGGTTCTTATGCATTAATGGGAAATAGTGGTGCTCCAGCTCACCAACCTGACACACACTCAATGGTGACCCAATATTTCACTTCCACCCCTGAATGAACTATTTCAAAATCAATTCAAGAATCTTCTTTTATTTACTCCATGAACACGAGGGTATCTTTGAACAAAATAAGGTTGCCCAAGTGTATACCCTGGGTCTTACCAGGCCCCATTTCTAGAGAAACTCTAAATGTATCATAGTCCTCGAAAATTAAAAACACTACCATTATCACTAGTGGAATCCTAGTTTATCATGGATGATAGAAAAAAGTTCTTCAGAAACATTGTAGGATTTAATTCCTCTATTATAGAATGGTTTTATGCAAGGATCTTCCCCCACCAACGCTTCCATAAAGAATGGGGTCAAGGTGGAAGGATACACTAGAAGGGAGAGGACCTCCTACGATTTACCATCACATAACTTTATGTTGAACCCCTAATACTAAGGGATTCATCCACTTCACCTTGATATTTTTCTCGTAGGGTGGAACTAACTCGCCTACATGGTTTTTATTTCTTCATAAAAACATGTCTGAGTAGGGAAATCATACTGATTCCTTCTGGGTTCAATGTTATGAAAAAATTATCAATGTTCCTCATCAAGCATGTCACATACAAGGATTATTCCAAATTCATGATAATAATAATGAAAAAAATGGTCTTATCAAACAGAAATTGGGTCTTATTGGGAGCGCTCTCTTCAAACACTACCATGGGGTTTTATTGATGCCCCACATCTCCCAGAAAAATCCTAAAGAAAATATGTAGAATTAAAAGAGTATCTCATATCATTTTATATCAATAATATTCCATAAAGTGGAATGAAAACAAAGAATAAATCTATTCATCCTCAAATATTTAGGGTCAAATTCCTCTATAGTTTTTAGTTATCCTCCTCCACATCCTCTATCTCCTAATACTAGGTGTGGACCACCTGGGGGTGCTTGTGGAAGCACCACAATCTAACTGCCACCTATGGATGCTCTACACTCTCTATTACCTTGTCCTCCATATTTGAGAACAATCCACACCAAATGTTTCCTCTGACATTGAGACACTTCATCTGCCTCACTCTGAGCTGCACAACAGTTTTGGAAATCACTAGAAATATATCTTCAACCATCGCATACATAAAAATTCATCTCTTATGTCTGACATTATACATGATGCTACTCCAACACTACTAGCCTAGGTGCTTGAGTCTAAGAAAGGGTATTCCTTCTGGAATCACGATCCAATCATCTATCATATTTTATCTATTACTGATGCATCATCATTGGGACCACTACTATAGGAGAGAGCCTACAATCCCTCCTCCATGAATCTATCTATCAACATGGCCCGCTCTGATATCCCATCCTAGTGTGAATATAGTATGATCCCAAAGACCCCCTAATTCCCATATCAATCCCTAGTCAATTGTTCGAACTATCAAAACTAGATCACAAACCATATCCAAGGTGTAATGGGATAGGTATGTCACTCTCACTAAAAACACCAACACAATCATGTTTTCTTACCAAAGTTGTAGAGTCTTATTTTTAATCTCTAAATTTGACATATATGGGTAGAAGTATTCCCTAAAGAGTCACTCTAACTTGAACCATATGAGAATAGACTCTTCTGAAGAATATGTAACAAAACTCCATGATTTCTCATTTGAACAATGTATAAGGATCACCACTAAAACCTCTATCTGATAGGGAGTTTTCCTCCCAGGGAAGAAAACACGTGGGAATCCCATGAGCAAGTCATCAGATTCCCAGGGTTCTGAATCACCCAGGTACCTTATAGGGTGTTTCATAAGGATCTATTACTATGAAGTCCTATTCCACCCATCCTAATCTGGAATTAATAGTATAACTAGCGGCTCATTTAGTGTTGGCCCAACCAGAATACCACATAAAGGTAATTCCTCAGAACTAGTGCCCTACACTGAAGCCTCGTCATGGAGTGGATTTTCATCAAAATCATGTCATAGAACATGGCATGTCTATCTTCATCGAGTAATCTTGAATGTGTCAAGACACACAACATTCAAAGAATCTATTTGGGAAGTTGACTCAATAGGGGCAGGAAAAACAACCAGAACCCAGTCTTATAAGTTACATGTACCATTTTTTCCATTAAGATTAGTGTCCAAATGTACCGATATGAAAATAATATTATCAGAGTCCCGATGAATGGATACATTGGTTGTTTCAATAACACCTATGTCCCTGGATAGAAATCAAAACATGATACACCCTAACACTATCTCTATGTCACACAAACCGAGCTCAAGTCCCAATGTGTAACCCATTATAATTCCACTCTATCATGACCCGATCGAACAATTTCCATGACACAAATTCCCAAGACTTCAAATAATAGGAAGAGGGTAGGAGGCGAGTACTGAGTAGGAATATTTCATAGATGGGAGGTATTATCTTAGTGTACATGTGCATATGCACCCTCAAACACCATGATGAAATTGTGCATATATTCAAAATATGGAATGTAAAATGCATGCATACAACTATCTAGAACTAGAGTACAATAGTGATTCTAAATGCGTAAAGTGAAAAAACTCTTCCATAATAAAAAAATGAAAAAGAATACAAAATGCTCTGATGGACGGGATAACTTTCCAATGCAGCTACCGATAAAATCCTCATTCATGCTTTAGTGAACACATCGGTCAGTCAAACTCGCTAATCTCCTCCATAGACAAGTCCTCTGAGGTCTCCATAGAATGTCATGATATTTGAACAAGACACAATAGATGAAATAAAGGCCCATGTAGTGGTGAGTATAAAAATACTCAATAGGTTAACCAAAAATAGAATGAAGGAAAAATGTGAAATTTAAAGGAAACAATTCGCTCGACACAGCCAGAGGAAACCCAATCACTAGAGATGATCCATCTTGAATCATCCTTGAGAAAAAAAGTCAATTAATCTTAGTACAGAAGGGTTTTCAACCCCAATGTATGAAAACACCACAATGAATCCTAAAAGAACCCAGATATACTCATCTTAGAATCCAAGTCTCAAAAGCTTCTAATATCATACTCAGTAACAAGCATCTACTCAAGGATCAGAAGGCGACACTAATATAGGATTACACACTCCAAAAGCTCATCCATTTTATATGGTGGTCATTCGAGAGATAATATCCCATGGGAACAACCTACTAGGTAAAAATCAAGTGCCCAGAACCAGAGGTCCTACCACCACAGTCTTACACCCCTGACAAGCTAAGGGAACCCATGTGAAGAGTCCCACCCCCACCACAGTAAAATTTTGTGCATGAACTATTATAGAATACACACAATGTTCATCATATCTATTGGAATGGAATTTCAGGACACATACCTCACCAACACCCTATAGTCAAGTGATTAATTTCTTGTTAAACCAACCTGTGAAACCTTTTGAAGATCCTAGGGGGTGGTCCACACCTCAGTTCGTTGAGAGAGAACTAAATCCTTGTCTGGTATCACATGAAACTAATGGAGAGGCATGCTCCACACACTATAATCAATTGAGTAGGGATAAAAACTCCAATAGAGGACCTTCACCCAATTACTACTCAATGATGGGGGAGTACATCTTTGTAAGGACCCACAACATGGTTTGATAGGGTATTACCACTTAGTGGTTATATGACCCACATCCATGTTTGATAGTGGAATCCACTTTAATATTTCTTTTAATATGGGAGACAAGGTCCCTGACATGATAGGGTAGTACCAACCCTAGGAAATTGGACCCACTACCTGGTATGACAAGGTAGTACGGAATCTTTTGAAACAACTCATATAGATGACCCACTCCCAACAATGAGAGGGGAGTTCTATTTCCAATGACAGAAGACCCACACCATAACACAATAGAGGGAGCACCTACTCCGTCGTTACATCACATATAGTGGACCCACACCATACCATGATAGGAGAGTACTAAATAAACATTTAGAGTACCCAAAACCTATTCCAATAGGGGTGTACCTAATAAATGTGGTCAATGAGTATGGAAGGCCTTATCCCTATCATGATAGGGGAGATTTTTCCTACTAAAATAACATGAGATGGAACTGATTCCCTAAACAATCATGGGAGTACCAACCCTAGATGAACTACCCAATGGAACTGGATTGCACACCCATGCAGTTTGGAATCATTACATAAAAAAATTAGATAGGTAATGGATGTTTGTGCCCAAATTATACAAGGGAGTACTAGACTCAGTATCCCTCAGAACAGACCACAATAAACTACTGCATCAGTTAGGCAATGCTTCACAAGATTCATGATCAGTATACACCTCATTGTATCTCTTAGGACTCTATAGGGGACACCATTATGTTCTACATGAGAAAATGATCATGATAGACTACTCAAAATTTTTAATGCGAGTTCCAAATAATGATATACTAATGGAGTTAGATCTCATGAATATCCTCAATAATTACACAACTTGCACTATGGTACACATGTCATGTCATCCCACCAAATATCCTAGGCATGTATTATATCTACATGGTTTAACAAAAAATGTTGGGGCACACTTCATGCAGAGAAAATACACATTTTGTCCCTCCTCACCCATCCCCTGGACTTGTTACTCTTCTACAAGGACCAACCAACCGCATCCCTTACATGTAGTGTATCCCATACTACACAGTGTGTTATGGCTAAAGGACCACCTTACCATGTTGAATACATGTTTTCATGTATCTTATACCATTTTAAAGTAATATGGTATTTTATAATTACGTGGACATGTAATTTAACACAATTGCCTCAATTCATGTCCCATGGTAACACGGTTTGGGGCACACCATGGAATATAACCCAAGTACATAGAGTATGGAGCAAAAAATTCATCTTCACTAAATAAAAAGGGGAAAACAACATGTATCTATAGACTACATGGAATTTTCAAGGTTGTTACAATTGGTAATTACATTTGAGAAACCTTGATTCACATCATTTTACCCGATAAACAAGATGATCTTCATTGAAGCGATCTCTATCAATTAAATATAGGCTCAAAAACATATAAAAATGCACAGTGACTGGGATCAGAACCAAAACCAAACTCATCCCAGCATGGGGAGAATTGATGATGAATTGGGTGAAGAAAAATATTCATATTTCACTCCACCGTGATATAATGATGATCAACATCAAATACGGTGATCGAAAGAACCTTGTCACTTCACTTTTGGCTCATTTTCGTCCATCAACCAAAGTGAGAAAAGAGTGGAGTAGTGGGGGTGGGAGGGAGGTTCATCCTTGTGGGTTAATTTTACTAATGTTGTGTGAAGGAAGAAATTATTTTATTCAATTAAAATTAATTGACTCACCTTTTAATAGCACCTCAACAAAATACCCCTGCCAAAAACCCAACGCTAAAAAAATTTATACTGTTCCTAGGGTAAGAACCCCATTCTAAACTCAACTATGACCTCAACATTCCAATATAAAAATATATTAAAGAGTTATTAATGTTTTGTGTTAAACTATTCACATATGAAATAATATAAACTAATATATTTAATATCACCATATTGAGGATCACCGGGCCCTAGATTCTCGTGCCGACTCAGTGGTTAGATTTGAATATTTTCTTAAGGATATTCAAATGTATTATTGGTATAAACCTAATTAATTACCCAATGTTCTCATATAAAATATAAACTACATAATACTCAATTAATAATTGTATTCTCTATCATCTAGTGTCTTAGTCTTCTAAGTCAGATCATCAACAACTATATTACCCATCATAGGTATATAGGATAAATCAATATAGAATGATTAAAGGTATTCAACCCACCTTATCTATTTGAGGTTAATTTAAAATTTATGTTAATATATATTTTATTCTTTTTTTGTTCCATAAACACCATTAATATCTATGAAAAAATATATTGAATGGTATGTAAATGAGCAACATATTGAGATCATGCATCAGGTAATTATTCTCATGTTGCATAAACTTGACAAGGCCTCTATTCCATGAATCAGTAATACTTCATCAAAATAAACCCCACACTGATTCTATATTATTCATAGTTAATGATACATCTTCTTCCCAACTCTAGAAGAATAAAGATTGATAGTGAAGTTAGTCTCCCTTTCAACTTTTGAATGGCTACCTTTAAGGTCTCTGACCCTATGAAGTTGAAACCATTCCTAGTTAACCCTAAATGAGGTGATAATTGTTATGAGAACTCCCGAATAATGTTCCTATTATATATAACTTCCCACAATAACATATTTATGTAAAATATGTTTTTTGTATGCTTCCAAGAAACAACAACACTCAACTTTTCTATGTCAACTTATATGGTTGTCTCTGAGAAAATGTGACCAAAACAATGAACCTTTTCAATACAAATGTGGAATTTTATGATATTTTCATATATATATAGGGATCTTTCATTATATTGTGTGCGATCTAAAGGTGATTTACATCGTCTTGTTGAGTATGAGAATACACCAATATATCACCAATTAAAAATATAAAAATTAATAAAAATATATGTGGAAAACCAGATTCATTATATCCATTAAAATGGTCCACACATGAATGTGACTGAAATCTATGACTACATATATATACATGCCATATCTACATAAAAAATCATTATGTTATATATCTAATTGTATAAAATTCACCTGGTGATATCCTAACCTCATGTAAATATTTTGAGAAAACCCTTTCTCCTTTGATCAAGTAAATGATTTTATAAATATGAGGCAGTGGATCATAGTTCTAAACCATAATATGGTTCAAATTACAACAATCCATGAAATTTATTAAGGTATCATCCCCCTTCATGGTGAAAAGTACATGTGAACCCCAAGGTAATGTGTTGGGTTATATAAAACCCATAACATCCAAATATTCAAGTTATTGATTCCTCTATATTCAATCAGTAGTAGACATCCCTTAATGAAAAATGTATAAAAGTATAGCTTAAAACTCTATATTAATAATAATATCTACCCCTCAGTCAGGCAGTTTTCAAGAAAATTTATCTTGAAAAAACATCTCTGAAGAGATCATTAACCCATGGGACACATGCTTCAAATACACTATAATCATCTAGAGAAATTTCAATAATTTATATAGTCACTCCATGAAACCCATGATTCTCTGGTCCATACTGAATCTCTTGGGTATTCCATTTACTATTAATTATATAGCTTCCACCATATTGTGATGTAAACCACATAGTATCCTGATAGAAATCCATATAATAATGGTAAGGAACAAACTATTATATTCTGATAATTATTTCAAAATCAACTATTTCATGGATGAAGAGAATCCATAAAAAATGATAGACACCTAACCCAAGGGGACACTCCTAAAACCAGTGTACACTCTTTGAAAGTATGACTGAAGGGGTATCAAGTGTCATCACCCCTCTAAGGAACCAAATATAATGATAGTGAATTATGAAAACTATCACAAATATAAATTAATTCCATCTTCTGGTGTTATATAATGATGAAAGAAAATTAAATCCTACTGCTAGAGTACCCTGAAATCTATATAGACAGGTTCTCTAATCCTTTAGAAAAGATTACACCACATTGATATATCCAAATCTATATCCTTATGATATAAACTGACATCCTTGAGAAGGAATACTCAGCTAGAGATGAATATCAAGAGTCTAGATAAATTTTTCATAAACTCCTCCTCTGGATGAATGGTCGAAATTACTCCAGCTACCTTCATAAAGTGGTTATACTTGTCCTTCTCAGAATAAAGATCGAATATGGATCATCTCCCACTAGGAACAAATGGGAAGGTCCTAAAAAAATGAAAAATATTTCCCAGTCATTTTCATCCTTCTCAGTCAATGGGGATATTGGAGAAATGCATCTTTTTATGCCCTGGATTCCAATGCTAGTGACAAACCCCTCAAATATCAATGTCTGTCACCTTGTTGCCGGTGTTGCCACATCCAATCTCAATGTGTAATTTCAATACTTTACTAGAACCACATCCCTTTAATAGTTCTAAATTATTATGGCCCACATTCCCTTCTTCCCTTATGTTTGGTATCATGATAAATCCTTGTTTACTATTTCTAGAAATTCGTTCAACTCAAAAACATTCACTGAAGTTCAGATGGAATATATGATCCAATATTCACATTGTATTATTGTTGCCAATGCGTCATCAGAAACTGTGACTATAAAGAACTATATCTTGATTAACTGAACATAATAGGCCAACCTGAACATAGTATCCCGTTATAAATACATATAAAATCTATATTGATCAAACCTTATCGTGCAAGGAATAAAATAGTCACTAAACAATTGACCAAAACCATCACATGACATAACCCTATGATTCTCTTCAAGGGTTATAACATACCACCATATAGAGTCATATACGTAGAGGGATTCAATATCATCTCAAGTGGTTCTCAAGGTGAATGAATATAGTAACCATGGACTCCAATCCAAAATCAATGACATGCGGACTGCCATCCCATGTAAACGTGGGTGAATGATAATTTTGAAACTATCACATCTTCTCTGTCATAGAAGGGGTGGTTAATAGGGATCTCTATGTGGTCTTCATAAGATATAGGAATCCATATGAAAAAATGCATCATTTCCTATGTCTAAATAAATAAGAAGTTCTTATGGTGTAAATACTAGAGGTAACACAGTCGATGTAATCCCCACAACCTATGTAGTATAGTCGTCACCACCCTCATAGCCTATGAATCGATGATTTCATGGTGGAATAGCTCTAAAAATTAAAATCACATTTCTCATATTGGATTTAGAAATGGTATAATACATATGTATAATAATAGAACATGTATAGAGACTTTATATATAAAGGTGAAACCCATATTCCTTCACATAATCTAGGACATGGTGATGTACATATCATAATAATGAAAAAAACATCCAAATTCAAACTAAGATGGTCATGTCGGTTTCATGTTATCTTTTATATGTCAAGGGTCCCAATATATAGAGTTTCAATTTCATATTATAGAAGAAACACCTTTTAAATTTCAATTGAAATCCATATTTTACAGCAACCATTTCATTTCTGAATTTATAATCATTTTGCATTGAAATCAATTATATTGGGAAACATCTGAAATGGTTGAATTATATATATTATGATTGAAAAAAATTTCAATGTCAATTATATTTTATAAATTGAATGGCTACATCCATGTAGTCAAAAACATAAACACATTACATCCCAAGAAACCAATGGTATGAGGGTCAACATTCCATAATTGACTACTCAAGGTGACTAAATTAATCTTTTAGGGGAAAACATTTAGATTTGTTAAAGACCTTTAATTATAAAATTATGTTCCTCATTACCTTACAACAACATTAAAAAAGTTGTACATGTAGCTATCAAGTCACTCATAATAATAATGGGAAATACCAGTTTTGAGATTAACCTGGGTGTCATTTCATAATGTGTGACATCTAAATATCCATGTTCATATGAAGATGCATGATCCAACACTACCTTATAGGAATGGTACATGGGTAAAATGAAATCATAAATAATAATTATAGTAATAAACCTCACATACCAAGTGTCTCTCTAAACAATAGAATCATATGTACTATATGAAGTGGAATCCAAAATAGATTTTCCCATACCTGATATTTTTTACTTTCTCTATGTATCTGTAATCTACTAACCTGAAAAAACTTATTAAAAAATTCATACACTTCCTAGTATCCTCCCTACCATCTGAATATATTGAGGTAAATAAAAGAAACTAATTATAGAACATTGTGTTGTATCGAACCATCTCACATGAAAACAATAGTTGAACTGGTGGTCACATGACTCCAACCACACTACCTCATATGAAATAGGACATTGACTAGCAGTGAGTATTTATAATGCTATAGTGGGTAGAATACACTGTCTTGTGTCAAATTAGAATAAAAATATAGTAAATTGATAAAAATCATAAGGATAATAATTAATATAGAACATCATAATAATAGAATCAGGATGATAATAAAAAACAAGATGAGGATTGGAATGGGATACATATTGTGGTATATGTCATATATATATATATGTATGATACAAAACAAGATTACATGGATGTAGTCCCACATATGTAAAGGAATATCAATATGAATAAAAAACGCAAATACTATATATAGATAGAGCCATGAGCATTATCTCGGTCCCGTGATCCCTCCATCCCACACTAAAATCAATAAATAATAGATAAATGTGTACTTTCCCATATCCCTATATTCATCCATGAGGTATTTTTGTAGACCCAAAGGTGGTGTTAAGATGGTGTCATTTATTCTTTGTTGGCCAGAACCAAAGAATTCAATAAATAACCAACATATTCATATAATATATGTTTTTTCTCTATAATATTGTAAAAGTAATGATGTAAACTATATAGGGTCATCTATGGTTCCAAAAGTGAGGAATCATGAAACTACCTGCATCATCCCACACTAGGAGAACCATTGAAAAAATGATTTCGTATATATATATGTTTATGTGTATATAACAATATATATATATATAAACCTTCTATGTAGTGGCTTTTATATCCATATTTATACATACGTAGTGTTGTCCTGGACTTCGGGTATAACATATTAATCCAACTATAGTCCCTTGTATTTCGTTAGTTAGCAGGGGACTCGATTCCCAAGTATCATAGACAATAAGGGTATCCAATATCAGGTATTACCAGTATATGTGATTTCATTCCCAAATGTCCACGGTGTTTCATATTTTAATCCCATGTATCATAATAGAAGGGACACCATTCTTGATATTAATAATAGTAGGTATAACATAATCGAATATCATAAATATTTAGGTTTCAATATGCCTGAATATCATAAAAGTAGGGACACCATGACCGCATATCAAAACAGTAAGGGATATATTCCCAAATATGATAAATCATAATGGTCTCCAAGATCGAACATCATAACAGTAGAGTCACCACACCATAATATCATAAAAGTTTGTACACCATGTCTGAATAACATTAATTAAATGGGTATCCATACCCAGATCTCATAACAGTGATAAGTAGTCAAAGTATTTTGCGAGAGACAATACCAAGTTCATATTTCATTAGCATTCCACTTTAACAAGGTTACAACCATTTTTCTATTTAAACATGTGACATGTTCATACCACTAATCTCTCATTTAATATAGTGTTGATTGTTATGTGTGTTACCCATTCTACACCGATACAATTTTCTATTATCATTTGTGATGTCATATTTTAGATGATGGACCAAACACATAGATGGATGTTTTAGTCCTATAAAAATGGATATCAAAATTAATAAAAACGGTCACACCCAAAGGGGTGACCAACATTAAAGTTGAATACCATCAACCTTATAAGATATTTAAAGACTCGTGAGGTTCAAGAATAGAGAATCCAATAAAAGGAAGATACATTTTACTTAAAATTCTCATTGAAACTAGAGTTCATCATAAGGAAGTAAAATATATAAATCAATAAATTTATGTAAAATTCATAGACTATATACCTTATTCATGTAGGGGATAACTCATTCAATATCACCCATTACTTTGGTCCATATATACAAAAATGGGAAAAACACCTTGGAAATAGGGAATATGATATTTCACCAAAATAACTCCATAAACATGATTTGTAATTATAAAATGACTTAAAAAAGTGAGATATTATTAGTGTTGATCCACCATGATATATAAATATGGATTTAGAGGAATACAGGAGAATATACATCAAATCCTAGATTTAGGATTCAGATATCCCAAATGGGAGGAGTGGAGTTGTTTTTGATAAGTATAGGATTGTAATATAAGTGTAATTTATATAAAGACAATTCAAATTCATTATTCTCCACCTTTTAAGAGGTCTTGCGCTTTGCCTTCACAATTTTCCAAACTATAAACCAACTGTATGATCCAAAAAACCCAAGGGGAACACAATGCATGGATTGTAGCACGTAGTTAGAAAAACATTTTGTGTCCCATGCTCACCCTCTTCCTTCCCATTTCAGTTCAAAATCATCCCTCACTTGTTTTATATTAACTGTTTCTCCCATTCAAGGCCACATGGTTTGAGGTACATAGTTAGCACTAACATTAAGCTAATCATGCACCTTGGAAATTTTCTATAAAAAATAGTGCTTCAGGATGCTAAAAATTCTAGGATAGTCCTTAAATATTCATTATACCATAAGAAACTTTTTCAATGATAAAATAAATGTTTTAAACCAAGAATAAAAGGTACTTTCGTTATAGAAAAGCTGGTATCTCACATGTGTACCCATGTTTTATCATGAAATAAGTCACGAAAATTGAGAATTATGGGGACTTATACATGACACAAACGATATATGAAAAAAATAGTTCTAAAATATGTTTTTCATTCATTTTTACACTTATCAGTTTAGATTTTCCCCCAATAAACTCTTTTTCACCTTATCCAAGGTAATTTATTTTTAATGATTTCACTATTTGTTGCAGTCAAAAATTAATTTGACATTATTAGGTAATATAATATATTATTATTAAAAATAGGTATTATTTTTAAAAAATAATAAATTTTCATTATATTATTATTTTAATTTCAAACTAAACCCATAGATGCGATGAAAAATCTAGTTTTTAGGTTGTGTATTCCTAATGAAAAGGATTGTTTCATATTGAATTTATAACTAATAAAAATTACTATATAAAAATAATAATATCTATTGATGTATAATTTATAAATTTATGTCAAATAGGTCATTATTAGGGGATTTCTAATTATTTCAAAAGGACAAACATTAATCACTTCAAAACAGATTTCATAAAAATCCCATTTTTTAACCGAATGTCGAACTTATAATAAAATCTATAATGAAATTGATTCAAATAAAATTATATAGAATTAATATAAATAAATAATTTTTATTTTATATTAAATCATATTAGAAACATAATTCTACCTTCAAATTTCATAATTTCATGAAAATAAATGACATTCTTTACAAAACAATCAGTATTTTTCATTATTGACTAAAAAACATATATTTTAAAAAATGCCCCAAAAATTTCACAATATGTAAAGATCAATATTCCAAAAAAATTTAAAATATTAGAATCAAATATATTTAATAACTTATCAAATTATTAATTATAATTTATTTTGGTTAAAATAAATATAAAACTTTTTTGTAGAAAAAAAGTTTTGTAGAGTAAAATTTCTGTACAAAAAATTGATTGATTATTTAAGAAATGATTATCAATGTTTTATATTGGGTATATAATATATATATATATAAATTTCATAAATTATTTAATACTAATCATACCCTCAAATTTAATGGAGTGGTTATAATTGTCTTGTACTTCATTGGTCATTTATTCTCATTGTTAGGTTTTAGATTGCGGTCAAACATTGTTTTCTTTTCTCAAATATCCCAGTGTGATATCCTCCCCCTACCCTTTAATAAATTTTATCCACAAATTCTTTGGATTACCATAGTAAAATATTATTTATATTTTAAAATAAATTTGGGGTAAACGCACATCATAAAAAGGGTTAATAAAATATACCATTGATAAAAGAAAACATGGATATATGATTGTTTACAAGAATAAAAATACTAGGTTCCAAAACAGGATATCATATGTGGGATGTGATAATTTTGAAATTGAAAAAAATCATAAATCCAAAATAATTATATGGAGTCATGTAGGTCATTTATCACAACAATTTTAATGATTAAGAACATGTTAAACACAAAAAAACCATAAACCAAATTGGTGTGAAAAAGGTCATTTATTTCATCGAAAAAGATGTTAATTAGAAAAAACATATATCAATAAAATTTTCATATATTTAAATACATACATTTTCATATATAATAATATTATAAGGAAATAAACTTATTGGTTGATTATAATTTCATCCTTTTATCAATTTATTCCAAAATGTCCTCTTATTCTCTAGATAATGTGCATTCAGGATAAAAAAATTAAATTTCCTACATAAACCACTAAATTAAAAATTTAATGTACTGTATACACATAAAATAGATAATAAATCTATAACTGATATATGTATACGTTACCAAAAACAATATTTATTATCACATGTTATAATGTTTTCTAAAATCAGTTCACCATAAAATAATTAAATAATTCATTAATCACCAAAATTCAATTGTAATAACTAATGCTCAAATTAAATATTTCCTAAATATCATGAGAATTAAAGAGAGTTTTAACCAATAATTTTTCTCAAAATTTTCATCATTAGATCCAAATAATTCCATGATCTTTTTAAAATTAAATTTAATCACTTAGTCACCAATCGCTTTTAAATCTCATGAAAACAACTGTTATAAAACTTATGTTCCAAAAATTATATAAAATCCAATATCATATAAACCTTAAAAGTTATCAACATCTTTAATGTTATTTCTATTAAATAATTAATATATAACTCACATTAAACCAAATCTATACATCCCATTCAACTAAATAATATGTATCCTAGGATGTCATTAATAACATTAAGATCTCATCACATAAAACCTAAAATGTGTGTATTTGACTTAGAAAGTATGATCATAGATAAATCTATAAACCAATGATGGTATCCCTAACTCATAACATAAATACATAAGAAAAAAATTATAATATCCAATTTTATATTACCCTTTCATTGAATACCTACTACCTTAGTCTCAAGCATGTACTCTAAGATCCTATGTTATTATAAAAAAATATAAATTTCTAGATCTGATACCGATGAAGGTGATACAATTTTCACTATACAAAACATAAACCCTAAAAAAAAAATATTTTATCACATATATTATCAAGGAACTATTAGTTTAATATTTTTAGAGAATTAGGAAAATCACATACATAAACAACACCCAAATATTTAAATGATAATTCCAACCAATTAACCAAGCTTTTCTTATTTCACATTTAGTCGTCATTATAATACTTATAAAAACCTAATAGAAATAAATAATTAACTAAAATTCAGTATATCTAATAGAAAATTAAAAATATTATGGGTATAGATCCTCGAACAGAGAGCCACATGGAGTGGTTCCCTAAGGGGGTTTTCTACTAGGCCACAAGAGTGCCTCCCCATACGCCAGAGTCTACTGACTGTATGTGATGGTATAAAAGTTGTATATTTGGATGAATATGGAATCAATATTAGAGTATAATAGTCTCATATAAAAATAATAAATAATTTAACATCCAAAAAATGGATAATTATAAAAAGAGGGAACTGGAAGACAATAATTAATAATTATAAATTGTCCAATGCAGAAAAATAAAACCATGAAGGATTGTATAGATGAGGCTATATAATCTAATGAAATAACACACATCTGGTGATATAATAAAATAAATTTATACAGATAAAATGAAACAAATCATCAAGGGATATATCCTTGAGCATCCTAATCTCTAGCTCCATCATATTATCCTAAGCTCCCTTATACAAAATAAAAACCCATGCATAGTCCATAACCTAATCTTATAACCATGAGAGATGTTCGCATACCCTAATGTAATGAAAACCCCAACAGGGTGTAAAATATACTCATTAATCCAAAACTGATGGGTTTTAATACAATTAAACTCACTTTAAAAGAATATAATAGTATAAAGGAATATAAATAAGGAAGTAAATAAATAAACATAAAACAATTTGGTATCAGGTTCCTTAATTTAAAACCAACTGACACTACATCTTTGATTTAAGCTGGTATACCTTTGATGATTTGTCACATTGTATATATAATTATAAATATATATACATATATATAAAATATATACAATGTTAAATATATATATATATATACTTGTAAGTATGACATGAGGTGTAAATTAGACATCCATGCTAGTTACAAGAGTCTCGTTGAATCATAATAAGGGATGTCTTGCCCGAGTGAAAACATTTTTAAAGGATTCAATTCATATCTATAAAATTTTAATGGGGATCGATTACATGTTATCCAAATTTATAATAGACTCCATACCCATTTATCAAAATGTATATGTGACTTCATTGTTGTATATTACTATATTTATGGGATACCACGCACAATTATCACAAAATATAAGGGATTACATACAAGAATTTCACAACGTGTATGGGAATCCATGATATTGTATCACAATATATATAAATAAAATAATCAAGACTCCATATACATAGAAATTTCATATCTCAATCAATTTATACACTTTGGGTCACAGTATTTTTAATTATTTAAAAAATCCATTAGAAATTCCAGGTCGCCATTAATGTATCACGAAGGAAAAGTCAAGATTTTTTTACACATATTTATATGGACCATTTTTAGATATTTTCAATTAAAATTTAAATATATATAAATACTTATTTTCCACATTTATAATGCTTATATATCAATATAATCAATTATCTTTACGTAAGGGTAATGAACCACACTATTCATTGTTAAATTAATTCCATTAAGAATCTTATTCTAGTAGAAGGCAAGACAACACACCTGAAAAGGATGATTCAATTTCATGGATAAGTATAAAGTTAAAGGAATATTATTTTTATATCAAAATTGGTTGGTTGATTCAATATTTTCATCATCTATTAGTGAAATTTATAAGCATAAAGGCAATATGAATATGGACATAAGGATTAATATATTAAATTTCATCTTTAAGATGTGATGAAAGGGAAGTCTGGCGTACAAAAAATTGGGGTATATTAAAACTATTATAGATTTTAAATGAAATGAATGAGAACATGTACCTCATAGAAAGTATAATCTTCTCATCTATTACAAATCTATGAATCGATACGATTCAATAGAAATCGAAAAAACAGAAAAAAATATACTTGAGAATAGGCCGAAATAGATCACATGAAGATATCACCAAAGATTGTGGGAAAATGAAAAATGAGAATAATGAACTAATATCTAATCAGAACACATAAAATGAGTCCAAAAACAATTTATTCTAATAATATATAGAGGATAGTAATCTAATACATCCTAAGGGTGGAGATGAGGTTGGGTATAAGGGGATAAGTGTTATATTCATGAGATAACATAAGAGGATTTCAATAAGGAGGAATCAAAAAACAACAAATTATACCCTTTAATGAGGTACATTGTTTGGACTCAATGTTTCCAAAAAAATTCCCATCAAAACCCTTCTACAATATAAAGGCAATATATTCACAAGGTATGGAGGCATGATCATTCTGACCATGCATATCACATTAAAATCTCCTATGCAACATCATTGTAGAACTCTCATGGTCATGCACCTCCGCTCACATGGTTTTTCAAAACCATGTGGGACACATATCAAAAAAAATAAGAGATGTCACTCATTAAATCTATGGACTCATGTTTTCTTCAAAGCATTCCCCTAGAAGAAACATGCTACTTTATTACTCCTTAAGGGCCTCACAGTTTCAGAAAGATCATACTCTTCTACCATTTTCTACTGAAATTGAGTTCTTTAATCTTGAAAGGACCTATGATCAATAGAACAACTATGATACAACTCATGAAAATAAAATAAGACTAAAATTAATTCATATAACTATTAAAACACTTGGAACCAATTTCTGTGGAATTAATTATATTTTTTTATCCACTGAAATAAAAATATAAAATTCTCATAAAATTTGATTTCATTTAGAAAAAATACCATATAGAGGATGAGATCAAATTTTCATTTAGGATAAATGTAATAATTAAAAATTTAAATTCATATGTGAGCCTAATATTAACAAAAGTTTTTGATGAAATAATCAAAGTGTATGAGTATAACATAATAATGTTCCTACTAATAAATACCTAGATCATAATACATTAAAACATTGAAAAAGTATTTATCAAAGGTAAGATTCATAGGAATCAATAATCAAGATTCATGTGATATACATATTTATCACAAGAAATATTATATACTCATATGATTAATAAATAAAACTTATTGGTATCCTGGAACATTATAATCACATCACTTCATACAAATGGAACTTAAAAAAATTCGGCATCAATCACTTTAGTACCTAATTAATTTGAGGGTTATAATTTCCTACCCATCCATGGATTATCACAAAACCTCCCATAATTAGTTAACATAACCACCCATCCATATATTGTCATGAAACTAATTATATTTTATTTATAATAGAACCACCCATCATTATAAACAATTTCTAAAAATCCTAATATGAGTAAATTATATATAAAATTCATATCATCATGATCTCATTGAAACAATATTTATTCATTTCAGAACATGATTAACCCATAGAAAGAAATAAGTTACATTATAATTTTATAGATACTTGATAAACCTGTGGAAAATAAATGGGATCCATAATTATGGCATTGATATATGATTAACATAGGGAAAAATTAGTCTTATGAAAATCATGATAAAGCATGATTAACTCATATAAAATAAACATGTTACATAACAGTGTCTACAAAAAAATTATAATACATATAGATAAAGAATTACGATGGATCATTAAATAATATATCCAGTATAGAATAAATAAATAAAATTGTTTTTAATTTTAGTGAATAGAAATAATATTAAAATATCCATAGAAACATTTTTTAGAAATTTTTTTTTTCATTTTAAATAAATGTTTTTAAAACTGGAAATTAAAAAAATATTTTTAATTTTATTTTCTATGAAAATAAAATTTGTAACATATAAATTTAACTTCAAATAAAATAATTATCATGTTGTTCAAAAATTCAATAACCTTGTAAACTATAAAAATAAATATAGTGCTCATGATATTTTATAAATGGGACTGAAAACTGACTAATATAGAAAAATTTAATAAATTTTTATTAATTTTTATTCAAATAATGTTAAATACCTTGATAAATTAATTTATAAAACCATTTATTTTTAGAAACACATTATTGAAATATATTTATAAAACATGGATATGAAATAGAAATGTACTTAATCTAAAAGAAGATTACTGGAACAATATTACATAAAAATGACTTTATTGATTTTTATTTAAAGAATAATAGACGTAATGGAAAAAAAATTTAAATACATTCAATGGTACTCTAGAATAATAAAATGTGGTTTGAAAATGTAAGATAATATGAATTTCTATAGTGGAACCTTCAACATGAACAATACTGAATGGATGGAGATTATAACACAAAGCCTTTCACCTTTGCCAACTCTTAAATTGATTTCTCATGAAATAATAACATGAAATTAAACATTAAATAAAATGAAAATAATAATAACTTTGATAGAACACACCAAAAGGTCTTTATATAAACCTCATAATGAATATATGTTCATATCATAAACATATTTCCCAATGAATGGAATTTTGGATGATTAACCACTACAAAAAACATATCACTAAATTGATAGTTAATCAATATATATATTATGTGTGACATATTTAAATCCCAAAAAATATTATATAATAAACTAAATAATTTAAAAATTTATTTAGATATAATAATGCCTTAACCAAGTAAATGATGGTGTTCCATAACCAAACAAATGGAAATTTAATTAATAAACTATTTACTACACAGTAACATTCAGGTAAATACCCTCGATAAATAAATAAAAATTGAAAAATATAATACCCTGGGCTATGATATATTCATGATATGAAATGTAAAATGGATAGTATATACAATAAATAAAAGGGGTGAATATGGGATGTCCACAGAATTAAAAAATAATACGAGAAACCCTTACCTTGAGTCATGAATTTCCATGTGTGTCCATTAACATCTGTATAAGTAGCCTATATAAATTATGTTACTTATTGTGAAAAATAACTTTGTAGTAAACCATATAAAAAAATATTTTAGTTATTTTTTTAATAATGAATTTTTTTAATACTTAATTAGTTATGTCCACATTAGCTATTTCTAGGATGATTGGTTCAAGTTGAAAAAAGGATTCAGTGAATTGAATATAGTCAAAAAGATCATTATTTCAAAATCTACAGAATAATAATTATGAAATAATTATTATATTTAATCAGAAATTATACATTTAAATAAATAAATAAAAATGGTTTCCAAAAATGAACTATGTTTTTAACATAGATATGGTAGGTTGTATATGCCATTATTTAACGTTTTCATTTATTCATTGGTGATTATGGGAAGAGGTTATATTTTTTTATAAAATTTAAAAAAGAACATAATATAGTATGTAAAATATTATTTATTTTAATAAAAACATATATATATATATATATCATTTTTATGATGTAGTGATGAAAAATAATCACATCACTTCGTGTAGGTGGTAGTCCACAAATACATGAATGGTGATAGTTTTTTTATGGAACAATGAAATTGATATATTATATTTTCCAAATGATAAATAATCCATGATTATCATTATTATTTAATTTATACAACATATATTCATTAAATATATCCTCATTACCTTCTTGTAAATAATTATTGAAAAAATGAATCAAATTACTTCGTGATGCCTTAGTAATCAATACACATGAGAGGCGTTATTATAACCCCCATGGAATAAAATGAAATAAGGTATTTTTTAAATCAATAAATTTTAAATACAAAAATATAAAAATGTAAAATATTTTTACTTTTAATTCATTATTATAACAATCTGGGTGAAGAGATGATAGAAAACGAATGACATCGATTTGCAAGATATTAGTATGTTTTACACGTGAATGACGATTTTATATCCCATTTCGTGGAAGGGGACCCAGATTAAGGATGTTAAATTTATAAATTAACAAATGAATATATATTGAATACATTTTCTATCATATGAGAATATAATATGATGATTTTAAGGTGGTGGGATAATAAATAAAACAAAAACGTTGTTCTCATTTTTTATCTTCTCAAACAACTTCTTTAGGATTGTACCTAAAGTATTTTTAGAATTACATTATGAAATAAAGATTTAAATAATGAGGGTATATAATTATTTAATTCTTTTCAGTATTTTATTTCCAATCCAAAATGTTTTTTATGGTGTGACAAAGAGAGTAGTGGAGATGCCTTTTATATGGGAGGTGAGTGGCACACTTGTAATTTTTGAAATGTAAAATGAGTACCCCCATATTTTAAAATCCATAAGTCTTGAAAAATGTATAATTATTAATACACAGACATTATGACATATAAATTTATCCATAAAATAGTTTCTATACAATTTTCTAGTTGATTTTTACCCTTATCAATTTAGATTATCGCCATGTATACTAGTTTTCTCCTTAAGCATGGAAATTTATTTTTACTATTTACACAATTAATTCTGTTAAAAAATTATGTTATAAATATTAGTTAATAAAATTTATTAATTTAAATAATATTTAATCAATTTTATCAAATTAAATTCATATAATTTATTGATTTTAATTGAAACATAAACCCATATACGAGATAAAAATTCATGATTTCAAGAAGTCTATTTCTCATTATAAATATTATTGTATATCAACAATTTGATTATTATTAATTATTTTATGAATATAAATTAATAATTAATGATATATCATATATAAATATAATTTAAATTATTCCATAATTGGGGTTGTTTTGAATAATTTATAAATAGGTACATTATACACATGGAAACATTTTTCTGAGAAATACAGTATTATAAATAAAGAAAAACTTATAGTAAAATTCAATATGATGCTTATTAAATAAAAATTATTCCTTAAAATAAAAATATATAATATAAATTTTACATTAAATCAATTTCAAAACAATATGGTAATTTTAAATTTGCATAATTTATTAACAAGAAATGTCATTTTTACAAAAAATTATATTTTTCACTATTCACTAAAAAAGCAATATTTTTTTAATAATCCAGAAATATCACCAATGTATATTTTGATATACCAATTAAAAATTTATTTTCATTTTACAAAAAAAACATATTCAAAATGCTCATAATATTAATTATAATATTTTTTCATTTAAAAGAATAACATTATTTTTGAGTAAAATCTATTTTTGTAGAATAAAATTGCTTTACTAAAAATTGATTGGCTATATGATAAATATTTATCAATAATTTTTTTTATTAAAAACTTTTTAATATTTTCATATTTACTAATGTAGTAAATACTATTCATACACACAAACTTAATAGCTTTTTTATAATGCTTATATATTTTTTGGGTCGTATAAGCTCAGTGTTTCCTCTTAAATACAATATCAAGAATGTATACCTTTTCTAATACCATGGGGTGTTAAAATTAATGGTAGTGATATTGGAATATATTTTTCTATGTGTAATAACCTTGAAAAGTGATGGTCTTGTATATATCATCCATCATTCTGGTGTATGGTATATGTTCCTTTACTGCGCACCTAGTTTGACACTCACGGGGAATTATTTGAGTTAATACATATTTTCATTGTTAAACAATAAGAATGATTTGAATAAAAGGATATCATGTATGATCCCAGTTAACCCCATGGTTTAATATTTCAAAAATATGATTTCCTAAATTTTACATCTTACAAATGATTATATATGATTGATAAATCTGATTAAGGATTCCTGATGACCATGGTAACCATTTTGGTTTTACTAATGGATTAGAGATATAATGTTAATGTTCAAGTGGATATTGGTATGCTCAAATATTGAAGTACCAATGTTGAGATTATTTATATTATTTTCATTATGATGTTACAAGTGTATAAGAATACTAATTCAGAACCTCAATGAATATATACATAATTATACTTCAAAAACCAAATGGAATGATGACCACATCTCATTTCTAAGATTCATCTCCAGTTCAATATTATTAAAATTTGAATCCTAAAAATATAGTTATTCTCCATATATATTAATTTTATGTTATCATAGGTATGTATTTTATTTTTTCACAAAAATTCCACATTAATTTTTGAGAAATAGAACTCACATTTTATATTCTTATAAAACCTATGATCTTATAACTGTGAAATGATAAATATGAACATCCAATGAAAATCACATCAATTTTATTGGTTTTAATTACCAATAAAAATGGTTCATATCATTGATGGTTACAGTGAAACTCAACATCAATGACAAAACAACTGATTGGGGTTTTTATGGTGTCTTCCTAGAAATGATTCATAGATATCCACTGAATCATGATGTTGAGTTCTCAAATTGAACTCATACGTGGTTCTAAACAAATTTTAAAGACTTTATATAGAATTTAATTATAATAGAAACTCTAGGGGAATAATTATTAGGGATTCATTTGACTATGTTTATGACAATGGGGACCACTTATTCTTTATTAAGAGGAAGGATTAATTTATGAGACTCTATATTGATTATCATCAACTAAACAATATATGTTTCATTAAAATACCTTGATTCCCATATCGGTAAATTTTTTGATCAATTACATAGAGATTAATACTTATCGTAGACTGACCATTATTGAGAGAAATAAAATTTGAGTGTCTTGAAGGCGGATATACCCAATAAAATAATCCTTACAATGTAAGAACATGATTAATTTATAGTTAATCCATTTAGTCTTATTAATTCCAGCTCTATCATCTTAGATTTAATTAATATAGTATTTATATATTACATGGATGAGTTCATGGTATTCTTTATTAATAACTTTATTATTCATTCAATGTTTGAGAAATGAATAAAGATCCCTTGGGAATTGTTCTTATTACCCTAGGGAGGAGAAATTGATTGAAAATATTATAAATTTAGAAAATTGGATTAGAAAAACTCCTTTTTTGAGTCATGTAATCTTAGGATAAGGAATATAAGTGGATCCAACAATGATAAAATTTATTGAATAGTTCACTAGACCAACATTTGTGACTATGATATGATGTTTTCTTGGCTTGGTATGATATTTTCAACACAATAAGGAGTATTTATCATGAATACAAAATTCAATGACCATGTAAACTAAAAGGGGGAAATATTCTTTTGGAATTATGGTTGTGAGAAAAATTTAAAAGGAATAAAGATAAGTTTATTCAAAGAAAATCAAAGCATAAATTAGCCTACAGTGGGGTATATTTGTTGATCCATAGTGATGCATATATGAAGGAACCTATTTGTGTGGCAATGAATAATAATATGGTTATATCCTATGCCATATGAATGTTAATGTTTCATGACTAAAATTACCAAACGCATGGTTTGAGGTCAGCTAGAGTATTTATTTTTATTAAATATATTGAGTAATTATCTTTATAGGTGATGGTGTGATATATATAATGATCACAAAAATTTAATGTATATATTCATTGAAAAAGAGATGAATACCTAACAAAAAGCATGGTTTGTTTTGATTAATGAATAAAAATTCACAATACACTACCACCCTATGAAAGAAAATTAGGTGGATGATCGTTTGAGTTCCAATTTCCATGCAAGATTATCTTTAATGGGGATTACAAAAAACCGGTTATTTATTGATCAATGAAGGAAGTATCTTTAAATCCAAAATAAAGGGAAAAAACATATCTTTCTCAAAATATTTTTCAACAATCTATCCATATGTGTATTAAAGAGGTGAATAAAGATGATGTGAAACAATATTGGAAAGTGAAAAATGTGTCTATGAATAACATTAATATTCATGGAATCATAAGGATCATGAATTTTGTATGTGTTCCATAAATACAATATTTAAATGTTGAGTCTTTAGATGAGCCCCATACTCCATTATTATCTATTCATCAAGGGATTAAAATTATTTATATGGATATGAAATATTATATTAGTTGGGATAATATGTAGAGAGATATATTAGAGTTTGTATATTTATTCTTAGTATGCCCATGTGTATGGGCTGAGAGAAAAATGTGAAAATAAATTATTCATCAATTACCCATTCTATATTGGAAAGGGGAATATATCATAATCTGGGATAATATTAGACACGCAAAACCATATATATACTATAATTTTATTTGGGATGTATTTAATCACTATACAAATTCATCACACTTCACTTACATTATAGAATTATTATATTTTGATCATTTATCCAAGACATTAATTAAATAATCCATAAGGCAACATATATCACCACACTCGATGTTTTTTAAAAATTTGTAGTATAAATTGGCCTCCCAATTCATGCCCCAATGGAATTTATTAAAATAAATAGAAACAATATAAAAACGAGGTGTATATTACTTACACTAATAGGTGATTGAGGGAATTAAAAACTAGGATTTTAGGAAAAACAATCTAAAGTTTATATTGCAAAAGACATGTTCAAGAAGTATTTTCCAAAAATAGAGACAACCTCCATGTAGGGAAATGGTGGAACGCATGGCTTGAATAATTATCCCTTAATTGAATCTAGATGTGACTATAGTGGGAGAAATCTAATGATATATTATCTTTTATCCTTGCACACTCTTAATATTGTACTACAAACTCAGTTTGGAAAACCGAGTACAACATGAACCAAGATCCCTCCACCAATTATCCTCATTGATACTTTTTCCATTGCATGAACCAGCAAGCTGATTTTAAATGTATGACAACCATTCATGATCTACAGGATATGTTGAGATAATTTTCAATGGATATAAATGGTGGTTGGTATCAACACCATACTCTAGTTTAGTTTTTATACAATGATTTTATTCAATCAAGAATTCAAGTGGATCCTTAAGAATCCGAAAATAGAATGAATTTTATAACTCCAATGTGGTGGCATGATGTCAGATCAATAATGCTATTGGGACATTATATAAATGAGGAAATAATGGAAAAATTTAATTCCAATAAACATCCAATAAAAGAATAATAGAATTGATAATAGAAGATATTCTGTAATTCAATAGAGAAATATGGATTGTGAATATGATGAAAGGGTATTTCTAGAAATTTCTAAATTGAATAATTTAAAGAGATTTAGTAATAAAAAAATGATCATGTTTTATATTAGTCATATCAATATTTTTTATTGATTGTTGATGGTAACTAATCAATTGGTGCATCTATTGAATCTCTCTCTTGTTCATGATCTATTCAATGAATTTATCCTAAGGAAATACATAACATTTCCATCACATGTAATGAAATTATAGGTCATACACCTTGATAATTATCTTACCTATAATGAAAACTAGTCGAAATCTTTGATAATAGAGATAATGTTCTAAAAAAATTCTACACACTTTGTTAAGGTTACCTAGGGAAATCAAAATTTCAAAGAAGCAACATGGGTACACACAGCTAAAATGAAATAGAGATATCCTAATTTTTTATCCCAAAGGGATGGAATTTCAAGGGAGAAATTAATTTTAGGGAGTAAAATATAACACCTTGATATTTATTTATATTTTTCATTTTAAATAAATTTAATATCTTTTCTATATTTTGATACATACAACACCTAGTTTAAATGAATTATGATATAATATTTATATATTATTTAAAATTTCAATTATCATCATGTTGTTGGATTGGTGTGTATTAATATGAGTAACTAAATTATTAATAATTTCGTATCTCTTCAAGTTTAAAAATTATTTATTTTTTTCAATTTATTTGAAATGAAAATTAAAAAATTAAATTAAAAGAAATGTTTTTATTTTTTAAAAATCAATTTAATGTAGGAAATTAATTTTCATTACATTATATATAATATAAATCACTATAAATTAATTATTTTAATAAAATTTGTCTCTTATATATTCAATAAAATGGTTTAACATTTATATAAAATTCATTCTATACATGAGATATGAATATATATCTAATTTCATACATAAGATCAATTTTCATAACTAATGGGGTTTATCATATTTGGAAGACTTATTTTAATATATATTTATAAAAATTATAGAAATTTAATAATTAAAATTTTATTCTACAGTAGGAATCATGAGGATAGTATTTTTTAAATATTTTACTTTTATTTTGGGTCATTTTTAATAGTTAACTTGGTATTTTTCCCTCCTATGTAAGGAAAAAATGGGTAAAATATTGTTAAGGCAATGGAAAATGGATTTTAAATTTATCTAAATCATGTATTTATCCTAGTTCATATGTTTTTATTTCCCATATCCATCCAAGGGTTCAATATATATTCATTCAATCAAATTCTTCTTTGATTCTGACTATTAAATTAATTTAATAATATTATAAATAGAAAGTTCCACTCTCTTGAATTTATACCTATAATAGTTTTATATAGATAAAAGTAGATGAAGTTTTATTAGAAATACTTATTTCAAATATTAAATAATTTTATTTTGAATATAATTTGATTTTAATTTTTAATGATTAAATAGATACACTAAATTGATATGTAATGTCAAAAAATAATTTATTAAATTAATAAAAAAATAAATGATATGATTTTAAAAATATGAAAATTAATAATATTTAGTTATATTATTATTTTAAAGGAATATTGTAAGAAAATTTAATATTTTATAGATGTTTGAAATATTTTTATTAAAATAAAATTAGTCTTGTGATTTATTTAAAATTAATATATGATGGATTGTATCAAAAATGAAAGTAATGATATTTTATGAAAATAAATTTCTATTAAATTACATAAAAATCATAAAAAAAATAAAAAAGGCCATGTTGGATATGTTATGGTCTATAATGACTTCCCTTGTCCATTTAAGATCTAATTTTAACCTTGTAATTTAAATTATGTGCCTCTAATGTTGACTTTTTTTTGCAGTGGTTAAGGATACAATTCATTAACCAAGTGGTTAATTACAGATATAAATTTAAAAAAGACACTAAAACAGTTATAAATTTAATTTGTTAATGATATTAATTCCTTATATAATTTTTTATAGAATCTATGTCAATTTGTGCCCATTTTTCCTGAAAATGAATTGATTACATTTTAATATTTTCTATAATTTCTAATATTTCCCTCTTGTTACTTATTAAAGGAAAGAATTTCTACTATATTCTTAACACATAATGATCCTTCTACCTTAGACAAGGAATACCATAATACTTTCATATATTCCTTAAAAAATTCAGAGAGGTAATGATATATCCATGAGATCATCCCTTCAAGGATGAAGGTGTAACCCAAAAGAAGATTCTCAATGAAGAGTTTGTTAAATAACATTTAAAGCATCTCATACTAGAGGTAAGGGATTTCTAATACAATATCCTTGTTTATACATTATATTTTTGAATAAGTTTATGATGATGATATTTTATCAACAATATCTAATGATTCTCATATATTTTCTTATCCTTTAGTTATTTTTTTATAATTCATGATTTAAATTCATTTTCTATTGTTTATGTACTATGTATACTAGAAGAAAATTTTTCATAAAAATTTACTTTATTTATCTCTTCAGTAAAAAAAATTTTAGATTTATTTTCTATGTATTATATATATATTTATCAAGAATATTTTTATTATTCTCATCTAATTTTTTAAAATAATTTTCACCAATTTTTAGTTTTTTAAAAATTATTTAATATAAATATTATATTCATTTACTGAATGAATTATATTTAAATTTTTAAGAAATATATTAATAAAATATTTCATCTAATATAAATTCCATGAAAAGAACAACAAACCATGTTGACCATAAATTTCATCGACCTAGTTTTACATGTTTCTATTTATTTTTTCAAGGAAAATTATATCCAAAATAATTTGAGAATTTTTCGATTTAAATGATGATATTTAAAAAGAAAAAGGGTATTTAAAACATGGAATATATAAGTGAACTTTTAATTTAAATTTAACTTTTTGAGGATATATTTGAGGCTAATTATGCATTATATGGGATATGGTGAAATGATATAAATTTTATTCTTTCTCTATATGGTTAATGGTTATGATGATAAAATTTTAATGACATTCATTTTATTTTCCATGTGTTTTGTTATAGAAAAAATATTTTTATGATCTTATCTAATACATATTAGTGTATTTAATATTATGTTATAGGTGGGACTGTAATTATGTATCCCTCAAACTAATTGGTTAATGATTATATTTCTATGATCTCAAAAGGGATAGAAGAGGTTATCATAATCACATAACAAGAGCGTACATGGGAGGTTATCCCATTCATGAATTAATATGGTACACTATAGGTCATCCAAATCCTGAAATAGATACGTATGTGTTTATATAATGACTAACATGTTTTGAATTTCCTAATGGGTAGCCATGGTATAATATTTCTATTATTATAATGATTCTAAACATTATGACACAATTTTATGAAATGGTCATTTTCTAATCAAATATATTCACGGATCATATTTATTGATTTATTTATGATTTTTGTCTTATTAGTTACTAATATTTATAAAATGATTCATTTTTATGATCTATGATATATAGGGTATGATTTTTTGGTGTTAAAATCATGTTCTCATACCCTTCTGTTCATTTTATTCTTAACTAATCAATATTGACTCCCTTGTTTACCTATACGGAGAACTTAAACTAACAATTTCATGTGTTTCCTTTCCCCATGTTAGGAATAAAGGTATTACATAAAACATGTATAAAAAGTGTGCTAGTAATCAACAACTATTTGAGATATAATGTTGATATTATATTAATAATATGTCTATGAGTATATGTTCCCAGAGGAACAAGGCCTATATGATTATAGTGTTGATCTTAATGTAATATATTGAATAATCATATAATAAGATGTTATATATTTATAAAAAATGGTCGGTAGCACTATGGAAATGTTTATACATATTTAAAGGCTACATAGAGGATTTATCACAAGAATAATAGTACACAGGTCGATTTATCCCATGCTAACGAGGTACACTGGATGATTTATCTCATGCCAATGGGTACATGGGAGGATTTATCCCTATCCAATGTGCATTCCAGAGTATTTTTTACAATCCAAAGGTTATACATATAGATACCCAATTATTTTACTTTTAAAACATTGAAATATTTCTCTAAATATTTTCATAGGTAGTAACTAATATGACATGGGATTTCAAAGCATGGTTGGACTAAAATAAATTTTATAAAAAAAATAAACATATTTAATATCACAAGCACATTATTCTTAAAGGCTATGAGATAAATTAAGAAGGGAATCACGGATGAAATATTTGATACCATGGTTGAGTTTGTAATGTATTTTTTACCCTAGGGGTTATATAAAATGGTTCGGTTCGGGGTGTTTAGACTCATCTCCTATTGGTAGAAGGTTCAGTGAAATGATGAATTAATATATTAATTGATCATTTCTTTCTAACACAGTTAAACTTTCAAATTGAATATTTCCATGGAATATTTTCCATGATTAGCAGTATAGACCATATGAGGATTCTAGAGTAACATATTCCTTTGTTATTGGTTAATTGCATCCAACAATGATGAAACTTTGGATCAAAATAGACCAGGATGCATCAAACACAATTATTTCCTTCAAATCATTAGAAGGGGCATTATTCTATGAATAATGATAAAATATCCATATAGGACATTACATTTTTGTTATTTCTGCCTTTTTTATTAAATGGTTTCATTTGATCAATCCCTTCTATCGATATATGCCAACTGTGGATTGGGCATTCACCCATGTATTGAAATCTAAATATATTTATTCAATGATTTCTAACTTTATGTATCCTTTACTGATATTTGTACTTGAAAACATAGAAACGATCAATTAAACTCTTTTTCTTGTGCCTTTACCCATCTTTTTCATCATGTGAATCATTTTTGACCCCTCAGTCCTATTTTGACCTTTCCGAGTCGTACTGAGCCCAATCGGACCCCAGAAATCAAAGAGATTTCAGGAAAAAAGGGAGTATCAATAAATTAGTCATAGATATTTGAATTTTTTGATGTGGAGATAGTCATTTTTAAGACAAGTGATCAAATAATATTTTAATAAATGTGATTTGTCAGGTGGGACAACTGACTGACCTCTAACAAATGAACAAAGATTGATTTTCCAGGAACAATGGATGAAAACTATGATTTTTTCCCAGATACTATATTTCGGGTTCATACTGAGGCATTAATAAAGTTAAAGGTTGTATATGAATCTTGGATTATGTATCAGGATTTATTTGAAGAAAACTAAAACATTCTATATATAATTGTGAACACACACAGTGTAATACTTTAGAGTTCATGCCTATGGTTCTGGGAAAAGATTAGGATTACATAGTGTGTAACCCTCTAATGATCCATGTACCACATCCCCAGTTGTGAAATTCATATGGAGGATAACACAAGAATAAATTAGCGTGGGATTACATGGATGTGTACCCATGTACATAGAAATTAGGTTACTTACATCGTCATGGAAAGAAAGAAGCAGCTCGGTCCTATATGACGTGGAAAAATCATCTAGTCCACCTTCATAGCTTGAACTGTTACATAGATTAGGAGTTCTGTACACTCCCATGGAAATAGTTAGGTGGTGGAGTGGGTTGAAACAAAATTTGTGTCCCCTAAAATTTCATGTAACCCTTGATATCCTTTTATTAAACATCAATCATTTTTAGAACCTTCAATTGAACTCATATATTTGGCTCTGAGTAGCCTATCATGAGTGTCATTCCAATTTTAAAGAAATGGTTCCCTCTATTTTGGATTTATATATATGATGTGAATTTTTTTTTTCCTGAAACCTGTTTAGGAAATCCCCAAAAAAAAGTAGTGATAAAATAGAATCATCAGGACCTTTCTGAGTAGTACCCTCCATAAGGGTTTGAAAATAGAGTTCCCCAATGACCTTTCTTAGGGGTACCCTCTAGTAGGGCTAGGAAGAAGATTTCCTCAATGACTTTTATGAGTGGAACCCTACATTAGAGATGGGAGGTGGAGTTCCTCAATGACATTTGTAAGCGGTATCCTCAAACATGGAAAGTTGGTGGTGTTCCTCAACACTCTCTGATTTTTAAGCTCCAACTGGTTTGGGGAGTTGAGTTCCTCGATGAAATTTCTGATTTTGTACTCTACAGTATATCTGGGTGGTGGATTTCCTCAATGGCCATTCATGGTGGTAAACTACAATTGGGATGTGTAGTGAAGTTCCTCAATAATTTATGCATGGTATCCTTCTATAGGTATGGTATATAGAGATCCTCTATGATAACAACATTATCCTTCTAGTACATATGGGTAGTGAATTCCTCAATAGTTACTATAGTGTGACTACCATCAGCATTGGAGTGGGTTCCCTAATGATACTTTTTGAGTGGTAGCCTCTAGTAGAGCTGGATAATGGTGCTCATCTATTGTTGTTTGTGGGACCCTCTAATTATTCAATTTAATGGGTTCCCTACCTACAGTTTGTGACCCCTTCGAATTTATTGCACATTGATAATGAGTAGATTCTCTTGGACGATTACATAGGATAAGATATCTGAGATACTAGTCATCCTTAATGGGGTTTTTTGAACTATTTCATACTCTTATTTTTTTGGATGTGATATAAACATGATATCCACTAACTAGCTAGTTTGGGATTCATTTGACTAAGCACATATATTCTTTTGTATATGTCCCATGAATTCAGTTACACTACATCCATGATAAGTGAAGTAGTGCGGGGTATGCCAAATGATTTTTGTGTAAATCATCACATGGAGGGATTATTATGAACACATACTATAGGTGGTTAAAATTCAAAGTGTAGATTAACTAGTCAATTTTTTGAGCCGCTGTTTCAGGGATGAGGTTACTCTCACTATTGGTTTGGGTTGAGCTGTTCTCTTGGACTGTGTCCTCTATCTACTAACATTCTATTTCTATTATATATCTTACTACTCCCCATTCATATTTCATGGGGTCTTACTTATTTTTTATATACTCACCCCTCTAGAAGATTTTCCCACACATCTCACATATTATGATGAAAATGGATAGGTCATCGGTGACATCAAAGGAGCTTTGGGAAAAAAGGAAAATTGGACCACGTAGTGTGCTCGCAACTCAGGTTCTATGAGTTGGGCTATATTAGTAGTTTACTTTTCTAGTTTAGAAATTTTGTGACATATTTCTGTTTGGGAATGTATCTTCCCCTTTACTTTTCAATTTTCATTATCATACTTGTGTATACCTTAGAGATTATTAATTCTTGGTTTACATTCAAGATTGTTTTTTCTTTTCACTCTTTGCATCTATACTTTTTCATCGAGTATGATGTGTGTGTGTGTGTACACAGGTACATAAGAAAAGGCATTTTGATGTTAGATATTAGTTTGGAACTGGTCTCAACCATCTGTCCAATGAAGGTAGGCTTGGTTTTATTACGGTCGAGCCTCATATTGGGTTGGGATCTAAATGATTTGTATTAGATGTGGTTCAGTTCTTGGGACACATTTCATACTCCTTAAAGGGATATGGTTGGGTTTATGGAAACAACATCATTGTGTCTCAAGTGAGGCCCTTAGTCTAGTGAATTGAGTGATTGCATGCTCATCTGATGTATTAATTCCCCCATACCTTCACCAAAATTATTTTGACGCGAAATAATAAGACATTAGATGTTGGGATAAATAGTACACTCATCATATTAGATTGAGTCATTGGTTGATCGTCATGATTCAACTCCACATTTGTCTATAAATATATAAAAATTCTCATCTAACAATTTTACATTTTTATAAAAACCAAGATTCCTCTTTGAGGAAATATATCAAAGATGTTTGTTTGTGATCATGAAAATAAATTCTTGAGTCAGGAGGCATTAGTTAAGGGTCTATAACACAACACCATTACTATAGGAGGGAAGGTAGTAACCATTACACATCTCAAGAAGAATATTTTTTAGGTAGATAAGGCTGAGGATGTTCACATTCTTAGTGATCTCCACAAGTTCCATCACCAAAAGACACTAAAGTTCTTTGACAAGACAGATCATGCTGCTGCAGATGATTGGCTAGAGTCAGTGGTCCGAATATTTAGGCTTGTTCAGACATAGATGGGTTAGGTGGTTTCACTGGATGCTTGCCTCTTCCATGGAGCATTTGGCAGTTAGTGGAGATACATTTTACAAATGAATGATGAGTTGAAAATATCATTTACTCACTTCCACAATTGTTTTATGAGGACTATAACCCATCATTCTTCCACTAATTTCATATTAGGATGATTTTGTAGCATCAGTGGGGAGGGATTATGGTGGCTGAGTACATGATGAGGTTTACAAACCTTACCTGGTACTATCATTAAATGATCTTCAATGGATAATTCCTAGAACATATGTTTGAGTGTGGCTCTATTTAGAGATCCATGCCATCGTAGGACCCTTTTGAATATTCACCTCTATAGGGTTAGTGATGCAAGAACTGGAGAAAGAGGGATTTATTTCAAAGGGATACCATGTAGGTGCAGCTAGTAGTGGGTGTCAAAGAGTTGAATTGCCTGTAATATTTAGTAGAAACCTGTCGGCGAGACCTCAACAGATGAAAACCATTGACGATATGGCTCAAAAATGTGATCATATTGTACCCAAGAAACACAACGCATTATGGAATCCCAAAGAGGGATGTGATTTTCTTATGATTGGAAATTTCATATGGCACATTTCTACCCACCAGATAGGTCGAGGAGCGCAAGAAGGTAGCTGATAGACCGCCAAATTATAGGCAGCACCACGATAAGGGATGTCCAAGGTAAGGAAATGGTTCCCCCTTGAGATGGAGGTGGAAGAGTATCTGGAAAATATATATTTGGTTGATGATGTTATGAGATCCACCATAAGGCTTCTAATGTTATACTCTATGAGCTAGCCTTCGGTGTCACAGACAACTAAATTCTTAGGAGTCTTATAATCCCAAAGCACATTAGGTGATTGGAGGTATGATCATTATTATCCATATCATTATTTATTCATCTCCTTGATATGATTGGAGGCTTGTGTTACAGTCATTCCATCATCTATATACTCCGAGTGAGAGTTCTGGAGCAATCAATTGAGGTGTTATCCAACCATCTTCATCATTAGGTGACTTCATGGAATACTTCTTATGTATATTTTATCTACTGGTGGTGAGAGCTATCACATTTTGAATGGAGGTTCATGTGTGACCTTTTGGTAATTACAATGAAACCCTTTTATGTAATATTCAGAATGAATTGGTTTTACACCGTCCCATCCGAAATTAGTTTTCACCGCATATAAGTAAATTTCCTAAGTAGTGATGGGATTATATTATCCCACTCTAGATATATAGATCTCAAAGTTGGAAAAGATGATTTTTTGAGAACGAGGCTTTTTCCCATAACCCATTAGTAATCAACTATAACCATTAGTGCAGTAGGATATTCAGGCTTCTGGTTTTCTTCATTTATATAGGATTATCTAAAAATATTTCACAAGGATGTTATGTGACTACCACTAGGGTATGAGATGTATTTTTTCATTGACTTGTTTCATGATACCAATCTGATATCTTCTGTACAATATAATATGGCCTCTACCGAGATCTGAGAGATGTAGTTATAGTTAGAGGAACATCGAGAGAAGGGTTTCATTAGACCCAGTTTGTCCCTCTAGACATATCCAGTGTAGTTTTTGAAAATGGTAGACGAGATATAACATATTTTTGGGGATTACTATCACATAAATTAGTTTATAATAAAGAAAAGGCACCCATTTTCAAACATTGACATCAACTTTGAATAGTCATGAGGTGTAAGATGATTCCCGATGATCGAAATTATGTCCATGTACAACTCTTTCTGGATTCGGTTTGATGATATTCCAAATTTTAATATTTGGTGTTTATATGGACTCTATGTGTTTTGAAATATTCTTTTTGGGGTGAAAATTTACCCATCCTTGTTTATGGATTTGATGAAATGGGTTTTCTAGAAACAGTTGGACCAGTATATTGTTTTATTTATCAATGACATAGTTGTATATGATATATTAATGGGGGAGTAAGAAAAACAATTGATGACATTCTAGGTTTTATATTAGAGAATTAGATTTATGGGAAGCTCCCAAAGTACTAGTTCTGTATAACTGATGTTCACATTGTGGGGAATGTCATTTTGTAGCTTGGTTTATAGATTAACCTAGTGAACAATGATGCACTTTTTCTAGGAATTAATCCAAGAGCATGTTAGTGGGTTGGAGTGTTTTGCGTTTGGTGTGGTACTAAAGGAGGATTTTGGAAGACAATTACCAGAGTTACATCCCCCATAACCTCTCTAATATGAAAAAGGATGATTTTTTTGTCTAATCATTAACAAAAGTCCTTTGATGAGTTGAGGATGAGGATGATGAGTTCTCTAGTGATGAGACTATTAGAGGAAGTCATGGGGTAGATAGTGTGTTGTGATGCCTTAGCAGATTGGATAGGATCGTTGTTGATGTAGTGGCTGGTAGTTATCACACATGGGTCGAGGTACTTGAGGCCTTCCAAGTATAACTACACAAATCAAAAATTAGAGTTGAATAGTTCAGTCTTTTCAAAGATGTTGTTGAGAAATTTTATTCTAGGAGATCTCTTTTTGGTTTACTCAAACCATCCAAGTCTCATTTATGTCTTTACGTAGAGTTACATGAACATGACGCGGAGGAGATATTTGTAGTTCATATAAGGATATGACGTATATATAGTATATATTCTTTGGAAGGTAAACATAGTAGAATATTTCCATAGTAGGAAGTCCTAAGATCGTTCGGTGTAGGAGACTTCAGACTAGTCTGCTTCCCTATTGCTTACAATGACAGATAAGGATGGATCAAATGTTCTGTAGTCGAGGGTGTTTACTCTTACACTTATTGATCATGTGAGAGAGTCAAAACTTTTATTCATCCACTATGAGGTGTTACATGAGTAGATATCCTCAGAATACTCACTAGATAGATATTCTAATGGATGGTATCACACATTTTTTTTCAGGGATGTAAAGAAGTTTCAGTAACGATATTGAATGTGGTGATGTGAGAGTGCCACATTATTCTCCTAGGACTACATCCTTTCATGGGGGAATATGTAAATAGACCATCAATAGTAGTTTTTGTGGTATAACTGAGACCTCACATGACATCATGTGAAGGGGGAGAACCACGTTTTGGAAGGTTTCTTGGATCCCCTTAAGATACCAAATGGGATATGGGGCAATATATCCATAGAAATTATTATAGTGTATACCTTCACATAGAAGGACCATGAATCCTTGTAGTTGATATTTTACTGACTTAGGATGTAGGATCACATACTAACTATCATGGAGTATAGTTATATGGAGTGATTGTTGAAATTTTAGTTATAAGAGATTATTCACCTTTATGGGGTTCCCATGACGATTGTCTTTGATCGTGTTGCATGGTTTACATCAAGATTGTTTACTGTCCTAGAGGATGCATTCAAGAGACAAATAAGGATGATTAAAACTTTTCACACCAGTTCGATGAGAAAACTGAACATAATATCTAGGTGTTGGAGGATTTTATTACGTATTTCATGTTATTCTTAATCCAAGCTTGGATTACCAAATTCCCTTTCAATATTTTTTATAAAAAAATATCTCCCACAATACTATCTACATTACACATTCTGAAACCACGTAAAATAGACTATACAGGTACCCTTGTGCAGGAAAGAGATATGCGAGACATCACTTGTATTTCCAAATAATGAGAAGGTGTTGATGGAGAATGTACATACCCTCTGGGAGTGGATGAGGACATCCCAAAGTAGATATAAATATTATGTAGATCACCATCATAGGACCTATGATTTTTTAGGGATACCATTATATTCTATGTGTCTCCCCTTGATGAGGATTGTAGAGGTTCTTAATGGTTGGAAAGCTATCGTTGAGGTTCATTAAAAAATTCTAGATCATGATGTGGGTTGGATAGGTTTCTAACTTCCTTTCCCTACCCCACCACCCCAAATTATGTTGGTGCATGATGTCTTCCACATGGTGTTGTTATTGGGTTACATGCATGATCTCATTGAAAATGTTGAATACTTTGAGATGGACATCGATAATAGATCCAAAATTTTAGAGCACTAGGTGGAAATTATTTCTTGATATAAGAGAAGCATTAATGGATAGATCATCTCTTTCAATCAACTGTATTTGTAGTATATGAACATTTATGAGAGTTTATGGGAGTGGGAGGTAAAATAGAAAGCATGGTATCAAATGTATTTTATTCTATTTTGGATTTTTATGGATAAAAATTGTAAAATATTGAATGATGTTGAATCACTTATTTCAATTTATGGCGTTGAAATTTTTTTGTATATATTTACAGAGTTGGATGCTAAAATAGAGTTCGATTTCGAATAACTATGTTCCTAGAGTTAATTTTATAAAAAAAATTAAATATATTTTATATTTTGAATGCATGTTTCCTAAATAAAATTGGATAACTCATAAATGGTAGCTTAGAATAGATATATGATACATTATTTGAGTCTAGAAAGTGGTGTTTAACCTAGGAACTGTATAAAAAGGGTCATCATAGGGTGTTCAGACTCCTCTCTAGTTGGATGTACGTTCAGTGAAACAATTAATTATTTAATTATTTAATTTTAATGTTGTGAAATATTATATATAATATCATCATGGAAAATCCTCCCTATTAAGCCGCTTAATCCTTGGATGATTCCAGATCTCCTTCTTCCTCCTTCATTGGTGAGTAACATCCAATGATAATGAATTCCACATTGGAATAGATCAAGATGCAGTGAAATCAATGTAGTCCTTAAATTGGTGGAGGGTGAATTCTTTAAAGATGAACAATAAAATATTTAGGTAGGAATAGTCAATTTTTTGATTTATTCCCTTCATATTAAATGGGTTGAGAAGATCAATACCTTGTAGTGATCTTTACCTATTATGAATTGAGATTTCACCCATATATTGAAATATAAATTTTTTTATTCAATCATATTGGATATTGGATGCATGATTTTGACCTTGTAAAATAATATAGGGGACTTATTTCTTAATCTATTATTCATGTTCATTTCCCCCTTGTTTCCTTTGAGTTTTTCCTCGTTAAGACCGAGTAGTCGGGGTTGGACATTGTTGGGTGGTACCGAGGCTATTCGAACCCCAAAATATCAATGATTTCATGAACAAAGGGAAGATATATGAATTAAAAATAAACATATATGAATTTTTTTGATTTGGAAGGTTGTTTTGATGATTTTTGAGACAATAATTGTTTTCCTAAGGAACAGTGTTGTATGCGATGTGTGACATAACACCAATGAATGAATGAAAATATATTTATAGAGAAAAATGTACGAAAAACATTATTTTCATCTAGATACAATACTTTCTGGTTGATATAGGACCATTGATCCATAATCCAGGAAAAATAGGAATCATGGATCATGGATCGAACATTCAGTGATAAAATTGACTACATAGTGGGTATATTTACGAACACATGATGTGAAGCCCTTCATTGGAAGAATCTTGGGTTTTGGGAAATGTTAAGGATGATAAGAAGTGTATCACTCTTACATTTAATGTACCCATTCCCTATTTAGAAACCCTTATTGATGATCAGAGAAGTGGTAACCCATGGTTACACATCCATGTAACCAAGTACACACACATGTGGTCAACTACAAAGACACAAATAGAAGGACATTGTAGGGTCCTAGTTAACATGGACACATCATGTAGTCCCCCAACACAATGTGTTCTTTTTCATAGTATTGGATCTATATACCCCTATGGATATGGTTAGACGGTGGAGCGGGAACACACATTGTGTGATTCTCCTGATAGGATATGTACCCATTATCCTCTGATTCAGAAACTTTAATTTTTTGTTTCTCCTTCGTATGAACTCATATATTTTCCCATGAGTACCCTTTCCTGACCGTTTTTTCAATTAAATGTGACTGCTCCCCCCAATTTTGCTATTAAGATATGACTAGCAATGCATCAAGGAATAACTCCTAGTTAGGAATTTCGCAATTACGGAATAGATAGCACCTGATCCAAAGGACCCTTCCAAGCAGTATCATTATACAGGTCTAGACAATGAAGTTCATTGAAGACTAATAAGAGTGGTTCCCTCTAGCGGGGATAGGCAGTGGAGTTAGTAAAAAACCATTCCATGTTGTACCCTCTAGGATGGCTAGGTAGGGGATTTTATCAATGAAATTTCCAATTGATAACATCAACTATAGATGGTTAGTGGTCTTCCTCGACATCATTTTCAAGCGATAGCCTCCATCTAGGATGGGGAGTGGAATTCCTTATTTCTTTCCGAGCGGTACACTCTTACAAGGCCAAGTAACGTATTCCTATGATGATTACATAGTTTATCTATTGGTATTGATGAGAGGTTGATTCCTTGATGGTTTGTAACACCCCATGATTTCATAGGGAGTTATATCTTTAAAGTAATTCAATATCTTTTATTTCATGCAACACTGACTTGGATTTCTTTATAAGCAAGATTGAGTTTGAGAAAAACAACAATTTAATATTATAATTATTAAAATGATATATTTATAACTTAACAATACATTATAGTAATAAAAATAGTAAAAATAAAATTTAAATTTTATTTAAAATTTTGTCATATAAATAAACCATAATTATAAGAAAATGTACATGTTTCATTAAAATATAAGTACTATTTTGAAAAAGGAACTACATCTTATGTCCTTTTCCAAACAATAATAAAATTAATATTAGAGACCCCTAAAAATTGATTTTGGTATAATAGACATCATTTTTGGTTTTGGAATATCAAAATTATCTTAGGGTAAATTTTTGGTATTTTTCAAAAAACAGGGAATTTTCGATGAATAGTGAAAATACTACATAGTACATAAAGACCAAATTTTTCATTTAAAAATTTATTTTTAATTATACATTATCTTAAATTTAAAATTGATACATAATATATATATTATTCAAATATAATTCATTTGATTCATTTTATAATAATATTATATTTATAAAATTTTATTGAACATTTTAACATCTTTTACCCAACTTCTAGGCACATTTGCAAATTTGTATAAAATGTAGTTTTACCACTTTGTTCATTTGAATTTCAAAAATCCAAAAGACATGGTTTTTCATCAGTATGTAAAATTTGGTTCAATATGGTGAACATATTTTTTTTTGTGAATAGTGACATTAGCATTTTATTTACCACCGTTATATGTAAATAGGGTAATTAATGGTAGAAATAATACTATAATAATATACAATTACACAAAAAACTTTTCCTAATTCTACTGGATATGTTTTTTTCAATAAAAATCAACCATAGGGAAAAATAAGATCTTTTTTTATCCCTTTAGGTTAGATTAAGACATTTATTTTATTTTATTTAAAGAATTATTAAAAGTATTAAATTGAAATTTAAATAATTAAACTATTTTTAATATAGGGTTATACATACAAAGAAAAGATTATAAATATTAAGTAATAAGATAAAAATATTTTATACATCATGGTATTCTATTTTAATTATTAGTCACTATATATTTAAATTTATTTATGACATAATGATGATGCAGTAATTACTTTATTAATGAAGGAGTAAAATAATTGAAATTATAAATATTAAAATAAATTTATATTGATACTTTTTATGACATACAAGAATTTTCTAGGAGAATATGACATGTTAGGGTTGATTAAATGTATTTTTTTCTAAGTAATCAGGTTTTTCTGACTTTCACAAAAACCAAATACTAAATATTGTTAAAATTGACATAAATGAGTTTTTAAAAACAAATATTATTTTATTAAATTATAAAATAGTTCTAAAAATCTAAGGATCTTCCAAATGACTTATATAATTTTATATATGTAAGTAATAATCCACTTTATGTTGTCATGTAATTTTACAATAACTATATTAACCATGTAGTATAAAAATACAAGAAGATGTGGTAAAAGTTAAACTATTTAATGATTGGTTAAATCTAAAAGATCAAGATAATATGGTGACCTAAACCTGTCTAAAACATATTGTTGGAGAAGAATTAGAACCATCCCCACCTTATCCTATAATTAATTCCATTTTGATCAATTAGTGATAGAAAATAATTTTAAAATAAATTAATATTTCACGTTTTTTTAAATTGCCCCTCACCTCTCTTATAAAAGGGTACATCCCCTTCTCTTAATTTAACACCTCAAAAAGAATTTGGATTGGCCAAACCATGCTCAAATAGGCTCCAAAATATCCTAACTTCATCTTATAGGGCATAAATTGATCAGAAATCCATCTTAAGGAGCTCTTTTGTTCAAATCAAAAGGAAGAACCCGAATAAGAGGTAATTCTTTTAACACATCTTTCAAAGTTATTTTCTTCTTATACTTCCTATTTCTTTGTTGTTTGCATAATAAAATAAAAATTCAAGTACCTTCTACATCCTAACACATTATTATAAATATGGTACAACCATATTAATTATTCTATCCATTGTATTATTGATAAAGTCACCATGCATGCGTACATACGACTTCTCGTCCCCACACCATGGGGTAGTTTGTTATTCATCACTAAAATATTTGGATGGTTATAATAATGAGTATAATTGATTTAAATATTAAATATATCATGTTAAATATTCTTTTTATATAATATAACATTCAATTACATATCATTTGACCATCAATAGAATGATATTGTCACTCGTATGTACGTATAGCGTACCATCTCCACGACGTGATGAGATTTCATACCCCATCATATCCATTCAAGAATAATTTTAATTTTATGATTAAAAAATAATTTTTAAGAACATAATTTCATTCTATAAATGAATAAAATACATCCTATCCATAAATAACATGACATATATAACAAAAAATCTAAATGAAAATGAAGCAGTTAACAACTGAAACAATGATACTATTGAAATATTATTAACAAAGAAATATTAGAGGATAATATATGATACCATATTTATGAATGTGGTTAATTTATAATATATTAAAAATTATTTAACCATTATACAAGAGGTTAAACTTACCCTCTAATAAATTAATGTATAAGGTAAGGGGTTTTCATCTCTCTTTTTACTCTTGTGACATTCATGATGTATTTTCCACTATTTATTTTTGTGTGGTGTATGTACTACCCATGATTGTATTATTTGTGTAATAAATTATAATTTTTGATTATTTACATCTTACTTGTATTATCCTTCTTCCATGGGTTATATGTTTCATAAGTTACCAAATCGGTAAGGGAATTTCAAATTTCAATTTCCACTCATTGGGTTTTACGCATACATCCTTGATTATTTTACACCATAATAATGTGTTGAGTCACTATTTATATATTCATGTAGTATTTTCAATTCCATTTTGTGTGGATATACTTTTGAAACACATAATAAGTGCATTAATAGATTATCATATCATTGATTTGAACTTGTTAAGGTTATTCATAACTCAATTTATATTCATTGAGTTAAACATCCATGTCATTGGTTTTGTTTTTACAAGAATATGTGGGAATGTAATATGATTGATTTACACTAGATATCCAATCATATTTAGCATATTTATAATTTTCCCACATAATTATTTAATTTATTTATCCATAATTTAAGGATTTAGTCATTATAATGGATTTCGTCTCAATTTACATGCCATTGAGACTTATTTGTTGGTATGAACCAATTCACTTTTATATGGTGTATATACTATCCTTTGACCTATTATATCATGAATTAATTTTTATAATGATATTATAAAGTTTTGATTAATGTTATTCATCAATTATTTGTATTCAAGTGTCTCTCCTTTAATTATGAACTCTTTAACTAAAATATCATTTTTATTATTTCATTTTCTAAATATTTCTCATTAATATCCATGTTTTAGAAATGATTTTAAGGATTTGTTTTTATGGACAGAAAATTTTAAATTAAAATTCATTTCAAAATTTTCAAATTGGTATGGAACACTTTGATTCAAAAATCCCTTTTAAATGACTTCTTTGATGAATAATGTAAATTTTAAATGTTATCGAGAAAAAGGGGATATTTTTCTCAAATAGTTTTAATGGTTATTTTCGTCTATGTCAATATCTTTCATTGTATGTTATTCTTGATTGATATTGATTTAATATAATAAAATCTTTCATATTTTATTGAATGTGTTATGTATGACTATGGATATGATATTTTGATACCATTTTTGATTTTTTGTTAACGTATTGACATTTCATATGCTAGTTTTAATATGAATGTTTAGATTATGTTTCACGCTTTTCATACGAGGAATGCATTGGACACGGTAAGTGATAGGCGGGGCCTACTATATCCCCTCGATGCATTATTAGGTCTCATGAGATAAACTATTTTCTTGGTACAAGGCCTTGATAAATTTTATATTTAGGTTCTTGGCATGATCCCTTGACTTTGTGGTTAACATGTCTGACATTATGCATTCCATCATTATGAAATTAGTTATTGATGTTATATGTGATCATTCGACTAGAGAAATATCTATGTCACTCAATAAATGGAATTATTTGATTTATATTTTCCATATTATGATGAGGTTTATGTTTAAATGTCTTGTGTTTCAATTTTATTACTTTACATAAAATTTTATGGTTTTTTTAATAGCTTCTTCGATATTTTTTTATCCTTACTGAGCATCTGAACTCACCCCTTCCTTATGTTTTATTTTCCCAGGATGTTAATAAAAATATTATGATTTATATGGAGGTTTAAGCTAGAATTATAATGTAATTATCAAATAATTATCTATTTTGTTTTTTATGTTTGAAATTTCAATGAGATGTTCATGTGTGTAATATATTTTCTAGGATTTCTAAACAGACCAGTATATTAGGACTTGATTCCTTATAATCATGTCAATGTTATGTAATAATTCAGTACCTCTGGGTAACTATTTCGGCATGTTGTGTTAGGTATTAGAGTAAGTTTATTACAAACCGTAAGAACTATATTTTGAAAATATTTCTTTAGATAACATTACACAAAGATAAATTTTATAGATTATTATAGAAGAGATTCTTATAAATTTTGTAATGTAGAGATTTTGTGAGTATTCCAATAAAAAAATCCTTGTTTGGATACTAAAACTGGTCTTGGTTATGACAAAAATGTACATAACAGTGAAAAAACTAACAGGGAGTTTCAATATTGACCCAGGGTATCCTTGTACATGACAACATGTCATACTGTGCACGTGGATTGACACTCCTAGGAGATATGTTTATGATAATTCACATTTTCATTACAAATTCATTTGAAGGATTTTAATATAATATGATAATAAATAACATAGGTTTATTCTATGGTGTTTTAGATTGAAAATATGGTGTCATGATATTCATTAAATGATTTTATGAATATTGTTACTCACATAATGCTTTCTGGTTTCAGACAATGGTTGGATTCCAAGTAATTCATAGTAATATTGAACATGATGTACAAGGGGGTAAAAGTGGATGAAATGAGCAACAAAATGGAATGTTGATATCATTAAAATATATCATGTTCATACCGAATCAGTTTTCCAAAAATATGATCAACAACATATTCATTAACCAACTCCCAAACTCAAAAAAGAAAAGAATGGTAGAGAATGAGAAGAGCTCCAGCAGTGGATACCATAGGGAAAAGAAAGCTCAATTTCCATCATACATTAAATGTGGAGGTAGAAACCCATGCAAGATTCTCAATGTAACAAATAAATGCTATTATGTGTCGGAAAGAAGAACATTAAGTTAAGAATTGATGAGAACAAATGAATAGTATTATGGATGAAAATAAAAATTATCCTATGAATACATCTATAGTCATTTTCTGTAAATCTAGGGGACATGGTCATTACCCTTGTCAATGACCTATTCGATTGGATAACCAATAGGTCAAGGAATAAACTCTGTGGAATTTAATGGATGGTGAAATTTTTAAAAGTTTTATTGCTCTTTATACATGGTATTAATCTCGAAGACTTTTCTCTTGTATTTTTAACCCGACATATTTTTATGTGAAAATGATATTTGTGGATATAGTTATAAAAAACCATTTGGGTTTATATGATCCTTGAAATTGATCCAATTAGTGTTTATTACGTTTTGTGATGAAAATTCGATGTTTGAGAAAACATTTTTGGTTAAAATATGTTATGGTTATTTTATAGGAATTTATCTCTTTTTTGGAATGTTATAAAATTATATTGTTTTTGGAAAAGGACAACCCACAAACTATGTGACAACCGATCATGTCGAACAAAGCTACGAGAATCAAACCCACAACCAAATTGTGACTTGGATTTATCACTTACCACTTAACTACATGAATTCCCTAGTTAGTTTGAATAATTATTTTTATTTAAATTATTTTATGTATCAAAAGAATGTTTATTTTGGGAACTTATGATTCATAAAATGGATATCCATAGTGTAGGAAAATTATTTAATGATTAAGTGATAATTGTTATTTTGGAAGATGTCCTCTCTTTTGGGAACACTATATGCCTATGAAAAATAGAATACTATTATATTTCAATTGAGGAGTAATGGTGGATTTTTATTTTTGAATAATCTATTTTTTTATTTTGGATTTATAGATATTTAGGTCATTTTTGGAAATGATTAACCTATCATAGAGAATATGTGATTATGTTAATTACTTTTAAGTATGCAAATTTAAGAGTAGTCTATTTTACTTGGAGATAAATGTTATGATTTATCCTGGAAGACTATGTGATGAAATAAATCTAGATTTAGGGTTTCAAACATATATTGGATTGTTTTGAATAATTTTAAGGAAAATTTTTTATTTAATGATCTTTTTGGGAATTTGGGTATTGATTGTTTATTTTTAGAGATTAAGAGTTGTATTTCTTTCTTATAAATGATTCTCCTTTTTGGGGATCATTTTATCTTATACTAACCATATTGGTTTTGGTTAATGTATAACGAAAATGGAAATATACAGTTCATCTTTTTTGGATTATGTGATTCTCTATAATTTAATTCTAGCACTTCATGTGTGACCAATTCATCTTTAATAATCACCGTTTGGAGAAAAGATGAGTTTGTATATAAATTTATTAAATGATGAAACTATGTATAAAAATTAATTATATCTCCTAATGTTCTTATTAAATATCATAAATAAATTCATTAAAAATATGAAGAGGAACTTAAAAGAAAAAGGTTTTCAATTTACACATCCTACTGGGTAATCAAAGATTGTATAACCCATCAATGGTTTGTTGTTTTCTGGTAGTTAAATTTATTCTGATCATTTTTTCTATCACTATCCATCAGAACATGATGATTTTTATTCTCTTCCATATATATGTTTTCATACATGTAACCCTAGTATGGGATATCTCGAGTGACCTTTGTATTTATTTTTCTTTCTTATAAAGTGATAGTTCTATTAACTCGTTTTCGGATGTGGGACTTTCAATGAAGGTTCCAAGATCAATTTTAAAATTAAGAGGATGCAATTTCCAAAAATGGGGGAAGAATGTAACACCCCAATATTTCATAATGAGTTATATCTTTAAAGTAATTCAATAGATTATACTACAATCAACACCGAATTGCCTTGCTTTATTTGCAAGATTGAGTTAATACAAAACAAAACATTAATATTATAATTATTAAAATTATATATTTATAACTTAACAATTAATTATAGTAATAAAATGAGTAAAAAATATATTTTAAATTTCATTTGCAATTTTTTAACATAAATAAACAATATTTATAATAAAATGTATAAGATTCATTAAAATATAAGTACTATTTTGAAAAAGGAACTACTTGTTATGTCCTCTTTTGAACAATAATAAAATTAACATTAGACACTCCTAAAATTTGAATTTGGTAAAATAGACTTCATTTTCTATTTTGAAATATCAAAATTAGATTACGGTGAATGTTTGTTATTTTTCTGAAAACATTGAATTTTGGATTAATAGTGAGAAATACAACATAGTACAAAAAACCACAATTTTTTATTTAAATAAATATTTTTAATTAAAATTTCTCTTAAATTTAAAATATATACATAATAAAAATATTATTCCAATATACGATACATAAGTCATTTTATAATAAGATTATATATATATAATTTTATTGTACTTTTTAACGTCTTTTACCCACCTTCTAGGAACATTTGAAGATTTGATTAAAACATAATTTTACCGCTTCTGGGAATTAAATTTCAAAAATGAGAAATAAAAAGTTGTCATTAGAATTTAAAATGTGGTTAAATTGGTTGAAAATAAATTTTTTGTATAGTAACATTTGAATTTTATTTACCACTGTTAAAAGTAAATTGGGTTATTAAAGGTAGAAATAATTCTATAATAATATATAATTAGCCCAATACGTTTACTAATTCTTTTGAATAAGTTATTATTACCAAAATAAACCTTAGGAAAAAAATAAAATCCTTTTTATCCCTTTGGGTAAGATTAGGACATTTATTATAATTTATTAAAAGAAGAGATAAAAGTGTTAAATTCAAATTTTAATAACTAAACCATTTTTAATATAGTGTTACACATAATATAAATTCTATTGTAAATATTCAATAGAAAGAACAAATTATTTCCTACATTATTGTATTTTATTTATAATGTTTATACATTAAATAATTATGTTTACTTATGACACAATGATGATGCAGTAATTACCATATTAAGGAAACATTAATATATATTATATTATAAATATTAAAATAAATTTAAATTGATACTTTTGGTACCATAAAATAATTTTATTAGTGAGTATGACATATTAAGGTTGATTCAATGTATTTTTTATAAGTAATCATGTTTTCATGACTTTCGCAAATACCAAATACTAAATAGTGTGAAAGTTTACATAAATGAGGTTTTAAAACAAATAATATTTTATTAAATTAGAAAATAGTCCTAAAAATATACTATTCAGAAAAATTATTTATATAATGATATATATGTTATTAATAAACCACTTTAGGTTCTCTTTAATATTATAGTAACTATATAAACCATGTAGTATAAAAATACAAGAAGACATGGTAAAAGGTAAACTATTTAACGATGAGTTATATATAAAAGATAAGGTTAATATGTTGTCCAAAACATGAATAAAACCTATTTGTGGAGATTATTTATACCCATACCATCTTTATCCTTTCAATAAACACATTTTGAGCTATTATATACCTAAAAAAAGTTTATCATAAATTAATAGTTCAATCTTTTCCTAAAGTTCCCTCACTTCTCTTATAAAAGGGTACACCCCCTTCTCTTAATTTCACACATAACAAGACATTGACTCATCAAAACCCTACTAAAATATCCTACCAAATACCCAAACATCATCCTATAGGCCTTACTTTGACTTGAAATCCATCCAAAGAATCCGTTTTATTCAAATCAAAAGGAAGCACCTGAAAAAGAGCTAATTATTTGATCACCTCTTTCAATGTTCTTTTCTTCTTCTACTTACTCTTTATTTATTGTTTCCATACTAAAATTAAAAAAACCCAGTAACTTCTATATAATGAGGTATTATTATAAATATGGTACAACCATATTCATTATTCTATCCATCCAATGAATGATAAAGTCACCATGCGTGCATACGTACAGCGTACCGTCTCCATGTTGTGGTGTAGTGTGTTATTCAACACTACATTATTTGGATGGGTATAATAATGAGTATAATTGATTTGAATAGTAAATATAACCTGTTAATGATTCTGTTTATATAATATACCATCCTATTACATACTATTTCACCATTAATAATATGATATTGTCACATGTGCGTATGTGCAGCTTACCGTCTCTACAATGTGATGAGATTTCATCCCCCATCGTAAATATTAATGAATAATTTTCCGTTGATGATTAAAAAAATAATGTCTAAGAACATAATATAATTCTGGATATGAATAAAATACATCATATCCATCACAAACCTGACTTACTTAACAAAACATATAAATAAAAAACGAATCAGTTAACATCCGAAACAATATTACTACTGAAAGATTATTTACAATGAAATATTAGAGGATCCCATATGATATCATATTTATGTATATGGTTCATTTATAATTTAATAACAATAATATAACCATTATAAAGGAGGTTAAACTTAACCTCGACTAAAGAAATGTATAAGGTAAGGGGTTTTCATCTCAGTTTTTATTCCTGTGAAATTCATGCTATATTTTACACTATTTTGATTTGTATGGTGTATGCAAAGCCCATGATTTAATTATTTGTGTAATATAAATTAATTTATGGTTATTTACATCATAATTTTAAGATCCCTCTTCCATGGGGTGTATGTTTCGTAGGTTACCAAATTGGTAAGTGAATTTCAATTTTCAATTTTCTCCCATTGGGTTTTACGCATACTTCATTGATTATTTTAGACCTAAATTATGTGTGGAATCACTATTTATTTAATTATGTAGTAATTAGAACTCCCTTTTATGTTGAGATACTTTTGATACATAGAAAAATTGTATTATAAAATTCTCAAGTTATTGATATGAACTTGTTAAGGGTAATCTTAACTCAACTTCCATTCATTGAGTTAAACATCCAAGTCATTAGTTTGGTTTTCAAAAGAATATGTTTGAATGTACTATAATTTATTTACACTAAATATCCAATAATATTGAGTGTATTTATATTATTTAAACATAATAATGACAGTTATTTATCCTAAATCTAAGAATACGATCTTCATAATGGTTTTTGTCTCAATTTACATTCCATTGAGACTTCTTTGTTGTCATTCACCAATTCCCTTTTATATGGTGTATATACATTCTTTTGACATATTATATAATGAATACATTATTCTAATGTTATTATAAAGATTTTACTTATGTTATTCCTCGGTTATTTGTATTTATGTTTCTCTCATTTGGTTAGGAACTCTTTAACAGAAACATCGTTTTTACGATTCATTCTTCAAAATCTTTCTCATTAATGTCCATGTTTTAAAAATGGTTTTAAGGATTTATTTATATGGAGGTGAACATTTTCAAATTAAAATTTCTTTTAAATGTTTCAATCTGGTATGAGAATCATTGATTCAAAAATCACTTTTAAATGACTTCTTTGATGAATAATGAGGATTTTAAATGTTTTAAAAATAGTGTATATTTCTCTCAAATAGTTTTACTAATTATCTTTATCTATGTCAATATCCTTAATTGTAGTCTATTCCTGATTTAGGTTGATTTATTTTAATAAAATCTTTCATATTGTGTTTAATGAGTTATGTTGGACTATGGATGTGCTATTTCTATACCATTCATTATTTTTGGTTAAAGTATGAAAATTTGATATACTGGTTTTAATACGAATGTTTAGATTATGAAACTCCCTTTTCATAAGAGGAATGAATTAGACATAGTAAGTGATGGGAGGGTCCTGCTATAGGCCCTTGATTCATTGTTTGTTCTTATGAGACAAACTAGTGTCTTAGCACAACAAATTGACCAAATTCATATTTTGGGTCTTGGCCTAAGGCCTTGACTTTGTGGTTAAGATTCCATCATTATGCATTCCATAATTATGAGATTAGCTATCGATGTTACATGTGATTATTACACTAGTAGAATATTCTTGTGAATAAATAAATGAAATTATTTGATTTATCATTTCCATATTATGCAGTGGTTTATGTTTAAATGGATTTTGAGTCAATTTTATACATTTACAAGAAGGTTTATGATTATTTATGATAGCATATGCTATATTTTTTATCTTTAATAAGCATCTGAGCTCACCCAATTTTTTATGTTTTATATTCCCAGGATGCCAAGAAGTGTATTATGATTTATATTTAGGTTTATGCAAGGATTATAATTTCATTATAAAATGATTATCTATGTTGTATTTTATGTTTGAAATTGTAATGTGAAGTTCATGTCTGTAATCAATTTTCCAAGACTGCTAAAATGATTGGTCCTTTAGGGCATGGTTCATCGTAATCATGCCAATGTTATGTAATAATTCATCAACTCTAGGTAACTGGGTCAGGGTTTTAAATGGTTACTAGAGTGGGACCCCAAATAGGAATGGGCCCCTGTCTTCTATAGATACATTCCATGTGCCCTCTTCAAGTAGAGGTGTGAAGTGGTATTCCTCGAATACGATGTATGTTGGACCCTCCTATTTTACTAGGTAATGTGTTCCCTACCTATAAAAATTCCCCTTAAACTTTTATTCATTGATATGACATATGGACGGACTTATATGGTTACTTTCAGGAAGATGCATGTAATTTTGGGAATCGTTGAGGGTTTTAAGAATTGTTTTTCAGGCGTCCTATTGGGTATTTAGATACTCACCCCTATATGTGAGTTTTTTCACATGTTTCATGTCTTATTCTTACATCATGCATTTCTATAGTGTCATTAGTGGATCATTGGAATACCTGGTACATTCGACCGTGTATTAAGGACACAGTGGGGGACTCGTGAGTTGGGAATTTTAGCACTATACATTCCTAGTTGTTTTTGTTTGGGACATAATTTTTAGGATTTTATTTTAACCCATTACTTTTTAGTTTTAAATGGCGTACTATTGTGCACTTAATAGATTATTCATTCCAAGTTTACCTTCTAGATATGTCTCTTATTTTAATATTTCTCAGTTCACTTTATCATTGAGATAGAAGTCTGTCTTTGTGTACATGAACTTAGTCAAATGTCTCCTCATGATAGATATTCTGTTGGCACTATTCAAAACCCCTTGGAAAATTAAGGTGTGCTTGGGGTAGTTGTGGATTGAGACCCCCCTGGGGTTTGTTTATGACAACACAAAAGTATTTATCCATAGAAAATTGGTATAAAATGGGGATTATACCTGGAAAAATATTAAATTAGATAATTATATGCATAAAAATAAGGTACAACAATATTTTTTTTATATTTTTTTCCATTGATATTCCACATTAGCATGATATGTATCAAATAATGAAAACAATTCAAGATTCATTTTATTTTGATGAAATTATAATTTTTCATTACTTTGCTTTATCTTTAATGAATTTCACAATTTTATCTTGTTATCAGATGTTTTATGATTATTTATATATGTTTTGGGACTGGCCTACCAATTATTCAAGTAATTTATTAGGAATATTATATTTATATAACATGTTTTATCATTATCATCTCTTTTAATTTGATATTTTATTATTATATTTCGGTTATCCCTTGTTTTTCTTCATTTTTATAATTTCATAATTAATGATATGTTTTTCCATTTCAATTGAGCTTACCCCTATATTTTTGTTTTATTCCAGAGGTTATGAGGATTATTGTATCATGTGACATGTCAATAAAAAATCTAGAGGATCGTGGTTATGGAAGAACATTTTCATTTATTTTAAAATAAGTTATTTTTATAACATGTCTTTAAGAAACTAGACCTTTTGATCCCCGAGTTGTGAAAATATTTTTTATATTTAATAATTAAATCACTATATTATTATTAAATTTAATACATGTATATCAAGGGTCACTATTAACTCATATACATTTTATTAATGTGTTGAAAACCCATTATAATACTAAATTTTTTAATTGAGTAAAAAAAATCATATGTTTTGATAATGTAAATAAAATGTAGTTTCCTAGAAAATTGATATGTTTTTATAAACTAGTATATGGATGTGGTTGTGGTGGTGAGGCATCTATAGTTAATCAACCTAAAAATGGTTTTTCAAACACTGACTGAATCATCACTTTGATTCATGAATAATGGGCCTAATAATACAAAACTGTCTATTTACTTCGAATTGATACACTTTAGAATATTCATTTTCTCTTAGTGAACCATGGTAAAGGATTTTCCAACCATTTTCATGGTCTCATACTAATTAAACTATTAAACCATATTCATATCTTTCAAGTATAACCAAATGAATTATAATTAACAATAACACTATTCTTCCATGATAAGTGTACTTAATTTTTATTTAATGACAACCTAGATCATTTATGTATAGTAAGGGATGTTCCCCTAGACATCAGAATTATTCTGCTGAATGGGGAAGAATTTTTTTATTTCTCATTATATGGACATTGAATATAAATAAATATTCAGTTCCAAATAGAATGGGTTGAACATTCATGATTACCATTATGGTCAATTCCTTTGAATTAATCATGTGATTGGTCGTTCTTGAAGTTATATACCCCTGTAATACATTGACAGGTCTCATGTTAAAAAACATTTGGGTTTTTTATTCCTCATACCATAAAATAATAATTCCCAAAACATTTCCTTCACATAATGTTTTTAGTCCTGCATTATGAATTCCATTATTATGACATCATTGATTATTTTTTTAATTTTTTTTAAAATTATTATAATGAATATAAAATTACATTATTATGAGTTTATTATTCTTATTATTGATCATTTATTATTTTCATTTTAGTGTTTCCATATTTATGATTTGAATTATTCCACACTATGCTACTCATTAATATAAATCATAAATCCCCCCTCTTTGTTTTCCATTCCCCATTAATCCTAGATGATTGCTTTGTGTAATTTTAATTTATATGTTGGGAGGGAGAGTTATTTTCCCAGGATATTTTTAGTTTGTATATTAGGTTTTATAATTTATTTTATGATTATATCTAGTCAACAGAGACTACAAATCTATAGGATACATCAAGAACTCATGTGTCATGTAACAATAATTTTATATTACTAATGGATTTGGGTTTCTAGATTCTAGGATATTATATTAAGTATTACAGGATTCTTACTAGAAAGCATCTGATGTAGATTTGTAGGAAAAATATTAGGTATAACATGTTATATAAAAATATATTAATATTAATATGGAACACTCATGAATAAAATATTATAAAATATATTTTATAATTCAATATCACGAAAAATTATGAGTATTCCATTGTAGAGTGATGGAGATTAAAAGGTATAATGGTAACCATATCAACAACCATCATTAATTTATAGATATTTTAACTAAAAAAGATAATGATACGGAATCATATACTACTCAGATCATAACCATATTATTTTAGTTATACTAGGTTATAAAAATATTATCAACCTCAATGAGTGACCTAATGATCAGTAACATGGTGTAACTATATTGGACTACAACATATTACCAAAAACAAAACAATTTAGTACATCTACCAATCCATTTCTAGCTGAGCAATGGATCAGACCCCTAAAAATGTTCATCCTTTATTTACAGTGTATTGAAAATGATATGGGGTCCCATCATTTATTTACAATAAAATTACAAAATTTATAAAATAAATAACCCAATAGTGGTACATCCCAGATCTAAAGGATTTGTATCTTTTGAAAATAAGGATCATACAACACTAGTATATAAAAAACATAAAATATATTTCTATTTCTATTTTCTATCATTATAAAATATCACACAATATCCTTTGTACATGTATTCTTGTATGATTTTACATTACATAATCGAGTGAGCTAAGTCCTAGTAAGGGGAGTTATATCATGGGAGTAATAAGAGACAATAATTAGTAATACACTAGTGATCCTTATTAACATCATATTATCATATTTAAAAAAAATTATCATAATAAAGAGGGAATCCTTTGATAATGGAATAGAGTGTGGTATATTCATAATAATGAATCATCATAACATAGTGGTCAAATTCCACACATAATTTTTATTATAACTAGCATCATGTCCTCACGAATCATATGTGACTAAATCAGAACATTTTAATTGTTAACAAATTTAGATCATGTTCGTTTATAATACAAATAATCACATGTGATATGACATAATAACTAAAAAATTAGTGGGATATATAATTTTGATCCTACCTGACACGTAATGAAATGCTAGTGTTCATGCATGCCATAAGGAAATAGAACATATATCAAATGTATTCGTGAAATAAATCCATAATATGAAGTGGGTTTTATTCAAATATTTCAAATAGAATACTTCATGGAAAAAAATTGGGGGTCCTCAAATGAGTAAGATATATAATAATTTGGATTAAAAAGTAATTTTTAATTGAATAATAAACAACTGAAGTGGAGTTTAATTATATTTTGGAAAAAGAATATTTTTTTGATAAATATTTGTTTTGTGCTTATAAATCATAATGGAATTGTGGTAACATGTATTTCTCATGAAGGATAATATAAAGAATATATGAATAATATTATAAAGGTATTATATATATATACAAACTAAAAACTATTCGATGTATTCTAGAACGCAAAAGTGAGGGAGTTCAGTCTCAGGATCTACTTACCTTAGATCTCATGTTTTCATCACTTAAAAAAAATTAACAGAAAACATATGTTTATTAAAACATAAATACAATGTATAAACTATATATACATGTTATAATAATTGGATTCACTTTGGTATTGTTATTTTTTAATGTCTATGTTATATGATATTATGTATTCTATAAAATAATTGATTTTTTCGACTTCTCAATTATTTGTTCCTGGTCATTTATATATAATCAAAATATATTCAAGAAGAATAAAATAAATATACTTATAAATAAATATATTATAAATAATTTATTATTAAAATAAATAATGGTGGTGAAATAATATATTTTTTCAGATAAAAGGGATTATGAAATCCAATAAGGAAATAAAATTAGAAAAAAGTAAATGAAATAAAATGATGAAAGGGATTCACAAAAGTCATGAAGTTGTTCATTTTATATAGACCTTAAATTATATAAATCAGGTTATTTATTACTACATATTTTCTTTAATTATTATAATTAGATTAATAGAGTCTATTTGGGAAGATGATTGAATTTAATAACTGATGAAGGAGTGGTTATCCATAGGCGGAGGGAGTAGTTATATATACATGAGGAGTGGGGTTTATTTGAGTTAAAATATTGAATTAAATATTATATACAAAGTGAAACATTAAACATTAATTTTTTTCCCATTAAGAAATATAGTTGAATGAAATAAAATGATTTTAATACTTTAAAACACTTTTTATTTTGGAATTTTTTAATCCAAATAAAAATCAGAAAAATGACTACAAATTGTTTTTAGTTGAATAATTTATACATTAGTAATTCAAAAAGATTTATAGTTTTGGAAATAATGTTTCTAAATTTATATAAATAATTTATCAAATTAATTTTTTTTGTTCAATATATAATTTATGAAATTGATTTGGTCACTATGACATGATTAAGGATGTAATTTATAAACCACTAGTTATAAAATAACTATATTTTTATTATTCATACAAAAAATAAAATATTCCAAAAAATTACCAATAAAAATAACCCTTATAAAATATTGATTTTGTGATTCTATATATGATATTAATTTAATCATAATAATTTATTACATGGGTATTTTTAATTTTATATAGAAAAAATTAAGTTTTTTATGAAATAAATTTAAATAATCTTTGTTGAAAATGATATTTTGTTATAGTTGAGTTATATATTTTTTTATTTATTTAATTATATTTTAATATTTATTTTTTATTAAATTACTCCTGATACATATTATTTATTGTAAATTTTATTATTTTTTGGAGGAATTACTATTCAAAAGGCCATGTTACTATTCACAATGTTGAGTTTATTATTCCCAGCTATAAGTTTCAATTAAAATAGTAAATTTACTCTTCCAATGATCAATTACCTTTTATCAATACATCCCCATTCATTTATTCATCACTATTTAACATTCCCTTTAATATTCTATATTTTATTTCCCTATCAGTTTGCGTTTTTACATTTTTTTTCAATAGTGATATTTATGAGGGTGATGATTATTTTTCTCCTATTTTAATTTTATTATTTACTATTTTTTTCCATTTGTAATGCTTAATTGTTTCATGGGTTTAGTCTATAACTAATATAATGATATTAATTGATAAAATAATGTGTTTTTAGTCTTTCTATACATTTAACATGTATAATGTTATAAAATATAACATATATTTATTGGGGAAACAAATATAATTTATTATTTGTTTTCATTAAATTATTACCCCTATATAAATATCATACTAAAAATGTCAACACAAAATCTTAGTCGAGAATATATGATTGAACTTATGGTACACCTTTTATCCGAATTCCCACATCGCCTCTTTATATGTATGGGTTTTCCTCATCACATTGATAAGGTGATTTGAATTTTTTCATATAATGTTTTATATAGAAATTACGGTCATCACTAGATTATCATAATAAGATAGTCCATGTTAATGATACACCACATATAGATTCAGTACATGTGAGGGATCAGGTGTGCACTTTCTCAATAAGGATACATGTAATAAATCTTTAACATTGTCCATGTTTAGTGTATGTGAAAGATGATATGCCAATCCTCCTATGTAATTAAATATCCCAAATGGGGAAGTGAACCTATGGTTATGCTTCTAATTCTTTATAAATTGTATAAATCTCTTCAATGATGATATTTGATGGAAAACATTTTTCTACTACATGAATATCCACATCCCTTTGATGGTGGTGAAAATAGCCCTTCTTCGGATCTGAGCTACATTTATAGATTTTTTTATGGATAAAACATCATATTTCATTTCCTGAACAAGATCTTCTATATGTCACTTTCTCTCACAGACAACGTCATGGATATTAGGAGTTCCACATTGCTTCCAAAAAATATCATTAATGGTATCCATATTAATACTCAACTTGAAGTTTTTATTGTATGAAAACTCAACTAATGAATGATGTTGATTCAATCCATATATAAATTTCATTTATTAGGATAAAATTATTTCGTCATCTTTCTGAATGTTCCTCTATGATTTACCTTCAGTTTTGGGAGATAGGTTGTAACGAAACTAAATTATTTATTAAGAGAATGTTGATGACTTATTTATAATATGTATGTGATCCTTGAATAATAATTTCAGATGACAGAAAGTGGTTCCATATTGTAACAACTGAATATTTTTTGAAAACAAAAAAATCAAATAATTTTTTTCCAATAAACACAACACAAAGCTATGCTTGTGTTATACCCAACACTGTGTTTAAACAAAACATGAGATAATATTTAAATATTATAATGATAGGTATCTTGTAGCTATCAAAATAGAGGGTCTGAATAGGATTATTGAAATTATGAATATATATGAATTACACATTACATATAATTAATTCTTAGGTTAAGTATAAATTTTAAATTATAATAAAAGTATTTGAATATAATGTAATTATTTTTTGGAAGAACAATTACTATACAGAAAAATTCATTTTACCTCAATGTATTTTAAAAAATAATTTTTTTTGAATTATTTAAAATAAATATAAATATTATATATTTAATCAAATGTTTACCATTTATTTTTTTTATTTCTAGACATCAGATTAGAATAAATATAATATTACACTTAAAAAAATATATTTTTTTCTAAAGAGATGATTTATCACTTATTCACCCCAATTTTTTAAATTCATATTTTTCAGTTTTAAAAAAATTATTTTAAAAATTGAAAATATTTTCTGAATTCATCATATCAATAAAATCATAGGGTGAATTTCTTGGATTTGTCAGGAAGTTTATTTTTTCGATTAATATTGATGAATACTAGTATTTATGGAAAACATCATTTTCATTTAAATAAATCATTAGGTTATTTTTTAAAAAAAATGTGGTTAAAAGTAAAATTACTTATATAATATCTCAAATAATAAAATTTAGTTCGTTTTTTTTCATTTTTATATTGAATTTTGATATAAATTTTTTTTAATATATTATACATTTTCTCTTGGAAAGCCTTCTCTCTAGTTATGTCAGTAGGGTTAATTATAAATTATAATTTTCTACTCCTATAAATAGAATTTTATAAACTATATTCCAAATATTAATTCAAAACAATTTATATTATCTAATAAGTTAAATTATTTTTTTACCCCAATGAATAGTAAAATCATAAAAAAAAATTACCACGTTTATATTAAAAACTATGTTACTGGGAGGTTACACTAAAAAGAAAGGTGTAAAACAATACCAATAACAATTTTAAAACCAATTTGCTAGAAATAATTCATCCTTATTCTTTTAGGATTTATAGTGTTCATTTTTGGATCCTTTTTCTATGTGAAATTAAGGGGTACAACTTTTTATTTTCAAAACATAAAAGTCTTCCACTCACATCTATTATAAAAGGTCACCACTTGTCATCTCTCCTTTACCTTAGAATGTGCTTTTTTTGAAAAAAAAATGCCATATAATATCCTTAATTTCAAACACCATTTCTATAATCCTTACTCTGGTCTTAAATACAACATATGATTCTTTTTTTAAACCAAAAGATGCTCTTCAAAAAAGAGGAAACGTTCTTCAAGATCATTAAAATTTCATTTCATTCTCAATCTTTATAAATTATTTTTCAACCATGAGGATATAGTAAAATAATTGTACTAAATATATAGATATTTTTTAATGTTAATTTAATCACCTACATCAATCTCATATTCCCTAATATTTTAAATGAAAATATCGATCGTGTGTACGAGGAACACCGCCACGAAAATTATAATGATACATTTACCATCATTGTTTCTTACAGATTTTTTTTATAATATATTTAATTTATAATTATTATATTTTTAATATATTTATTCTTATTTATTTTTTACATCACATATACCATTCTAATTTTCACTCCATGATGGAAACAATAATGTTTTTTGTGTGTAAAACAGACTACTGCTTCACGAAGCGATGTGATGCATTTTTTACTGACGATTTATTTGGATGGAAATAAATATAAATTTGATAAATATATGTGATATTTATGGACTGAATTTTTTTTCTGTAAATTTAATATCACATCTAACTTATTTCCATTCAACACATTAGAAAATAATTACGTTTCTCATGTGTATTGTTGATTACCCCCTCACTAACCAATGTGATATATTTTTCATTTCTATTTTACTTGGATGGTAATAATGTTATAATAGAATAATATATGTAGATGATTGATTCCTGAAATATATGAAATCATAATGATTCTTATGGGGATTTATATTATTTACCTTTCTTATTTTTTATTCATCAAAAAAGGGAAACAATGTCACAAGTACATATGGCCTACCTTCTCCTTGAACGGTGTAGTTTATTTCCATCTATAATTCTATTAAGTTACTATATTTACATATATAATGAATATATATGATATTAATATCATTTTTAACATATTATTAAATTTTATAACCATGATCAATGTAATGGGACTAAAAACTCCAAATACAAACAAAAGAAAAAAATAAAGTAGTTTTTACCTGAAATATGTTTTCAATGTGGGACTACTAATAAATAGATAATAAAATGGTATATTTATATCTTATGCGATGTGATATATATGAATATGGTTCTTTAATATATGTATAATTAATTTATAATTTTTGTACATGAGAGTCAAATGTATATGAATGGAACCAATACTTAAGGTAATAGAATTCTTGCTTGACAATTTTTTATAGGAGACACAATCTATATTCAAAAAATTTCTCTCTTATGTGGTGAATAAAATTACCAATAATATATTTTTTCATTATTTTAGTTAAAATTATAGGGATTTAAATATTCATTTTTTAACTCTATTTCATTGGGTTTACAGTTAAAAAGATACCAATGTGGTAACTAATTGTTATCTCAATTTTCCTCTATTGGGGGATATGTTATGTTATGAACCAACATATTTATATTAGATTTCTATAAATCCAGTTGGATATGTAATACCATTAGTTCATTTATACACATTATATTTCAATTTTCATTTATATTTATTAATTTTTGTTGATTGTAGTTCAATGTTACCATTTTGGTAAAACTTTTATGTTATAATCTGATCGTTTTTCAAGATTCATTATAATTATGTTTCCTACTATAACATCTTATGATACATTTCTAGAAAAACATAAGAATTTTATTCAAGTCTTATAATGTCATAACAATACAATGGTTCCCTTACTTTTCCAATCTTTTTGTCCCAAAGATTTAGAAGACTATTTTTAGGAAAAATCATTTTAATTTATCTCTTATGTTGAAACCCCATTTACATCCAAAATAATGTTTTCTAAAAAATAAAAAAATGGAAAATTATTTAAAATATTAATTAAATAAAATATTACCCAGTTTTTACTTTTAAAATAGTGTTTTTGGAGGATTATTAAAGTCATTTTCATTCATATTCCTTTTTTTATTTTATCAAAAAATTTAATGGAATATTTGTTTTAATTTATATTCTATGAATGTAATTTCACAACACCACAAGCATTATCTTATATCAAAATTATATTATTAGTTTTCAAGGTTATTTTGAATGATAATTAGTTCAAAAAAATAAGGAAATTTAAATATAAAATCTTTATTTAGATGAAAAATTATTTCAATCAATTAATGATCCAATTGAATTTTCCAATTCATACTCCATATAATATTACATCCATTTATATTATATATGACTTCTTGGGGATAAAATACTTGTTTACTAATCTTATTCTTTATCTTAATGGTTTATTTTTACAAGGGAATGATTTTTATGAAACATGTCTTTCTTCCATGGTTTATATCATAAAAAAATAGTTATAAAACCCACTTATTTTCACAGGTTATGTTATGGTGAAATGATTAAATTGTTATGAAATTTTTCTCCATTCCATAGTTTACGATATGACTAAATGATTATGAAACCAATTTTAGTTCATGAATTTTGATATGATGAATGTTTTATAATTTTTTTCGCACATATGTATGATTCTCATTAAATGGAATGCGGTAACTATATATATTTCCAATTCATTAAGTAATGATTTATATATCATTGTATAAAAAGAACTAGAATATAGAGTGAAATCAGTTTAGTAGAAATCTTTGTGTGATATGATAGTTTGGGTAGTTATCCTTATTAGTATGACAGTTTAGAGGATTAACCCATTCCACTATGATTGCCTTGAATATAATCCTTCTGAAAAATGGAAGTGATTTATAATTATTATGTTTATTCCATTATATTATGTTTTAGACTAATGTTATGATCTCATGTCACATATTCAATTATTTCCTTGGGATTTAGGACTTATGAACTACAAATGTTTTTTTTATGAATCAATATTTTGATTTTTTATAAGCACGTTAGGTTATTCACATGATAAGATTAATTTTGAAAATCCTTATGTTAATGATATTGATTCATATATACCATTTTTATCCATACTAGGAATATAACGACACACATTATTATGTTTCATTTCATTAATATTTGATTTAATTTATTATGTGTGATATGTCTAATAAGTGTTCTAGTTTGGATTAACATAGTGTATGATGGTGTAACATACTTAAGGACCAGTTTTTTATGTGTCCATTTTATAAAGTCACTATAACATTATGATACTCATGAATTTTTTAAATAATATAATGAATATTTATCTTAAAATATGTAATATCTATATATGAAAATCCTAGGTCACTTTTATTGATATTAGGGAGTGTTGTATTTATCATTCAGAATCTATGATTAAAAAACCATTTTGATAAATCTAATAATATGTCCAAGGATAAGTATAATGAAGATTCAATGAATTAGAGAATGTCATATTATTTTAATAAAAGTTATAGTGACTTTTTTCCATGAAATTTCATCCCTGTATATATAAGAAAAGTGTATATGGATCTAAAAGAGACGTACATAGGGGTAATTATTCTGAAATGGTGCATTGATCATGACTCAATTTTCAACTAGTTCATGAAAATAGTTCCTGATCCACACATCCTTTGACACCCCTTTTCATAACCATTATAAATTCAAAAACTCATTAAAAACCATCTTGAATGATTTAAACAAATGATATCTATGAATTACTATGGATAAAAAAATGGTTTCAAATATTAAAAATAAGGTTTAATTATTTATAGATTATATAAGTTATTTTTATTTTTCACGTGGTTCCACACTATGATTATTATTAATAAAAATATTTCTTCTGGAATTATTAGATGATGGTAATGATAGGGAATGGGATCAATGATAAATGCGATAGAATATGTTTTGATCATAAACATAATGGGAGGAAAACTATAGTGAAGGATATGTAAATTATGCCTAATCAGTTATCAGGATATATAGTTAACAATAATAACCTTATCCAACTATTATACTCACTCAAAGAGGTGATGTATATAGATCTATGAGTGTCCAGATGGTTTAAACCACAAATAAGATAATAAATCAATTCTCTATATATCACGATTGTGGGACGAAGTGGAAATGTGGATTTCATAGAGGAAAGGTAATATTTTTTTGAGTGTGTAAGTGAAAGGTATAATACAACTAATTTTACTACGAAAAAATATTGGTTAATGAATTTTATTATAAAAATGATGTCCCTAATATATCATTGAATGTTTAATGTTATGAGGATATAAAGCATGCTAATTATGAAAACTGATTTACTAAGAAGAAAGTTCCGAAATCTAATCAGCAAGGTGGTATGAGTAATAGTTATACTGGTGATGATTAGGAGACAACAATTGAAAAATAAGAGGTATGAGATTTTTTAACAGTATTTTTTGTGATAAATGTGAGAATGTTGACTAATTTGAAGTTGATGAATGTTAAAAAAAGATTCAATTTTTTCATATTGTAGGAATTATGTACAGTTGATTAAGATGACATATAGTTTTTAATAGTTTTATATTGAAGTGGGAGGACTGAATTTTTCATATATTGGAACTCATGAATATTGTTATAGGAATCATGAAATTTATAAGGATTTTTCAGTATACTATTTTCATTAAGGATTGAGTATAATATTTTGAATTGTATTGATAAACTATAGAAGTGATTTTTTGGGAATGTTATATATTTTTAAGGATGATAACACATAATATGTTCTTTCATTTGGATAATTGGTGTTTATTTTTGAGAAAGTGATTATTGATTTTAATTATGTAGTTTGGATAGTATTGATGGCATTTGAAATAATTAATGATTTCTAGAAAAAGTGTTTTATATTATCATTTATGGAGTTTAAATAATTATTTTATTTATGTAATATATTCATCAATAGATGGTTTTATTCAATGGAATGAGGAAGTATTTATTTGTTAGTTATAGTATTATTGAAAATCCAGATATTAAAATGTATTCAAAGAATACTTAATAAACGTATCCACATGTTTGGTATGTGACTATTAAGAGATACATCATGTTATTAGGGGGATTAATGATAAGATAATTATTAACATTTTGTGACCTTAATTATAGTATATTGTCTTTTAATCTCTTTGGAGGTTTTTATGGTCAACAATTATGAATTTACTTAAGCTGAAATTTGAATGAGGTTTTAGAGACTAAAATCTTACTAATATATATGAATATTTATCCATATTGGATAACCAGTGAAAAAATAATAATAACATGATATAGAAATAATGTATTATCATTATATTATCTATCTTATGATCTGTTAGATGTTTAGCAATAAAAACCAAATATTTGATTCTTGGAGTTACAGATGAATTACAAAGACCTTGAGGAACAACCAAAATATGATAATATGACTTTGATATATAGAAAAGAGCATCCATATATAGATCAATCATATTGAAATTGTATAAAATATCATGATGGTATACCACTGATTTGTTCTTCTATTTAACTTCTCTCAGGTTCAAGATTTGTTCCATATATCTATACTAAGAAAGTATATACATAAATCATCTCATGTAATAAAATCATAGGTCAAACTATTGGAATATTGTATTTATTATTAATGAAAAATGATATAGATTGTTGATATAATTAATAAATTTATACTAGAAAATACCACATACTTGGTCAGTGTTTTTATGTGAAACCACAATATTAAGGTTTCTACATAATACCCTGGAGATGTAGTGAGGTAGAATTCTACCTATTTATTAATACCAAAATGTTCAATTTTATGGGTGAAATTCATTTTAAGGGGGGTATAATATAACACCAAGAGATTTTATGAAATAATATTTTAAAAAAAATATTCATTTTTATATTTTTCACTACACACACTGAAGTATTAATCATCTGTCACACACTACACTGAGGTTAAAATAATCATTAAATACTATTAAAATTTATTATGATTTTTATCTCCAAGACATAGTAATGGTAGTTATGAAGGTAATTGACTTAATTTCCAAAATATAATATTTCAAAATTTATATAAAATGAATAAATTTTAGACCAATTAATTATAAAATAAATATAATAAAATAATATAAATATTTAATGAGAAACATATTTTATTTTTACAAATGTGTTTTCCCAAATTTAATTAAATAAATTAATTTTTTTCAATTAATTAAATTAAATGGGAATATTATATATTAAAAAAGTATTTAAAATTCATATTATGTTCTTTATATATATGATATAATAATATATTCAACATTACACATAAAACTGCATTTTCTGTAAAAAGAAGCTTTTTTCCCTTTTACACACCTATTTTTAAAAATAATATTTTACAATTTTATAAAATTTTGTTTTAAAAATAAAATAAAAACTATAAGTCATATTATCAAAATTATACTTTGGAAAATTTTTGGAATTTTTCTAAAAAAAATAGTTTTTTGATTAATAGTGAAAAATACCAGGTTTTTTAAAATAATTTCTTTTCGTGTAATGAATTTAAATTTTTTCCTCATAATTTTAAAATTGTTTTAAGAGTTAAATAACATAAATAATATAAAAAATAACCCAATTTATGTAATTTTAGTCATTTAAATATTTTATTTTCATATAAAAACATTTTAACAATTGAACACATTTCTCTTTGAAAACCCAGTTTCTCATCTCGTTTGTGATTTTAATTTTAAATATATATTTTCCAATTCTTTAAATTTAATTTTTAAAAACATATTCCATATTACTAATGTTAATATTTTATATTTTCTAATATGCTCAACTTAATTTGTTACTGTAGTGAAGAGTAAAAAAAACCTAATTACCGTGATTAAGGTCAAAATGGGTTTACTAGGTGTTAAACAAAAAATAGGAAGGATATGAATAATTTTTTTTAAAAACAACATATCTAGAAATAAGTATACCTAATATCTATTATAATCTATAAATTTTTATTTTTGTTCCTTGTGGAATATGAAAAACATAAGAACGATGTTTGTTTTTCAAACATTTAATGTGAGCCACTCACCTCACTTATAAAAGGCCACCCCATACCCTCCCTTATTCACAATTCCAAACCTTTTTTTAAATATTACCAACCCATTAAACTTCATTAATTCCCTATTCCCATTATAAACACCTTATGTTGGTTATAATTCAATTCTATGAGGTCTTTCACTAAAACCCAAAATATGCTTCTCGAAGAAGTGGTAGTTTTCATCAATGAGTGTTTTTATTTTATTTCTTCATCCATATCCTTAAATTATTAGAAAAAAATTATGATATAAAAAAAATTTGTATCATACATAAAACAAGATGTGATTATGTTAATTTCATGACCCAGATCTATGCCATATTCCTTCAAAGAGGAAATGAAACCTTCGACTATGTGTCTGTTAAACTACCGACTAACTAACTAAAGTAGTTAGTTTTCCATTATTGTCTCACATGAAGTATATTAATGATTGATATATTATATTAATATGATATTATTTACATAATTATACTTTTTAAATAATCACATCACATATAATTTTATTAGAATCCATTCCATGAGGGACATGATGATGTCGCTCTAATGTATGGTGGACTACCACCTCACAAAGTGATGTGATTCATTTTTCACATATGCTTTTTGTGGATCGTATTAATAATTAATATATATATATATATATGATATTTATGACCATTTAATATTTTTTTAATTCAATATTGTATATAACTTCTTACATTCTACCCCATTTGATAAGAATAACATAGCTTGTCTGTATGGCGTACTACTTCCTGGAGAACCAAGGTGATGTATTTTTCATTACTGTTATTCATATATGGTAAAATACATATATTAAATAATTTCATATATGATATATGTATTATATATATGAAATCATAATGATTATGGAATGAATATATGTTATTTACAATTCTTATGTTCCCTCTGTCAAGGAAATGGAAACAACGTTCATGCGTACATAAAAATAACCATCTCCATGAATGGGGTATTTTGTTTATATATATATTAGTACCGGATAACAATAATTATTCATATAATTATTATATATTATATTTATAACATGTTTATCATTACAATTTTTATAATAATGATCAATTTAAAATTAATAAAAAACCAAAAAAGACATTTGAAATATGATTTAGATATTAACTGAAATATAACCATAATTAAAAAATATTAATAAACAGTTAATAAATTGGTATAATTATTTCATATATTGTATTATATATATGAATATGTTTTCTTATTATATTAATTGAATAATTATATCTATTTTATATAATTTTAATATATATAATTAGGAAGTCAAGAATTACAGTAAGGTATTTTCATCTCTCTTTTTTTCTATAAGAGAGAAGACATATTAACTATGTATTTATTTTATTTTGTCAATATAATACCCATGAATGTTTGGTGTTGATCATTTACTTAAAATTATTATCATTTTTATATCCCATTGAACATCTCCCTTTAATGGGATTTATAGTTTAAATTTTAAAAAAGAGGTAATGGATTTATTCATAATATTCTATCCATGAAACATACTTTATGATTTCAACATATCATACTATATAATTATTATATAAAACCCATTTGAAATTTAATATCAGGAATTTATTTATTCTCATAATTTTTTATTTTTTATTTTTTATTCCTTAATGGATCTTAAAATTTAATGTTACCAAAGTGGTAATGATTTTATGTTCCATTATCTTCATTTATTCGGATTGTTTAAGATTATGTTTTTAATGATAAAATCTAATGATAAATCTATAAATAGACTAATGAATTTTATTATCCTATTGTTATATTATAATAATACATGATTTATCTTCATTTTCATTTCTTTATGTAATCATGTTTTCAAAGGAATTTTTTTATAGAAACCATCTATATTTATATCATAAATTGAAACTCTATTTTCCTCCAAAATAATTTTCTAAAAATATTCATAAATTATTTTTTCATTTTTCAAATTATTCACAAAATACATTGTTTCCCATGTATAAATATTTCTGAATTTATTCAAAATAAATCTTCAAGGAATTCCTTATACAATTCTCATTTAGATGTTATCAAAAATGTGAATGAAATATTTAATTTAACGTTATCAAAATTAATTAAATTTCCATCCTTCATGACCATTATTATCATTTATGGTTCTATTATAATATTTGGGGAGAATTTAAGAAAAAAAATCATTTAAAATCATTAAAATCATTTTTTTAAAACATGGTTTTAAAAGAAAAGTTAGATATCCCCAGAAAAGGTCCAAGTATTATTTAAAAATAATTTTCCACCTAATAAATAGAAAATAATGATATAAACATAACATACTACATATCGTAATAGGTCTATATAATACTTTTAGATATATTATTCTACACAAGGAATCATGTTAATTATCATATTATAGAATCAATCAATGAAACATTGTTTCACTAATGGGGTTCTTAAGAGAAGCCATGCCATTGGGTGTCAAAAAATATGAACTCATTTTAACTCCAATATTCCCAATACATATATAGAGGATAACACCTAGGAACCATTTGGGATGAAAAAAAACTATACTGGATCATGTAGATAAATAGGGGATCGAATCCATGTTTATGGTTCTCATGACAATACAAAGAACCTGAACTATAAAAGATATGATAGAGGCCACACACCATAGATCATGGAGGGATACAATGATCATTAACAAAAACTAAACTAGTATATGATATCAAAATCATATTTTTATTACGCAATTCCACATTATAACATTATAGGTATGGGCCATTGGATCATACTCAACCGAAACTTCTCTATACTAAAGTGATTAATAGCCTCATAATGACCTTCAGAATTTTATACTGTATGTATTATTAGAGTATGGTGTTTCACATCTACCTTGGCTCGTCTTGGGTACCACATCATGGTCATGTTTACATCTCTCCATGTCTGATTACATTGACTATTCCTATTGACAAGACCATGTCTATGTACCTGGGAATTTTTGTATCCACTATCCATGTATGAGAATATAGTTCTGGCTATATATTTTACCAATGGTTGTGTTATTAGACATTTAAATACCCATGTATCATCTATGATTAATTATTTTCCACAAAAAATAATTCATATAGTGTGTGACACATGTTATATAGTGTGATAAATTTCTCATCATGTAAACCATTCAACCAAAGAAATAGGACTGCATGGAATGAGTTTATAAAAACTACACAATGTGGAGTATGTAATTTTTCGAAAAAATAATAATTGTTATATCATATATTCCATTTATTATAAATAATAATCTAACCATGATTTTAAACAATGATATTATATATAGTGTACCAATAGATGATTTCACTATTCTCCAAAATCTATCAACTAAATCTGAATATAAATCACCATCATTATATCAAGTCATCTAAAAATCAAATTACATTAACAAGGTAACACCCAATTAAAACTCATCTACATGTTATTACCCTCCATCTCCATCAATCCTTGATAAAACCCTTGATCATGAACCACCCCAATAGTATCATTACACTTTGTTGGAGAATTGTATCACAACGATCTAAAAGATAATCTTCATTGAACCAGTAGCCAAAGAAATTTTTGGGGACGAACATGCGATGAAGATAGTGATAAATTCCTAAATAATAATATTTGGAAACAACTATAGCTATTTTTTCTATCAAATTGACTCATTTCTACTAGAATTTGTAATGAGGAAAAATATGAAAAACGATCACCCCTTAATCATCAATCACCCATAATATGATCAATCCTTAAATAAAATTTTTGTTGATTTTATATTATTTCATCATTGTCAAATAATAAGGGGAGATAAAATATATAAATCAAAGCCCTATTTAGTTTTTAAATCAATCATTGATGAGTAAAAAATCAGTGTTTTCCTTATTATTAGGATCTTCAGATTTCTATTTGTGAAATGTTCTTTATTCAATTTAATTTTTCCATTATCTCCTCCAATTTATCATATATCAATAATAGGGTTGTATGACTAATCATGTTAATTTTTCATAACCATGAATTTATATAATGTAATAAGGTTTTAAATTTCAATTAAATATTCAAATAAACACCTTTATTTTTGTATTTTTTCCACCAACATTGTCACTGATTCCATAAATAGATGAAAAAATACAATTTCAATCCTTGGGGAAAATGATAAAAATGAAACAATGGTCTCATATTTCTTATATGAGCCCCCATCAGGAGTTCTTGTAATATTAAAGGGAATATGTTCGTGTGCGTTATAAAATACATTAAATTTTTAATATATCATTCCTGGGATCACATGGACTTATAATATTACTCCATCATCACACCTAGATCTGAAAATATTATAAGTTATATTCCATGAAATTAAATATAAAAACTAGAGCTGTTAAATTCCCCCACCTAAGGGGAAATCATCCTACAAAATAATTCTATAAGTGTGTTAGTACAGAGCCTAGATATGTTTCTTCGACTCCATGGTTCCATCCTAAATATTTTCATTCTTCCACCAAACATGAACCTGTTGAGTCAGTAACCCATAGTGGGGTATCTCTTTTTGATTGTCAATATCCACTGTGTAGAATGAAAATATATATTCGTCATCAAGTTCTGGTTCAACTCATTTGATAACATGTTTTGATTCATACTTATTACACCTCGGTTGTGTCACATAGACGATTTCATTTAATTTTTCCATCTGTAGTGGTTGGTCCATGTAGAATTCCACCTTACCCACCTTGTGTAGTATTTGGAAGGAGATGATGAATCATAGAGATATCCTACCACCCTATCTAGATATCTATTATCCACATAATGGTGATTCTCTTTGGACACACGTTATTAATCCTTAATGTATAGTGTCCTTCATTATACTATGTAGGACTTATGATGGCCTTGGTCTATCTACATCTACTCTTGGATTATGTGAAAAATATTTATCATATTTTACAACAAATTCATGTCCATGAGTGATGAATCACAGGGTTATGTCCATCATAGTTGTCTATAATTGTTTTGTTGATCATAAAAATCCTTGAATGATTCCTTACTAATGGTGGAATGGTTTCTGTTTTTTGTACTATAACTCTACCATGGTATGTAGATCCTCCCAAAAATGGATAAATTCAAACATGCCATCCTATATCATATTCTCTTGAACATTAAAGGTCTTTTTATAATGTATATAATATGGGGGGTGTAATTCCATGCTCAAATTAAACTAAAACCCAAAGGATTCCTCTAATATAATATATAATAATGACATCAAATGGGAATCACATTCTGAAATGATCTTTATTATAACTCGATTTAGCTGAACTATCTCATGCACATAGAGGTATCCCAATCTCTCTCATGAATTCTACTCTCAAATATCTAAGAAATGGTCTAAAAAGGCGAGTCATTCTACAATAAACTAAATGGAATAATGTCTTTTAAACATGAATTGTATCACATTCATGAATCCCATATATATACCATTCCACTTGAACTCTAGAACCTCAAATGGTAGAGCTAAACGTACCAGAACATGTTTTGTAGCGATCACCTACTAATATGTGAGGCATTGAGATAAATTCCCTGCTACACACTTCTTCTTGTATGGATACTAGAATGGTTTAGGAAGGTCACTATACATCATTTCCATTATATGATATAATAAAAAATGGGATTTTTGAAACTCCCCCTAACCTCCTCTTGTAATGTCTCTAGTATCATCATTCTCCCTTGAAATGTATGACCTTCTCAGTTCCTTTACAAAATCCATTATGAGAATGTGTATTGGTTATCTAAAAATGTAGTGTCTCAAAGTTAGTATCTCAATGGTGGTCCTCCCAAACACATTTTAGAAGAATTGGGGTAAGAAAAGTTGACTATTGATATACATAACCATTCTAATCATGTATGGAAAACTATAATGAGGAAAACTTTTCTGACTCCTCACTCATTAACTACAAAAATGATCAAATACTAAGAGCATCTATCACTACATTTCCCTTCCATGATCTATATGCTATCTCAAAATTAATATCCTAGGGTTATTCTATCCATTTCCCCTAAAAAAATGTATGATCCATATTAGATATGATTTAAATAATCTCTTATGGATAGAATATATGATAAACCACTCACCCATAAGTTAGTGCTTTAACATCATCAAGGTGAAGTCTACCACTACCAACTCTAGATCATCGTTCTTGTTTTTCTTATAATGTGTTCTCAACTATAAGGAACCATATGAAATATCTACCTACTACCTCTTCATCAAAACAAAATCATTTATTTTATATGATTAATCACATAACACTAGTTACTCAACACCCTCCTCCAACACCCTCAAGAGTGGAGTGTTCTTCAATCTGTGTCGAACTCTTCAAAAACATATAGAACATATCCATGGAAATGAAATGATTCAACAATGAGGCTATGGAAGACAATGGTTATGATATCCTGGGGAAATAGATAATGAATATCCTATAGTAACTCTCAAATCCATGGAATCTCTTAAACTTTATTATTCATATGGGTGGCTCTAAAGCTAGGATATCCTCAACTTTCACTAGGCCCACTACAAAAACCCTATTCTGAGATGAAATTCCCAGAAAGCATACTTCTCAAAAACATAAGTGATGCTTCAAGAGATTCCCAAAAGGTTTTTTCTCTCAATGTATGTCGAATACAATTTTCATATGTCCCTCACAGATCTCCTTAGACATTTATTATACTATGATATCATATATGAAGAACACCACACTGTAGTATATGAATGTTTTGATGATCCAGTTCATGAATAACATAAATGATGTAAGAGAATTGATAGATCATAAATGTATTTCCATGGAATATTAATTACTATAGTGACATCACAATGTCACTATCTGTATATCCTCAACCCATACTCAGAGCTTCTGGTAGCCTGATCTGAGGACCTTCATTGTGATCTATCCCTCCCCTAAAAGATGATATAGGTGAACATCTATTATTATTAGAGGCTAATTATTATTTATGGTTACTAGATTATGTCTATGGTAATCCACATATAACTTCAAACTCTCATCATCCATCTTGGTGAGTAACACAAGGGTTCCCCCTAGGGAAACACTTGGTTTGAAAAATAACTTCTTCTATGATCTCTCTAACTACACCCTTAGCACATGTACCTATACAAAATAAACCATATATGACATATTATATATCAATTATATCCTTTGCAAAAATTCAATGTAAAATTATATATCTTGATATGGAGTTTATCTATGTACATCATTAAGAAAAAAATCCTCATACTCTTCCATTACAATAGGAATATGAAATAGAAAATAATCCATGTCTCTAAGGGAAATAATATTGAACTTATGAGTAATTGGATACTTAATATTACATAATATAACATCCATATATACCTTTTCTCCATCACATGCATTAATGAAATCCTTCTCCCAACACTAAAGACTCCCTGAATCCTTCTTCTAGAACTTTGTTTCTATTCACGAGCTTTGGAAAATAGTTTCGTACCTAAAATGACATGGTAAGAAAAAATTATAGATATAATGATATATCATAATAATTTATTACCTCCAATATTATTTTCAAACATTATGTATTGGTGTTTGATAATTGATTCATGTCTAATTGTAGACTTCAAGTTCAATGGTCGAGACAAAGACCTAATTGGAATCTCTTTGTCTCGAACCAAAGAAGTGATAAGGAAATATTTTCTTGAAAATATTTTAATAATATCAATATATAATTTTAGAAAATTTCATATCATACCTCTAATAAACTCTAGATTATTTTTGTATTTTTAATCCAACACATTAATCAATATATATACCTAGACGCCAGCTCCTTGGGCATGAAAGGTACTACTAGGGGATGGTATTAAGAGAAGTATAATCTTCCTTCCACTTAATGTTGCTTCACCAACATGCCTATAATGACATAATTCCTACATACGTCTATAATTTTACCATTTCCTATTCATAGCTAGTAAAAATATCATCTATCTATCAATGGTATGATTGGTTAGACAATCTATTGTAGTATGTCCTCATTCATTTCAAGAGAAGAAACAACTGTATATAGGCATACTCAAGCCATCCTATGATCCCAGAACTAAAAATCCTATATCCTCAAACTAGCTAATAAATGAATATTGCATGCCCATATACTTTAAAATTCATAAGATACCCACTAACAACACCTCATTTTCTACATGCCCGCTACTAGCACCCACTATAGGCGTTTTCTATTCTAGGAAGCTCTGCAATACTAAATTCTACTCATGAAAAAAAGCATCGGTGGTAATTCAAATAGATATTATTACATCCTGCGTATCTCATTATAATCACCCTGAGAAGTTCCATTCTATGAAGAATGGAACCTAATACATATCTATATTGTACCATGAATAGTTGGTGAACCTCTTAAAAATGTTTTCATGGTTATATAGCCTTAATGTAATTCCAGGATCTCTAGGATGCACATTGATCGCATTTTTTAAAGATAAATATCATCATTTTATATATTCATGAATACTAAATGGAATATAGTTGTCTCATCATTTGATTCAGTCACTAAAATCCCCCATCTCCTACTGTAGACCGGAATAAGGCTCTCTTCTATAGCAAATTTCTCATTTTTTACGTTTTCCCATAATTCATAAAATGTTGGTAACTACCTCAAAACATTCCACAAGATCCTGTGGATATTTACCACCTAGAAACTATGGTGTTCTTTTCCGTTGAATCCCTTAGAGTATTCTCCACATGTTTACATCCTTAGATGGTGCTTCTAGATAAATCTGTTGTTTGATATGTGATGGAATAACTGAAAAATCAACATGAGGTGTAACCTCATGTATATGCAATTTCACTAAATCCCCTTCACCCTGTGGTTCATCCTCCAGATCATTAATTGGAATGATTACTAGAAATCATCACATAGGCATCTTAAAATAAACAAAATTCTCCATAGTAAATGAGTATATATTGTTAGATGACTCAAGAAGGACATAAAAACCACATCCTCTTCTTTTTTGATTCATGTAATATTGAATTCCCTATAACCCCTTCCTATATGTTATGAGTAAATAAGGATGTTATCATATTTCTAATCATTTTTCATGTTAGATTCCTCACAAACACTGATGTCACTATCTTGAAATATGAACTCATAACACATTATTATAGTTTTCATAAATCCCAAACTAATCTCACAACTACAAAAAAAACTCCATCTTCGTTACTAAGGGTGACATTTTTAGTTGTGAAATAACGTTGCCATAAACTGACCCCCAAGGAGACATCTGGGTAATGGTAATATGATTGTAAATCCCACAATATGTATTCCAATAATCCACAGGATGGTGAGTTGGAAAGAGATTGTATATCCAATATATTGGGGGCATCATGATATGTACCTTCACACACACACACATGTATCTAAGCCCATACAATGTTGCAAAGTGAAAAAACACAACATTTACCAATTCATGGACTCATCTAAACCCCTCGATCAGTGTACCACAACATGGAAATAAAATATTGTCAGATATAATCCCACCAAAAATAGAAAATAATTCAAACTTTCTCTGATGGATGGGAATAACCAAAAATAGGACACTTTAATGATCAGAAAATTTAATAGAACAAAAAAAAATTCTACATTTTTACAGTCCCTTCATAACTCCATCAAAGGTCATTTTATCTACATAATATTGGATAGGCGAGGGAAATTCTACGCACATGTGAGTATAAAAATACCCAGTAAGAAACTATGAAATGATTAATCATAAAGAATCCACAGTAGTCATCTAATAAATAAATAATTATTTCATTAATGATATGATACTTAATGATAATCAAATGAAAATACAAATATAATAATTATTGAAACAACTTCTCAAGAGGTTAAAACCACAATTCCATCCATAGGATTCAACAAATGGATTTATTTTCATGCTTATCCAGGAGAATTTAGTCCAAAAAATATAACGTCCCTGATCCTCTTATTCTGAGTGGTCATGCTGATTGGGTCTCTCTGAAGAAGTAATCACTAGAACTATGTAGTTCACAATACACAGGAAGGGGAAAAACCCTTGGACTAATATGGAAACCACAAACCATACTTGATCATCTAACTAGATATGAAATCTACATCTTGTGAATGGCGGTCAAGATGACACCATGAACTCCACGCTGGAATGATATTATGGAGGATTCCATGCCATAACTTATAGAGGGATACCTGGAACTCAATATGAATCCAAACACTTAGAGGGGGTCACAGTCCTATGGTAAGGATTTAATAAAATAGCTAATCCTCGTATGAATGGACTAAGGAGATACAGTTAACCAAACCTATTATATACTGAAGTGATAGAGGGATTCACACATCCCTTGAAAAATAAAAGTATGTTTACTATCTTCATACTATATATCTCATCTACCCCCGGTCTTCCCATGTACCATGGACCGTCACCATATACCTCTATCCCATACAGTGTACTTTTGTTGGGCCCATTTACCTATTTGTTTCCACGTACCTGGCCTTGTATGGATCCTCCAGAAATATCTTTATACATGGTGACACATGTGTGTTCTACCCAAACTAGTGTATATTACTGTGTTTGTGCATGTGTATCCTCTAGGATTCACAACATGCCACCAACATTGAGTCACATGCCACGTGACATCTGTCACATGTCATGGGATACTTTTCTATTTGTGAAAACCCTAGAACTATAGAGGGTGGACTAAACGATGTATGTAATTTAAGACACACTTCATGGAGTTAGGAATTTCCAAAAAAATTAGGTTGTTCTACATGTATTCATCCATTCCTTTGTCCTTAAATACATCCATGATTCTCTCTAATGATCATTGATCTATTGTTAACTAACCATACCCATAACATCTCAACATGATCTAGCTGTCGATTCAAAAGACGAATCACCACCATCACACCATGTTGTCCAGATTTCAAAATTCATCAACCAGAAAACCTATAATATGATTTGATATACATACAATCACCCATAATAGTCATATCACCTTAATTTCACCCTTGATAAAAAAATACCATGGGTCATCAATTCATTTTTCTAAAGATCAATAGTGCAATGAACGAATACAGAGTACTCATTGAACCATTAGCCAATGAAATTGTCAACAATGAACATGTGACGAAACCCAAAAGAAAAATAAAAATAAAAAATTAAGGAATGAAACATGGCCTTTGTTCAGGCTAGTATCCTTTTATTTTTTTATATTAAAAAATATATAAAAATGGACAAAAAATAATATTCCACCAAAATTAATGGATTGTGAACATACATCCGCAACATAATAGACAAAAAATAAATTTGAGGTCAATTTGACTTTATTAATAATGGGATTATAAAATGGGGAAATATATAATAGGAAAAAAATCCATACATCATGTTATGATTAATCATTTACTAAGAAAAGATTATTTTTCCATCATTGGTGAGATCCTAAGATTGTCATTGGTGAAATGGTCCTCGATTTGTAGATGTTCGCTAAGCTCTCCTCAAATGAATCCTTTCTATATCCTTATGTTATGAAGTAATAACTATGAACATTTCATAAATATTAATTTATACAGGGTAATTAGGTTTCACATTTTATATAATATTAAATAAATATCATTAATTTTATTTAATTGGTGCCATTTACAAAAGAATATAATGACAAATATAATGTCACACACAGTGTAAAACCCATGTTACAATCTCAATGGTGTTCTTAGATTTCTCATATGAGCCTATATTTGAGTTTTATTATACTATGTTTGGAAAACAATGCATGAATGATAAAATACATATTTAATTTTTTATTATAACATTTTTAGGCACACTAGGAATCCAAATCTTGTGTCATGTCAACCACTAGCTATGAGAATATTATTATATATATGATAAACAATTATATTCAAAATATAGATTATTTACACTAGATATAATATCTAATGATTACTATACCTTATGATAAGAAAGCACATATATAAATTCACTTAAACTCATGATTTATTACATGAAAACACACTTAATACAATAGTAAAGGTGTAAAGACTCATATTTTATTCAATTTATTTTAATAAATTAATTAGGAAAATATTGAGACTACACGATGAGATGGAATGCGATTTCGTGGCCTAGTGTTCCCAAAATAAATTTTTTTAATCATGTTCATTTTATTAATTATAAATGCTCAGTGTCTAAAATTGATTTTTTTTACACCCAAATTGGTGCCTAGATCCAAAATCTAAGGGCACTGTTGCATCCATAATAGAGGCTTTACCATTGGCTAGGCCTAACATCATCCGGCGTGGGCTAGACAAAAAAGATAGATTTTGGACATAAATGTCATTAAAAATATGTTAACAAAAAATATTTTTCCAGCACAATGATGATTTGGTTTCCTTCAATTAAACCCATAGTCATGTGTCCAAGGTTACGATCCATAACCATGTAATCTTTCTTGAGAGAATTGGTGAGAGGAAACCATGAGAGTTGGTGTTGGAATGTAATGAAAGAGGACTACATGATCAGGATCACTCGACAATGGATTAACGAATGATGGATGCAAACATTATTCCTCGATTGATCCATCCCAAAGGTAGGGACTATATTTAATTCAAATATTATTTTACTCTTTTTATATCTCCCAAAAAAAATTGAATCAATCGAAAAATGGATTGATTCATTGATCGTATGTATTATTGTGTGATGGGTTTGATTTTGGGATAATTATAGAGAAATTGGATCTATGATGAAATTATGATTAGAAATGATTTTTTGTATCATTCCAAAAATTCTAACACAGATGAATAAAATCCGACATGAACAAGGACTGATATGTCCCCTTTGGGTGTTCTTGTGAAATTATTCCTCCATGTTATTTTATTTCACATTCATACTCATCTCAAAAATCTGAAAATAATCCAGGATCACAACAGTGAGAAGTGTATGCAGCCTGGCGGGCCACAGAAGAGGGAGACAGATACTGCAGTAGAAGGCCACAATAGTAGAGGGCCATAGCTCCGTGGTTGCGGAGACGCGGGAGGCAGTGCATACTGGTGGCTTACTGTAGGTGTGGGGGAGGCCTGAAGCAAGATGACATGGGTGTAACATGGGAGGCCACGTCTCAAAGGTTGTATAATTGAGGGAGGAAGAATTCGTGATGTTGTGGCAGCCCATGATTATGTCACAGGGTGCGGACATGGGTCAACAGCAATGGCTGGCGGGGGTGTTCGGTGGACGCGGCTAGCTGCCGCTTCAAACGGCTCTAGACCCGCGGTCTAGCTAGACTGTGCATGGTTTGGATAGGGGGTGCCTACCATGTCTCTAGTAGAGAAAACATGCACAATCATGTGGGTCGGGTTGAACAGGCAAGCCAACCTCAGGTTGGGTCGAGTGCCTCGGTTTGGGCTGCTTCAGCGGGCAAGGATAGAATAGCGGACCAGGTCGGGCCCTTCTGGTTAGGGCCAGGTCATACCTGTTGAGCTCAGGTCGGGTCATTGTACCCCAGGTCAGGTCGGGACAGACCTACTAGGTTGGCCCATACCCAGACCCAATCATCCCCTTTTAACAAAAATAGCCATATCATTCAAGCTGTCAGTCTGATTGACGAGCCCTTTGGGGCGTTGGGACCCTCGCTACGAGGCAGAATATTTGAGATGTCTTGTTGGGTTGTTAGAAATGACCAGTATAGGTGTAGAGTTCACCTTGGGATCTTTTCTTGAGGGTTCAATAAAACATTGTGTGTCAATCCCCTCGAGATAGGAGTCCCAAATAGAGTTTTAAATCATATTTTGTACAAGAGTGATACTTTATCACCCCAGGTGGAGTTAGTTTGGTGTTTACGTGACCTATGAGTGTTGGGAATTAATCCTTTTTCTAGTTGTTTGTATCATAGGTTTTGAATTATTCATCATAATATCCTATGTTATAAGTCACACCATAGGGTTCATGGTATTCTATTAGAATCCCATATGGTGTGGGGTAATATAGATTGGCTTTACAATATTGGTTTGGAATCCCCTATCTATATATCATGACCTTTAACCTGTGTTTCTTTATTAGGCGGACCTAGGATAGTGGTGTCTTATGATTGACGTTTGGATGTGACTTACCCTCTCATTCCTTATTCCATCTTATGAGTATTTCTGGTTATCCTTGGTATCTGTATGGGCGTATACATTTTTAGAGTTGACTGCAATTTTTTTTGCTTAATACTTTTTGGTTTCAGGGCATCCTATTTAGTAATTTTTACTCACCCCTATATAGGATTTTTTTGCTTGTGTCGTGTCTTGGGAAGATGACCGATGCTTTTATGTAGTCATAGGTGGGGCTTGACTAAGGATAGGACCAAATTATTCCTTGTGAGATCAGATGGGTGGAGGTGTCCCGAAAATATTTCTACAGTGGCTTCAGTACCCTCATTTTTATATCTGTCATTGTAGTTGTATTTTCATTTTGGCCTCGTAATATAGCCTTGTTTGCAATACTACACTTTATTTTTTTGGTTTCACTCTAGTTTTATTACTTTTACATTTTGCAGTTTTCATGCATGTTGGTTGGTGTTATCCATTTATTTAAGCTTTTTGGGATTGGAGATGCATATGTGTGTAACGTTACTTAGGATTAGGACTCCAGTTTTTGAGATATTCGTACTAGGTTCTAGTCTCTAGCCCATTATCTATTAGAGGCTGGATTGGGGTGGTCACGGAATGGGACCCACCAGGATAGTTTGTGACAAAGGGATTTCATATAGAAGGTTCAGTTCTACATTTGGACCTGGATTCAGTTATATTGGTTTGGGGAAACAATGTTATGTGTTTTGAGTTTGTCTTTCATGCTCGTGAATCTAGTGTTGGTGCAGCTACTGGCTTATACACACACCAGGACCCTTGGAACCTTCTTTCCGACTCAGTGCATGAAAAAACTGGTTGCAGGTAAATTAATGGGACATGAATCATATAGGAATAGTCTATGTTTCAATGTACTTATTGATTCATCTCACCAAATATAAAAATTTTATAGTGGTTCATCATAATATATTTTTGGATGCATCCACACAGACAACCATCTAGGATGCCAATGTGTGGTCAAGAGGATGATCCTTTTAGAGATGCGTTGTTAGTATAGGGGAATATTCCATACATGGCACCCCCAGGTGGTATTCCTATTGCAGTATCAACTGTAGAGTTGTAGTTGCTATCAGTGCTGCTAGAAGATGATGCATGTAGGCTTAGTGTGTTTCGTATGTCTTATAGGCGGCGACCTACAAAGTTTAAGGGTGATACAGACCCACAGATAGCTAAGGATTGGCTGGAGGTAGTTACACTTGTCTTCTTCTTGTGAGGATTCCACGTGATCAAATGGAATTATTAGTCATGATCCTTCTACAGGGATTATAAAGATGGTGGTGGAGCTTAATGATCTAGACACATGAAAATTTGAACCTCACTTGGACATATATTGAGAGCCTCTTCAAAGAATATTTATTTCCGGTAATGTTATGATCTGTGTGCATTACTGGAGATACATTACCTACATTAGGGTAGCATGAAAGTAGCAGAGTAATCACAGAGATTCACCAAGATTTCCTTCTACTCCAAAGATATTATGTGAGTCCTATTATTCAGGTATCAAGATTTTGATAAGTGACTATGTATGGAGATCATGGAATCCATGGTGTCCCTTAGCATGCGAACATAGGCTGGAGTACGGGATCAAGCTTGGCTAATAGAGAGATTTCCGGCATAGCAGATGATAGTAGTAGGAGCTACAAGTAGGCACCAGGTAGGTGAGTCTTTAGTTGTGGGTAGTCGACAACTGACGAACTGGACTAAGTGGGCCACCTCCTACAAAAGATTTTCCCAAGATGTAGGATCAATAGTGGGAGTGTCCCATGGTAGATAGGGAAATCCAAAGAACATAATTTCTTTCTCTTGTGGTGGTCAGGGGCACTTAGTTCATGATTTCCTGACACGTCGTACGGACGACCGGTGGCAGTCAATTGACTATCGAGACATAAAAAGTGGTTCAAGAAAGGTGGTCTTCATGAAGGTGGATGTGGTAGTGGAGTAGTTAGAGAATCTAGTGGTGGATGGAGGTTCGAGGTGCTATCACCACCAACCCCGGGTAGTCCACCCTAGTCTCTGGGAGCTAGTGGACATGGGTGGGGCCATTTTAATAAAATGGAGGATTAAGATCCTAGAGATCCAGATTTTTTTCGAGGACGATCTATGTCTTCTCCACCCTAGTTGTAGTTCTTATAGACATAGCTTCTAGTCACTCATTCGTTGATAAGAACCTTTTTTTGAATCTCATAGATTCCAGTGGAGTAGTTGGCTCAGTCTTTACATTTATAGACTCTTATGGGAGGGGATTAGATGATCACACACTATTTCAAGAAGTGTGAGCCTACTCTTGGAGGCAAGATATTCGACTGGGATCTTTTAGTAGTGGCGTCAAGTCCTTACGATGTATTCTGGTTGTGGAGTGTTTATCCTTAGTCCATGGAAAGATTGATTGTTTTAGGCATAGAGTGTAGTGTGTTTGTAGGGATGGGACCATGTTTTCCATTACCAGGGAAAATGAGATGCATGTAGAAAATAATGTACTTTCTTATAGGGGGGTTCAACCAATAATTCTCCAGTTCGCTATCCTCACCCTTAGTGCATTGGAGAAGGGAACTCCCTAGTTTTTTTCTAGTGGTGAATGAGTATGAGGATGTATTCCCTGAGGATGTTCTAGTATTGTCTCCTCATAGGGAGGTTTTTTTCTACATTGAATTGTACCCCAATACTACATCAATATCTACTCCCACATATAGAATGAATCATGTAGAGATTCATGATTTGAGGGTAAAATTGGAGGATCAACAGAGGAAAGGCTCCATGAAAACCAGTTTTTAACCTTGGGTGGCCCAAATTTTATTTTCCAAGAAGGCAGATGGATGCTTGAGGTTGTTTTTTGACGACCAACATAAGAACCAGGTGACCGTGAAGAATATATATACACTAAAAATAATTGACTAAATCTTGAAAGAACTGAAGGGAGAGAGGTGGTTCTCCAAGATAGACCCCAGATCAGGTTATCATCAGCCTCTTGTAAGTGATGAAGATGTACAAAAGATAGCCTTCAGGTGTCCGTATGGCCACAATGAGGGCTTGTTTATTCCATTCAGTGTAACCAATTCCCCATCCATGTTCATGGGACTCATGAATAGGACCAACCAGCTATACTTTGACCAGTTCTCTATGGTATTCATTGATGACATTCTGGTGTACTCTTCATCTAAGGAGAAGAACGTAATTCACTTGAGGATGGTCTAGGAAACTCTTCAAGATCACTAACATTATGTGAAGCACTCGAAGATTTAATTATCGATTCGGTAGTTCCACCTTCTGGAACATGTCATTTTGGAGGCTTTAGTTGTAGTAGATCTGGTTAATATTGTGGCGGTGCTTTCCTGGGAGCCACATAGAAGTGTGACCGAGGAAAAAAGTTTTGTTGGTTTGGATGGATATTATAGGAGTTTCGTTCCCGATATTTCTGGGGTAGAATAAACATTCATGACCTTGACATAGAAGGGAAAACCCTTCGTGTGCACAAAAAATTGATGGTAGTGTTTTTAGGAGTTGAGACAAAGGTTGATGAGTGCTCCCTGGTGAAGGATACTTGAAAAGGGTGTTGGGTATGTGGTCTTCTGTGACACATTAGGGACCTGAATTAGATGTGTCCTGATGCAGGATAAGTGATGATTTCCAATGGCTCACCCTAGTTGAGGCAGCATAAGAAAAACTACGTGACCCATGATCTTGAACTGGCAGTAGTGGTCTTCACTTTGAAAAGATGGCGAAATTGCATGATGGGGGAGTATTTTACCATTTAATCAAACAAAAATATCATCATGTATATATTTTCAAAAAGGGGCCAAAATTTTTTATAGAGGCGGTGGCTAGAGATCCTCTAGGATTATGACATTGAGATTATATATATTATTGGGAAGGTGAATGTAGAGGTGGACGTGATCAATAGGAGGTCTAGCTTGCAATTTCTATGTTTGGTGTTGGAAAAATAGGTAGTGTAGTATATATCCTTCATAGATAAAAGTGTAATAACTTATTTATAGTTTTATGGTTGTTTCCCCAACACTCCTAAAGAGAGTAAGGGATGCACAGTTTGCGGACATTGACTGCAAGATCCAATGTGCATAGTTCTCCTTAGGGCTAGCCCCTGATAGATATTAATTTGGTGGTGAGAACATCATTCACATTAGGGGGTGCATGGTTGTGCCCATGGAATTCCAATAGGAGGTATTGAGGATGTTTCACATGCCCCTGGAAGTACATTCAGGAGTGTAAACGATGTACCATGACCTATATGCCTGTTTTGGTGGCCATGGATGAAGTAAGAAGTGCAAGAGTTCCTTTCTCGGTGCCTTATTTTCAGCAAGTAATGGCAGAGCACCAGGTTCCATCATGCTTAACTCAACCACTCATGGTGTCATAGTAGAAGTGGGATAGGAAATCTATGGCCTTTGTGATGGGTTTACCCTATACGTCCCGGGGACATGATACCATCTAGGTGATTGTTGACCGACTCACCTAGTCGACCCACTTCATACCTATTAAGAAGAAGAGTTCGGTAGAGACCTTGAGAATTCTATACTTCTAAGATATAGTTCGACATCCTGGGGTTCCTTCTATGACTATTTTAGATCATGATACATGTTTCACATCAAAAATTTGGAAGTGTTTGCAAGAGGATTTTGTGACATAGTTACAGCTAAACACAACTTTGCATCCCCAGACAGATGGTCAGAGAGAGAGAACCATCCAGGTGTTATTGGACAGGCTTTATACCTTCATCATGAAAAATGGTCGCAGTTGGGATGACCATGTAAATCTAGTTTCTTTGCGTACAACAGCAGGTACCACTCCACTAATGGAATGTCACCATTTAATGCCTTGTATGTGAATCCTTGAAGATCATCATTTTACTGGACTGAATCAGGGGAGTTAGCACTTGTGGGCCAAGAGTGTGTATGAGATGGTGTTGAGAAGTTGTAGATCCAATAGAAGGGGATGGTTCCTGCACAAGGATGGCAGAATCCTTACACTGACAGGAGATGGAGGACCTTGTAGTTCATAGAGGGAGACCATGTCTTCCTTTGGGTCTCACAAGGATGATGTTTACAGAGATTTGGATAAGTATAAAATCTTTCCCCAAGGATCATCGACCCCTTTCAGATCCTGAGCAGTGTTGGTGAGGTGGCGTACCACTATGCTATGCTCCAATAGTTACACCAGGAGCATGATATCTTCCACATGACATAGCTGAGGTGGTTCGTGCATGACCCATCACACGTTATCGACTATAGAAACATGGATATTGACTATTTGGAGAAGTTTCCAGAGTACCTTATGGAGATCTAGGATTAGTAGGATCGGGCCCACTGGGGGAGGCTTGTATGTGAGCTCATCACCCTAATCTTTATGTTGTGTATCCCTCGTTTTGGTTTTTACGAACATAAATACATAAGGTGGGGAGTATATAATGACTCAGATATTTCTCAATTTATTTTAATAAATTAATTGAGATAATACTTGTTGAGTCAATAAGGTTTTCCTTATGACTTTTCCATTCCTTCTTGTTTTGAAAATCACAAACACCTTATCTTTAAGGAAAATTGCTTTTATAAGGAAAAATGCTTTCTTAAGGAAAATTGCTTTTATAAGGAAAAATGCTTTCTTAAGGAAAAACGCTTTTATAAGAAAAATTTATCCTTATCATATTTTCATTAATATTTTTCTTAAGTATGAGTTTCGGATTCACTTTCTCGAAGTCATAAAATCTTTGATATAAAATCATTCTGTTTTTAGGATTCGGTTCTGGACAAGAACTATAAGGAAGTTTCATTCCGAATTCCGGATATGAATTCTGACTTAGTTCTATTCCAGATTCAGGATACGAATTCCAATGAAGAATTCTCATTACGAATTCTAATGAAGAAATCTCATTCCGAATTCTCATTACGAATTCTGATAAAGAATTCTCATTACGAATTCTGATGACGATTTCTCATTACGAATTCTGATGATGAAATCTCATTACGAATTCTGATGATGAATTCTCATTACTAATTCTGATGATGAATTCTCATTACGAATTCTAATGACAAATTCTCATTACGATTTCTGATGACGAATTCCTATTCCGAATTCCTATTCCGAATTCTCATTCCGAATTCACCTATTAAACAGAATCTGATTATCATTGTTTTATACACTCTGAATTTATTCACTCCGAACTTTCACTCCGAAATTTCTATTCCGAACTTTTATGTTAGAGTTTAAAACGATGTCGTACTTTCTGTTACACTTGTTTTGTTATAAAACAATGTCGTCCATTTTGTTATAAACTAACCGTTGTCTAAGTGACACGTGTACAGGTCCCTCCGAACTTTAAGGGAAATATGACCGTTGAAGAAGGAGCCGACCTTACCTACAAATAGGAGCTCATTTGAAAGAGCTCAGTGCTGATTGCTGAAAAAGTGCTTACATGCTGTTGAAGTGATTTCTAGAGAGAGAGTCTCTTATTAACTCGCAAAGCTTCGTGCAACTCCGAATGTTGGTGATTACATTCGAGGGCTTCCGGGGATAGGAAGACAGAGGTGCCGACTACCTTAAAGATCGAGGGCTTTCTTGCTGAGAAAGACAGAGGTTGCCGACTACCTTAAAGATCGAGGACTTCCTTGCTGAGGAAGACAGAGGTTGCCAACTACCTTGAAGTTGAGGGCTTTCGGGGATAGCAAGACAGAGACACCGATCTTTGTATCGAGGGCTTACCCTGGTGTGGGTAAGACAGACTTGCTTGAAAGTATAAATCAAGGGACCTTTATCCAAGGTTGTTGGATACCCTTCTCTTTGGGTTAAAAGACTATTATCTTGTTACTAGTAGTTTTACTACTTGTTTTTATTCCGCTGCAATTTGTATCTTAAGGAAAGTATAACTTTCTTATACTTCCTTACTTACTCTGTTTCATTTCGATTCTATACGCTTTAAGGTAGAATCTCATATTGTAACTTTTGTTAAGTTTCAATTTCCGGAACCATATTTCCGGAACCTACTTTTGGAATCTCCTTCCAAGTTTAGTTCGGTGTTAGAGGTGTTGTGAATCAACTTAGTTTAACTTTGTTAAACTTAGTCCTTTCCTTTTCTTAAGGAAACTTTAGTTATTCATAACTAACTTTAAAGGTTCCAAAGGAATTTTTAAAGTATACAATTCACCCCCCCCCCCCCCCCCCTCTTGTATATTGAGCATATCATATTATATTTCGATCCTACAATTGGTATTAGAGGTTGGAAACCTCTTACTCTATACCATTCTTACATTTGGTATCAGAGCCAAGGTTACTGAAATACTTGTACTCACATACAAGTTTTTCTTGCTCACTTTTCCATTCCGAATTTTTCCCATTCCAAACTTTTTGATTACTAATCTTTGCTATTAACAAGTTTGTTTCCAAGTTATTATTTAGTATGGCAGGAATGAACGTTGGTTCGATTGACAATCTAAATCCTACAAGACCACCTATCTTTGATGGTAATGATTATGAGTACTGGAGAGATCGTATGAAGACTTTTGTTATCAATACTGGAGTAGACAACTTTGTGATGCTTACTGGTGACTATAAAATTCCTGACAAGGAAGTCAGAACCTTTACTAACCAGGAGAAGCAAGAATATCAACTCAACTATAAGGTACGCAATACTTTATTATGTTCAATGACTAGAAATATATATAGCCAAATTTCTTCTTGTGAAGCAGCTAACTGTATATGGAAGAAGTTAGAGGTTACACACTTTGGGACTTCTAAGGTGATTGAGACTAGGAGAGCTATGCTTAGAGCTGAATATCATGGCTTCAATTTTCCTTATGGAGAACCTATCTGTAAAGTTCAACAAAGATTTATGACAATTGTCAACAGTCTACAATCTATGGGAGAGAAAGGTTTAGATGATGAAGCTCTTGTGGACAAGATAATTGACATTATGCCCAATGAGTGGGAATCCAAGAGAACAGCTATAGATGAGAACAGGAAGGTCACTCAAATTACTCTTGATGAATTATTTGGAACTCTTCTACAACATGAGACAAGAATGAAGAGAGATGCTGACAACATCAAGAAGAAGAATGGAAATGGAACAGTTGCTTTTACTACAACTTCAAATCAGATGAAAGCTAAGACTCCTGAGAGAGTAACCAGATCCAAATCTAAGAAAGTCATTTTCCAATCCGAATCTAGTGAAAGTGAAGTTTCAGAAAATGAATTAGCCAATCTTTCTCGAAGGATGAACAAGATAGCTGGGCAAAGAAACTTTCAATCCAAGTATAAGAAGAAGGACAGGAAAGATAAGAAAGATGGAGAAGTTACTTGTTATGAATGTAAAAGAGCTGGACATATTAGACCTGATTGCCCTATGCTCAGAAAGAAAGAAAGGAAGGAAAGACATTCAGAAAAGAACAGGAAGAAGTATTACAAAGCCAAAGCTAAGAAAGTTCTGAAAGCTAATGACACCTGGAGTGCCAGTGGTGGTGACTCTTTAGATGAATCTTCTGAATATGAATCTTTAGGACAGAAGAATCTTGGTCTTATAGCCAGATTACCTATTGAAAATCATTGTCTTCTGGCTAAGGTACGAAATGCTGAATCATTGACCAATGTTTCTTTAAATTCGAATGATAGTAAGTATTATAACTCTTCTGATGAAGAATCATCTTCTGATGAGGAAAATACTTTACCTACTTTTGAAGAAGTCTCTAGGTTTGCTGAACTTCTTGAGATTGAGAATTCCAAACTCAACAAGAAACTTGATAAGGAAAATTCTAGGAATTCTATTCTTACTAAAGAGATATCAGATCTTTCTAAAGATCTTGATAAGAAAAATGCTGATTTTGAAAGTATTTCAAACAATCTTGAGGAAGTAAGTTCTGAGAAGAATAAACTTTCTAAAGAATTAGAAAAAGCAATTTCTAATAAAAATGATTTCGAGCCTAACTCTAGTTCAAAAACTAATGATTTTGAGGATAAAAACTTGGTTGTAAAACTCAAGTCCGAAATTTTTTCCTTAAATAAGTGTTTATCAAACTTTACCCATGGTAAGGAAAATTTTGATAAGATGTATTCTCAAATACGACCTTTAAGAAATAAATCTGGATTTGGTTATACCCAAGCAAAACCTGTTTTCAGCAACAATTATTTTGTTCCTCAAAGTGTCCCATTTTGCACTAAATGTCAATGTGGTGGTCACTGGGCAAGAAATTGTTCCTTAAACAAAACCCAATCCTTAGGTTTTCATAAAGCTTATTTTTCTAAGAAAATGTGGATACCAAAAATTTTATTGTCTGGAAATCTCGGATCCAAACAAGTTTGGATTCCGAAAATCTAACTTTGTTCTTAATTTCAGGAAAATAAAGAAAGTTCCAGCAACAATATTTGGTACATGGATAGTGGATGTTCCCGGCATATGACTGGTAACAAAAGTTTTTTTTGAAAAGATTATCAAAACGAAAGGAGACATTATTCTTCAGTTTATCGGAACGCAAGATCAACTTGCTGATATTTTCACTAAATCTTTACCTTCTGATAGATTTGAATATATTAAACAGAAGTTAGGAATGATAACCATAAGGTAATCTTCCCCAATTAACTTTCTGTTGAAAAATCTCCTTACAGTAATAAACTCCTTTTCATAGGGGGAGTACATTTGTTTGTTTATTTAACAAAGTTTTTCAAATTTTGTTTTCAAACTTTTCGGAACGAAAATTTCCGGAATGGAATATCCGGAACAACAATTTTCCAGAAAGGATATTTTCGCACAGAATACTTCTGGAATGGAAGTATTCGTATTGAAAATTTCCGGAATGGAAAACTTTCGTACTGGTATTTTCAGAACGGAACTTTCGTACTGAGTCTTTCGTATTGACTTTTCGTGTTTATTTTTTTTTATTTTTATTAAGTCTTTCGTATTGACTTTTTCGTATTTACTTTTTCGTATTGATTTATTTTTCGTATTAATGTTTTCGTACTTAGTTTTTCGTATTGAATTTTTCGTAGTCGTCTTTATATTACCCATTACGAATAACTTTCCTAAGCTAATCCGAAAGGTATGATTTCCTTACTGAAGTTTTTGTAATCATATTTTACTTGCTGGCAATTTCTTATAGTTTGTTTTTGGTTTTTGGATTTCTTAATTCTTTATTTTAATAAAACCTCAAAAAGATCGGATTCAAGCTTTCAACCGTTAGCTCTGATCTCAGATCATTCTAAACCGTCAGATCAACCGAGGAAGTTGAACCGTCATCCCAATGCCTATATAAAGGGGATCCTATTTTCTCGTCCCACATCGATTTCAAGCTTTTGCGTGTTGAAGCTCTGATTCTCCGATTTAAGGCCGTTCCGAACTACAGTTTTCCAGTTCCGAACTTCAGTCTTCTCAGTTCCGAATTTCTCAGAGATTTCAGATCCGAATGTCTGCAGAGTTAGCTTCTCAAGAGATGTCTTCAACTAAGCCCATTTCTCAGTGGTTAGTCTACAGAGAGCGGTTAGTTCATCCGAATTTCTTCAGCAACTATGATTCTATCATTTCGAAGAATATTAAGCTGAATGGCTGGGAGGATGTTGCAATATCAAAAACCGGCAACCAAGATGAAGTCTACTCTGACTTGCTTGTCGAGTTTTATGAGACAGTTTCTTTCTTCGTGGAAGATAATAGAGAAAAGTTTTCCTTCAAATCGTATGGAAAGACATATAAGCTATCTTACACCAAGGCTGCAAGCTTGGTAGGGCTGAGTTATGAAGGGGAAGCTGAGTTTATCTCGCATGTTCTGCCAGACTCCTTGGGTAGTTTCAACAAGGAGAAAGCCTTAGAAATTCTCGGACTGGATGATGATAAGGCTCCAAAAATTGCAACCCTATCTACAAACTTCCAGATTCTGGAGTTATGGGTGCAAGGGATTATCGTACCAAGAAAAGGAGACAAGGACAGCTTGAAGAAGAGTGAGATATACATCTTGGATTTTCTGATAAATCTAAGAAAGTTCAACCTGATGAAGCATATTCTTCTCAACATTGATAATTTGAAGAAGGGGAATCTGAGAGCTCAGATAGTGATGTACCCGACAATATTGTCGAAGCTGATAGTTCGGTGCCTAGAATCCTTCAAGGATGCTTGTAGTTCTAAGCCGAAAGTTTGCAAGATCATGTTGCTCAGTGATGCAACTCTTAAAAGGATGAATATATCTTTTAACAAGGAGTCAGTGAAATTCATTGATCTACCTCCTCAAGTAGAAGTAACTCTGAATGTGGCTGATCCGGAATCATCAAAGCCGGTAAGGAAGAGGAAGCAGAAAGAAGTGGTAGGTGAAGCTGAGGAACCCAAGTCTAAGGATGTCCATTCCACACCTCCTAAGCCTAAGAAGAAGAAGACATATACTGATGAGGTTGCAGCGAAGTGGAGAGCTGACAAGGAAAAGAGGAGGGAAGGAGATCCGCTGTTCGGATTGGATCCTGCAGAGGCTAAGGCTCTGAAAGAAAAGGCTGCTGATGAGCTTGAGAAGCAAGCTAAGGAAAAGAAGCTGAAGAAGAAGTTGTCAGAAGCTGAAGTTGTGCAAGCCTTGTTGAAGTTTAATGAAATGGTTTCAGCAACCATTCCCGTTCCGAGATCTTTTTCTCTGGAATCTCTACCTGAGACTCCAGGAAGAAATCTTGTAACTCCGGAAAAGGCTACTGAGGAAGTAGAGCAAGTGGAAGAGGTAGAAGAAGCGGCTGAAGGAAGTGGTGAGACAGGTGATGTGCTCAAACAAGTAGATGAATATAAGGGAACTCCTTCGGATCACCTCTCGCTCCGAACATCTGAAGCTCAATCTTCAAAGCTTGCTACTCCTGCAATGGAAGAAGAAAAGGGAGAAGAAGAAGTTACTTCTCAAGAAAATATTTTACTTGATGCTGCTCAGATGGGAAACGTGGAATCCAATGTTCAAGAAGTTGCTGATGAGGAAGATAAAATTGTTCAAGTCTCTGATAGTGAGAATAGATCTCCGGAACAGGTTTCAATTCCGGAAAAACAAAAGGGAAAGAAAATTCTTGATGATACCCCGAGTTCAGAAAAAAGTTTGAGGAAGGAAGTTGGTAGCTCTTCTAAGAGGAAGTTGGAGCTTATTGAGGAAGAAAATTCTCCTAGCAAGATTTCTGATTCGGAGTCATCATCGTTGGGGCACGATTTTGTTGTTCAGTCCTTGAAGAAGTTGGTGGGAACCATTCCAACCTTCTCCAGTATTGACTCTCGGTGCCAGATGCTCCAACATACAATGAATCAGAAAACCGACTCCGTATCCATGGTTATGGATAAATGTGTTGAGATAGAAGCCCAGTTCAAAAATTTCTTTATTGGTTATGAAGCCCATAAAAGATCGTGCAAAAGGATGACTAGCTGGTCGAAGAAGAATGTGGAAGAGATGAGGTTGCTGGATGAGTTTCAGGAGAATGTTAAGGATGCATTTCAAACCGAGGACAAGAAGTTTCATGAGATGTCTGCATCATTCGATGAGAAATTGACAGAGGAAAAGAACATTCGGATTCAGGAAGTAAGAGATCTGAATGGAAAGCTCAACTCTGTTAATCAAAGTTGGAAATTTGAAAGGGATCATCGGATCAATTTTCTAGAAAGGATAAAGTCTCAGGAAGAGAAAATGGAAGCTCAGGAAGAAAAGTTGAAGGCTCAGGAAGAAATCATTCAAGCTCAGTCAGCAAGAATAGTTGCCTTAGAAAAGCAAGCAGAAGAAGATCATAAGGACCTCAAGAAGATCAAGACAATTCTCAAGGGGCTCATGTCGAAGGAGAAAGATCCGAAATGACCAATCCGATCTTTTTGTTGTAATCTGTTTTTTTTTTGTTGCTGACATTTCAAATATAATGAAAATTGTGCTTGTTGTTTCTATTGCTGTCGTTACTAATCTTTTCAGGTACTTTGTTATTTTTTTCCATTCCCTCCGATTCTTTTTGAAAATCACAAAGGGGGAGAAGGAAAAGATCCTTAAGAAAAAGAGGAAATCTAATAAGAGTTTTTCAAAGGAGGAGAAAGGAAAATACCCAAGGAAAAAGAACTCTAATAAGAGTTTGTTTAAGGGGGAGTTTTTCTTAAAGAAACATCACTCCAGAAATATGAATACGATCCTTAGAGATTCAAAGCCTAAGGGAGAGTTAGTCGTATTCATCTATATTCTTAAACCAAGGGAGATAAGCTTTAATATGTTTCTTTCTTCTTAGAATAGCTTTTTCGTAAGGATGTTTGTGCTTTCCAAAAAGGGGGAGATTGTTGAGTCAATAAGGTTTTCCTTATGACTTTTCCATTCCTTCTTGTTTTGAAAATCACAAACACCTTATCTTTAAGGAAAATTGCTTTTATAAGGAAAAATGCTTTCTTAAGGAAAATTGCTTTTATAAGGAAAAATGCTTTCTTAAGGAAAAACGCTTTTATAAGAAAAATTTATCCTTATCATATTTTCATTAATATTTTTCTTAAGTATGAGTTTCGGATTCACTTTCTCGAAGTCATAAAATCTTTGATATAAAAGCATTCTGTTTTTAGGATTCGGTTCTGGACAAGAACTATAAGGAAGTTTCATTCCGAATTCCGGATATGAATTCTAACTTAGTTCTATTCCAGATTCAGGATACGAATTCCAATGAAGAATTCTCATTACGAATTCTAATGAAGAAATCTCATTCCGAATTCTCATTACGAATTCTGATAAAGAATTCTCATTACGAATTCTGATGACGATTTCTCATTACGAATTCTGATGATGAAATCTCATTACGAATAATGATGATGAATTCTCATTACTAATTCTGATGATGAATTCTCATTACGAATTCTAATGACAAATTCTCATTACGATTTCTGATGACGAATTCCTATTCCGAATTCCTATTCCGAATTCTCATTCCGAATTCACCTATTAAACAGAATCTGATTATCATTGTTTTATACACTCTGAATTTATTCACTCCGAACTTTCACTCCGAAATTTCTATTCCGAACTTTTATGTTAGAGTTTAAAACGATGTCGTACATTCTGTTACACTTGTTTTGTTATAAAACTATGTCGTCCATTTTGTTATAAACTAACCGTTGTCTAAGTGACACGTGTACAGGTCCCTCCGAACTTTAAGGGAAATATGACCGTTGAAGAAGGAGCCGACCTTACCTATAAATAGGAGCTCATTTGAAAGAGCTCGGTGCTGATTGCTGAAAAAGTGCTTACATGCTGTTGAAGTGATTTCTAGAGAGAGAGTCTCTTATTAACTCTCAAAGCTTCGTGCAACTCCGAATGTTGGTGATTACATTCGAGGGCTTCCGGGGATAGGAAGACAGAGGTGCCGACTACCTTAAAGATCGAGGGATTTCTTGCTGAGAAAGACAGAGGTTGCCGACTACCTTAAAGATCGAGGACTTCCTTGCTGAGGAAGACAGAGGTTGCCAACTACCTTGAAGTTGAGGGCTTGCGGGGATAGCAAGACAGAGACACCGATCTTTGTATCGAGGGCTTACCCTGGTGTGGGTAAGACAGACTTGCTTGAAATTATAAATCAAGGGACCTTTATCCAAGGTTGTTGGATACCCTTCTCTTTGGGTTAAAAGACTATTATCTTGTTACTAGTAGTTTTACTACTTGTTTTTATTCCGCTGCAATTTGTATCATAAGGAAAGTATAACTTTCTTATACTTCCTTACTTACTCTGTTTCATTTAGATTCTATACGCTTTAAGGTAGAATCTCATATTGTAACTTTTGTTAAGTTTCAATTTCCGGAACCATATTTCCGGAACCTACTTTTGGAATCTCCTTCCAAGTTTAGTTCGGTGTTAGAGGTGTTGTGAATCAACTTAGTTTAACTTTGTTAAACTTAGTCCTTTCCTTTTCTTAAGGAAACTTTAGTTATTCATAACTAACTTTAAAGGTTCCAAAGGAATTTTTAAAGTATACAATTCACCCCCCCTCTTGTATATTGAGAATCTCATATTAAATTTCGATCCTACAATACTAATACTGTGTGCTGATACGACATGATATTCCGAGGGGTGGTGTGCTAAGAATAATTTTCAGAATAATGTTCCATTTTTAAAATATAAATGCTTGGCGGCTAACTTTTAATTTTAATAACTCCCAAAAGGCTTGCAGAATAAAAAATTTGAGGGCACTTTTGCATCTATAACATCATATTTACCTTAGGTTGGGCCTGAAATCGTCTGACATGAGCCAAACGAAAAAGTTAAATTTTGGACAAAACATCATTAAAAACGTTCTAAAAAATATATTTGATAGGAACATCGAATATTCAGTTTCCTTTTAATAAATTATGAGGTAGGGGTTCGTGGTTACAATTCATAACCCTAAGATTTTTCATTAGTTCTATGGTGTGAGGAAACCATTGTAGGACTTATAGATAGGAATCGAACAAGGAATCAAGGATCGGGATCACTTCACGGTGAATCGACGAATAAAGAATGCGAATGTTCTTTATCGACAAATCCAACCCAGAGGTAGGGTGTTTTTTTTATTAAATTTATTTTTCCTTATTTTTAAATCTCAATGATGAATGTTAATCAATCAACGAATGGATATATTCACAGATAATTCATACTATTGAGGGATGGTTTTATTTTGGGATAATCATTAGTAAATTTGATCTAGATTGAACCTATGATTATAACTGATTTTTTTAGTGGTCCCCAAATTTTAATGTGGACGGATCAAATTTGACAGGAAAAAGTATTGATCTGTATACCTAAATTTTTCATGTAAAATTCTCCCCCCCCCCCATTCAATGATTTTCTGATCTTCTTCGCCATAAAAATCTAGAAATGAATCCAAGATCGGAACATCGATTAGAGGTCATGGCTAGGCGACCCATGACGGTGGCAGATGGATGTCACAATAGGAGACCACGATGGCTGGGGGATGTACCCCAATGGCCATGGAAGTATTGAAATAGGCATGTTATGGTGGTGTGTCATGGTGGCAGGGGACAAACGCGGTAGAAGGCCGTGAGCGGCATATTAGGGGTTGTGGTTCGACAACCATGGCGGTGCAGGAGGCGACATGCATGGCTACAAAAGATGCTACTGGATATGCAGTAGATAACAGATAGGGATGGATGGTAATGAATGCTGAAAGTATTTGGAAGATGTAGATCACTACCGGGTCACACATCTAAAGGCCATGGTCCAGATAGACCGCAGACGCACCTAGGATGATTTCATTGGTGGTTCAGAGATGTGGTGCCCTCAGCATCTCGGATGGAGCAGACCAGTCCACGATAGTGGTCCAAGTTGAATAGGTAGGATGGCCTCAGGTCGGGCCATTAAAGTAGACCGGATGAGGTCTAACCGTTCCAAGATGAGCTCCATGGGTTAGGTCAAATTCGGTGGACTGGGTCGGACCTGACTCAGGTGGGTGGGACCATGATGGTTCGACGGGCTCGTGTCGGGTTGACGGACTCGTGTCGGGTCGGAAGACCCCATGTCGGGTCAGTTAATCATAACCATACTGGCCTGGACCCTAACCACACTGACCCCTTTTTAAAAAATAGACCATAAAATTCAAATGGAATGTCTGATTCAGGAGTTGTTTACAGTAATGGGACACTCGCGACAAAGAGAGCCTTTTCAGATGTCTTGTTGGGTTATTATTAAATACTAGTATAGGTTCATTTTATCACCTTGGTTCTTCCCTCTAGGGTTTAGTATGGAATTTTCTGACAATCACCTTGAGAGATGTGTCCCAGATATAGTTTTCAATCCTCCTTCGGATGGGATTCATACTCTATCACACCAGATGTAGTCCATTGGTTGTTGACGTGACCTATGATTTCATGGAATTAGTCATCCATCTATTTTTCCATATCAGAGTGTTCACATAATTCTACGGAATCCCCAATGTTATGAGCCACACCATAGGCTTTGTTGTATTCTCTGGGAATCCCATATGGTGCTGGGTAACATATATTGGGTTCATAGTATTTTTCAGATTCCCTTATTTATATATCATGACCTTCAACCAGAGTTTTTTCATTGGGTGGTGCCCAGGTTACTGTTATTTTAGACTAGTGTTTGGCTTTGAATTACCCTCTCCTTCCTCAAGGATGCATATAAGTATATCTAGTTATCCTTGGTATATGTATGGTTATATACCTATGTAGAGCTTAATTTTCATTCTTTTGTGGTTCTTCCTTTGTGGGATCGCGGTTTCCTACTATGTATTGTTTTACTCACCCATGCACGTGCCTTTCATACACATGTCATGTCTTGTGTAGATGACTGAATCAGTTATAGTGTCTAAGGTCTAGTAAGACCATGGAAAGGATGTAATTTTGACTTGTGAGATCAGACAGGCAGAGGCATTTCTATAAGCTTTCTACAGCATCTTCAGTACCCTCGTTAGTTGGTCAGACTTTGTAGTTGACTTTTTTGTCTTGTATTCTTTCTCGGATTTAAGAATTGCACTTTAGTTTCTTGTTTCACTTTGGTTGTATTAATTTTATGTTTAATGTCTTGCATTAATGGTGTTTTTCCCTTTCTTTTAGTTATGTGGGATTGGATATGAGTCTATGTGTACTTGTATGTAGGCTTATGCCATCAATTTTTGAGATATGCCTACTCAGCACTAGTAAGTAGCACATGGACTGCCTGAGGTAGGCATGGGGAGGTCATGACATGGGTGCCACCATGAAAAGTCATGATAATAGGATCTTGATGAAATTTATGTTTTAGAAATTAGGCACATATCAAAATAACATGAAACTGTATTCAATTACATTCATTATGACACTTTAAATTCTCTTAAAATTCCATATCTCTTATAAAACTACACAGGATACCCTGGGGATGTTAAAAAGAATGTGGAGATATATAAATCCCAGTAATGGAATAATCAATGGAAAACAAAAGGTTTAGTACAAAGTGTGAATAAAGAGGTATAACATGGTAATATATAATTTTGGAACTATTTTCATTAACAACCCATTATGGTATATGATTATAACTTAAAGAAATCATTAGGAGTGTGTAGACAACATAAAATATGATACAATTAAAATAATTAAAGGCTAACAACTGAGACATTATAACATATTGTTCTTAACATAACCTCTCATGATACAAAGAAGTTATATCATGGCATAATAACATTACCTAAACCATTATAGGGAAATATAATTATTGGACCAACTGTCGCATCAATATCATGTAAATGAATTTTTCTATAATATTAATAATAAAACATAAAAAACATATTTCATCACTTTTAACCCCACTGTTAAAGGGTGCAGGTTATGTACATGGAATTACCCAATCAATTATATATAGTTACATTTAGTGTAATTACTTATTATTGAATTTTTTTGGTTATTAACAATAAAAAAGTTTGGAATGTTAAATCAAAGGATATATTGGAAGCTTAACAACTGTGAATATATATTAATGGATGGAATTAATGAGAGAAAAAGTGGTCTCTCATTACATGTAAATCATAAATATAGTAATAATGATAAATAAAAATATATTCCATCATGAAAAACATGAAATAATAATTAATAATATATATAATGTTCTAGAATAATGTGGACAATGATATAATTCCTTACCACGAGAGGGAGATTATCAAATATTCATAAGAGGTTCTTAAGATCTTGTGAACAACATGAGAGGTATCTAGTGAGGGAAAGGTAATGATACTTCATTATCAATGGGATTTTAGTGAGGTGAAAAGAGAATTGGTTGGTATTTTTAGAAAACATGGGGTGAATTGTTTATTGATTTCTAAATATATGTTTTTGGACTCTATATAATAAAATAATCCAAAACATAAATCATCCCATGTTTATTAACTATGTTTTTTTGAATTGTGTAGGAATTAAATATTTTAAATAATAAGAATTGAAATGATTAAATTATTATCCTTGGTGATGTGGTATTGATTTATGATCATAATGAATAAATTTTAATGCTTTACAATATAATAATGTTTTTGGAGGAATAAATAAGGTTTTATAAAAATAATCAAAAAAAATAAAAAACATTATTATAATAGGAAAAGAAAATATCTATTTTGGATAATCTTTATAGTAGTTATTACAACACTTTACAGCATTTATGATTTCATAATATGAACTATTTATTTATATTGAATATAATTCATTACGAAATTTTTTTGGCTATGTCATAAAATTATAAAAAATTAACTATTAGATAATATTTATGTGATAATTTAAAACATTTATTCATTTTATAAATATAATTTTCAGAATACGAGAATTTAGTCTTTTAAAACCAAAATCTACATTTATTAATAAAAATTGGTTTTTAACAATGATAATAGTTTTCTGACCATGATAATGATTATATTAGACACCATTAAATAACATTATCATTTAAAATAAAATAAATTATATTTAATAATAATATTTTCATTAAAAACATTTATTCTAAATATTGTTATATTTTTCCAAAAATACTGTCTTAATTTAAACAATATAAATTTACCCAAAAATAGAATTTTGATTTCTTCATATCAAAGAATAATTAATATGGAGATAATTAATAGAAAGGAAAAATATGTTCATTTTTGTATTTCAAAATACTATATAAAAATACATATTTTTATGTTCTAGACACATAACCCCTTATTGCACGAGTGTATTCTATAAAGGTAAGGAGTACAATGGTTACAATTTCTTAGGGTGGTTCAATGAAAATGGTTTGATTTTTGAACTCATTAAACATGAACTTCAATTGAAAATGATTTATCACATGATTAAGTTACTAAATCTCATATTTTTATTGGTAAAGGTAAAATCCAATCATTTCCATATCTCTTGGAAAATATAATAAATTTTCTTACTGGGGTATGATACTAATGCTCAAGGCCTTTACATTTTTCATCTGGGTCATTTGGATTTTATCATCACTATTAATATATTCTAATCATGTCGTTCACAATACAATGAAAATATTATCAAATATTATAACTCTTAATGATTTTTAAATTCAACAAGATGAGATATATAATGATCGAAAAATAAAAATTTAGTGTATGTGTTTTATATAACATCATTAAATAACAATTAACCTAATCAAATCAAAAATGATTTTCATTGATAAATAATTGGGCCGTTTCATTCTTTATCCCTTTATTAATTTCAATCTAAAAAATTATGTTCATAAACTAAAATAGATTGGGGTACATCTACCTCATCACAACCAACATTTTACATGTTTCTTCCTCAAACATGTTGTTCTTCCAAAGAGCATTGGTAATGGGACCGATCTTATTTATTATATATTATTATCTATATATTGATATCTTCATGGGATGCTTCTCATATAAAATATTCTTCCTCAATGGTACCACATATTGATTTATAACATGTGAGGTTTTGTAATATACATCCTCCTTAGGGACACATGGAACATCATTTTTGTGAGATAGGTTAGGTGGTAATTATAGAAACTAATTCTAGAATCCCATTAAATCCATGATCTCAACAGGAGAAATTTATCTAGGAAAAATAATTCCCATCATTCTAAACATCGTAATTTTCTTCCATGGTGATATATAAAGGAACACTTTATCTCTAACCTCAAAATCTATTTCATGATGATTATTGATATCATAGATTTTATATCAATATTTAATACATTTCATATGAAATAAAATTGTTTGAAAAATCACTATCTTCTCACATATAAGATCATGTACCATCAAATTAAGAAATTCTTCTCCATCCCATCATTTCAATGTTTAACACTTCTTTTCACAAAGAGCCTCACATGTTGTAATTTTAATACTATAATGGAAACTATTATTTTATGAGAACTCCACAAAGGGAAGGTGTTGACCACAAAATCCTTGTAAATGAATTGAATATGATCTTAGAATTTATTATATAGTATGTATTGTTCTCTCAAACTAACAATACATTTAATATAGATATTTATTATTATAGCCAAGCTATGTATCCAATGATTATTAAAGGATTCGCTATAACCTCATGGTAAAACTTAGATCTATGAAGGGGGTACACAATTAAACATTACTACTTCCTTTATCTATATAATTGTTAGTTGGTTAATATATTAATCTTTAATGAAAGAAATAAAATGAATATATTTGGTATGGTGATCGACTACCACCATGATGGTGTTATTTCCACTGGATATCTTGGGATTTTCTATAATAAAATACTTGGTTATTTTTTCCCATTGGAATATTATTATGGGTAGTGGTTGTATAATAACATTATACTCATTCCATTAATCATTGAAATTTTTTCATACTAAACATAAAGATACTAATTCTATAATCTCCCTCCTACCGTTATCCCAAAATATGTTTTTATTTAGATTCAAATACATCTGAGGGATTCCTAGATTAATAGATAAGGGAGTTTTATTTGTATCATCCAAATGTTCATTCATAATATATAGTTTTTCTAGGACAGATATCCAGTTACAACCTATGTAAAATCATCTTTAAAATATTAGAATGTCTAAATATTACATACCTTTTTCTATTGAAAACGATAATATTTTTGGGCCTCTTTGATCCTTTGAAGAATGGATGGTGGAGAAGTTACTTGATTATGGTTGGATAAATATCCATTTAATTTCCCAATGTCCATAATATGAATGTAAATGAATACTGGATCCCATTGAATCCACAATATGGATAGGGTGGAAGGGCCATTTCTGATTATATAATGTACATCATTGATCATCTTCCCATGACAGTAATGGATAATACAATCATAATATTTGATAATATATGACCACCGTCCTTAGATTATATTGATATCCTTTTGTGTAAACTTATACTAATGTTTTCTTATAATCAGTATATATATATCTCTTATCCATGTATATATAATATAAAAAATATTAAATGTGACGATCATTATAATAAATTATACATCATGTTATGTTTAGTTTTTCTCGTTGATCATTAATTATTATGCGGAATAATATATCACTTTGTAATAATGTATGAGAATAAATCTTGTGGAATTATAGAAACATCATTTATGGTCACAAATAATTTCCCACATATGGGTACTGTTAGGTAGGGTTTAGTGATTACTCTCTACATTAAATCTCTCATCACATCCATCATTCCAGAAAAAAATCACTCCCCTTTAAGTTCACATGGTTAATGGGATTGACAATAATTAGAATTTTCTCTAAAAATGATGAGAGTCCCCAGCTAATCCCAGGAAATTTTGAATCAACATCATAGATATTGGACAAGTCTATGAATAACTTGCATATATTTTCTAACTATCCAATGATATCCCATTACTCATCATAAAATTAGTGAGTCAAAAAGGAATCCATATGAACATTTAGTGCTCATACCAAATATAAAAATAGTCTTATAAATATTATCCATCTTCAACTATACATGGTAGTAAGATTATGATATTTTATGGATAGATATCAGTCATGATTTAAGGTATTAATTTTACCTTGTTTTGGGTGTTCTTTTGGGTGTTACATTGGTGATTTTTTGTGAAATTGGATATATTTTGAAGGTGAGAGGATATGCATGTTGGGATAATGATTTCACCAAACCTTGTGCTCAACATTGATAAAATGTATACCTAAAAAAATAGAATTCACATGGAAATATTACAGTTTGTTAAACTGTGCACCTTGTTAGGAGAAATTCCCCCTTCATAGGTGCATGGTTACGGCACACTATCTATCAAACTACGTTTCCCTTCCAAGTAAATAGGGCGAACTAATATTAATAAGCCCAAAATGTGTCTTAAAATACCAAAACCATATTATTAGACCCTAATCACCCATATTTGAATGTAAATTCCATCTTAAAAATTTGAAAGTCTCTCATATGGATTCTATTTTCTACGAACCTCATTTAATCACAATAAAAAGTCTAAATGGATTAATATGAACCTCTATATGTATGTTTTTATTCCTTTTTAGATCTCTTTTTATCTCTTCTATCCCTAGAAAAATGATTTATTTTTATTTTCTATTGGTTCTATATGTAGTTATATATTTGTTATATTTGGATTTGTTTGGTCTTGGATCTTGGTTTTGGATCTATATCGTGTTCTTCATTGTGATTTTTATTATTTTTCTAAAATTGGGGGTTTCAATTGGGTGATTTCTCATAAATGAATTGAGTTTGGTAGTGTAATATCAATTTCTCATATTCTTGACTTCAATTTGTGTGTATACATTTTAGTATTTGATTGGAATGTATGGAAATTGAATATTGAATTGAATAAATTAATTGATAAATTAATTTTTGGAAACATGAATTATGATTAATTTATTTTTGAAATAATCAATAGATTTGGTGAATGGGAATTGATAAGAAATTTGGATTTGTTTAATTGGAATAATTATTTGTTGAATTAATTATTTGGAATATTTCGATTGATAAATTGATAAATTAATTAATTTTTCAATTGATTAATGTGACGTTGATATTTTAATTTTGATTTGGTTGATTGATTATTGAATTAATTTATGATAAATCTAGTTTGTTGAATTTTTTTAGTAGTAAATTTTTTAATTAATTATTGGGTTATTGAGGTTATTTAATTATATTAGTTAACTGTTGAATTAAATAATGGATGTTACTGTGATTTTACAAAATAATAAGGTGTACTAGTTAATAGTTGAACTAATTAAAGTATGTTTTGATTGTAAAATATTATTACAAGGTTAATTTCGATTAATCTTTTATAATGTGATATATTTTAGGTATATTTTTTATTGAAAAATGATGTGTGGGACACAAAATGTTGCTCAAAATACAAAAGGGGGTTCTAGACATGGAATTCAAGACCCAAATGCATGTATGTGAATATTTGAATTTGACATGGACTAAAAATCCCAAATCCCCTAGGGTGTAGTACAAGGAATGATTCTCAAAATACCCATGGGATACTAGATAATATTATTCATTCCTATGAGATTTACATTTGACGATGTTTTCAATTCACCGTATTACGAATTGAATTAAAATGGATTATGAAATACATTTTGTTGTAATGAATTGTTAATTGAATTTTTGATATGGATCGAACTCACACATGAAATAAATTATGTATTTATAATTTGAGGAGTCCTCAAGAACATGGGGGTTATGTGGTTAAAGAAATATTAACTGTATAAATGTAAACTTTTACCATTATTGTTATTATTAATTCTTTATACAACAAAATACACTATTACAGAATTGATAGTATTTCAAACTCCATTGGTGGTCACCTATTGAGTTAAAAACACAATGTACTCAAGATTCCTTATCATTACCTGAATAGAGATCTTGTTTGTAAGAAATTATAATGTAATAGGACCACTGTTAGATGGTTGATATGGGATGGAGCACATTTGAGGGAATCAGATGGGGTAAAAGACCCTCTTGGTATTTATGAATGTATTTAATTATTTTGTGTTTTTTATATCGAATATATACCCATGTTGAGATTTCATACCTATTTTTTGTATTTTGGGATGTTGTATTTTTCATTTTTTGCATGATTTGATTTTCATATTATTCCACTTATGGTTATACTTGTTGGTTGTTTGTATATTTCTTTTCCCCAATTGTACTACATTGAAAATGTGGGAGTATTATTTCCATTATTAATTTTGAATATTTATACAAGTTATAATACTATTTTTTATAGGGAGTCATTCCTGAGGTCACCTTGAAAACCTGCATGAGGCACCATTATCTAGAGCCCGGTTCAGGATGAAATGAAGTTGTATTAGAGAAGTTTCTTTTTTTCGATATTACAATGTGGGAAAGGTAGAAAAGATAATATGGTATGTTTGGTCTTGGTTAATATCAAATTAATTAGAGTAGATAACCCTTGTATAAATGTAAAATCCTAATATCTAGGGTTGTATTGTTTTTATTAATGTGTGTTGTTACACTTGATTCTATTTTACCTCGAGTGATGAACCTGTTATATAATGACAATACTATTTTGGGGATTTTTATAGAATTAACTTATGGCCTGGAATGGTACGATAATTACATATCTTGGCATCATTTTACAACATTAAGAATATTTTGTTACATGCATCCTATAAAGAACACACGGGAAAATAGGATTTGGGAATGTGATAAAAGTTGAGATATTTTTCCTTTTATGTATGATTTAAATGAATATATTCTTAATGGGAAATACAAAAAAATTAAAAAATTATTCTATGATGTGAATAAATAGGTTTGTAATTTGAATTGAATAATGAGTCTATGTTTACCCTTATTATCCATGACCTTGATGTAAGAATGCTAAGGGAAGTTATAGAACACAAGTTTTGACTGTGTGGAATGGTTTGAGAAAATGAATTATTTGGTATTTTTCTATTATCTTATTATGTAAATTAAATAATTTTGTGTTATGTTTCCTTAATATATTTGTTTTTAATTTTAGATATTTTCATAAATAACAACTACAGTTGATAAGAAGACATAAGGACATGGAATGAGATGCTCCTCTAGTAGTGGAACCTAGGGCACCGATATTGCTGAGTAAGGAAGTTGTTGATAAGTGTTGTTGAATATTTTCTCTCTTTATAATGTTCTTGGATATATTCCCCAGGAGTATTTTGAAAATCATATTTCATCTTTCTAGGGAGTTATATATGTAGAACCTTCCATGTATCACCCTAGAGGGTGGGATTGAGGCTGATATGTTCTGGAAGGAGTACATCTAAACTATACATTACCACTTAGAGACTCCTACTAAGAAAATAGTGATGATGGAAAATTAAATGTTACATGGTCATGAACAGATAAGATGGAACATTCAGACATTGTATGAATAAATAGAAAATATGGAATGAAAGGCCTTTCAGGATAATTTCATGGAGATATTTTATCTTGAGATGCTCAGCCAATTGAATGCAGCTAAGTTCATGTGGTTGATTCAGGAGAGTATGTATATGATGGATTATGTAGTATACATTATAGATTTTAAGAGCCTTGTTATAGTGTTTTCAATAGGTTAAAATAAAATATAAAAGTAGTCCCATAATGGGACTTAATGTAAAATTATTTCCAAGGTGAATGTCTTCAGGATGAAATATTTTTTGAGAGGTGGAAAATCAAGCTCATATTTCTATGGGGATCCTAAAGGGGTATTCTATTAGAATACATGTGATTTATAACGGACATACTGGAGGTAGGTCTTCCAAGGTTAAGAATAATAATTATGATAATATTTTCTAAAGTAGTAGAAATATGAGTGGCCACTAAGAACGATCAATTACAAATGATATCACTTTATTGATTTTCCACCAGTGCGTTAGAATGATCCATTTTGTTGCAATTTTACATGACCACTGGTAGTTTTTTGGTCTTATAGAATGATGGGACATCTTAAAAAGTTATATAGGAACCCATGATTTATGTGTAATAATGGAGAAGCTAGAAAAAATTAGAGTGAGGGAATGGGTTACTCTCCATTGTATGACTCTGGAAACTGGTGCTCTTATAGCTGTTGTGGTAGAGGAAGTGGAAATGGTGCTTCAGTGAATGTGTGCCCATATCAGTAGAGTGGTGCAGCAGAAGTGACTCCGGTAGTCTCATAGTGAATATGAGTAGGATTGTTACATGTAGTTTAGCCTACAATTTCATATAGCGAGGATGGACCATCAAATGTTAGATTTAATATTCTTGTAGGCTCTAGGTTTTCTTGTTCTTTATTTGGTATTGATTCCTCTCATGTTTTTAAATCAAGAAAAAATTTATATTGTTTGATCACTGAGGTGGGGTTCATGAGTGGCTTTTTGATAATATATACAACATTGGGAGTAATATCTATATACATCTATTTGTTCAAGGGGAATTCCCACGAGATTGGGGAGTATCATAACCTATGGGATATTTATATCATTGACATGAAAACCATTGAATTTATTTTTTGGATTGACTAGTTAGTATCATACCATGTAAACAAAGATTGTTTCTATAAGAGGGTGAAGTATATATCCAATATGGGTGACCACTAAATCTAACAAGGAGAATGGTATATCCAGGAAAAAATACAGGGAGTGTTCATCATCAACTGGGGTAGCATATCCCCCAGTTTTTTTTGTATTCTACATGATGATAGTGGTGTGGAACATGATGTCTTTCCCCCTAATGTGGACATGTTTATGGATTTTTTTTTGAAGAAATATTACGAAATCCACATAAGAGAGATATGGAATTCACAATTGATATCATGTCAAAGATTGATCCAGTTTTTGTTCCACTATATACAATTGGACAAAAATAGATTCATGATCTGAAGAATCTTCTTGATGATTAGATGTATGAGGGAATTATCATTCCGAGTATATCTCCTTGGGGTTCTATAGTTTTGATAAGAAGGATAATGGGACTCTTAAAATATGTGTTGATTATAGAGTGTTGATCTGAATGTCTATGACGAACCAGTATCCACTTCCATGTATCGATGATCTATTTGAAGAGTTGAGAGGTGCTAGTGTTTTCTCCAAGAGTGAATTGATATCGAGGTATAATCTGTTGAGAATTATACCTAGAGATATACCGAGGGATAATTTTATAATTTGGTATGGCGTTTATGAGTTTTCTACAATGTCATTCGAGTTCAAAAATTCTCCTATTTGTTTTATGGCCTTGTTAAACAAAATATTCCACCCGAACATGGATCAGTTTATGGAATTGTGTTTTGGATGTAATCATAGAGTACCCTAAGAATTATGATGATCGTGCCCAACTTATCAACACCATCCTAAGTACACTAAGTGAGAATCAGCTATATATATTGAAATCTATGTGTCTGTTTTGGATTCATCAAGTACACTTTTTTGGTCAAATCATATCATAGGAAGGTGTATCATTAAAACCCATGACGGTACAAATATTGATTTCTTGTGGGAATCCTAATAATAATTTTTTGATATCAACAGTTTTTTACTAAAAATGGAATATTATAAAAGGTTAATCAAGTAATTTTCCCACTTGTTAGTGCACTTTCAGGCTTCAATAATTAGGGTGTAAGGTTTGAATGTACAGAATCATGTGATACTTCCTTCAAGAAACTAATGATGTTTTTCAAATCAAGACCAATATTGATCTTTCCAGTGATATGATAGATTATATGGCAATTTTTGAGGATTTTGGGATTCTAATTATAGTAGTGTTGATGTAGGGAGATCAAATTGTGGTGTATGGATCATGGTAGTTGGTAAGACATGAACAAATGTACCCAACACATGACCTCAAATTATCTACAGTTTTTTATTCTATGAAGTTTTGGAATAATTATATATTGGGTGAAAATTTTATTGTATATATTGTTCAAAGGATCATTATTTATACCTTTTCATAGGGTTTGTGTCAATGAAAAAGTTTTCTAAACCTATAAAATGGTTCTATTTACTTTTTCGGTAAAGGGTCATTCATAAACTGGTTGAATGTGGAAATCAATGATGAACTGAATTTTGTGTAAAACATATTTATTCCAGGGATAAAAGATGAATCTTCTAAATGATTAGTGAGAACACTTCAACAGAGAGAGGAGTGTGTATTCTAATTGTGATTGGTTCTAAACTTTTAGGGACAGTGATTCGGCTCTGAACAATATAGAAAAAGTTCACATTAGTGGATTTGGAACATAGGCACATTTCCATTGTATGCTACATGGACACATCCGAGTATGGGTGAACCAAGTAAAATAGATTTTTCTCATTCACCATATAAATTCAATTCTTAAATATATATTGTAAATGGAAAGAGAATAATTTTTTAAAAGATGATACAAGATCCAAAGTGGTGTTTTTATAATATATCATACAGTGATTCACCCCCCCTATTATGATATTTGGCCTAGTTGGGTTAACCTATGTCAACCATGATCCCTTCTAATGTTCTTTTAGGACCCACCATTCATTCCAAAATGATTTGTTCAGGGTTTGAGGATCATGGAAATTATGTTTAATCTCTTTGTGTAATAGATCATTCCTATTTATTCATTTCTATTGATTTTTGTAGCACTATCACATTGTGATATTGGTTTTCTTAAGAAAATATGATGATCTTATTTTTTACATTCAAGATCTACTCTATGGTCTCATTCTTGGGGCTAATTCCCTTCATTGTTTTGTTGAAACGAGGGTTTGTTCATGAGTTATGTGTTGTTTCCTCTTTTATGATGAATATTATATCGAATTTTATAAATTCCATTTTTTAATATTCATTCCAATCCCTCCTTATTCATTTTTGTTTTCTTCCTATTGTTGGATCACATTACACGTGTTTGAAAACCTAATTTTTGGGTTTGGTGGTTACGAATATTTCCTATGTTGGGTTATTAAAATTTCTTTTTTCATGATAAATTATTTTATTAAACGAAATGACATTATTGATTTTTTTTGTCTATGTGGGACTATTTTTTTGATAAAAATAGGTTTTCCCATTGTTTTGATAAATGGAATGAGATTTCAAAAAATTGTTAAATGGCTTCATCCAATGGTTTTCAATGAATAATATGATGAAATGGTTTTATGATTTATTTTTATAAAATTGATAAAATAATAAGCCTTGGGAACTTTAGAGTACTGTGTAGTTATATGCCTCAACCAATTTTAGGGGGTTTTATCATGGTTGTTTCCTCTTCTCCCCAGGTCTCCTGTTCTAGCAACTTATTAGACTTGTTGGGGGTTCAGTTTACAGGGTGTTCCTATTCACTTTAGACTCAATGCATATGTATTGAGGATTTATTATGACATGATATTATATGTTATGTATGAGTTTCCAACATATCATGACCATGTGTGATCATTTTAGTGTTGTCATATGTGCTTCTAGGCTGATTAGAAATGTTTTAGGTTTATATTATTTTGATTATGGATCCATGAATTTGATATTATATGTGATGCATGGTTTTTTAATTTGATATTTATCTTTTGTTATATTGATATAAAAGTTTTTAATAATAATTTTCAATCATGATTTGAATAGGTTTAATGGGGAGACATTAAATTTTTTCCTTATTTTTATAAAAAAATATTAATCTTTATATCTTGCCTTGTATTATTTATTTTTGATAATTCATGTATTACTATTGAGATAATTTATATGTTACACCTGGGTGAGACCAACATGATCATTTTATATCAATACCAACATAACCCTTTTAGTGGTGCATAAACCTGGTCATGACATTCGTTCTATGGAATGAAAATGGGCCATAGTGAGGTGGTGAGATTTTTTGTCAACTTGTTATGGGTAGCTAAATAGAGAGACGGTGCGGGTTATCCCATGTTATCACTTGGATACTTTTGTAGTAGCTTTTATCTATTTTTCTAGTTCAATTGGACTTGTCTCATGGAAATTGTTTTGGTACCATTTTAGTTGTCTTGCTTATATTGTTCACATTCTATTAGGTAATGTATTTATTCATCATTTCTTATATTGTTTCCTTCTATACATGTGTATATATATCTATTTCTATGCTTCAGACTGGGTGAAATTTATCGATTTTTTATTTCCAATGTCCGGGTTCTAGACGACATCCCATGGGGATCAGTAATTCCATTATATTATGTGTATATTCTGGATATTTACTATAATTAGAGTGTATCTGGGTTGGGTTCACCATAGTTTTGAATCAATGGAAATATTTTCACTCAACAGTACTTTTCACATGATGTTTGATAGACTGAAGATAATATCTTTTAGTAATTGAGATGTATATTCTTATGAGATCATAGCCATATTCATCCATCACGAGACTCATCTTACCCTATGATTTTTGGATTTGAATATCCGATCAGGATTTATTGATTCTAGTCTTTGTTTTTTCTTCTTAGTTTTATACTGTGAACATAGATTATATTGTTATATGATAATTTCTTTTATTTTAGTGTGGAACAAAATTCCAAGGAGACATGGACCACATGATCCTTGATAGGGTGTAGTTGATTCTCAGTTACAGAATCCTCCACTGTATTAGAAATTTATCAAGGTTATCTTACATTAATTTTTTGATACAATCCTTAATGTACCAAAAGCTAAAAAATGGTTGTTGGGGGGATATTCAGGCGTTATAGGAAACCGAGATTGATCATGGAAGTTCATGAATAAGAATATATTCCCCTTTAAAATTATCAATAAAACTCAAGTGTTGGGGGAATGGCTTGATTATATTGATCATATCATTGAATTTATAGATATACCTAAGAGTATTAAGGTTATCATCACAGTTTTAATACATGAGGTTACCTACAGTCAATTGTGGAATTGCATTATATTGGTGGAGAGGTTAATGGGATTTGAATGGAAGATTTTTAAAACTATTTTCTTATTATGGTTTCTTCTAGAGTATCTGATCATGGATAAGTCATTCATGTTCATTTCTTTGTAGAGATGACATAATTCGGTGTCAGCGCACACCAATGAATTTGTATATATGGTTCATTTTCACTAAAACTTATGAATAATGACCATATTAAGGCATATAAGTGTATGAGTGGTTTTCAATAGAATATAAAATCATAGGTAATTATATTAAATTTTTCAACCTATTTAGATACATTTGAAAATGATATGATTTCATAGTTGAGTAAATATTTAATGGTTGGATAAATGAACCCATATTTTCCACCAAGTAGAATCATTAATGGTTCACTAGTGAAAATGAGTAAGTGGAAGGATCATCATTGGAGTGGTGGTGGTGGTTATTGGAAGTAGGCCTCTTCAGTACCTCCAAATATAGATATCGGTTTTCCTATAACATTCTTTCAGTGTAAAAATGTTAGAAACACACATATTTCTTTTCATTAAGATACAAATATGTCAAACTTTGGTGGGAATTATGGTCATCTATAGTGTTTCAGTCAGGATTTGTCTACATCGTGATATGGTTTAGGATCTTCATTTCCATTGGATACTATGGCATGATCAATTGATTCTATAATTTACATCTCCATCTGTAAGCCTCTGGGGTGGAGAACCATCTTGCAGTAAAGGATTTTCTAGTAGATGAAGATGTAGGTCTAGTAACATTCGGATATACCATCTTTTTTTAATCTTAAGTAACGAATGAATTATTTGATATTGGTTCGACCTAGTCGATCATAACTAGATATATTTTAGATATTATTAATCTTCCAAAGAGTATCATGTCATTTTTAAAGAGTTAATGAAAACTATATGGAAGAGGAAAAAGAATGTTTTTTGTGTTTTTCTTGTATTCTATCGATAGTTGATGTGGTGTAAGATTGGGGATTTATTATTCACAATATACATTAGTTTGATATAGTTATAGGGATAGATTGGATTGTTTATCATCGTGATATGTTTGATTTCTATCTTTATCATGTATAATTTCTTATAGTCGATGAGAGTTCATGGGTGTTTTGGCTAAAGTCGAATCTCCGGTCTATCCAGGAAAAACCATCACACTAATAGATCAAGGGTTTTTTTAATAATATTATAGTTTGTATCAATGATGTTTCATCAAATTTTGACCTTCCCTTTATTATTCAGGATTTTACTTGTGTTTTCATGGATGATTTATCATCGATACCTCCATAGAGGAAGGCAGAGTTCATGATTGACCTGGTTAAAGGTATGAATCTAGTTTTGATAACTTCCTATCATATGGAACTGTTGGAGATGATGGAGGTCACAATTCAGCTAGATGAATTAGTGGAAAATGGTTATTTTCTACATACAATTTTTTATTTTGGTAACCCCGATGTTCTTTTCTAAGAAGGATAATTCCTCACTTAAATTGTGAATAGACTATCAAAAGTATAACTGTGTATTTGTTAAGAACATGTATCAATTTCCTTATATACATTATTTTTTTACCTGTATAAGGGGATAGTAGTTTTTGAATATAAATATTCATTTAGGTTATCATCAGGTAAGATATTGGGAGTTTGATGTATCGAAGATGTTTCTCATGAAATGTTATTTCAATTATAAACATACTCTAATGTTTTGTGGTATGAATAACACACATATATTTTTTTATGTATTTGATGTATCAGGTATTATATAAATATCAAAAACAATTGTTGTAGTATTCATGGGTGATATTTTGGTTTACTCGATATCTAAATGTGATCGTGATTACAATTTGATTTTGTTTCGAGAAATATGGAGGAATATCAATTTATATTGAAAGCTTTTTGAAATTAAATACGTTAATTCATTTATTCATGTTCTTATGGAATGTGATTTCTAATTATATCATATCAATTCATCCTGATAAGGTAAATGCCTTAATTTGATGGGAAGATCCCTAGAATGAATTATAGATTCGAAGGATCCTTGTTCTTGATGGATTGTACAAACGATTCATCAATGATCTCTCCATATTGATGCCGCCTTTATGTGATCTTAACAGGAATGGGATGAAATTAATATTGGATGCCAAATTTTAGTCTTCTTTCGATGATATGAAATGAATTTTGACATCATATACTACTATGATATTTAATAATCTTGTTAAGGGAATGTTATTTTTCAATGATATATCTGGAACTAGTTTGGGGTGTTTTCCAATACAAGATGATCATGTATTAGCTTATATATCTCTTTATTTTCAACTACATGATATGATTTTCACCAAAAAAATCTTACAAATTGTTCTATTTATTCATGATCTTATATATATTAGTGGCACTATCTTTTTTGGATGAAGTTCATATTCTTTAATAACCATCATAGTTATGGATGTATATGTTTTTATATATTTTTTAATATGACATAGAGATGATGGGATGGATACCTTTATATGTTTTAGATCAATATATTTTATAACTTAGGGAAGGGGAATATAAATGCTGATGTTCATAGTAGGAAAACTGAATTATAGGTTGTTCAATAATCGAAGGAAGAGTAAAAACTTTGGAATATTTTCACTCAGTTGTATCTAGATTCTTGGAAATATATTAAATGAATGGTTCTAACTAGTTTTGAGTTATCATGATATCTCATTGAGTATATTTCAATATGTTAGAAGTAGGATGATGAGTTCAGTTAAACTTGAGAGAATGTATCTGATGGGTAAACCATTTTGGTTTGTCCTCTATCTTCAAAAGGTATTATTAGTTTTGGGTATTTCTTTTTCATCATATCATCTATATAGATCAGGTTTTCTTATTGTAGTTTTTATTCATGGTCTATGAATCTAGTGACTATAATGATGTAATGGGGCATGAGAAGGTGATTCTGGTGGCAAGGTAAGAAGTGTGAGTTTGATGATTATTTATCTAATTGGTAAACCTTCAAATAGATATTAAAAAATAAATTGGAAACTGTTGGTTCCCATTATCCTATTCTGGTGCCGATTTTGAAATGGGATAAGGTATCCATGGATTTTGTTTTGGGATTACCATATAATCCCCATGGGATGAATTAAATTTGTGTTCTGATTCATTGGTTGGGAAATTCGACTCAATTAATTTTCAATAGTGACACTAGTATTGATTATGAACATAGTAAGCTATATATGTAATATATTGTTATGTGAAATAGGGATATATCAGTGTTTTTAAAAAAAATAACTTAGGGTTAATTTGAGGATCCAGAGGTGTCACCAGTACATGATGGGGACATAGGTCAGATTAAGTACAATTTATCATCCATAGATAGGGAGAGAGAAAGACCATGTTATTCAAATCCGAGAGGATATTCTCAATGCTTTTTTCATGTATTTTTTTGTATCTAAGGATTTCTAGTATGAAACATTCATGTTTTCTTACGAAAATTGTAATCATTTGTCATTCGAAATTTATTCTTTCAATACTTTTCATGGTCGCATATGACGATCACCTCTTTTTTGGGAAGAGGTGGGTGGATACACTTAGGTTGGACTGAATTTGGTTTAGGAGATGACAGTTCGGATCCATGATTTACATTGGAATTTTTTTGACTATAGATTCAGTATAAATATTATGTGGATCAATGATATCATCCTTCTATGTTTTTCATATATTATTTCATTTCCATGAAAATTTCTATTTAGTTGGGTATCTATCTTCTTGGAAAAAATTGAATGTTTTATCAAAGATATGATGTACTGTTGGGGGTTTCTATGTGACGTTTTAGTGGTTTATTATCGGTCTTCATTACCTATTCAGTTGGATGGAAGTCATGATGTTGTCCACATATCATAGATTAGGAAAAGTATCCATGATAAATCCCTCATTCTCATATATAAATAGATTAGGATAAATATGGTTATTTCATTAGTATCAATTATAGTATAGATCGTTGACACTAATGTAAAAGTATTTCATTGGATTTTTATTCTCTTAGTTAGAGTGTTATGGTGGGAAAAATTTGATTCTCATGAGACATGGTATCATGAGTCAGTGTTGAGGGAATAATGTCCCCACATATTTAACATATTTCATTCAGCCACATGACATACCAGGATGGAATGAATTATGGTGGGGTGTGTGTAATATATTTTTACATTAAATTAGTTAAATAACTTTTATTTTCATACATTCCGCTTTAATTGTTTTTGACATTGGACTCATGAGGATGCAGATTATTTTATCAGAAAAATATACAAATTTTCAGGGTTTTTTTTTGAAATAATAGTGTTCAGATAAAAAAGTTAAAATGATATATAGTTTTTCTGCCTATGTTTGTAGAATACACAAGGACATTTTAGGTTTCATGTTACAGTATTCATTTTTCACTATCATTATGAAATTTACACTCTGTGTAAGGAGTATATGACTTGCAATTCCCTGTTGAATGAATTCATGAGATAGGTACACAAAATGAATGATAACATGCATTTTAATGGTTACACACCATGTAATGTGGAAATATAGGTTCTTAATAAATTGGAAATGGCTCTTTTTCGATATCTAATTCCTGATGATTTCAGGTTGTGTAATGGAATTATGCATCATGTAAATTTCATGGATTGGGATTCTAGGGAACTGGGTCTGATGAATCATAATTCATTATTCTACATCTCTCCATTTTCTTAACCTAGATCACATCTCCAGTTATTTGGGATCATCTATTCATTCTAAATTTATTTTTTTGGCATTATATCATTATATAAGATGTGTTTTCTATCTATGGGTAGGAAAAAATTTATTCATATTCATTTACTTTGATTTATATATTGTTGTTTCATTATGATATTTGTTTTGTGGGTATAATATGATGTTCTTCTTTATTATTCCTTATATCCATTGTGTTACGTTAGTCAGGGGGACGAATCATGTGTTATTTTGTTTAGAAACAGGTTTACATTATTCAAGTTTGTGTTTTTTGTCTTCTACACGAACCCATCTGATTTGTTGAATCAACACTAAGATGTGTAGATTGGTTATAGGGCATGTGTTGTCTTTGTTGTGTTTCTACATATCAGTGGACCCATTGTATGTGTGTGTGACCCATGTTTTGAGGTAAGTTGTTTTTCCCTATCCTATATTAGTGAACTAAATTTCTTCTATTTTTAGTAAGTATGTTTTATTAAATATAATGTAATGATTTAAATATTTATGTGTGGTTGGGACTGTTTTTTTATAAAATATGGTTTCCACTAGTATGGGTAAGTGAAGAAGGTCTACAATGCATTGTGAAATGGTTTAATGAAATTGTTTTCAAAGAATGATATAATGAAATGGTTTGATGATTTTTTTTGGGAAACAAAGTGATCATTGGATGTCTTGGTTATATTGTTGTAAGGTGTAGAAACTAGCCTCATACACTATTGGGGGTTTTTTTATGGGTCTTTCCTATTCTCCCTAAGCCTATTTTTCTATAGTCGTGTTAATTCTGTTGGGTGATTCATATTATGGGTTGTACCTATGATATTTAGAAATTATTCATATGTCTAAAGGCTTGATTCATGCATGATTATATATGTTAGTTAAGAGTGTCATAACTTTCATGACCTAGTGTGATCCTTAGTGTGTTATTATATGTGCTTTTATCCAATTTTGGATGTTTTCATGTTGTACTGTTTTGATTGTACTGCAATATTTTAGATATGATAGGTGATTTTTGATATGGTTTGACATGATATATATTTTTTGATATATGCATATGAGATTCATTGAATCATATTCAGCAGATTTATTTGAAAATGTGTTTAATTTAGAAATTAAATTGTTTTCCCATTATTTTTATAAAAATTTATAAACATTATAAAAAGATTTTTTTTCAAAATTGAGAATTTGTGAATTATAGTTTACAAAAATGATATGAAAACCTTGTTTACACCCAACTAAGCATATTATCTCACACCCTACATACCCCTTATATAGTGAATAGATCCAGTTTTTTCATTCAATGCATGGAAGGGAAAAGTGTCGTAGTGGGGAGGTGACGTCTTCAGTCAGCTGGGATTGGGTACATGGATGTTGTCACACGAAGACTCTTAGATTATATATTTAGCTATTTCTTTCTTTATTTATGGACATTCCTTTTGTAGATTGTTTTTCTACCTTTTCAGTTATATCACTTCTATTTTTCTCTTTTTTATAACATATATTTCTTCATTTTTTTCTTCTTTATTTCCATTTATACATGTGTATAAATTTCATTTTTATGTTATATATTTGAAGAAATCATTCTCTCTATTTTTTTGGATTCCTCCCTTCTAGATTAAATATCACAGGGGTAGAGAATACTCTTTAGGTACTGGGATATTCTAGTAAGTATGAGTTTTAGAGGGTATATAGTTTGGGTTCAGCACATAATTTATTCTAAAATTGTCATTTTAGCATAAAATTTCATAGAAAAAAATAATAGATCATACATTAATAAAATATGGAAATATAATAATATGAATAAAAAAGTAATTTCTCTATTAGGTCTTCATTTGATGTGCCATAATCTATTAATGTAGTAGGTACGGATTTCACCATTCCCTTCTTATTATAGTCGTTATCCATCCCATTATTTGTTTTTTTCTTCAAAAACAGAAGTGAATAACAACCCACAAAATTATATTTTAAACAATATTCTTCCTATTTTTCAAAATTTTATTACCACTACTGTAATATATTTCATTTAAATCACAAAATTGGTGCTAATACATACCACATTGAAATCACATCCCAGATTTCTTTATAAATTCCCAAGGGTTTTTTACCACAAGAATAGAAAAATGGAAACATTATTTTATTTCCATCATATTTTATTGGTTGGTCATTTCCCATTGGCTTCAATGTAGACCTGTTTTCTTGAATGGTTCTATATAACACTAGATCTATAGAAAACTCCATTTCCAAAATCTTAGCATATTAAAAAATCTTCATGTAACATTTAAAATCATAGTTCTGTTTGATTCATAACTATTCAAAATAATGTGAAATTTTATTATTTAGAATATATAGACTTAAAGAATGAGTAAAATTGATTAATTTTAATATAAATATTCAAAATAAAATTATATTTTCACCACTCCAATCATGTGATGTTTGATTCATATGTAGGTATTGAATCTTCCTTCGGCCTTAATTTTATTATTTTTTCCATTATTATGTCAAATAGCATTAGCGAAATATTTATCAATAAAATTATCCTAAAATTCATACCATTACAATATATCAATATATTCCCCTTATCAATTATTCATAAAATATTCTTTTATTAAATGGCTTCATCTTCAAAATCATAAATAGAATGATAAACCATTTAATACCCCTAGTAGCCCATGACCTCAAATATCATTTCTAAAGTGTTAATCAAACCCCATCAACCATTGGGAATGGAAAACCATTGAATATTTATAGAGAAAATATTTTTATTAATTTTACACTGAATTTCAATGTTTATAAACCCAAAATATTTTTATTTAAATGTAAATTATCATTTTTGAGCTTAATTTGAACAAATAGACTTTTTTATTTTTATTGTGTTGCATTATTTTTGTATTTATGAAAGTATTTGTCGAGGATGTGGGAGGGATATACTTGTTCATCCATTCCCTAACCACTGATGGACCTCACACAGACCCCTTCCCTCTTAGCGGGGAGGGTCCTCGAGGGTCTTTTGAAGGTGGTTGACCTCTGCGATTTACCCATTTCTCAAACCCTATTGGATTCCCTCACTCCGTTAGATAGATATTAGTCCTATGGTTTCAAACATCTTTAATTGAGCTCTACAATTATTGATCTTGAATCAGGTGTTCATTGATGATTATTATTTGATGCATATGACAATTATATCACATTTCATGCTTCAAAAACGATCAGTGGATTCTTTTGACCACTTAGCATTTGATTTATGGGCCCTACATGAGCACGCAACTTCCAGGCTTCTTTAATCAAAAAGAATCATTATCATGTTTTCATTCAGAGGATGATCTAATATTGGATTGTTCTATTGTTCCTCATTCTAATAATGGGTCTTGTTTTCTCCTCATAAAATGGTCATATGACTATCATATAATGCAGGATTCCTCATCCATGAAATTTTGGGTAAGGATTCCTGAACTACCAATACCCTTTTAGAACCGATCAATTATATTTAGGATAGGGAATCTCATAGGACATTTCAGTTTCATATATATTAGAAATTAATACGTATTTGATGCAATTTCATCTTGAATCTAGTATGAGGTAGATCATTCAAATAAACCTCATGAGATTTTTGAATCTCTATTGGGTAAGAGTTTAGGTATAATTAATATGTTATTTTTTAAACATGCTATGATTTTTGAACCATGTGTAAGAAATTGGGACCTGGAGAGAAGGCATGTAGGAATGCAATGATGTAGGAACCTAAATTGATTGCTACTCAAACAAAGATGGTCCTAGATAGGGTGCCTACTACTCAAGATAGATTTTGGGTTGTGAATTGTTTTGGGTATACCATGGGGACATGATCTTGTGGAGTCTGATCAACATCCTAGTCATATTGATGGAACATAATTAGTTTTGAATGTTTAGGGCAATGTATTTTCTATAAAGAAGGATAGACCATGATCTACTCGGATCATTTAGCATGACGTCATTTCAAATTGTTATGATGATACCCAACAATGGATTATTCTATCTAATCCACTAATTTTGATAAGAGAGTCAAGGATTTCATCAGTGAATAAATAGGTGATGTTGATAGAAAAAATCGTCTAGTGGTAGTGGTTCCTCAAAGAAATGTGGCGGACTTGGTTGTTTTCATTGATACTTATGATTCTAAAAACCCTGGGATGCAAATGGAAATAGATTAAAATCATTCTTTATTGATAAAGGGAAGTAGTTACAGTTCACACAACTCACTCTAAAATGAAAAGAGATGATTTTATTAGTGAAGGGGATGAAAAAGTGAATGAGTCACCTCCCCAGACACTGTTTGGAGCATCTTTTGAAAATGTGGTGTGATCAAAGAGTGGAATTAGGACAATTCCTAGTAGGTAGGTGGTAGCCATTGAGTTGGGTAATCATTTTGAATGGTTGTTTTTTGATGATATGATCTAGGATCTTGAAGATGATCCATTTCGGAAGGGAGCAAGGTCTTTGGATGATAATCTAGTTTAAGAGAATTATAAGAGGAGGTTCTGGGAGAAATGTCTATGAACCCCAGGAGAAAATGATCAAGATGGTATTATGTAATGATATGAAAACTTAAGCCTTTTTCCATATCCGTTACAACCACAATAAAAAAATGAATTCTAAGCATATGGATAGTGATACCTCATACCAGTAAGTCATGCGATGTGCATGTGAAATCCTCGCAATTTATTTTGATCTCAGAAATAGAAGTGGTTGAATAAACTATATCACTTAATTATACTAATGAGGAAGGTTCCAAAATGATGGGGAGTTCATTGATGGTGGATCTCAATGAGGATCAATATATCTAGATCGACACAAAATATCTAAACCTTGTTAAAAAATTAAATAGAGAAAAGATCAGAATCTAGGAGTACATCCATTCCTAGGAAATGTTGGCCATATATTTTGAAGACTTGATGATGAAGGAACAAGACACATAGGTAACGAAAATCTCTTGGAAATTTATTAGGTATATTAAATCTATTAGGTTTAATTTTTCCATTAATGGAACTAATATTTCTTTTTGTGGTTGAACTCGTGGTTTCTCACATTTACCATAAATGTGTTTGAGTAATTAAAATGTAATTATGAGTCACTATTTAAGAAATAACATTTTCTATATTTATCTTTATCATGAAATTATTTCCTTTTAGTATTGTATACATACTAGTATTCATTTTAATATTTTGGAGACGAAGCTAAATCAACCATTAGGAATTTCTTCCTTGTATCCCCTCAAAATTTCAGCATATTTTTTTATTTAATTGAAATTTTCTTATTTTAAATTTTAGTGGTATTTTGAGCATCCGTGGAAAAAATAGCCTTATGAAATTTTACCATTTTATAATATTTTTTTACTCAGTGCATAAAATATTATATGCTTATACAAATCATAGAATTCATTCATTTAAGGATTCAATACATACTAAGATTAATTTCATTTTTCTGTAAAAAAAATATAAATACACGATTTAGAATCCTAAACTCAGCTCACAAGTTGGGTCTTGAAATCAATTCACAAATCTTTATATATTTTGTGAAAAATAGTCATTAAGGCACCTATATATGAACATTACTTTTTCATGTCTGTTAATTCATGGGAAACCTCATATATGGAATTTGGAGAATATTCCTGGGATGAATAATTTTTCCAAGTAAATAAAACATAACTCTTTATATAGTTACACAATTTTCATGAAATTTTGATTGGAGATGATCAAGACAAATATGAACATGTATAATGATGACATCATTCCCAAATTCATCCATGTAATGGGGGAAAATGTGGAAACTTTAGAAGAAAAAATATGAACTACAAAAGGAAGCAAGAACATCCTTTAAAAATCACGGCATACTATTAGTTGACCCCCAATAAAGAGATTTCCACTCATGAGACACACTATTTCATGCCTTCCCCATTTAAACAAGTTAATTTTTGTTCACTTTTTATTTATTTCTGGTTCATATTTATATTTTATTTTAAATGAAAATTTTAATTCTTTATTTTTTTAAATAAATTAATTCTTACAAGTTTTCAATTTTGATTCCACCATCCTTCTCCAACCTCTCTTATTCATAAAATTCTTCAACACCTATTATTATTATTTATATTGTTACTATTATTATTATATAATTCTTTCTAAATTAAATATTTAATTTATTTTTCCTCATTCTATTTTATTTTTATTTCTCCCACTTTATCATCCCCCATTATTTTAATTTTCCATTTTAGTCACTCACCACCCTACTTTTCATTTATTCACAATTCATTATTTTAAATTTATTTCTTTTATTATTCTCTCACATTCCATCATGTAACATCTTACTCTCAGAAATCAGAGGATAAACACATGCCTTGGTCATGGAGTAGGTTAAGTTGTTCATGAATATTCTTTAACGTTTATTTTCAGTTTGTAATATATTTTAGTTTCATGAATGTGTTGTATGAACTTCTATGATGTGGTAACTTCCCAATAATTACTAGAAATTGAATATATTCTATTATTTTATTTAATTTTCCTCCCCTCTATTTGTTATTTCTTCTATAAATGGGGTATAAATAATCAATTAATGAAACCACATCGATTGAGTTTGGTCTTAGAAAATGTAACATAATTGGCCAAGATGTGTTATCGACCATGATTAAAGAAGGAGGTGGAATTGAGATTTCATAGGCATTCATTTATTTTCAAAATTTATAAATTATGATTATTACATCAAACATGATATTTAATGTTTTTGTTATCAATGAGAAATAGAACATATAATGGAAAATAATGATTGAATTCGAAAAAAACCCCAAAACCCTGTGCTTTATTTAATTAACTCATTCTATCTAGTTCTCATGTTATTTTAAATTATAATTTCATAAATTGAATTTAATTAATCAAAAAAAAATATTGTCTATATCTTTGTTAAATACTTAAAACAACTAGAAGGTAGATTAAATTATTTAGAATAATTATGTGAAAAAATTAAAAGGCTCTCCAAGTGATATGACTATGTTTATCCATTAATATATATTAGAAAAAATATATCATTTTCTCCACACTCTAAGACAGGTGTGTGCCAAATATTTGGGGGTGTATTGTAAAAACATCTTCACTATCCCTATATTTCATTGTGGTAGATCTTATTTCTATCTAGAATAGATAAATCATCCATTTGTTTCATTTTTCAACTAACACATCATTATGTTTTTCAATTAATGTAATTTTTTATCCCATTAGTTTTTCCTATAATTACCAAATTTACCCTTACCATCTAGAAAATTATTTGTTATCATTATATGATTTTAATAACCAAAAATAAAAGAGACATATTTCCTAAATTTAAGATTTGTGATTAAAAATATAGAAAACATTTTTTAAGCTTCAATTCAAATAAATTGTTTATTTTTATTAAATAAAATATGAAAACATAAATAAAAAAAATATTTTTTAGAAAATATTTTTTTATAATAAATTGGTTTTTATAAAATTTTCAAGAATAAAAATAATTCAAAGACCATAAATTTTGAAGTAAAATTTATTGGTGACTTATTAAAACATGTCTAAAATCATATTTGGAATTTTCAATATGAGAAAATGAATTTTGGTTTTACAAAATATATATTTATAACTATTTAATGAAAAATAAATCCTTTTACAAAATTTAGAAAATTTATACCTAATCTAATTATTATATGGTGATTTTAAAAATGAATTCATTTTTTTAAAATTTATCTTCCAAAATTTATGAAATAGTATTTTAAATTAAACATTATAATAAATAAAAATAAATGAAAATAAATTTAATAATTTTAAAATTATTTTCATTTTATTTGAAAATTTTCCTAATAGTTTTATAATGAATATATCTATATAATTAATGATTACACATATGATGTGAAATTTATTATTAACATTACCTGGGTCGTTTCAGTCTTCCCCATTTAAAAATTGGGTCCTCATAATTTTATTCAATTCTTAAACAGGTGGGAATATCTTTCCCTCATATAATTTTTTGATTCCCTTGTTTCTTCACCAATTATATAGTTTTTTCAAAAAAAACATTATCTTGGTTAATTACCCAATTCTATAACACTTTCCCTCAATGGTAAATAATATAAATATGTTTTTCCTCGTATGAAATTTCCACATCTAATAATGCTACATAAAGGGTAAAAACATGATATTTATCTTGTTAAAATTTTCTTGACATAAAAACATGAAATAAATTATGTTCCTTAGACAAACTAAAAGGAAAGGTTACTCAAAAATAATGGGATACAACTCTCCCGGGCATTTTATATTGGAAAATGAATAACAGAAGTAGATTCTTTTTTTTCCAGAAATTAATAACACTTTTTCATGGGGTAAACATTATAGAAATCACTATCTCAATCATAAAAATATAGATCATTCCCACATTTATATATAACTTTACCTCTTAATTTTAGTTGTCATCATTATTGGCTAAATCATTTCACCATATTATCAATTTTTTCTACCAATTCTAGTTCCAACTAGTTCCTTTCTTCTACTTCTCCACTCATGACCTCAAAATATATAACACAATATTAAATAATTTCTTGTATTCTTTGTATTATGTGCTCAGAATTTCCATCCATTTAAGGATGATGAGTTGTGTTCTTTCTAAAAAAAGTTCCAAGGTCTTGCTATAAATAATTCAAAAACCAGATATAAACTTGGAGTCCCTATTAGACACAATTTAATCGGTAAACCATTCATTAGTACATCATCCAAAATGTATATTTTTAAATATTCATCCACCATATTGGATTAATAAATTGGGATAAGGTGAGCTTAATTTGAAATATTACCCTTAATCACCCATATATCATCATGTTTTGGAAACATCCATGATAGACCTATGAAAAGTACTTATTTATCTACTCTCATTCCCATATTATTATGGTTAAATATTTCATTAAATGTTTAATTTTTTGAATCTTCCCTTTGACCTCTTGATAGGTGATTTATGTCGAGAAATATTCTATAACCTTTCTATTCATTCAAAAAAACCAAAAAAGTGGTCCCTTATATATATATATATTAATTATAGGATACATAACCCATCTCAAAAGGTGGTAATAATAAAGAAAATGTTACTCCTATATTGGAGGTGACATAATCTGATCTCTAAAACGCAACATTGATCTCTCATATTCTATTGGTACCTCAACAGTATCCCCATAAATGAGTTTCAACCTCATAGTAAAAAATATATGATTATATTCTTAATATCTTTTATCCTACTATATGAAACCTAAAACAAAATAATCTGGAATGAGAAATTACACATCACCTTTCTTGTCAAAATGGTGATGCATGTCCATTATGACCACCAATAACTATCACCAATCAGGTGAATTTTTATCCTATAAACTATTTGATTCTATACACAATTTATCAGACATATAATTTTCCATTCCCTAGTGTATAAATTAATTCGAATTCAAACATATGATGTTATCCCTTCCATATTAACAACATTAGATTAAAATACATTTATGGGAAAAGTTATTTACAATTTTAAAGAGACATGAACACAATTAATTTCTCACAAAAAAACAATTATTCCATGATTTACAAGAATGAACTAAAATATCTAATTAAAAATCATGTTCTGGGTAATTATTCCAATAATTCCAAAACTATCATGATCTATAAAAACAAAATGATCATTCCGCATGACAACACATCCCAACACGGATCTTGTTTCATCAAAATAGACCACATAACCTTGTCTTGACAACAATAACGTATGAATTGGTTCTGATCTAATATGAACTCCAATTGCATGAAAATATTTATTAATTCCATTATTCAATTATAAAGAAATACATTTCTTTGTAAAGTATATCATTTGTGAGAAAATTAGTAAAACATCAGGAACAAAGATTCGGTACTATCTTATAAGATGACTAATATGCATATCTCAAAGCCAATATTTAGTTACTTCCAAATGATTAACGCTTCAATCATTTTAGGATCTACATATACCTATCTTTCATAAATATCATTACCATGAAATTTTCCTCTAGTATCCATAAATAAAACCTTTAATCATTATCATAAAGAACATATTCCTACAAAATTCCCAAAAATATAGCTAATTATTGATCAGAATTGGACTAAGTCCTTAAATACACTAGATTATTGTCATAAAACACTACCATAATAGAATCTAGATACCTTTTAATGTTTTTATTCAAAAATTTCATAAACATTTTTTGTTCATTTATAACACCAAAGGTAAAGATAAAGTATTCATAATGGAAATAATGACTCTAGAAAGATCTATTTACAATATCCTCCTACTAAACTCAACATCGATTATACCCCAATTATTATAAATCGATAAAAAACATGGGGATGTAATCAATCGATCAAAAAAATCATTAATTCAATTAATATTATATAGATTCATTATAAACACCTTTTTTGATTTCTACAAATAAGAATAATATAATGATTTCCATCCTCCTTTTTTCAAAAATAAAGGATGCATCCCAGGGAGACATGCTCAGTAGAACAAACCCTTTTCTTTTAAAATATTCAATTTCGTCCATTAATTATATTGGGTTTATCCTATAGTATGGGCTTAAAATTTTATTTTTCCTTGTTAAGGGATCACTCATAAACTCCAATTTTCATTTAAGTGGAACCATAAGAAACTATTTTGAAAGACACCAAAAATGGACAACAATTATAGGAAAATATCTATATGTTATTTCTCCATCATTTGTGAATATATTAAAATCCAAAGTCGAGTATAATATTAAAATTTGGATCTAAATTATTTAAACCAATACATTCCCTAAACTAGATCATATATTTATATCTCAATAAAATATCAGTCACAAGAAACTAAATCTAATTGAATGTAATAAAACATGTTTAAAATTAAAATTCTTGACAGTCTTATTGTCGTTATATATTTTTTATGTTTGATTACATGAGGTATTATTTAAATTTGATACACTATATGATTCAAAACATTATAATCAGTAAAATATTGGTATGTAACGTTATCAAAAAAATTATTAAGTGAAGGTGAGTTTAATAGATTAGTACATTGCAAAATTAAGGTGCCAAATTGACCCTATGTAGTCGCCATTTTGGAATGGTACTCCTTCCATACATATTTCATAAGATTTCATAGCTACTAGAGTTGGTGTGTTAGTTGAATAACCTTATCTCTCTCATTTATATAGACAAAAATTATTATAATGAGAACATCAATATCATTTATAAGATATTTAAGAAGTATGGGATATATTCCAATCATCTGGAATATGTGAGATACAGTAAATTAACTAAATATATACAGTTTTACTGATCCTGTGGCATTCTTAAGGTAATATAGTGAAATATGACATTATGTGCTCAAAAGATTCATATAGATAATATTATAGCATTTTATTGGATCATGAAATGGTGTTTACTAATCTCATGGTCAAATTTTGAGATGTTCCAACACTATATATGTACGTATCCCTCATGATATTTTTCTCGGTGATAGAGTTCCAACCTGTCCCCATGGAGAAAAATTTACTCCCTCTGTCCATATTTCTAATGGTATCTATTTCCTATAAAGTCACAATATTAGTCATTTCATTAAATTTTTAATAAAATGCTTATTAATCATTGAAATAATATATAGTCAGAACCTAGACTCAAAAACGATTTTATTAAATAATTCACTAGTATAAAACTATATGGAAAAATTAAACTATTTCTATAAACATACTTACAAACTAGGTTACCAATATATTTCCCTCTAATATGTTAAATAAATAAATCGTCCTAGTTATCTCAGATGTGTGATCATGGAATTTTTTATTCAATTACTCTTTAATAACCTCCCATATAATTCCTCGGTTGACATTAGCTTGAATAGGAAAATCCCATTATCAATTTGAATGATCCTCTATAATATAGGTTTCCAACTTGACCTTCATCATAGCTAGTGTACTCAGGACAACTGGAACATCATTTTATTCAATTGATCCACACCTATACCTTTTCATTATCTAAATCAATCCAAATGGTTTTTGGATTCTATTTCTAAAACATTATAGAATTATCCACATAAAAGTGTTATTTCTTCTTATTTCCTCTATAAATGGAATGAAAATCATTTAAGATGCTCTAAAAAGGTTTTTGGTTCACCTGTGGAGTAGGTGAGAAAACTATTTATCAGGCCTGTTCTTTTTAATTTCTATAATTTCTACTTTGTTCCATTCTCAATAAACATAAAAAGAAAATTGATTCATTATATTCTACAAAAATATGACCATTAAAAATTTAATCCAAGTTAGAAGAATCAATATTGATTCATGATATTCTATAAAAAAATTTATTAAACCAATTATTATGATATTATATCACATGTATAAGTGCTTTATGATAGTTTTTGTAACTAAACTGCTCTTGTAATGTGATGTTATGCATAAATATGTTATGTGAATCTTTTTTTTACCCATTTCATGTTTCGACATTTATAAGTCCTTGGTAGAATCCCATGATAACATATTGAACAATAATAATATTATTTTTAACATACCACCCCACCTCATTGGGTTAATGAGAGACTATATTTTATTAACTAAAGTTAACATCAGCAAGACACCAAAGTGTTTAAATATATTCTAATGGACAAAGAGAATATTTGGGGATGTTTTTCAATATATAAAAATGTAAAATTGAAAAAACAATGATAAACATATTATAAATCTATATGATGGATGGTTATAAATATTACAACTCAAAATTAAACCAATAAAATAACAATATTATAGTGACAACATAAGTGAGATAGAAAAACTAAAATCGCTAAATGAAATGAAAACATAATGAAAAAAGAGTGCAATTTTTAAAATCATTACTCAAACATGATCAAATCTCAAACTCCAAATTTATCACCCATGGTATCCATATGAATACCAAGATATGTAAGATACATTACACATTAATATGACTTTCAAAAAATCATCTACAAACACACAAAAGTGAAAAAGTAAGTGGTGGGTATAAAAGACATCAGGTAATCCATATATAATTCACCAAAATATCCCACTAAGACAATAAAATTATATCACATTTAATAAAATTTTAATTTTTAAAATAAATTGTAATAAATAAGAATATGATGATAATATCAAACCATTTTATCACATGAAATATAGTTTATAAAATCACATTTGACCTAAAAATTTTATTATTCCTTTCCATTATTTGTCACCTACACATCTATATGTCACACACAAATAAATGAATATTGAATGATAATTTCATTGCCAATAGTGGTCTATCATCCACCACCAAGTCATCAAAAGGTGAATATTCTAATTTTCTATTACACCATTGGCACTGAGCATCATCTCTTTTATAATAGGTCCCCATATAAGGCAATATAAACTATAGAAAACATGTATGAAAACCCATTTTCCATATCAATTAATTTCCTATAAAAACATTATTCTATATAAAAAATTTCATCAGACATCATACAATTATCAAACAAAAAATTAAATTTTAAAAATATAATATTAAAAATAAAAATAATTTGGTTTTACAAAATCTAGGAAAATAATCTTTTTTGTAATTCAACTATCTGAAGTGGTATTCCATTAATAATAAAAAATCATTCCAATCAATGAAAAATATTTTAATAAATCTAAAACATCAATTTCTAGAAAAATTGGAGATGATAGATAATCCACCTACCATACAATGGTTAGAGAAATCAAGGACTAGAACATGAGGCCTCTAGATCAATCCTTAAATCATCATTCATTCATTAGATCTAATAAGATATCCTTAAGAACACATCATGTATCATATATTTATCTATAATATAATATATCTAGAATTAATGGTGAGATAATATGAGAAGATATATGAACTAATAAATGAAATTAGGACTAATCGTTGATTCTAGATCTCCATCACACATTAATTTAGCAACTGTTGCATCTCGATCAAATGGAATCACTAAGGGAAAATTTGAAAGTATAGGGGTTCAATATTAAGGGATAATAGTTAAAAAATTATGGTTGATTAGACAAAAACCATGCTAATGTTTAATTTTAATAGAATTAACTACACATCATAGGGTTAGGAACCAAGGTTTGTCAAATTGTGCACCAACCTTGTGCATCCTGCTGGATATAACCATGGTATCCACACAGAATGTGTGGTATAGTTGGAAATCTATGAACAAATAATATGGTGGTATTTTACAAATTCTATCATTGTAATAATTTTTCTATCATAACTTGATAAATTTTGCACCTACCATGCTTCCCCTACTATCAATACTCTCATTGATTCTCCTAGAAATCACATGTTTTCGGAAAATATTGTACTAACAATTCTCCTATCCAATGATAACCAGCATCACCTTGAATGGATTATTTTATATATTAAATGGTTTCAAATGATTATTCTCAAAACATGCACCGCTAAAAACATGACAAAAAACACTCCAAAACCATCTCAGAAAACAAAAAACCCAAACCATGTATTATATATCTTCCAAATACATAATTAAATTGTAAAGTAACCAATACCATTATTTCTATAATGAAATATATCATACATTGAGAAAATAAATAATTCCTAATTTTCAATAGTCTTAAAACAATTAAAAAAATGTTATTATAATGATCATCCAAGATTTAGAAATAACTATGAACTAGGTGATCATAATCCTCATTATGATTTAAGGAAGATGAGATGATAAGGATGCATGGATGTTGTGATTAGTTTCATTACTTCTCCATGAGTTCATTGAAACATGGAAAATGGATGGGTAATTCCAAAGAAAAAAATATGGGCATTTTTTATGAAATAATTTGTGTTATTTTAAATCACCTGAAAGTGGAAGAGGTGGTAGAATGTTAATGTAGAACATGACACTGATGTTTTAACATGGGATGGAAAATAAGGAACTAATGATCTATAAGATAGAAACATGGTTCAAATATGATGGGAAATGGAATTCATGTTACTTCAAATATTGTTTTATGAGTTCTATTTTTTATATTTTATTGTTCTTTAATAATTTCTTTTTCTTTTTACCCCTCCATGTGTATCCTTTGAATAGAAGGGAAAACAATACTTATTACGGAAGGTAAGGAATGACAATTATAATGATTCATTTTCACAATTAAATTAATAAATCTCTTATTTTTTATTATCTTATCTTGGAGTGTATAGTAATATTAATATATTAAATATAACTATTATTGAATTATAATATGTTCATATAATATACCTTATTCAATTATGATACATTGTCATTAACTCATTTTAATCAATATATTATTGAATAAACATGGAGGAGTTCTGAAAATCATGGTGATTTTCGGTTATATGGGAAGGTAGTCAAACTGTTGTTGGTGATATATGATACATAAATCATGATTTTGTAATACCTAAATAACTGTATTATATTAGAAATAAGTTCTGAGGGTAGGACTCATATTTAATTTTCCTAGTATTTCCCTCACCAGATATGTAAAAATAACTATGAGAGATGAATTGATTATGGAACCACTCATTCCTCAATTAATAAGACGAAGATCAAACCATTTGATGAATATGATAAAATTATAATTTCACAAATGACCCCAAGCTAATATATTTTCACCAAATCTATTTTCATGTATTTTTATCCCCTTATTTCTATTACATTTTAGTATTTTAATATCCACCAAACCAAAAAACCTATTTTGGAACTACATGTGAAAAATATTTTTTGGTCACCCGTGTTGGGTGGAATCCCATGGTTTCCACAACAATAAATTTAACTTAGATTAATAAATATCCATTACACATATTATAATGGGTTCTGAAAAATCATGGGGATAATGTTGGGGAGGTGGAACCAAAAATCATAAATATTTAATTTCTTGGACATATATTCCAAAAAAAATTCAATACTCATTCGATCTTGACATAGAAATAATTTTGATCACAAAACCTAAAAACCAAAATTTATAACCAATATTTGATGAAATATCTTTAATATGCCCTATATATATTTTTAGTGTTCATTTTAGGTGTACCACCTTTGAATCCAATCCTAATGAAATCTTGTGTGATTAATATGTTCATTATGAGGACCCTAACCCTAGTAGCCTAGATATAGTGCCTTAATTAATTTATTTAGCATAGATACAAGACACCAATCCCAATGTACAAAATAGTTTAGAATTTTTATATTCTATTTTACAAACATAAACATTACATTACGACATTAATTTAAATAAAACATAGAAGAGCCATTGAAAAAATCAAACCACTTCTATATTTTCCCAATAACTCATTAATAACATACATCTTCACTTCATGGGGGGAAACAAAACATAATAAAGGAGATAACTCAGATGCTCATTAAGGGTACGTAATACATAGTAATCTACTATGAACATTAATACATGGTTAATGAATAATAATAAATTCCATTAGAACAAAAACATGAGTATAATATGTAAATAATAAAATATAAATAATTAATTCCATAAAAATAATTACACGAGAATAAAGCTTTACTATGTAAATTTTACGAGTCCAATATTCACATGGATTTAAAAGTACTAATATTATTATGGGTGAACGAATATGTTGGAAATCATAAAAACACCATCAAGGCCTCGACCATGCCTTCTAAAAATAAATGGTTAAGGCCTTTTCCAAAATCCATTCTTTTTTTTTCAAATGAGTCATACCGATGCATTGAGGGGATATAGTTGGCCACACCCATAACATACTAATTTCAATTCCATATTCACATGTCAAACAAAAATATATATTTAAATAAAATCCACAAATAACTATGAAATATTTTAATCATAATTGAAGATGAAAATTACCTAAAAAATTGTTGATGAATTCTTGAGGAAAATAATATTTAACCATTATAAAGTGTCCCATACCACCTTGGAACAATTAAATCTAAATCCCTATAAAGGAATGACATTAAATAAAACATATAATATCATAAAAATTTTAAATCTCATGATTTTATATATAAAAGTGTATAAAATACACAGCTTGCATCGAATAAGTGGCGATAAATTAAAATATATCAAAGAATTAAAAGTGAGATGATAAATTCCATTTTTTACTTTGGAAAGAGCATTTCTTTTAGAAAATCATTTTTATTTTCCATAAAAAAGACTTTATTCATTGGTATACAAAAAAATAAAAGGTAATTGGTACGAAATTATATTTTCATCATAAATCATTTCCAACTGAAGAGATAACATGTAATAAGAGTATTTAAGGAGAATGAGAAATGTGCATACTTAATGTAATTTAAAAAAAACATTAATGAACAATTAAATTATAGAAAGTACTAATTGTTTTTATAAAACCATATATGAATACAGATAAATTCTCATTATAAAATGAGTTAATTTATAAAAATATTGGAATATTAAAATATATTATGGGTGGTACTTGAAAATGGGTAATAAATTGGGAAGTTCTCTTTAATTGGGATTGTTTATTGGGTGGAATTAAAATTGAAACATTATAAATTTTGAATTTAAAAATTAAATAAAGAAGAAATGATATGGATAAATGGGTTTGAAAAATATAAATATAATTTATTATCACTAAAAAATAATGAAGAATTATACTAGGGTAATGATGGAAATAGTATAACCCAAATGAAAAATGGGGGTTTGGGATGAAACCCTTACCACTTTGTAATCAATCAAACCATATTCCCCATAATGTTAATAATCATTAAATGAAACATTGTATAATTTAGTGAAGTATATATTCATGATATGATACAAATAATCTAATTACACATATAAGATACACTATAAATTGTGGTGAATAAAGAATATCTCCCCAAAATGATGGTGAGATTAGAAAACCCTTACATTATGCCTGAAAGTGTTCTTCACATGATAATATTGTCCTGAATAATCAATTTAAATCCATTAATAAATTAGTTCCTGGCCTTTTATATATTTTGGTTATTATATATAATTTTATTAATTTCACTTATGGTCTTTTTATGACTTATATGATACAATTGTATTGTTCGGGAGCATTCATTTCCTTGGATTTAATGATCGTTTTACTTGTATATAGGGTTGGAAGTTTTTTTAAGATGGGAATAGATATCCAAAATTGAAGTTATATAATATTAATGAAATTTTTGAATATTAAATGGTTAAATAAGTCATTTGGATATTTTTGGTGAGGATGAATCATAAGATAATATCTAAGTGATAACCGTTTAAATTATTTTAGGGGTTTTTGATCTACAGATACTAGTTTTGTTTAATTAATTAAAACCATGTATATATAATGTTTTGAGAATATAAAATAGGATATAATACATATATTATAATTTTTAATTCATGTTAATTTCTTTATCACCATCCTTGAAGGTGTTAATAGAAACTGAAAATTCAATGTTCATGATGTTATTAAATTGACACATCATGTGTGATGTTTTCGTTTGAAGAATAAATGTGATAGGGTGTGAGATGGGTTTGATGATGTATAAACCTTTAAAAATATATAATTATATTATATAAATGATACTATATTTATTGATTATATTTGGATATGTTTGTTTATAGAAGGATACAAAAATAAAAGAAAATGAAATGATGATAAAAGAAAAGAAAGTAGATTTTTACATATAGAATTCTCTTCCTTGTAAAGAACCATAAATTGATTAGTTTTGGTCTTATCTTGAGACCAGTGGCTCTTGGAAGTGGCGGAGGGGATTTATAAGAATATATGGTTGATATTTTATAATGCTAAAATGATGTAAGTTGTGTGGTGAATAGATGGTGAGGTGTGGTATTTATAGTAGAGGGGAGGAGTGTTTTTTTAATATTCTATCCATTTGATTATTATTTTTGACCAAGAATATCAATAAATTAATAATTATAAAAAACATATATTAAAATAATGGATAATAGTTTTATATTATGGGCTTACATCAGCCATACATGAACTATGACAACATAATTCATGTATTTTTTAAAATGTCGTAAATAACCAAATTTCACTATTCTCTAATGATCAACTATTTTAGAAAATTTAAAAAGATCCTAAAAATTTATAGACATATAGAATTAAAAAAAATGAAAACCTTCTTATGAAAATAATTTTATTAATATTGTAAATTTATGTTTTAAATTAAATAATCAATTTTTTTAGAAAATACAGATTCTAATCATAAAAATGATTTTCATAAAAATGTAAAAATTTAATTAAGATATCATAAAATTACTTTATTATAATAAGAAAAAATATACTAATTTATTATTATGTTTTATGAAAATATATTTTATATTCAATAATTATTTAGAATATAAATCTGAAAAAAAACATCTACGTTTTATTAAAATATCAACTCTTAATTAATATTTTCAAAAATAATTTTTTATTTATTCCCTGATATAAATATGAAATATATTCATCTATAAGATAAAAAAACATTATTTATACTTTAATAGGTGATTTCAGTTTTCTAATGGCCCAATTATTAGTCATAATGGTCAGATTAATATTCCAACGGTCACATTACTTTTAATCAAAAATGAAACTTACGAGGAAAAAATATTAGCAAAATCAAATTTTGATATTATGATTTAGAAAATAAAGTTATTTATGTAATATATAATTTATAATAGTGTCAAAATTTATATTTATAAAATGTTCCTTATTAAAAATTTGTAAAATTGCATTTAGAAAAAATAGATTTTTTACGTGTAAAATTGTATTTAATCTTATTTTATGCCTCTAAAAATATTTTGGAAGAATATAAATACACACGATTGAATATATATTATATAATTTTCATTAATATATTTCACTAATATTGTTTATTTTAATTTTTTAAAATAAATTTTATTGTTTTGAATAAAAACTATTTTTATAAAAATACATCTTTTTTTGTTCAATTTATATTAATTTTAATTTAATTTGTAACCACTGAATTAATTTTTATGCATGTGTAATATATATTTTCATAATTTAATTAATCTCCTTTATTACCTCAATGTCTAACATCTATGATATAATTATAATGACAAAATAATTATATTTACATAATTTTTTATGTTGGTATGTTATTGAAGAAGATAAATTAAAAAGTGATATACTATAAAATATTGGGGTTTTAAATTCTCCCCTCTAATAAATTTCGTCCTTAAATTTTTAATTTTTACATAAAAAATAAAATCTTTATACTTGATGTTTTTTGTTTAAAACCCTCATCAAAAATAGGTTCAAAAAAATATCCCTTTAATAAGAAGGAAAAGAAAATAAAGATGTCACCACAAAACTAGGATTTTGGGTAAGAAATAATTAGTGGAAAGTGATAAAATGTAAAAGGAAGATAAATATAAATAGAAATTTATAATGGAGAGTTATAGAGAACTCGTTAATTGTAATTTTTACCATCAATACTGTAAATCATGTGATCGGTTAAAAGACAACTGATTTCTCAAAACGAATAGTAGACGAATGATGTTTTTTTAATATAATTTTCCTCGAGTATAATGATTTTTTTAATGTTAAGAAAATAACATGAGAAAATAAAAATAAATGATTCTTTTACATTTAATAAAAAAAAATTCTTCCTTTGGTTATGATTCAATCAATTTTACCATCATCCCTTGCACTTAAAAATGAATGTTCATGAATAATTCTTCACGCCTGAAGAAATTTTAACAAATAATATTATCCTTAAATCATTTATTAAACCTTTAAAATTTACTAAAAATAATAAGGTTGGAATATTTTGTCATTTAACAATACTTTATATAGTTTAACTTGATCCATTTCACAAGTAAATAATCTCATGTATCATTTAAAACATGTTTTTCCACATTCAGTGACTAAACAATATATAGGAATGTAAGTAAATTTAAAAAATCAATTAAACATATGATTCTACAAATAATGTATCCCATAAAAACACATATAAAATATATTAATACCTTGAAAAACTTAAAGCCATAATGAAAACAAGAATTCTTCAAAAATTAAACTCTCATGTTGTCCCTTAATCCAAACATATAATAATTACAACTTAATGGAAACCATTGGATAACTAACAACCTTAATGGTCACCAATACATTCCCATAAAAATATATTTATTATTATCTCAAACATAAAATACATATGTAGGGTTTTTGTTTCTCATGTCATGTGTTTTAAAAAATACCTTAAAACTAAACACTTCTCTTATTACTAGTGGTATTTAGATCATGATTCCAATATCATAAAGATTAAATATTATAGTAAAATCCTTATATTTCCCATGAGTACTCAAATAACATAATTATAGAATCCAAATATAGGAATATTAATCATTACTCTTCGTTTTAGGTAGTTTCATATGTTTTACCATGACCCATTTTCTTTTTCTGAGCAATAATCACTTAATGCTTTGGATATTCATTTTCATGGGGCCTCATATACTTACAGTTGAAGCATTGTACATTAGAAACCATTTTCTTACCCTTAAAATTATATCACACTTTAAATATTGATTTACATGATCTATATAGTGGAGTTATTCATTTCTAAAATAAATATATTACAGTCACTAAAAATAGAAAAGTTTGTAGATAAGTAACACATATATTCATCCAGTTCTTCAGTATTTGAATCTATTAAGAAGCTAAAGTTCCCAATATTCCAATAGCACCACATTGAATCCTCAAAATAAATTATCTCCACTTTCCAAATACAAATTTTATAGTTGGTATGGAAATCATGAGGGCATTGATAAATATTTACTAAGGTTTTATTTTCAATATACAATTTTCCAACATCCTCGTGAACCTGACCATTATAAAATAATATAATTGTGTTGTATGAAAAGTTATTAAAATTATATTTTATATTTCCAATGATGTAAAAATTAAAAATGATATACATTTTAGATACTCTGAGGTTTCTCTATTCCACATCACAATATATATTGATAGTGATTCATATGGTTTAGTTACGTTCATGGGATCGAAAATATCATGGTAATACCTTCCATTCATAGTAGAGTAAAAAATATGAGAATGCAATATTTGTTCCAATAAAAATCATGTTACTTAGAATAAATGGGAAATAATAGAGGGGTGATATTCCTTAAACAGTTTCTTGAAGGTATCGTGGATTCTGTTAATGTTTTGAAATCATTTTAGCATTCTTTAATAATTATCCTTGAAATTAAATGCTCTATAAGTGAGAGAATAGTTGTTTATTACCTTTCTTCTTACATTTTGATAATGTTCCACATAAATTGAATATATATTTCAGGTTACATATATAAATAAAGGAATATATCAGATTACATCATATAATCATGAATAATTATATTTAATTTTGACCTGAAAATATTCTTAGTAGAAATTTAATATTTATTCATAGATAATATCTTAATCATTATCATGGTTTCATTGGGGACATATGTTTTTTAAATCATTCATAATGTATTTTATGAATGATGTGAATTATCCTTATCATATAACATGGGATTGTCAAACCAGGTATGTTTTATGGCCTATTTACATGTACATGATTACCCCAAGTAAGGCATGAGACACTTTTTCTGAGTTGTGGCACCTAGGTACTTATATTCTTAAATAACATCCACTTGTAGTATCTAGACATGGATATATTTCTAGGAAGAACCACATAATATCTACCATTCCAAAATTATACGATGTTCTTCTAGGTTTATCCTTGAATTATATCATAGGTTATATTCCCCAATATATTTTTTATAAATATTATTTCCACAGATTCTACTAACATTTCTCTAATACCAACCTAATGAACTGAAACCCTAGTAGCCCGGAGCCGGAGCCTTAATTTACTACAATGGTGTAAAGAGAAGAAAATAATCCCAAAGGACAAATCAACCAAGATTTTTTTGAATTTATATTACATATATCAAAATTAATTTAACAATTTAATTTAAATAAATCATATAAAATTTATTAGAAATATCCAAACACTTGTAAATTTTCTTTGGAAGTCGTTCATTATATACATCTTCACATTGTGGGGAAAGAAATACCATAAAAAATTGGTGAGCTCAGATTTTTATTATTGGTAATTAATATATAAGAAGCTAATATGAACAGCACTTCATGGTGAATAACTATTAGGAAAATCCATTAGAACATAATCATGAGCATAATATTTAAAGAATAAAAGATGAATAGATAATTCCATAAAAATAATTACATGAGAATGGATTAAAACCATGGATATTAAATAGTACAATATTCACATAGATTTTCAATAAATAATTTTATAGTTATATAATTCATATATCATGCATCATAAACATAACATCGATGCCTTGACCATTAATTTTGAAAATAAATGGTTTAAGGCCTCGTCCAAAATCCAATTTTTCTTTGTCTCGTGTAATCTAGTGTTTCATCAATGGGATATAGTGGGCCTCTCTCATCACATACTAAACCCAAGGCATTCCACATATGTGTAATAAAATAATATATTAAATTAAATGTGTCCAATATCACATTAATATATTTTAATCATAATTATAGATGAAAATACTCTAATAAAATATTTGATAAATTCTTAAGAAAAATAATCAGTAAACATTCCAAATGGTCTCATGCCACATTGAAACATATAAATCACAATCTCTATAATGGAATAAAATAAAATGAAATATATAATATCATAATTATAAGAAGACTCGTTCTTTGATTTATGAAAGAGAAGTATATACACCCAGTACATGGAATTAGTGGTGAATAAGGTATATATCTCCAAGAAGTAAAAGTGATATATGAAAAAAAAGTTATTAATCTTGAAATAAGAATTTTTTTTTGGAAAATTAATTTCATTTAAAAGAAAATAGGGTTGTAAAAATTAATATCCCATAAAATATAATTAATGTCAATTAAATTATATTCTTGAAAAAAATGATGTTCAATCGAAGTGAAATCACATAAAAATAATGTTTTAGAAACTTTAGAAATGATCCTTTTTAATGTTGTTTAAGAAAAATATTATAGATATATTACAATGAAAAAAGGACTTTTTTGTATAATACATTAAAATAAAAAATAATGTTTGTCATTAAAAAATGGATTATTTTATAAAACTATTTGTATCTTCAAAATGATTCTAGGTGGTATGTGGTAATTAGCACAAAATTGTAAAGTTCCCTCAGGCTTGCATATCGGGAGTAATTGAATTAGTAACCTTTTAAATCATGAATTAAACATCAGAAAAAGATGATATTATAAGTTTGATGAGTTAGAAATATATACAAAATATTTGGAATAATTAAAAATAATCAAATATTACATTGGTGTAAAGAGAGAGACAACAAAAACTGAAAGAAAAATGGAGGTTTAGGAAGAGACCCTTACTAATTTTCAATCAATCGAATAATATCTGCAATAAATTTAATAATAATAAAATGAAACATTAAATAACATGAATAAAAATATATTCGTGAAATGATACATCAAAGGTCATTACACATACAACGTACACAGGAAATGGTGTTGAATAAGCCATATCTCACTGAAATTAAGGTGAGATTAAAAAACCCTTACCTTATATTTGAAAGTGTTCTATACTTTATCATAATATCGTAGATAATAAAATTTAATCTATGAATTAATTAATTAATATCCTTTTCTACATTAATTGTATTTAATAATTATTTCATTATGTTCATTTATGGTCTTTTGACAAGTTATATGGTAGAATTTATCATTCAATGGAATTCCATTCCTTGGATTTAATGATCGGTTTACTAGTATATGGGTATGGAAGTTCTCAAAAGATTGGAATAGATATCCAAAATATAATTTATATGTTATTAATGAACATACTTATGAATAAATGGTTATATATTTCATTTGTATATTTTTGAGTTGGTTGACTAATTAGATAAGAAGTTATTTATAATAGTTTAGATTATTTTGGTGGTTTTTCGATAATCACAGACTAGTTTTGTTTCATTAATTAACATCATCTATATCTAATGGTTCCATAACATTAAAAAGGATATAATAAATATATTATAATTTTTTTAACAATATAAATTGTTTTATGACAATAGATGAATGATTTAATTGAAAATAAAAATGCAATGTCCATGATATCGGTAAATTGACATATCACATGATATGTTTTCATTTATTGAATAAAGGAGATAGATAAAGGAGTTTGATGATGGATGTTAATTTATCATGATATAATTATATTATATCAATGATATTGGAGTTATCATGTCTCTTTGTATATGGTTTGTGAGATAATTATAATAAAATAAATGAAATTGAAAAAAATAGAAGTAAAGAAGGAGGGTTTTTAACTCTTGAATTTTCATCCTTGAGAAACTCCTTAAATGGATTGATTTTTTTTATTTTGATAATAAAAATGAATTTTTATTGTCTGGTTGGGTGTGGGAAGTTTATTGGGATGATATTTATAAGGCACAAATCTTTCACGGTTGAGGAGAAGAGGTGTCAAGGGATGATATTTATAGTGGATGAGAGGGGTGTTTTTTATCATTTTATTCATTTGCTTATTATTTTTACTCAAGACAATGAATAGTTTGATCATTGTCCAAAAAAAAATTTAAATTAATGATTTATAGTTCTTTATTATTTTCTTAAGTCTTCCATTATTCACTTATGACTCCATAATTCTGGATTTTATCAAATACTGTAAATTACCGTATTTCACTATTCAAAAAAATTGAACAATTATAGAAAAATCCAAAAAATTACTTTAACCATTTTTCAATATATTGAAATAAAAATGAGCTCTATTTTATAAAAATTAATTTTATAAATATGAGATATTTAGTTGTTTATTAAACTCATCATTAATTTATAAATATTTATTTTAAAATTATTACCGGTTTTTATAACAAATAGAAAAATTAAATAAAATCTCTTTATATTATAATATAATGACAAGTAAATAAAATATTATTTTATGATTCTATTTTATTAAAATATTTTGTCTTTTAAATCATTATATTTATTATAAGATATAAAATAATCATTTTTTATTATAAAAATATCAACACTTAATTAATAATTTCTAAAACATTTACTAACATATACATTGATATAAATATACCATATTTTAATATATTAGACACTGAAATTTTATTTTAAAGTAAATAGGTAAGGTGATTTTTCTTGTGGACAAATTATTATTCATAACAGTCACATTATTATTCAAATGGCCACATTGATATTAATAAAAAATAAAACATATCATAAACATAGAAAAAATTTAACAAATGGATATTTTGATATTACACGTACAAAAATATCTTTTCTTTTTACAAATTTATATTATAAAACATTCAAAAAACTATATTTAAAACAATATTTCCATTTTATGGTGGTAAAACTACGTTTAAAAAAATATAGCCTTTTTATGTGTAAAATTGGACTTATTCTTATCTTATACCTCTAAAAACATTTTGGATGACTATAAAAATAATTTATTGAGTCTATAATATATAAATTTCATTAAAATATTTCACTAAAAGAATATAATTTAATATATTAACATTAAATTCAATTGAGGGAATTGAAATAGTTTTATGGAAATAAATCCTTCATGCTCAATAGATTTTATTTTCTATTTTTTTGACCATTGAATTATTTTTATAAGAATGTGTAATATATATTTCTATAATTTAATTAATATTATTCATTCCCTACTTTCCCAACATCTTGGACAGAACTATAATAATTAAATATTTACATTTAAATCGTATGTTAAGGTGGGAGGGCACCAAAGAAAAATTAAAAAATACACATATATTCAAATATTGGTGTTTTACAATTCACACTTTGTGGATTATATTAATCAAAATTTTCTTCCATTAATTATTAAATTATTTTGATCTTTAAACATGCCTAATCAAATTATTTCTAAATTAAAATAGACTTACAGTTAAAGACCTAATGTAAGAAAAATTCAAGTGGATTCCAAGAAGAAAAATTCAATACAGAGAATTATTATTCCCTCCTAAAAAACACGTTGAATTGTGGCTGTATAATTCATAGTAAGGAGAAGTATACAATTAGGATGATCTATAAAGAAAACAATTTCAAAGATTCATCCCTAACTTTAGAATCACTACAACGAGGAAATAGAGTTACTATCATATAATCATCTGGACACAGACTTTATCTTTATTAAGAATAATTTAGGGGTAATTGATCTAGTTTTCCATATAAAGAGATTGAGGAATACAATTGATTCCATTTTCACTCTATTTTTTAAACTATGATATGATCCTAATTGATAAACCTCACTAGGGGCCCTAATTCACATGTCACCATTTGAGTCCAATTATATCGTTGTGAATATAACCCAAACCTTTAAATAGTCTAGTAATGGATGTATAGGTACTAGAAGATTATATGAGGTATGGTCTTCTCAATTATCTCTATTAATAGAATCAAAATAATACAAACTAACCAGTATTGAATAGTATTGAAGAAAACACTAAAATTAGTAATGTTTCATGGAATATAGATTATATTAGTCTCCTAATCATTTTACTAATAAATGTGATGAGGGGTAGGATATTTAATGTTACGTAAAAGAATAAAAAACATAAAATTTGTATTGTAAAATTTACCATTGATAGAGCCTTCTATGGAAAAATAATAATTTTGGAGTTAATAGAACCAATATATACCACCAAATCAAAACTAGTCCTAGAAACAAAAACTATTCCAACAATAATTCCATGAAATACCACCCTTTTGACATCATTTAAAAATATCTTTCTTCAAACCATATTCCCAAAAACCAACAACATTCTAGAAATAAAAATCATTTGTGAAATCCCCAACTAGGATAAAAACACCCATATAGAAGAATCTTATTGTGTATAAGGGCCTCATGAAAGAATTCAAGGATTTAATAATATTTATAGAAGTATTCTTGAAATCCTCTATAACAATATGAACATGTATTAATCTTATTAAATCCCTAACACTAAGGTAAATTTAATCATGGTCACCCAATAAGTGGAAAAGAAATCCATCCCCCAGACACAAATGAGATCGAGAAATCTCCACTATAATTTATTTCCCATAAACATGGTATATCTAGATTTAATTATGAAAATCCATATACAATGAAGAATGAAATGTAAATAGAATAAATTATTAAAACATGGAGAAAAATGAAAGAGGAACACACTCAAATATAAAAAAGGGAGAAGAAGGAAATGCACTTCCATTTCCCTCTATAATTCACATATCAAGAATGATCTATAAAGAATCCCATAAATGATAAATTATAGAAACATTCAATAAATTTACCTTCACCATTAATAGTCCAATAACTCTCATGAATATTCTACATTATTTTATTTTCTCTATAGAAAAATTAAATAGGAGGAGGAGATTCCAACAGATTGATATGATTAATTTAAGGATAATAGTATTATCCCAAATAATTTAAATGTTGCCCTTGAAATTTCAATATTTAGGGACATTTTATATCCCAAAAACCATTTGTTATATGTAACTTTTTGTTGTTTTTCATAATTTAGGTTAATTAATTAATGTAATACCTCACACAATGTTCATATCATAGTATGAGGTATACATGAATTCTACAATATTGTTTATAAAACATGTAAATAGATCTATAACCATTTCAGTATTTATCAAAGTGGATGTGCTAGTATCAGAGTAAAAAACAGAACATCATATTATAATTTTATGTGATCAACATTGAGTGTTATAAATCCATGTACTAGTCTCCCATCATATTTGGATACACGTCATGATCAAATCTAATACCATAATCAATATAAATGAATAACTTCTTACCATGGATTTAATTAATAACATATTTTACATCCCCATATTTGATTCGATGATATACCCCTAGGAGAGTCATATACTTCCTACACTAACACACATTGAGGTTATTGAAAATAATGAATGTTCATGAATGTTATTTAAATTAATAGATATATGGAAACAATTTATAACTTTGAACTCTGTTGGGGAAGAGGATATAAAAAATATAAAGAATAATTTTATAGTTTTTGGGAAAAGGTAAATTAATAATTATTTATTGTAGTGAATTTTTTATTTAATTGTGATGAAGAATATTTTCAATCACCTATGAAGTAAATACATACATTTTATGTACGGATGTTAAATGTGATATAATATTTTCAGTAATTACATAATATATATTTAAAACGACTACCCTCATATATTTAATATGTGTATGTTATAGATTAGGAGTAGTTTTCAGTAATTATTTTGTGATAGAACATAAAAAATTAATATTTTAATAAAAAAAAATTATGTAATAGTATATATCTGAGTAGAAATACTGATAGTAGGTCCAAAAATATTCTGGAAAAAATTTATTTTTTAAGAAAATTAAAAACCTATTCAGTAGTTTTAATGGAGGGGAAATATTATTATGAATGATGTAGAAAAAAAGGATATAGATAATTCTGTAAATGTATAGATAAGATACCTCATATATAACTCACAATGTTACACCACATTCATGATCTTCTAAGAAAATTTAGGCTGATCATAGCGAGGAAATAAAAATCATGGATCGATCAATTTCATGATTTAGAATAGTTGGATACTCTATCTTGATTAATGTAAATTAAATAATATCACTCTAAAGTAATATTTTACCATTAACCATATTAAAAAAATTATAGTTGTTAGAACTCATTAACATTCTTAATTTGATTTTAATGTTTGTTTAAAGAGCATATAACACCTAGGTATCAATATAAAACCACACTTATGAGCCCCTTTTTGAACATTTTATTATATAAATATTCTATTTATACCATGTTGTTCCATAATAACATTTCATAGGATCATAGTGAAAATATTTTATTAGTACATTTATATATGGATAGAGGTGTTTTTAGATGATTTCGGTCTTTGTGGGAATTTTTTATTAATTAACACCTCTATAATAATTTATGAGAAACAAGTATTGAAAATAAGATTGTTTTATGTTTTGAAATGTGTCATTTCATAGTGGAAGGTGGAGTGTAACTAGGAATTATATTTCAAAAAATGTAATTGAAGTTGATAAATCAACAATTTAATTAATATATCCATTTTCTTACCCAACATATGTGAAACATGTTATATTATTTATAGGAAATAATGGATTTTAATTTAGGTTTATAAAGGATTTATGTACTATTTATCTTCCCCTTTCCAGGTTAATTTTGGAAGATATTTTTTTCTTTTGATGATTATTGAGGGGAAGGATTTTATGAATTAAATAGTAGAAAAATAACACCATCAATGAAGAAAGAGCCTGACAATGATCATACCTTTTAACCACTCTGTGATGCTTATAAACATGTTGTGGGAGTGTCTCTATCCCGAATTATTGAAGGAAAATTTTAATACATTTTTTATTATGTATGAATATTGTAAGCTTCCTAGACTTATTTCATAAAAAAAATATTCCATTGAAGTTATATTTTATTTAGAAAAATTATTAACATATATACTTGAAAATCATATCATTTTTTATGATCTTTTAGCCTAATAATTTTGGATATAGATGTTAGAGGCTAAAACATACATATTAAGATGAATAATACTTTTTTTAAGGTGTATTAAAGATTTCTAAGGTGGGAAAATAGGTGAAACATAGTGACATATTTACTTTGTAGGATTCCTAATATAGATTAATTATAAATTCAATATTATGAAAGAGTTAGGGACGTAATTATAGGACAAAAGTATAAATTCATTGAAGGATTGGTACCTTGTTATCATATTATTGTAAACTGTTTTTCTAATTGCCATTTACCATCCCATATGTGATGGTTTAATTTTATAATCTAAATATAAATTTTATCATCAAGAATATCCATAACTTTATAAAATATATAATGATAGTGTAATAAAAATATTCTTACATGAGAGTGATATAGAATCTACTTTTAAATTTTTTACAATATAATATTAGAAGAAAAAATTAGGCCTTAAAAGAAAAATAAAAATTTGTAGAATCGATAATCTACAAGCATAATTTTTTTATATACAAACATTAATTATAATAATGTGTGTTAAATTTAAACTAAATAGTAACATGAGAAATATATTGTAGACACCTCAGAATCCCATAATTTTAACGACAAATTCTATGTATTGTGAGTAGACAAAATTATATCTTTTCCCATGTAATTTGGAAAAACATAAATATTATTTTCAGTAGATTACATTTAAATACGGGTGGATTCCAATTCCACAAAAACTAATGATTATAATGTTTATGTAGATTTGTTTTGAATAAAATATTTTTCTTACATTTAAAATTTTAAGATCCTACTTCCTAGATCAATAGAATCATGTTTACAATAGGTGTATAATGGATTTGAAGAGGATGTATAGAGTTAACAATAAGACATCTATATTATACAACCAAAAAAATGGCCATGCTATTGTTTCAATTGGATTAATCATGGGAGTCATAGAGAAAATTTTCATGACCAATTGGGATGGATAGATCCAATGGTTAGAAGAATATTTATGGAAATACATTACAGCTTATAAAAAACCCATTAGAATTAGTTCATGTGGGTTTATTTGTGGGAGGATTTTTCATCTACCTATGGAATTCATGCATAAGTAATACAATATACTAAGGGATATTATAACATCCCGCCATTTTATCACAAAAAGTTTCATTTCATTATTCCAAACCTAGGATCTTTAAGGTTTAGTGTCTTGGAAACTAGGAACTTAATACATGAAAATATAAAACCTTGTTCTTAAATACTTGAAAGGATTATTAATTTTTTCAACCTATTTAATTACAGCATCTCATAATCTGGGAGCACACATCAATGGAAAGGGTGAGCAGAAGGCCTAGTAAGGGAAATAAGGAAAACATTTTACATGTGAACTTGAGAGACATCAAAGGTCATGAAAAATGACTTTAAGGCATGAGAAGGAGATCATGAGGCATATCATAATAAAAATAATCTGTTTCAAAACATGAAGATCTGGCTACAACATTTAACATAGAAAATCATGAACATGTAACCAAGGTCCATCCCCAAGGATTCATTTGAAATTACCAAGTCTATTCACCAAGATATCGTTAAAATTGTAATCTATAGGGGTTACATCATTACCCAATACATTGGAGCGCTATCAGGGAGAAACCTTAATTTGAATTTATTATAATGTGAGCCAAATATATAATCATCAATCATTTCATCAACAAACCATATATCATAAATGAAATGGTATTCAATTCAGAGTCATAACATTTCTAAAACTGCTTTAAAGACGTGATCTTTACGTCACTTTAAACCCACGGAAAAAGGAAAGCGGGATTCGTGTATGTAAATCCCATAATTAAAATATAACATTTATATATCTATGTAAATACCCCTTTAGAATAAATATCTTTGAGTATTCACTTAATAAAATAAAAGAATTTGAGAAAAAGAGAGAGACATTGTGTGACGAAAATTCTGCAGCATAACGGCTATGTTACAGGGTTCTAAAAACATTGAAAAGAGATGGGACATGGGTCACCCACTCATAAATGATCCATAAAACTGTAGAGGGAAAGAATATAAAGGATATAATAACTTGGTAATGAAATTTTAAAGAAATACAATATGAAATGAAAAACATGGAAGGAAGACAAAAATAAGATTTCTCTTATGAAAATTCAGCAGCCTAACGACGTCACTTAAAACATAAAAAAAAGAAATGATGAGATAAAATAGGGTCTATCATCATATGAACATAAAATATCAGTATTATATATATAGAGATCATGACCCAAAAAAATATAAATGAACATGAAAGACTTGACATTAAAATAGAATTTGAAAATTAGAAGGATGAATGAATCCCTTAAAAATTCGGCAGTCTAACGACGCCACTTCAACATTCTCAAAATTAATTTATGACAGAAATAGGGGGTATCTCATCATATAAACATTAAAAGGACAATAGGATTAATATAAAAGAACATCCTCAACATATGTACATGGATCATAAAAGAAATGACATAAAAGAGAGTACTTGGAAAGAAAGAGAGAGGTAGGATCCCTTACCTTAAAACGTAACTCTTAAAACTCAAAGGTTAGGACCATGAGGGCTTGGAGGCAACATGGGATGACTCCTTGAGAGGTAAGGAGACCAGAAATTCGTTGAGGATGATTTTGGAGTCGAAAGGATGAGATAACGGATTGGTATTTATAGGGAAAGTGAGGGGACAAGGCATTAATGGCCAAGGGACACCTCATTGGTTGTATTGGCAAAACCATGGGTTTTCCCATGGTATTTGCCCATGGTATTGTCCACATCGGACACCTCATACCTTATCTTACTATTCATAAGTCTACCATATTGATTACATACTTAATACATCATTTAATGATGTCATTAAACACACGTTACTTAAAAACACTATTTTCACAATTCACCGAAAATTCAACTTTCTCAGAAAAATACCAAAATTTTAACTTAACCAAATATCGGTGATATGATTCAAAAAATGAACTCCATTTTATAAAAATAATTTTCCAAATATTTTTAATTTTTTTTAAATAAATACACTATTCACTAAAAATTCATTTTTTAGAAAAATCCCCAAAAATTACCTTAACATAATATCGATGCTCTGAGTTCAGAAATGAACTCCATTTTATAAAGATAATTTTATAAATATTTTTAATTTAATTTTTAATTAAAAAAAACTATTCACCCGAAAAAACCGATACATAAATAATAATTTCTGAAACAGTTATTTACCTATTTTGTTGAATCACATTACTTAATCAAGGTTCCTAGAGTATATTAATACTTTCATTAAGTGAGATTACTAATCAATTTGGTCACATTACGAATCCTAAGCATAAAATCACTATTCATAATTTACTATTCATCAAAAAACAAGTTGATCTTATTAGACTCTAAATATCTTACTGGCCTTAATTGTAAAAGACCATTTTTTGAAAATCATTAGACATAATTAATTATTTAAGGTTTACATAAATATTTTCAAATATCCTTTTTCAAGAATTCATAAAAAAATATGTATACTATATTTATCTGGGCATTTGAAAATTCAAAAACATCATCATAAGAAGAAATCACAATTATTATTTAAATCAATGGATTACATAAGGCAGTTACGGTCTCCTTACATAGCCCCTTATAACCCCAGCATAGGACCTAAGTGTAAGGTATGCTATGGTGAGAGAATATGAGGGCGGATCAGCCAAAATCGCACGAGTAGTAATTTCTATCAGTTTGAAATTCTTTTGAAGGCGATTCCGTTCTAGCTTCACACGATGAAGATCGGCTTGGGATTGGTCCAGAGCAAAGCCCAGTGCTGCTACCTTCTTCCCATGATCTGTAATATGGGCTTTGATAGGCCCGAGACTACTGGATGAGGCCATCGAATCCTCTTTCTATATTAATTAACCACGATCACTTGTATTTAGAGACAATAATCTCAACATTTTGTTTCCAATGGTCATACTGGCTAATGGTCAAATAATAGTCCAAACCTGACAGTCTCATTTAAATTATACTCATTTTATTAAATGAAAACGTTTTGTTTATTAGGAAATAAAATAACACACAAAATTAGGAAAAAATATTTATTCAAAATTTTGGGTCATTATAATCTTCTCCCCTTAAGAAATTGAGTCCTCGCAATTTTTAAAATTGGGCTTGGAAATTTCATTGAAAGTACAACATTATAAAAAGAGTCATTAACACTATTACTTTAAAAGAAAGAAAAGGAAGTACAAAGGTCACCCAAGTTAACCCATACTAGGATTTCATAAAGGAAAACATAGGTATAGAGGATAAAACAAAGGCTCATGTTCTGAGGGAGAGTGATAGAAAACATGTCTAAGAGGAAGTTAACCACCAGAAAATTACAAACATGTGATGGGTTAAACGGTCTTTGATTACCCAGTAGGAAACATAAACCAAAAACGTTTTTTTACATTCCTTTTAATAATTTTGAGGAATTCATTTACTACATAAAATAAGAACACATCGAAATATATTTATCTTCAAGTAGAGTTTCACCCCTTAATAAGATTCACCAAGACTAATATTTTCTCTAAACAATGAGTATTCAAAACTACAAGGTCTCATCAAAGCACAAGTATCATCTTCTAGAGAATAACGTAATCCACAAAAGACAAACTATATATCTTTAAACATTTAAACCAAAAACAGAAAGTGTAAGATAAAACAACTCTTCAAAAAGAAATAACCCCATAGGAAGGGAAAAAACTTAAAATCTTCAATGTTCCACGGTACTACCCAATGTTCCTAATAGACCATTCCATAAATAATTGTCCTTAAAATTACTCAAAATAAACCAAACTAATATTGAAACCCAAATATAAGAAGGATTTGATAACATAGTCTTTCAAGATAAACATTATCATTCATCTCAAAACAATATCAATCATTCCTAACATCTTATAACAAAAGTAACTAACCTAAACATATTTTCCCCAAGATAGGTTAATAGTTTCCATAAGTAACCTAAATTACTATATGTTCACCTTAAATTCATCTATTCTTCAAAATATAAGTCATCCTTTACTCCTCAAAGAAAACACCATAGTGTTCTATTTACCTCGATCATATAGGGTTCCCAAAAAAGTGAACGCCTTCCAAAATAATAATTATATTTTAATCCTCTAATCATCTTTTTTTATAGAAGAATTGCTTCACAACATCAACATGTGTTACATAACAATAGATGATTTAATTAATGATATAAAACCATCTTATGTAGTTACTCGATGTTCTTAGAAAACATTAATGATATTCTCATAGAGCACGAACTAAAATACAACATGACGTAGACAATTAATGAAAAAAAATTGCAAGTATTTTAGTCATCATGATCCATCTCATCATAAGACTTGCATTGTTCCCTAGTCCATGAATATTGTTGATGCTCATCATGCTTCTCATCCCTCCCAAGAGATAATTTGATTAGAAAATGTCCAACTTCTCCACATTTACAACTTTGAAAAGTATAAGGTACAATAGATCGAACCTTATCTCTATTCATCACATTATACATTTTTTTAAAGTAATTTGCTACTTTATTCCCTATCAACCCACACTTAAAACATCTCCCGATTCCATTGTGACATTCTCCTTGGTGCCCCTTTACACACTTTTTTCACAAAGGAAATTGGGTCTTCTTTCACTTATAAACTTTATTAGATGAACGTCCTTGAGACTTCGTCTTTTTCTTCCTTGATGAATTTGGGCATTAAAATAGGTACCAATTATTAATTGTGATTTTTGATTGATGGTTTGGAATAAACCCAATATGTTCGACCTGATCTCTCTTCCTCTCTATCATATTAATAGGGCACTCATCACATTTCCTATCACATTGGTTGTTTGGAAATGTTCTTACATTTCCCTGCATTAACTAAGAAAAGAAAGTATAATTAGGGGGTATAAATACTTATCCAATAATCATGGAAAGAAAACTTTAAGCATAGATGGATAAACTTGTGGAAGAAAATTATATCCTACCTTGTGATCCCCTAGGTTCCAATCAAGGTTATCCACGATCATATATTTTTATCTGAATTATTATTTTATTTTATATTTTTTTCTTTTAATAATGGTTCAAACTAACCTTATGAATTTACCAAACCATATCTCCTGGGAGTATCGTAACCAAGAGTGCAACAAGGCCCATTGTTGTGTACCAGTTCTGTTAGAGTCTAGCTCAAGAGGTGTTTTTGTGTTTTACTCTTCTGTACATCTGTGCCAGAGCCACCTCTACCTGCTTGTATCCAGACATGGATCTATTTTCTTGATAATCCATTTACTCAATACTCATCAAAATTCCAGGAAGATTTCCAATATTTAAACTTTTCAAAAGGGTTCTTCTTAATGTTTTCATATCCTAAATTCCACAAATAACTAAGCAATATTTTTATACCAACTATAACATCCTTCCTTTTAATCACATAATCTTTCATTACATTATACAAAACCGAGGATCTTTAAGGTTTAGTGTCTTGGAAACGAGGAACATAATACATGACAACATAAAACCTACTTCTAAAATACTTGAAACGCTTCTTAATTTGTTCATCCTATTTCATTATAGCATCTCAGAACCTGGGAGAATACATCAAAGGAAAGGTTGAGCAGAAGGCCCCGTAAGGGAAATAAGGAAAACATTTTACATGTGAACTTGAGATACATCAAAATTTGGGAAAAATAACTTTAAGGAATGAGATGGAGATCATGAGGCATATCATAATAAAAATAAACTGTTTCATATCTTGAAAATTTGTCTACAACATTTAACATATATAATCATGAACATATCACCAAGTTCCATCTCGAAGGTGTCATTTGAAATTACCAAGGTTATTCACCAAAATATCGTTAAAATTGTAATCTCTAGTGGTTACATCATTACCCAATGCATCAGAGTGATATCAGGGCACACCCTTAATTTTTATTTATTATAATGTTAGCCAAATATATCATCATCAATAATTTCATAAGCAACCCATATAGAATAATAGAAATGGGTTTCATTTCACAGTCATAACATTTTAAAAACTGCTTTAAAGACATGATCTTTATGTCACTTTAAACCCATGGAAAAAGGAAAGCCAGTTTTGTGTATGTAAATCCCCGAATTAAAATAGAACATTTTGATATATATTTGAATACCCATTTATAAGAAATATATTTGAGTATTCACTTAATAAAATAAAAGAATTTGGGAAAAAAGAGAGAGACATTTTGAGATGAAAATTCTGCTGCATAACGGCTATGTTACAAGGTTTTAGAAAAAATTGAAACGAGATGGGACATGGGTCACCCACTCATAAATGATCCATAAAACAGTAGAGGGACAGAATATAATGGATATAAGAACATGTTAATGAAATTTTAAATAAAACCATATGAAATGAAAAACATGGAAAGACAACAAAAATAAGATTTCTCTTATGAAAATCCAGCAGCCTAACGGCGTCACTTAAAACATAAAAAAATAAATTGACGAGATAAAATAGGGTCTCTCATAATATGAACATAAAATATCAATATTATAGATATAGAGATCATACCCCAACATAATAAAAAGTAACTTGAATTACTTGACATAAAAATAGAACTTTAAAATGAGAAGGGTGAAAGAATCCATTAAAAATCAAGCAGCCTAACAGCGCCACTTAAATATTCTGAGAATGAATTGATAAGAGAAAGAGGGGGTATCTAATCATATGAACAATAAAAGGACAATAGAATGAATATTAAATAACATCCTCAAAATAAGAACATGGAGCATAAAATAAATGACATAAAAGAGAGTACTTTGAAAGAAATAGAGAGGTAGGATCCCTTACCTTCAAACGCAACTCTTAAAACTCAATGGTTGGGACCTTGAGGGCTTGGGGGAACCTTGGGAGGACTTCTTGGAAGGTAAGGAGACCATAACATCGTTTATGATTATTTTGGATTTGAAAGTTTGAGATAATGGCATAGTATTTATTTGGAAAGTAAGGGGACAAGTCATTAATGGCCAAGGGACACCTCATTGGTGGTATTAGCAAAACCATGGGCTTTCACATGGTATTTTCCTATGGTATTAGACACTTGGGACACCTCATAACTTAACCTACTATTCATAAGCCTATCATATTGATTTCATACTTAATATATCATTTAATGATGTCATTAAACACCCGTAACTTAAAAACTGTATTTTCACTATTCACTGAAAATTCAACTTTCTCAGAAAAATCCCAAAATTTCACCTTAACCAAATATCTATGATCTGATTTCAAAAATGAACTCCATTTTATAAAAATAATTTTCCATATATTTTTAAACAAAATTTATATAAATACACTATTCACGGAAAATTCATTTTTTCAGAAAAATCCACAAAAATTACCTTAACATCATATCGATGCTCTGAGTTCAAAAATGAACTCCATTTTATAAAAAAAATTCTAAATATTTTTAATATAATTTTTATTTAAAAAACACTATTCACTTGAAAAAATTGATACTTGAATAATAATTTTTGAAATAGTTATTTACTTATTTTGTTGAATCACATTACATAATCAAGGTGCCTAGATTATATTAATACTTTTTTTAAGTGAGATTACTAATCCATTTGGTCAAATTACTAATCCTAATGGTAAAATCACTATTCATTATTTACTATTCATCAAAAAACAAGTTGATCTTATTATACTCTAAATTTCTTACTGAACATAATTGTAGAAGACCATTTTTTGAAAATCATTACACATAATTAATTATTTATGGTTTACATAAATATTTTCAAATATCCTTTTTCAAGAATTCATCAAAAATATGCATACTATATTTATCTTGACCTTTGAAAATTCACAAACTTCATCATAAGAAGAAATCGCAATTTTTATTTAAATCAAAGGATTACATGAGGGAGTTAAGGTCCCCATACATATCCCCTTATAACCCCAGCATAGGACCTATGTGTAAGGTGTGCTAAGGTGAGAGAATCTAAGGGCGGCTCAGCCAACATCGCATGAGTATTAATTTCGATCAGTTTGAATTTCTCGTGAAGGTTATTCCATTCTAGCTTCACACGATGATGTTCGGCTTGGGTTTGTTCCAGAGCAAATCCCAATGGTGCTACCTCCTTCCCAAGTTCTATTGGATGGGCTTCGATTGGCCCGAGACTATTGTATGAGTCCATCAAATCTTCTTTCTATATTAATTAACCAATATCACTTGTATTTAGAGACAATAATCGCAACATTTACTTTCCAAAGGTCATACTGACTAACGGTCATATATTAGTCAAAACCCCACAGTCTCATTTTAATTATACTCATTTTATTAAATGAATAAGTTTTGTTGAGAATGAAATAAAATAACACACAAAATTAAGAAACAAGATTTATTCAAAATTCCGGGTCGTTACAGATATGGATATGGATCATAGGAATGATACGAAATAGATGAAAATTCAAATTATAGAGTGGTAAAAAGTCATGATATAATCATTTTAAAACTCTTGTAATTATAAAGAAATGATTAATGTAAATCATTGGTGTTAATTGATCCAACTTACTTCCATGAAATAAATATACCATTTCTATTCCACTCAATTTATAAACCTATGTTAGGTAAACATCACATTATATATGAAGGTCCATTTATAGCCACTCATGTGTATAGTGTTCTATAGGTTTTCATAGAATAAGAGTAAAAACCATCCACAATTAATAAGAACAAGCCAATGAAATAAAATTTAATTCCACAATGTGTTCCAAGGGATGAGATCATTCCCCTATAATCTATTTATCATTGACAACCATTACTTTATACCCTTTATTAGAACATGAATTATTAATTTTTTTCAATGATATATGTTTCAATTTATAACACCATAATAAAAAAATTAGGATGATGTTTCATTTATATAAAGGAGAGGGGATCTTTGTAATTATAATATTAAAAAATAAACTATGACAAAAAAATCATGTGATTAATTTTAAATATTAGTGAGATTTAAAACATTATAATCATGATTTTAATTATTATACACATTTATACTCATCACCAATTTTTCTGATTTAAATTTATACATTTTTCCATTGTAGATGAATTGTAACGTCCTGGTTCTGGGTGCCGCCTAGAGGTTCCTCGTACCCAGTTGGTCACATGGCCTCAAGTGCATTTCCTCAAAGTCCTAAGGCTACCGATTATTAGTGAGGGACATGGGTGTGATAGCGTGGAATCTATTCCCTCATTGATGTGTGTTCAAAATAGAATAACAAATAATAAACCATAGTGGTTGAAATAGTACATACAACAAGTAAACAATGGAAGATTGAAATTAAATAAACTGGAGAACATAGATAAATTATGCATGTCACATATGTCTAGGAAACATTCAATCAAGTCACAATGCTATAAATACAGTACTAAACCAATGTAAAAAATAAAAAAAATAAACTCCAACAGCATTGCAAGCCTCATCTTGGTTTCATGCTCTCCAGATCCACAGTAATCAAGCACCTGATGACGAAGGGTTATATGCCTTTATCTATACATGCAATCATATAATCTGTTTGGGTCCAAAAGAATAACCCAATTATGGTGTGAGACGAATCTAAGTAGGAAACCATGACTTGATCTCTGCCTAACTTTCAATGAGTATATATGACAGGTAATAATGGAAATGCAGCAATGAATCTAAAAGTAAAAAAAATTGAACAATCCTATAGTTTCCATTTACATTCATTTTCATTTACTGTTCATTATTTAATCAAGTAAGCATCCAAAAAAGGTGTCTCTGAAGGCTACCTAACTAGACTAAATCCATCCTTCTACATTGGCTTGGAAAATGCGTCACAAAAATTCATTATTTTCATTAACCGTCTGGGTAGCCCACACAGTCTAACCCTTCTAGCCAAGTAATTAAATTAATATGCAAAGACACTTTGATGAAACACTCGCCATCAATTCCCCCTATGGTCTTTCCACAACAACTACCGACTCTTTAGGGAAGCACTCAATGTAATTTCCACATATGGTCACGTGACATAATCTATAAATACATTGATGGGGCACTCAAAATGAATCCCCCGTGTGGTCTTCTAACGTGAATATAATAGACACTCTGAAGAAGCACTCAACATCAATTCCCCAAGTGGTCTAACTACACATGGTTATCACAGACCTATGTAATTTAAACATGCATATATGGTATCAAGAATCCCAAAATAATATCAAATACTACCTGGATAAACAATACCAATGAATATCCTATGCATTTAACAAGAATAAAAAGGCAGTTAGTTCAATCCTATCAAGAAAGGAAAGGAAAAAAGGTCTTCTTCATAGACAACTTGTACCAAACATCCTTAAATAGTTAATCATAGAAACGCACCGATGGGGTGTTCCTTAAACATGAAATATCACATAACACTACAACAAAAAACCCATAATCCAACGAACAATCTATGGTAGATAAAATATGGTAAAATTTCCATAATCTTAAATTTTTGAAAACACAGGTAATCAACACTTTGGCATATAAAACTCAATGGCAAACAATCAAAGGAAACAAACCACCTACCTCGAAGTTTTACGATGAACACTCTCAATGGTCAACCCTTGAATCATCCAACGAACGACATATATATACAAAAACCATCAAGAATGTTCAACCTTGAATAATTCTAGAGAGAGATGAAATCAGGATAAGATTCTCTTGAATAATGAGGGACTCACTGGTGGTATTCTAACTCACCCACAAGAGTTCGATTTATAGATCAGATGACAGATCGGTGGTTCAGAGAAGTATCATCTATTTCAGACAATCCTTCATGAGTTACAGCGAGAGGAAGACGTTTCTGGGGATTAGACATGACCCTAGTCCGAAAATCGGAATAAATTAAAAATTATACTATGTTATTTTAGTGAACACATCGTGTACTTGGCTCAACTATCACCCAAAATTAGCGGTTCTCCATGTCACCCCACACAGTCACATCATAGTCGTTACATGGATAGAACACGGCTACTTGTGGAATCCTATAACATAGCGTGTACTCCTAAGTAAACGACGTGTAATTATAAAACATTTAAAAACTCCCCTTTTCTAAAAAACATTCAAAATAAATATCCATACATGAAAATAAGATCCACATTATTAAAAAATCCCCCCTTTAAAAAAATTCATCCCTGAAATTCTCTAATAGGGTGGTGAAGATGAATCATCAAACATCTCCAGCCACTGCAATCGCACAACGGTCTCCCTATCCCATGTTTCTTCTTGTACTTGGTCGTGCACCCACATCACCTATACTAGAGGAAGAGACCAGTTGAAGATAACCTTCACACTTTGATCAATAATTTGGATAGGATGCTCCTCAAACAATGTGTCCACCTCCAACTCAACCTCCTCGGGTTGAAAAACATGAGACGAGTCTTAGATGTAACATCGTAGCTGAGAAACATTGAAAAAATCTTGCATATCCTGATACCTATTATGTAAGAAAAAAAAATATTCAACTGAAATGACTATCTCCAAAACCTCAAAAAATATGACATATCTCAGTGAATGCTTCCCTTGTCTCATAACCCTTCGGTGTCACAACCACGGTGTGACACGTATGAAAATCTAATATCTGACCTCAAACTCTATGGGTTTTCTCCATCGAAAATTATATGACTTATTCCAAGACTATGCAGTAGTCATATTATTTAGAATCAACTCCATATACTCACTGGTCTCTTGGACAATCTAGGGTCCCAACATAGCCTCCTCTCCTGCTTCCTAACAATATAGGGGTGATATTCATGGCCTACCGTACAAACACTTATAAGGATCCATCTAAACTGTCTCTTGAAAACTATAATTGTAGGAAAACTCCACCTGAGGTATGTGCTTCTACCATGAACCAAAAAACATCATGGATGCATACTCGAGGTATTACCTCCAACACTTGAATCATATTCCTGGACTAGCCATATGTATTGGGATGATATGATGTACTCAGAAGTACCTATGTACCCATGTCCCTCAATAATCCATTCCATACACGAGATGTAATATGGATATCTCTGTCTGAAAAGATAGAGCTCAAAACACCATGAAAACGTACAATCTATCAGATGTACAACCATCCACGATCATCAACCCTGAAGGTCTCCTTGATCAGTAAGAAGTGTGAAACCATCGTGAGCCTGTTGATAACAACCCAAACTGCATCATTCCCTAGAGGAAATCTTGGTAACCCTATCATGAAATCCATCACGACATCATTCCAATTCCACTTGGGAATGGGTACCTACTGTAAAAGCCCTTTAGTTTACTAATAAATTCCCTACACCTGCTGACAGGTGGAACATCTCATAATAAAACTAGCTAAATCCCTCTTCATTCTTGGTCACCAATACTGATGGTGTAGATCTCAACACATCTTGGTGAAACCAGGATGAACATTCCAAAATTAAGAATAAGAATCCCACATCATCTCCTCTTGTATGTCTACTAAAACCCATACACTTCCATGAAAATGTAATATCTCATCCATGCCTACGGTCCATCCAAGAGTAGTGTCCACTCCAAACACACTCTCCCACAAGAGTAGGACTTCGAATTCTGATAGCTTCCTCATTCGTACCCGATCCAATAGAGTTTAAGTGACATGTATAGAAGAAAGAATTTATTACCCCTATCTGTCGTGCACCTTCATATGATCCTCAGAGAACAGATCTATAAGATGCAACTCACTAATGACCTCCTGAACCTCATGTATTGGAGTCCTCATGGTCAACACAATAGCCACTGTGTTTCCTTTCCTTGGCGTATAGGAAAGCTCAATGTTAAAATACTGAAGGTACTCAAACCACCTTTACAGTCTCAAATTCAGATCATTCTGACTAATGATATACTTGAGACATTTGGGGTTGGTGAAAACCATGAAATTCTCGGCCAATAGATAATGTCTCTAATAGGGTAATTCATGAACAAATGCAGCTACCTTGATATCTTGTTTCTCGTAATTTCTCCCATGTGGCCTCAAATGCCTAGAGTCATACTGAATGACTCCTTCCCCCTGAATAATCATTACACCCATACCAAAAGAGGAATCATTGAAGTAACCAGTATAACTCTTTCCAAGCTCTGGTATGATTTGTATCGATGATGAATTCAACCTCCCTTTCTGCTCCTAAAAGGCAGGTTCGTAGGAATTTTTGTAGATGTACTTCACACCCTTCTTAATTAGACCTATTATTGACACTACTACATGTGAAAAGTCCAGTATAATGTGCATGTAGTAACCAACCGGCCTAAGAAAACTCTACACCTCAAAACGCTCTTTGGATGCTCCTACGAAACTACTTCTCTCATATTCTATGAGTATACTAATACTACTATCTCAAAGATAACAAGACCCAATAAGTGAATCTGGTCCATCCAAAAGTGGAATTTCGAGAGATTAGAATATAAATGATGCTCCCAAAGTGTATTAAAAACAATATCACGGTGGGTGGAATGGTTGTGTTGAGTGTGAGAGTATACCAATATATCATCCACAAAGTCTACCACAAAAGAATCCATGTAAGGATGGAAGAATTGATTCATCAATGCCATGAAAACATCAGGTGCGTTCATGAGACCGAACTGCAAAACACTTTCCTATATAGAACATACCTACTCCAAAAGGATAAAAGTGGTATATATGATGGTATAATGCACAACTAAGGATAACCAGATCACAAGTAAATCTTCAAGAACAACCAGGCTCCGAGAAGTGGATCAAAGATATCATCAATCCTTGGAAAGGGATATCGGTTCATGACCATCAACTGGTTTAGCTTTCGATAATCCACGTAAAGACTAAGGGAACCGTCTTCATTCCTCGTAAAAAGGACAAGAAAAACCCAAGGATAATTACTCTGTTAGATACAACCCTTTTCCTGTAACTCCTTCAACTACTACTTGTGCTTCTACTGCTCTAGTATAGCCATGAAATATAGTGGAATGGAAAGCGGTGCTTCCCTAGGCACATGGTCAATAGAAAAATTCTACCTATATTTTTAGATGAAATTATAAAAGGACATCTAAAAAACATTCAGAAAAAGATTGACCACCGGAGGAAAATCATTCTAGGAAGACCCCTAGTCATCAAGATACAGACTAGAAATCTCATTTGTAACACCTCTCAACCCATGTTGCTCAGTTCCATCTCTTCTCTCCTAGAAATCTCATTCTCCCTTATATAGAATCATTCTTCTCTCTGGTGATGTGAAACTCACCGTATGGAGATATAAATCAACCACTTATTGGAAGGGAGAGAACCAGTTCATTCCAATAATGACGTTATAGCCCAAAATCTCTATGACAAGAATGTCCCATAAGAAGTGACACCCATCAACCATCAAAGGGCACTCCTTGCCCTGACATATACTAACCATTCTAATTCACAACGGAGTGTCCAACAACATGATATCTATAGTAGTGACGATATATATCCCTAGGCTCTCCACAATTGAAACAGATATAAAGCATTGGGAATCCCATGTATCGAATATAGAAGAAGCTAATATCGAGGAAACCAAAATCGTACCTATAACCATAGAGGTTCCGGGATCTATCTCTTGTGATATTTACTCCAGTTTAATAGTATGACTTAATCTGCAGCCCTATGAAGCTATCTAAGATCCCTGAGCTCGTCCACCCAACGTCTGTTGAAAACCAATTTTCTAACCACTGCGACAATAATGACTACCTTAGCCTTAACGGTTTTATGAGCTCTATCCCCTAGTTTGATGTGGACCTGGTGGTCCTACTCCAGTATGAGGAGTCGTGATAGATCCTCCCTCACTAGATTCTAGAAGGAGGGTGTTCTAGAAACACTGAAGATGTCCCATATTGCTGTAAGATCGGCACTCAACTGGGTCTATCAGGAGCTGATGTTTCTTATGTCTACCCTTCTTGTACTAGTATCCCACCACCAGGGTACCTAATAAAAATCTGACCTACTTGTATCCTCATGTGTAAACTCTATGTGGCGCTTCCTACTATCATTAGGATGAGTATCAACTATGGATGCTAAACCTCCTTGGAAGATAGCTCTATAATCCCTCAGGTTGCGCTCGGTGATCAGAACCTGGTTAACTATAGAATATATGAAATTCAACCTAAAGATGTTCACCTGGGATCTAATGTCCTGATGTAGTACATCCTCAAACTTCCTCGCAAGAGATAACTCATCACCCCCCAGAATGGGTGTGAAGAACTGATCCTCGTTTAAGCGAGAAGAATACCCCATGACAGAGAGAGTATACTACTCTAAACACAAGGACTCTCAGTCTTGGTTGGCCCCCCAAGGTCTTGTTAGAACCATGGTTGTTCTATAGTATAAATGGAGTGTGTTTTGTGTTTTTTTATCAATCCTCATTAGATGATCCACCATTGTTAGGATCATAATGCCAAAATATGGAAAAGGAAACAAGTGCACAGAATCCATTTTTGTTCACGAAAGAATAATACATACCCAATGCAACGCGAAAAGGGGTTTTGCGTGATCTTGAAGAATCTTACATTCCGTGACAAAGACACATTGGAAACCTGTGTGTAGGTTCATCGAGTCTTTTTAATAGGCAGTTATCCCCATGAAATACTTGAGAATTTTACAATGAAAATTGGGATTCTCTAACACATGAAAGATTTACACGTGAAAGATTTGAAGAAAGTTAATCTTGTATGCATGGTGATCCTTTAGTCTAAAAATACCAAGTGAACCCTTTGGTGTAGTTATGTGAAGGATAATGGTTCCTCAGAATATATTGGTTGTGTGAAAGTCATTTTTTGGGACAATTCCCAAATCTTGCGTGCAGGTTGAGGTATTGCATGCAAGTGTGTTGTTATGCTTTTAACTGGATTTGGATTATCTAATTTGATTGATTAGTGGGTTTAAGTGAATCAATTCAAGAATTCATTACAAGTGACGTCTAATGCTGAATAGAGACAAATAAATCAATGCAAATATATCGAAGCGACCATCTTGTCGATAATCTGAGTTTGACTTCTCTAAAGGATGTGAGCTAGGGGGATTAGAGGGAAGTGATATGAGGGATACAATGAGATGACCCTGAACATTTGCGAAGGTATTGTACCGGGAATAGAGTGACTGTGACGAAATATCATAATCCTTAAACTATAAATGACTAGAGGATTTAGGTACCAATGATACACTGTCGGTTTATGCTCCCTGTACGCAGCCCTTTGCAGTGAACCAAGTAAAAGTGATGTGTCTTCTCCCTAATTTAATTTGTTTGACAGATTTAAAAATTACCTACCAGCATGGGAATAAGAATCGTAACTTTGAAATGAACAATTTGACACCTTGATTCACCCTCCCCTATAAGGGTGTTCTAGGGCACTTCAAGAGGTATCAGAGTGAGGTTGGTGGTGTTTGATTTGTCTTATACCATCATGGAGAATTTAGCTAGTGGGGAGTCCCCCACATTGATAGAATTATTTTTTATATTTGGAAGAACAGAATGATATCAAATCTATGATCCCTTGGAATGGAATTCCTATTTATCACTATGCATGTTATACATGTTACAGATCCAACATGGATATCAATGACTAATGCAAATAAGAAAATTCTTGATGTAGATTCTACAGTGCAGAATGCTCTCATCGCTGCCCTTTCTAATCAGATCTATCTAAAGGTTACGAGTTGCAAATCAGTAATTTCCATGTGAGATAAACATGAAAATATTTATTTAAGAGATATTAATGTGAAGGAGGTGAAACTACAAGTCTTTCATAATAGGTTTGATGATATGATGACACATCCTGATGAGAATTCAAACTCCTTCTTCAATCAAATTACTGATGTGGTTGTATAAATTCGGGGTCTAGGCAAAGAAAGAAATGATTTTGACATTGTGAAGAAAATACTGAGAAGATTTCCACCCTTTTACAATGCAACTCTATCAGCCCCTGAGGAAATATATCTTTCCAAATATTCTCTGAAGTATCTTTTGTGCAACCTAGTGGCATATAAAATGAGATTCAAACCAGAAGATGCTACGAATCATGTGATAATGTAAATAGGATTCAAATCCATGGAGAAACTAAAAATTTCAAAACATAGTAGTGGTGAAGGTGATAGTGAAAAAAACAATTTCTTTCTATAATTTCCAAGAAGTTTGAAAATGGAAAACATAACTTCAAAATAAGTTACCTCTAGCTTTCTTTCATTGTCATAATGTTAGGCACATTTACTTTTAGTTCTTAAGAAGTATCGATGATGTAGATAGCGAAGCTGAAAACATTGAGAAGCCTCAAAAAAGGTTTTTCAAAAAGGGATAATTCAAATCTAGAAAGAATGTACCAAAGATGATTTTTTTCTGTGAAGAGGAATATGATGATCATGAATTCTGTAAAGAATAAGAACTAGAATTTAAAACTGCTAACCATGCTACCATGATGGCCATCATTGAAAAATTAGAAGATAATGGTGGAGAAAATCTGTTAAAAACAAGTTCCAATCCTGAGTGGCAACTTAAGGATGTTGTTAGTAATATTAATATTATATATAAGAGTTCCAATCAGCAGAAATAAATTTTTGAAGAATCTTCTGAATATGTTGATCTGATCGAAGATGAAATTGAATCACTAGAAGAATTTTTCGATGTACAATCTAAAATCCTTGAATGAAATGATGATGTAATGGATCTAAAGCTGAGAATTGAAGAGTAGGCAATGGTCTTCATTGAACCGACCTCTAGACTGGATGAAAATTCCATGACTACTGAGGGTCTTAAGGAGGAACTTTTTACTCTTAGGACTAAACTTGATAGTGAATCAATTTAAAAATAATCAAGGAAGAAAGTACAATTTTGAAGGTTCTTAGATTCTGAGCATTTGGAGAGAGAAAAATATGGAATTAATGAAGTTGAAAATAATATAAATAATCAAAGACCCCATTACATGGGAAATATTGGAATCTATTATGAGACCAAATTTTCAAATGATGCAAATAATGGTGTCCAAAATAATGTAAATCTAAATGTGGGTTAGGTAGAATAGTCACTTGAATTCATGAAAACGAAACCCCCAATTCAATAGGAATGATGATCACAAGACCATACTTGAGTCTCAATGAAAAAGAGGAACTAAAACTATTATCCCATGGAAGAAGGGATGAGGATAAACAGAAGTGAGAATACATTTCCTATCATGAAGTGTTCTATGGATATATGGGATAAACCATGACATATTTCGAAGAGGCAAGAAGATATTTGAATGGATAATATATGGGAGTTCAAAAAAGGAGAAAACATTCATATCCTAATTTATTTAGAAGAAGCAATTTTTATTGATATTGTTTCTGTGGTTCTATCATTGATCATAAGGGTGTTGATTGGTGGAACATGAGGGACATGGAAACCTTATTCCATATTTGGAGACAAGTCAAAGCTTGTCAACGAGACAATATTTCTCTTACAAACATGTTTCCTCTTTTGGAAAAAGATTTTGACAATGAAGAACCCATGTACATGGAAGAGAGAATTTAAAGGACATCAATTTTCTACCCTCAATCCAATGTCAAATGGAAAGAATAGAAGAAAATTGAAAAATTCATCCTTTTAGAGGTGGCCCTCAAAGCTAAAAAATGCAATAACACCTGGATTCAGGATAGCAGTTGTTCATCTCACATGACATGTAATTTAGGCCTATAAAAGGATGTCATGAAAAGGGTTGATGGAACAGTACTATTTGGTAATGATGGAGCTCTGAAAATCAAAGGTAGTGGAGGTTCTGAACTAGATAATAGAGAGATAAAGATGACTGATGTACATTACGAAGATGGACTACATCATAATCTCCTCATTGTGAGTCAACTCTGTGACTCCGGTCTTATAGTTACTTTTAATCAGAAAGGTTTCACTATCATGGGAAAGACATGAAATTCACTTATGAAGGGTTTCATAACAGAAGAAAACATGTATCATGTTGACAGAAAAGAGGACATTTTCTACATTAATATTGAAGAAGAAAATAACATGTGGAATTGGATATTGAGTTACATCAATCAACATGACATGGATAAAAATATCAAAATATAAGATTGTCATAGACTTTTGAAACCTGAAGCATGAACGTGAGAAGTCTTTTCATGCTTTAATTTGGGGAAAGCTGTTCTGAAATTCCTATCATCCAAAGAAGAAAAGGGAATCTCATCTTCTTGATCTCATTCATACAGATGTATGTTGGCCAATAAATGTTTCTAGAACTCATGGAGAAAGATACCTTGTCCTTTTTATAGATTATTACAGTAGAATGGAATGGTTAATGGTTATAAACAGGAAACTAAAAGAGATTGACATTATGAAAAATATCAGTGAATCGCCAAGAATGATACCGGACAAACAATCAAGGTGCTTCAATTTGAAAATGGAGGTAAATATGCATCCATTGAATTTAAAAATTACCTTGAGATTCATGGGATGAAACATGTGGTAGTTACTATAAGAAATCCAATGAAAAATGGAGTTTTTGAGCACATGAATCTACAGGTGAACAACATGTGAAGAACTATGCTGATTGAGAGTCGTATTCCACAACATTTTTGGAAAGATGTTTTTCATGTTGCGGTGTATATTAAAAATAAAATTGTGCTTTATATGACTAACATGAAGACACCATATGAATTTTGTCATGGTAGGAAGCCCTATTTGATATAATTTATTGTGTTTGAAAGTAAATGGTTCATAATAAACAATAAAGGAAACCAAGGGAAGTATAGTGACACTGTAAATGAAGGAATTTTCCATGGATACTCAATTAACAACAAATCCTACATGTGTTTCAACATGATCTTATGAAAGTTTAAGGAAAACAGTGATGTTAATATCATTGAAGAGAAAACAAAAAATGATTCAAGGATTTCTTATGCTGATTTGATTGAAAATGAGGAATAAAGTGAACATGGAGTAAATTAAAATATATAAATAGAGGAAGGTGTACAAAACAATTAGGAGTCACATCATGATGTTCACTCAGAAGAAGAATCTGAAGAGGAAACCTTGGCTAGACAGAATGTGGTTGAATCTCTAAGAAGTAATCGAAGCGAATAAAATTATTAATCCAACATTACTGGAGATTTTACTACACCCACACAAACAAGGAGAGTGAGGAATAACACACAATCTGCATTTCTGTCAGTTGTGGAACAATCCTCACTTGATGAAGCTGCAAAGGATGAATCATGGGTGAATTCCTTGAATGAAGAGTTTTATTAGATTTACAAGAATCAGACATGGGATCTACTCTAGATACCCAAAAGTCGCGTTTTTATTTTTAGAAATTGTATTTTCAAGAAAATGTTTGATGACCCTAGATTTTTTATCAAATACATGGAATGACTGGTATGTAAAGGATATCCATAGATTAAAGTTGTCGATATTGAAGAAACTTTTTCTCCAGTGGCTAGACTAGAGTCAATCAGGATTTTCCTTTCGATGGCAATCAAAAGAAGATATAAAGTATATGAAATGGATGTCAAGACAACATTCCTGAATTGTGATCTCGAAGAAGAAGTCTACATCGAACAAAAAGTGGGATTTATATTGTGTACTGATGAAACAAATGTTTGTAAACTAAATAAGGATCTCTATGGTTTGATGCAAGAACCACGAGCATGGTATTCCTATATGAATTCATATATCAAGAAGTTATAATTAAAAATAGGAGGAGTATTACACCATCTATATGTGATGAATTGTCCAAAAGATAAATCCATGGTTCTAGTATACTATGATGACATTATATTTGGTGGAAGTAGGATGAAATCATGGGATGAATTTTCCAATCACATGAAATCAGAATTTGAAATGTATATGATTTGGGAGCTCACATTTTTCTCGGGCTATAGGTGACTCAAAATAAGAATCACACTTTCATACCTCCAAAAACTTATGAAAGAGAGATACTGAAAAAATTTAATATGTGTTACTCCAAACCAATGTCGACTCTAACTACAGTTGGAACAAAACATGGAATGCAATAAGATGGGACACCTGTAGATCCCACACTTTACAAGACGGATTATTTGGAGCTTCCTGTACTTGATAGTAACATGACCAGACATTATCATTGCAACATACTTAGAGGCCTGCTTTTAGATTAATCCAAAGGAAGAACATATGGCAGTATTAAAAATAATCATGATGTATATTCATGGTACTAAAAATTATTTCTTATAATTTTTTGTAGGAAGGGACAGTGAATTATCATCATTTTTTGGTGTTGCCTGGGCTGGGGATGTTTTTGACAGAAATTCCACCAATGGGGGAGCATTCTATATGGGGAAGAAATGTGTTGGCTAGTTAAGTAAGAAACAAGAAATTCCTTCTCTTAGTATTGCTGAAGTTGAGTATATATCTACTACAATGGCGTGAACTCAACTACTGTGGATGATGAATCCACTAATAGATATTGGTGATGAGGTGAAACAACCAATGGTGATTTACTGTGATAATAAGAGCACGATTTATCTTACAAAAAATAATGTTCATCATTATCATAATAAACATATTGAGATCATATATCACTTCATCAAGGAAAAATTTGAACATGGAATGATCAAAATGGACCATGTGGGAACCAATCAGAAAGTGGCTGACATCATGAACATGCCACTTTCAACGGCAGTGTTTGAGAGACATTAGTTGATTCTCGGTGTTCATCCACCTCCCAGTGCTTAAGAAGGTTATGAATTTCCCCTCTCCCTAGTTATGTTAACTATTTTAATCTGTTTGTGGATGTGATGTAGTTTAATGGGGGAGATACTATAGAAGGGTGTTTTGATATGTACAATGAACAAATACCATTATTTGGGTTTATTGTCAACTATGGAAAAGGAATAAATTCAAGACATGTGAGGAAATGTGATGGGCATGTCATGATTCTGTGACAATAAGTGAGGACATGTGATGTGAATGTAATGATTCTATGACAAAATAAGATAATATCTTGGGTTTCTTTGAGGCGTAATACATTGGATAAGTAATGCTTCTATGACACGATGAGAATTTGGTGTTAGGAGGAGAAGGAATACATTTATGGCGTGCAATGATTCTACGACCCAATAAGAATATTTCTTAAGATAATTTATTGGGGTCTTTAAGAATTATAAAATTGGGGAATATAATTTTATAATCCCCTCTTTTATTCTACACCATGCATTTTTCACGTAGACTTAAAGTGTTGGCTATGTTGATTATGGAATTTCAGGTTTTTCTTATGGCCTCTGCTCTATTGAATTTATCTAGAGATTTCCAAAAAAAATGAAATGGGGGTGATTGTTCGAACCATGGCTGTTATATGCTAGAAATGAAGTATGATTTGTGTTTTTTGTTTTTCCTCCTTAGAAGTTCAAGATGTTTTCTAAGAAAGGTATCTTATAGTTCTGGAAGACAACAGTATTGTGGGATTGGAAAAATGAAGCTGAACGCAATATTGTAAGTGTCTTGGAAACTTGCATGAATGGAATTTTTCTGGATCATACATTCAAAATATTGTAATGGAAAAAAGTATATCCAAGCATTTAATGTGCACGAAAGATGAGGCTGCGTGGAAGAATATTATATGCCTAATGCAATCTCAAAAGTGTTTTTGGGGGCTCATGAAGAATATTATGTGCACCAACAATGACACATCAGAAACTTGCACATTGGGTCATCGAGTCCTATAAATAGGTAGCTACCCCCATAGAAGACATAAGAATTTTCCAACAAAAATCTGGCTGCTCTGTCATGTGAATGATTTGCGCGCGAAAGATTGTAAGAATATTAATCTTGTATTTAAGGTGATCCTTTAGATTGAAAAGACCAGGTGAACCCTTTGTGTAGTTGTGCGAAAGATAAGGGTTGAACAGAAAGTAGGGGTTTCCTGATTGTCATCTTACACGATAATTCCAAAATCTTGTGTGCAAGTTGAGGTATTGCCCTAATGTGTGGTGTAATGTTTCCAAAATTATTTTGATTATCTTATTTTTTTTATTAGAGGCTTCAAGTGCATCAATTCATGAGTTCGATGAAAGAAATGTATCATGCTAAATAGAGACAAAGACTTCAATGTAAATCTATTGAAGATACCATCATGTCGATAAACTGAGTTTGTCTTCTCTCAAGGCAATGAGTTGGGGTGAGTCATGGGAAGTGATCTGAGGGATGTAGTGAAAAATTCTTGAACCTTTTTAAAGGAATTGCTCCTGGAACAAAGTGACTGTGACCAAATATTTTAATCCTAAATCTAGAAAAGATTACTAGATTTAGGAATGACTGACACACTATTGGTGTATCCTCTTTGGACATAGCACATTGCAGTGAACCATTTAAAAGTGCTACATCATCTCTCTACTTTCATTTTTTTGATATATTTAACAAGTTCCTACCAACATGGGAACAATATTCACAACCTTAAAAAGACAATGTTTACACCCTGATTTACCCCTCCCCACTAAAGGTGTTCAAGGTTCCTTTAGGTCTCTATGAAGAATTAGTCATATAATGGATGCTAGAACTCATCCCAATCCATAAATCACTGGAATCCCGCCTATTACATCACATCCCACAATCTCTTGGTGGAATATCAAAGCATGTAGTTTGTGAGTTTCACCCTCCTCTAAGAGGTGTATTGAGATTCTCAAAGATATAAAACATGTATTCCAACCATGACATTGCATCCTATTGTCCTCCATCCGCTGAGAAAGTGGGAGGATTCTACTACATAAAAACCCGCTTCAATACTACCATATACTGGGAAGGATGTGGGGCTCCATGTAAATTATTCATAACACTCATGAAGCCTTCTCATAATTGTGCATTGAAATATATATATATATATATATATATATATGGAATGGTGGCTAGTACCCTGAAGGGTACAATGGGAGGGTCAGATGGTAGTCCTTTGTCCACTATTTCTAGTGTCTGATTGTTGCCCTATTTATGGAGCACAACCGGAGGACGTCTCAGTGGCATGAATCTGCAAGGTCAAGCACACACCTCAGTTCATGATTATGAAGGAATGAAACATATATGTGGAAGAAATGAGTAGGGGATGAAACCAATCATGTTTTTTAAAACAGGTTTACATAGTGTGTATACCCCCCCCCCCCACACGGAGTATTCCCTTAGGATTTGACATGGGTGTGTACCTCTTCCAACTCTAGTCGTGAAACACCCACACACACAGCGTGTTCTCATTGAGACATAGAATGTACTTGAATCATTACCCGCTTCCCGAGATTCTCTACATGGATAAACACACGATTCTCTCTTGGGTAAAAATACATGACTTTTTCACCCTAGAAATGGTGTGTAACCCTTATGTTAATACCACATGTGCCTTTAGTCACACGGTTAGTGACACGATCAACTACACACTGCGTGAAATTATAGGACACGACGTATACAACAATTGTATCATCCACCCGTGTTATTAGTCAAACGGCTGGAGACACGGTCTCTATAGCACATCGTGTACTCCCAGTACACGGCGTGTTCCACCAAACATTTCGCAACCCTGTGTCTCTGCACACAGAGTCAGTCACACGGTCAAAGAGTGCACAGGGTTTCCATACCGTACATGACATTTACATAACAAAAAAATTCTCTCGAATAGAAAGATACATGGCATGTATTAATCACCATACACCATGTATTCTGGTTTTTTTAGACAGTAAGCCCCAGAAACTACCCTGGAACTCCCTAAAATACAAAAACAAGAATTAAAGTTCCAATTTTTGATCCTTGGGGCCCATACTACCCTCAAATCATAGCTTGGCATCAAATTCATGTCATATAATAATAGAATTTAGTTCAAGTACAATATGATCCACCAAATTCTGATCCAATAGGGACCATAACACATTATGGATCAAGGATTAGTTACCATTCAAATGAAATAATAAATTTTTAAATACCCTATCAAAAAATAAGGTGTTATGTCACGAACTCCATCACAACAACTTCTATATCTAGCACAACATATATCACAACTTCATGAAATCAGTAGTACACCGTAAATAGAAGGACAAGAATGCGTGACATGTGATCCCTATAAAGTGATTATATGATGCATGAGATGGCATGCCCTCATCTCATCGTGTTGAAAAATAAATAGATCCCCAATGATATAAATCATAGCAACACAAAAAATGTTCATCACCCAACAGTGAAATGAAATCAACTGTAACAATTTCAAAACTAGAAAAATTGAAATAATTGAGGTAACATAGCTTTAACCTATACAAAGGTTAGCTACTCCTAAGAACATATTATCAAAAACTATATATAATTTCCTATCCCCGTCTATATGCTCCTAATAGTAAGACAAATCAGTAATGAAACACTCTGATACCACTTTTTCACGTCCTGATTCCGGGTGCCGCCCATAGGTGACCCGAACCTGTTTGATCACATGGCCTCAACCACATTTCCACAAACACCAGAGGCTTCCAAATAGCACTGAGGGCCTTGGTTGTGATAATGTTGAAACTAATCCCTCATTGTATGAGTATGCACAGTTGAACAACAAATAATAAATAGTAGTGGAAGCAGTAATACTATACAATAAATAAACAGAATAAGAATGAAAGTAAATAAACAACTGGAGCACATATATAAATGATGGATGCCACATATGTGTAGTAAAACAGCCAAACAAGTCACAATGTGGGTAATAAAGTACTAAACCAAAGAAGAAAAGAAAAAAAAATAAACTCCAGCAGCATCAAAATCCTCATCTTGGTCCCATGCTCTCTTGCTCTACACCATTCAAGAACCCGATGACGAAGGGCATTTTCCATTATCTATACCTGCAAACATATAATATGTTTGGGTCTAAATGTATGACCCAAATAGGGTGTGAGATGAATCCCATTAGGCAACCACCACATGTTATGTGCCTAACTATCAGTTAGTATATATGTCAGGTAATAATGGAAATGCAGTAAAGAAACTAAGAGTATACAAAAGTAAACAATCTTATAGTTTCTATTTACATTAATTAGAATTTAATGCTCATCATTTAACTACATAGAACAAACATGTATCTCAAAAGACTACCAAACAGGATAGAATCCAAGCTTCTTTATTGGCTTGGGAGACACATTACAAACATTTGATATTTACATTAACCCTCTAGGTATCCCACACAGTCTAACCCCTCTGACCAAATAATGTAATAAACAAGCAAGGACACTCTGAAGAAGAACTCGCCGTCAAATCCCCCTATGGACTTTAAATAATAACTCCAGATGCTCTGGGAAATCACTCAATGCCAATTCCCCATGTGGTCCCATAACGTAAACTATAGACACTCTGAGGGAGTACTCACTGTCAATCCCCAATGTGGTCTCTTAGCGTGAATATAATAGATAGTATGAGGAATCTATCAACATCAATTCCCCAATTGGTTTAAATAAAACAGGATCTCATATCCATGTGTAATTAAAATGTGCATATACGATATCCATCAATGAAAAGAAATATCAACTACTACATGTCTAAAAAAAATCCAATGCATATGGAAAGCATTTAACAAGAAGAAAAAGACAGTTAGTTCCATCATGTCAATAAAGGAATAGAAACAAGGTATGCCTCATAGGAAAACTAAACTAAATGACCCATAATAGTCAAACATGGAAACACACCCATGGGTTGTCCAATAAACATGCAATTTCACATAACACTACAACAAAAAACCCTTGATCCAAAAGTCAATCTAAGGTAGATAAAATAGGGTTCAATTTCCTTTACCTGAAACACCTACCTTGTCATTGTACAATGAACAATCTTGAAGTTGGGCACTTGAATCGGCCTTGAACGACATAGATCTACAAAAACATCAAAAAAAATCATACTTGAACAACTCAAGAGGGAAAATAAATCAATAGGAGATGCTCTATATGAAAGAAGGACTCACCATTGGGATTCCAATGCACCCACATGACATTGATTTTCAGAACGGATGAAGGATCAATGTGTTGGTTAAGAATCGATGACTCTAGATGCTCATTCGCGAGGTACGGCCAGAATGAGACGTTTCTAGGGATTAGATACGACCCCAGTCCGATTAGTCGAATAAAATAAAAAGTACACAATGTGTACTATTAATTAAAATTTCATGTATTTTCCTTAACTGGCCCCTGACATTAGCATTCTGCCACGTCACCCCACATGACCATGTATCGGCCGTTACACTATCAGTACACACCTGCCCGCGACAACCGATTACACGACATGTACTCCTAAATACATGTCATGTACATATATAATTTTCAAAAACACCCCTTTTTTTCTTAGAAACACTGGAAATCATGATCCATACATAAAAAATAAGATTTGGGTTCTTACATGAATATTGAAGTGGCCCGCATTTGAAATTCTATCTGGGATAAATTTATTAAATGGAAACAGATTTTTTAATATCATTCCATGATATATTTTCCTATATTTTATTCATTTTCCTAAGAGGATTATAAGAATATTAAAAAAATTATAATGACCAATTCACTGAGAGAACCATGTCATGTTTTAATATCCTCATTTTATTGAGTCATGTAGTGAAAACCATGGAGGATTGATAACCATTCCACATACATGATTGATTTATTCATTTGAATACATATAATATTTTTCTCCGAACCAATATTTTATCATACCTTGTCATTTATACATTATAACCCCTAATATAATTTGTTAACTTTGTTATTAAGCCAAAATATAATAAAAAAATATATGTATGTCATAATCTAAAGGATGATGTATGATATCAGTTTAATATATGTTTGGGGATGGAAAATGTGACAGTACCATGCTGTGTTGTAGAATTTAATTGAGTCTAAGTAAGGAATTATTGAATCATCTATCATTCTATATTGGGAGTAAAAATATTTTGTTAATAATGGAAGGGTGTTCAAGATATAATTAAATGATTATTTACTGAATTATACCACTCCCTTTAGGTGAAAGTTTCAATTTTTTCTCCCATAAATACTCATTTGAATAGAGTTCCAAACCCAAAAAATAGAAAAAAAAATATTTTAATGGATATATGTTGAAAAAAATTGAATACTACTATATTTTTCTGATGTGTTGGCTGTCAAAAGAAATTATGATGTGTGTTGAGTGAAATATAGTTGATCTAATTGAATTTTTTTCAATATTGAAATCTTCTATGATAACAAGATTTTTCTACTATGAAGAACTAATTTTTTTTCGTATAGGGCCTTAAAATCATTAAAATGGGAAGAAATGAAATGTCTATAGAGAGTCTAATCACACACACACACCTAAAAATGAAAATTTCCTCTCTACCTTAAGGATCAATAAAATAAAAAAAAATATTGAAGTATACAGGAAGAAATAGAGTGAAGATATGATGCTTCTAATAAAATTCTAAAAGGAATTTACTATCTACCCAAAATACAAGGGATGTTTGTTTAATAAATATAAGAGAGAGATAATGATTATTCAATTATAGAAAGAAATTTAAAGTCATTAATTTTATAATAAAATAGATCAAAACCTTATAATAATTCATAGAAATGTATTCTATAAAATTCAGTAGTATCCAATCCACAAAACAAAAAAAAAATAAAAAATGATTTTCAAATATACATGACACAATTGGTGGATATAAATAAATTCATCAATTACATATTGAAACATATATATAATTTGGATGAGAAAAAGTTTCTCTAAATTCATACTTTAGAGCTTAGAGAAATGTTATTAAAATGTAGGTATAAGTGATCATGTCAAGAAAAAAACTGTCAAAATGAATTGAAAAAACATCATTAAAATAATTAAATTTATATCATTAAAGAGATATGATAAGATCGAGGAATTCAATGTCTAAAATGTTAACTTATAATTGGATCATCTTTGAATTTTTTTTGTAATTTTTTTTAATTACACTTATATAATAAATTAAGGGTTATGTATAGTGGAATTGACATAGTCCATAAATGCATAACATTTTTCTATTATTCAATTCTTTTTATTCCCTAATATTTATATTCAATGATTTATATAGAGTATTATAATTAATATTTCAACTGAATGGATCTGTTAAATATTTTTTAATGTTGAAAAATTATTATTTCAATTATTTATTTAGATTAAATAATTTTTTTTTTTAATTAAACAGTTTATCAATTTTCTTGTAGTATTGATGTTAATGAAAATAATTAACATTTATTTTATATTCAATAACTGTACATTACAACACAGTTTTCATATCTTAAAATTTTAAATAATACTATCATTGGATTGTTTTTTATGCTAGTTGTCATATTTGGAGGAGTGAAACCATTAGAAGACATCTTTAAAATGATTTCATGCTCCTACGGGGGTCTTAAAGTGGTGCAAATAGGTTCTGAATTTATTTGATGAATGTCAATAACTATTGGGCTCAAGCCAGATCAATTATTACATAAAAATAATACACATAATATTTGGAGGAAATAAAAAATTTCATAATTGGGAATATAAATTATAATTCTGTACTTATGAAATTCATCTATCCTTATAAGTCATACTCTATCACATACGATATTCTATAGATTCAACTTTTAGAGGTGTGCCCACATTCGATGTTTGGCACCTATATATGATGATTATCACCTATATAAAATAACTAGAAATTTAATTTTGTAGTTTTTTATAAATTATATAATAATTTAGTGTTAATATGATATTTTATATAGTATATAATATATTTATTGACTATACGTCATTTATGACAACAAAAATGTATATTACTCAAAGAAAAAAAATGAAGAATAAAAACCATGATTAATAAAAATAAAATTTTATAAATTAATTAAGATGTGACGATTTAAATTAATATATACAAAATAATAAAATTCATGATCATGATAATTGTTTATATTCTTGAAAATCTAGATGAGAAGGATGCCTCAAATATGAATTACATACTATATGCATGAGTATGACAACACTTGGACATGTGGATAAGGAATTGAAAACAAATTAAATATTGTGAATTTTTTGGGATGATAGTGTGATATATTAAATAATGTGAAATATTGAAATTGGATGAATTAAAAATGATAAATGATTTAAGATTATTCACCATGGGATAAAAAAATAATTAACTATCGATCATCAATAAGTAAACGAGGTTGAAAGTGGATAGATCATTAATTGGTATGACTACTTCTAGTGATTTCTATTTTTTCGTTATTTTATTTTATTGTTTATACTATAATTTCATATTTGTTATCCTTAAAAAATATTAACATATGAAGGAAACGTTAAAAACCTTTGGTGATTAGAGAATTAATTATATTGAAATTGTAAAAATAAATTTTTTAATATTTTAATTAATAAAGCTCTTCTATTCTGTTAACTGATTTTGGTGTGTAGTGTATATTTAATATATTTAATGACATAGTGTTCTAATTTTCATATATTCCTTCGTTATAAAATGTTATATTATCATAAACCTCCCTCAAAGTTTCTTAATATATATTTTATTGAATAAAGAATGATGAGTGATGAAAATCAAAGAGATTGTTTACTCATGTGTAAAGGTAGTATAAAATTCTTAGGACACATAAGAAAACCATGATTGGGTCCTTAATAATTAATAAATGATTAATTTTTTAGATCAATTTAAACATAATAAGTGATTTTAGTGCAAGAATACATTTATTTTTTTTATCCCCCTTAAATAAATTTTACTAATATTAATAGGTAAAGTTGTTTTTAAATTTATCATTCATTGGATATTAACAATAAAATCCATCAATTTAAAGACTATAATATCATCATAATTATATAAGAAACTTAGGACAAATAAGTTATCATCAACGTTATTTATAAAAAAAATGCATTCCACTGTTTACATTTCATCTTCTTACATTAAAAACCAATATAAATTAATAAAAATTATATATCTAAAATAGACCAAAATTATTTCTCACCACTTTCTAAATATAACAGTGGGTTTCCACAAAAATAGATTTTATTTAAGTAAATTACTCACTTTACTACTCCCTTTAAGTGGTGTTGTCAAGTTTTTAGTGGTGGTGTACCATCCACCTGAGGAGTTCTAAATTTGTGGTATATCTTCCACCTATGTTTTTTTGTTTTGGTATGTTACCCCAATTTTATGATGATATCTAATCTTCTCTATGATATATCCTTATCCAATGATGTGGTCATGGTAATGTATCATTTACCCAGATGGATTGGGATAGTGATGTACCATTCAAAGGGTGGTATATAATTTTGATAGATCATTACCCATTATTATGTGATTAGTATATATATATAATTCAAAAAACAATGTGTTTATGAGAATGAGTATATATTTCTATTTAGGAACACTTCCTTGAACATATGGTCACAAATGGTTCTCTATTAAACATTCAATGATCTTTTGGATTATTTATTTATTTCATTACAAGTATTTCATGTCATGTATACGTTTTACTGACTAGAGTTTTTAGGGACACTAATTGTGATTTAATTGTGTTTTGTAATTACACACTACATAAACAACTTACTACCTGAGTATATATCATTTTCAAAATCCATACAATGAAAATATCCCTACTATTTTGGATAGACAATCTGGTAGATCTCTGTAACAGTATGTAGAATGGACTAATCCAAGGCTATAGACCAATTTTATTGAGACCCCTCTTACTTTGGATTACTTTTTGACACATTTGTATATTATTTTTATAAAAGATATATTGTTATGATTCTTTAACTCAAATGAAATATACAATATCTTTTTTGGATATATAAATATTTATTATATTTAAACATTCCCTTAACATAGTTGTGATATCTATTTTTTCATTTTTTTATATTTTTGTATTGTTCCTTAAAATTTATACTTCTATGATTTGTAGTTATATATAATAGAGGGTATATAAAATCCACTTATTAATGTTAATCATAATAACTAGTTGAAACATGTCTGAGTAGAATGGTTTTTTAGGAGCATAGTTTCTAGATTCAGTCACAGTTTCAGTGAACTGGATCAATGTTATTAAACAGTTTTACTACATATTTGTTTTATTTTATATTACTCTCTTGGATATGTGATATATAAGATAAAATATTTGTTTTTTATAGATATTTATTTTGGGTGTGTCTAACCCATATATGAGGGAATTCTGTGTTAATAGGGTGGTATTGACATTCCTAGTTTTATAGGTTTATGTTTTGAAGTTAAAGGTAAATTTGTTTATTTATATTAAATATGGATTCACTATTGACTTAGTGTACAAATAGGTATGAATTTATGCTTAATTTTTTTGGCATGTTTGTCTGATGGTACATTTGTAATCATTCTGTTGATTAATATTTTAGATTAGATATAGGGTTTTTTGTTTTTTCAAGTTTCAATAGAAACATATATAATGTTTTTATAAATATCTATATTGGATAATTATACATAACTAGGATTATGTCTTATATTATTACATTAAATATATTATTCTAAAATTTTAATCATATTTTTATTTAATTTTACCCCTATGATAGAGGGTATCCAATTTTATAGATTGGGCACATATGATTATGTGATACCCCTAGTAAGCTATAGAGTGTGTATATAATAGGGTTATTATATATCTATTACTTCTCATTATATCTTCTTTAGTTGATTAATTTTATTCTACTACATTTATATCCTCTCATTATATATGTATTTGGATTTGTTTATTGAGTATACTGAGAAGGAGGCGTCTATTGATACACCGAAATGGGTGTAGTCTGAGGCTATTTTTAGATGTTATGAGTGTTCCATTTTGATCAGTAGATATACAATTATCTGTTATTTCATCATTTTATAGAGTAATGGTTTCAATTTGATGATAGTTATATATTTTTTGACTCGATATCATGCACATATCGACTACTATCATCGATTAATATCATTCATGCCTATTTATGGTAAACGTTATACCCATGTTAGAGAGTGGAAATTTAAGAAATATATTGATTAATAATCCATAAAACCGCAAATGATATTCTAGATCAAAATTCTATATATGTTTTGAGAGACGAAGAAAAACATCATACCGTCTTTCATCTTATATTTATTCAATTTCATGATAGTTTTGTTAATGATTTCTTAGTGTTTCCACGGGAGAGAGAGAGAGAGATCAATTATATGAAAAATATTATGCTAGTTATAGAGGAAATATTCATTCCCCCATATATTATAGATCCCATATATCTTAAAAAGATATAATATAACTTTTTTATTTTTAGGCGAAGGGTTTTGTTCTTCCATTAACATACCAAAAAGGTTCTCATGTGTTTTTATAATATGGTGGGTTTGTATTTACTATTCTATATATGTTATCAAAGAACCCCTTAAGAGACATTCAGGAAAAAACAATTATTCATATTCATTAAATTTTTGATAAATTAATGTTATAATTGTGGATCTTTCTGATTTAGTTGATATTGGGATATCACCAATTACAAAATAGTTCTTCGGATAATCATTCTTCTTCTCTCAGGACAAGTCACAACATTTACAAGTACCTCGTGGTAAAATTATCATGGATGAATACAGTAGTCATGTTTAATTTCCCAATGAGTCAAATAATACCTCATTATATTGAGAAATTAATGGTCATCATCATTAATGACATCCTCAATTAATATTAGTCGAAGGAGGGTATTTATTATTATATAATGACCATGATGATTATAGTGTGGGATTATAGTCTCTATGAAAATTACCCCAAGATTAATTTCTATATTAGCGAGGTGAACTTTTTAGAGAAGATTATCTCAACGAAAGACATATCAATAGACCATGATAATATTTATGTTATGATTTTTGGGTTCCAAAGGACATAATGGAACTCATTAAATAAAAAAATTTATATAGTGAAAACCAAATCCAAGATTAACCAAAAAAGAAAACAAACTCATGGGTAATGTAGTTAAAGAAACAATTATACCTTACAATGAAGTGGGGAACTACATTTTTATTCATCTTATCTATATGATGAAGATAATATGTTAGGAATCCAAATAATATCCTTCTTTTGATGGTACACATGAAAATCACTAAATCACTCATCATATGAAAATTATTCTTCCACTCATCACAGAAGGATTGTGCCAAATTTCTTAAAGAATATTCGATATTATATATTGTAAAATTATAGGTTTTTCCATGTCATGGACATTCATTCATTCACAACACTACATGGTAGTACTCCCAATTAATATACCCTGAGCACACTCCTCATGTATCTATGCATTCCCTCTTTTTGTTATGACATGTATGAGTGAATATTTTTATTTATTAATAATATGTTAACCCTCTACCATTTTATCTCCCAAAAAATAATTCTTATGAAACATATAAATCTACTCATATTCAAACATAGAAGGTACAAAAATGATATTAAATTTCCATGGACTGTGAATATTGTTAAATATTTGTGTATACCATACCTTATGATCATACACCTAATACTCTATATGATATCACCAAATCAGAAAATAAAATTCTATTTGGAGGTGGAGTGAAATTTCAATTTAATTCTTTAACATATACCCTATCATCACTTAATATATTTCCAAAATTCATCATTTTTATATTGGATTTAGGTAATATCATATTCAATCCTTGAATTTCACTAAAACCACAAAACTTGGTTTAATATCATATTATAATATATTATATATAATACAATGTAAAATTATACAAAAAACTCATTTTAAATATTTCATCAAATAGTTTTCAATGGTATCTTTGTATTCACTATGTATTACATTATATGTTATAACATTTGAATACTCATCCAAAACTATTATTGATAACCATTAAGACATATTTAGAGACTATATTAATGAAAAATCAATCCATATTTAGTCAATAATAAATCATGGTCCCATTATCCTTTAAAAACATTGATTAAAACAATGAATCCTTGACCTAATAAATGTAATATATGAGAAGACCGTATAAAACCATTGTAACACCCCAAGATTTCATAGTGTGTTATTTCTTCAAAATAATTCAATAACATGCACTACACGCAACACCGAGTTCAATCACACCATGACTTACAAAAAAAAGCCATTCAAAAGAGGTTATGAATAGTATTATCTAAATTTTAAACTTTATATAATCCTTATAATTTTAGAATCCATATTATGAGTTTCTTAGATATAATGCAAGAACAAATTCATTTTCAGTATTGCACTTTTATCAACTTTTAATAGTGAACCCTTTTTAAATACAATATTTTAAACTTTTTGACTAAATGGGGACATCAAAAAATTTAAAATGAAACACCCCAAGCTTCTACGGTACGTTTCCCTTTGAATAATGCGATAGCGTGTGTTGTACGCAACCTCGAGTTCTAACACACACCACAACTAATTAAACTAGCCGTTGTGAATAGTAATACCTACTTTTTGAAATTATATATATTTTATATTTGAAAATGGACTTCATTTTTGGACTCGGAATATCGAATTTATCCTAAGGTGAAATTTTGGTACTTTTCGGATAACTTTCATATTTTGATGAATAGTGAAAATTACTAAATTTTAATTAAAAACAACTTTTTAATCAAAATAATTAATAGTGATAAATTATGAATTTTAGTAGTTTTAAAGTATATTTAGAATATATTTTTACCATTTAATATAATGTTGGTCATTGGACATAATTTTACAGTTAAACCGAACATAAACAAGTGTCAATCTTTTGATAGTTATTATCTCTTAAAAACGCGCTTTTTGTTTTGACAGCGGGAATTAATTTTAAATTAATTTCTGCCACTTCTGTGTTTTGAATTTAGGAAAATGGATTCCATATTTGGAATCAGGATGTTCAAATTGTGTAAATAGGTAACTTTTATTTTTAGACATTTTGAATAATTACTGCGGTAAATATTTTATTTACCATGGTTAAGGGTAAATCCGGTAAATAAGGGTTAAAAAAATAATATTATAATAATACTAAATTACCCTAAAAACGTGTCTTAACCCTATTGGTTGATAGATGGTCGACCATGGGCATCTTTGTGTCAATTTTGGGACCCCATGGATCCACTTGTAAGTGATAATGACACATTATATTAATAAAGCTTAAATAAAAATAAAAATGGCATAAGCTAACATCTTTTAGAAGAACAATTTTTACATAGGGTTATACATGTTGGATTTTCGATTATAAATATTCATTAGAAAGATAAAAAGATTTCCTACATAATGATATTTTATCTATAATTTTTAGACATTAAATAAGTTATTTTATTTATGACACAATGATGATGCAGTAATTACTATAATAGTGAAAAATTAAAATAATTGATATTATAAATACCCAAATAAATATAATATGAAACTTTTAATGAATTAAACTAATTTTCTAGGATAATATGATATATTAGGATTGATTTAATTGACTTTTTTCGAAGTAATCAATCTGTTATCAGTTTCACAAAAATCAACTATTGAATAGTGTCAAAATTGACAAAAAAGAGTTCTTAAAACAAATATTATATTATTAATTGATATTAAATTCCTAAAAATCTAAGGTTCGGCCAAGAGACTTATATTATGATAGGTTAATCATTAATGGACCACTTCGGGGTCTCTTGGATGTATATAGTAAGTTTATTAACCATATTATATAAAAATACAAAGAGACATTGTAAAAGTGAAACTAATTAACTTAGAGTTAATACTTAAAGATAAGGTTAATATAAGTACCCAAACCTGTCTAAATTCCATTGGATGAGTTGTTTTCGACCTATCCCCACCTCATCCTTTGAATATTCAACTTTGGAGCCTTTGTAAACCGAATATGAATTTATTATAAATTAATATTTCTAGCTTTTCCAAAAGTGCCCCTCACCCCTCTTATAAAAGGGCACTCCTCCTTCTCTTTTCTACACACCTCTAAAGCCTTTTGGTTCGGCCAAAATCTGCCCAAATACTCTCCCAACATCCCTCACTACAACCTAGGGGCCTTAGTTTGATCAGAAAGCCAACCTAAGGAGCCCTTTTGATCAAATCAAAAGGAAGAACCCGAAGAAGAGGTAATGTTTTCACCACCCCTTTTCCAAGTTCATTTCTTCTTCCACTTCTTATTCCTTTGTTGTTACCATTCTAAAATAATGACTCCAGTATCATTTATATACTGTGATGTTATTATAAATATGGTACAACCATATTCAGTATTCTATCCACCCTTTGAATAACATGTCACCATACGTGCGTACGTACGGCTTACCGTCTCCACGTCGTGGTGTAATTGTTATTCAATATAATATTATTTGGATGGGTATAATAATGATGTGTAACTCATGTAAATAATAAATATAACATGTTAATTATTCTGTATATATGATATACCATCCATTTATATATTATTTTAATATCAAAAGAATGATATTGTCGCTCGTGCGTACGTACGAACTACCGTCTCCACGAACGCGATGAGATTCATTCTCCATCGTATCCATTCAAGTATAATTATCATTTGATGATTTAAAAATGATGTTTAAGGACTGTATATCATTCTGGATATGAATAAGATACAACAACCATGGCTTATGTAACAAAACATATAAAAGAAAATGAGTAAGTTAACTCCCGAAACGACGATAATTCTAAGATATTATTAACAAATCAATGTTAAAAGATCATATATGATATCATATTAATATATATGATTATTATATAATTTAATAACAATTATTTCACCATTATACAGGAGGTTAACCTACCTCAACCAAGGAAAAGTACAAGGTAAGGGTTATTTCACAATCTCTTCATTATCCGAGGTTGTATTATACGTAATAATCTACTGGGATCTCTTTATCATCCACATCCATGTTTCGTTGAAATGTATTTCAAAACATTTTTATTATTTACAAGAATATGGGTTAAAGTCATTTATACCCTTGTTTAAATTTTTATAAGAGGTTTATAAAGGAATCTTTCCGTCGTTTTCAAAACAAGGTCCTTTTTAACCTTTTCGACTGAATTGAGGTAAGAATGTTTTTTTTAAACTTATACGGCGGGTGCGGTTATTTTCCGCCGTTATAAAATCGTCGAAGCTTTCCATACAAGCTTATAAGAATATTTTCAAAGAAAATGTTTTCTTTTATATGGATCTTAAATGATTTCAAAATGAAAGGAGATACTTATTTAAAAAGAATTTTGATTTCATCTATGTCAACATCCTTTGATGGATTTTAAGATTATTTGAAGTTGATTTATTATGATACAAAACTTCTATATTGTATTGAAGTTTTTGTGATATGTTTGACTGTGGATGTGCTATTTTTATACCATTCATAGTTTATGGTGAAACTATTGACATTTCGTATGCTAGTTTTAATCCGAATGTTTATGTTATATTTCAAACTTTTCTTCAGATGAATGTGCTAAACAAGTATGTTCCGGGTTGGGGACCGGTAAAAGTAAGCCCTCCAGGTTGGGGACTGGTTAAAGTAAGCCCTCCAGGTTAGGGACTGGTAAAAGTATGCCCTCCGGGTTGGTGTCCGGTTATTAGAGGCACTCCGGGTTGGTGTCCGGTTATTAGAGGCACTCCGGGTTGGTGTCCGGTTATTAGAGGCACTCCGGGTTGGGTTCCGGTTAGAAGTAACCCCTAGGTCTTGGGATGAGGCCTAGACAATGAAATTAACATTTGACATTATGCACTCCAACATTATGAAAGTGGTTATTGATATTTCATGTGATTATTCGATTAGTAGAATATCCATGTGAATAAGTAAATGGCATTATTTCATTTTACTTTTGCCATACTATGTTGAAGTTCAATTTTAAAAGGCTTTTGTTTTAGTAATTCATTGCCTTAAATGTTTATGATTATTTTGAATGTTCCGCTATATTGTTATCCTTACTGGGCATTTGAGCTCACCCCTTTTCTATGTTTTATTTTTCCCAGGTAGTGAAGAAGTAAATTATGAATGACTTGCAGGGATATTATGAGGGGTTAATAGTGTGGATATGAAGACTTTGTTGTTGTAGTAGTTTTTCACTTTGAAATGTAATGTAAAACTTTATGATTATATCTAGTGTTTCCAAGGCTACTAAACCAATCGGTCTTTCGGGATTTGATCTTTCTTGTGATCAGGCCAATGTTACGAAGTAATGCACCGACTCTGGGTAGCTAGGGTCGGGGCGTTACAGTTGGTATCAGAGGAAGTTTAGTACAAACCTTGGAAGCTAGAATTAGATAAACTATGATTAGAGCACATAGACCTAAGATGAACTTTGAGGATTAGTATAGAAGAACTTCCTAGAATTTTGGTATTTGTAGAGATTTTGTGAGTTTTCCGAGCAATACATCCCTGTCTGGATACGAGCAGGTAGAGGCGGCTCTGGCACAGATGTACCTAGGGGTAAAACCCGAAAACACCGCTTTGAGCTAGACTCGAACGGGAACTGGTGCACGACAACGGGCCTTGCTGCACTCTTGGTTACGACACTCCCGGGGGATATGCTTAGGATAATTCTCATTTTCTTTACAAACCATTATGAAGGGTTTATGAGTATATACTTTCTCAAAGAAAACATTTTTATGATTATGGATTATATCCATAAATAGTTCAATTTATGTTAAGTGTTTTATAAGTATGGGATTATGTATTTTGATTCATAAACTGATCTAGTTTATGCCATTGTTTAGAAATGGCGCCCAGTAGAAGGAATGAGAACTCCAGAAATGCACATGATCCAAAGAGAAGGAAGGATCATATCTTTCATGGTCTTAAGCTAGAATTTATAAGAGAAATAGTCTCCCATGTATTATCATCATATGAAGAAATAATATCATGTGTTGATAAGATAAGTAAAGAGTTTACTGAGTCCTATGGCTTTGAAGGGAAGCAAGAGAAGAAAAGGATAGAAGAGAGAAATATGGATAAAGGGAAGAGGGAAAATAAGAATTTTCCCATATGTGGTAACTGTGGAAAGAAACACCCTGGAACTTGCCTGAAAGGAATGGGAGTTTGTTATAAGTGTGGAGGAAAAGGGCATAAAGTACGTGACTGCAAGGGTAAGAAAATGGTTTCAAATGTACAATGCTTCATTTGCAAGGAGTTTGGACACTACGCGAACCTATGCCCCTGTCATCAGACTATGCCGCAAATGATGCTATTGGATAATAATAAAGTTATGATACTACCACAGATGAAGAGGAATGATTAGAGTTAATATGTTGATTATATAAATTGAGTGTTGTATCAACAATGTACTTGTTATAATAATTATGGTGTATATAAGGATTGTACTGCAGTACTATTTCATTAAGGACTTGAGATTATGTGGAACAAAGAAAAGTGACTCAATATCAGGATAAATTTTTGGAAAATATATGGTTGAGAGAATGATAAATCATAATATAGTTCTAATACTAAGGTAGTGATTTTGGAATAATATGTGATTGTTTTGGATAAATTATATTGGATATTCTTGACTACCTTGGAACTAATTAATGATTTGTATATTCCATCATTGTTGGGGTTTAAAACATTTTTAGATTAATGAAGTATATCCAGCATTCTATATGGAATAAGGGAGCATGAATGTAATCAATAAGGAATATGGTAATACATGATGAAGGTATTCATATGCTATTACGGGGTAAAAAGGTTCTACATTATGTTTACCTTCCTTATAAATGTTGGACTGTGAGTTTGGAAAGAAGTATTTTGGATAGTTCTAGTTTGGATTATTTTGGATTGCCATAAAAGGACAACCCGGAGGTCGGGTGGCAACCCGTCGCGTCCGGCAAGGCTGCGAGACTTGAACCCGCAACCGAAGGGCGACAAGGGTGTATCACCTACCACTGGACCATGAGATGTCCTGGATTAAATAATGTAGTTTTTATTAAAAGATCATGTAGATGAATTATAAATTCGTTTATTTTAGAACCCTATACGAATAGTGTAAATAGAATTTTTTTTACATTCTATTATCTTTTAGAGTGAAAGATGAGTTTGTGGTAGAAATTTATTAATGGATAAAACTCTAATTATAAAGTAAGTATATCTCCTTATGATCTTAGCCAATCTCATAAATAAATTCCTCAATATTAAGAAAAGAAACTTTGAACAAAAATGTTTTCCTAGATGGTACCTTAAATCATCACTAATTTTTGGCTTTGGGATTGTTGGCCTTTTTATAGCCATGTTCTCTACCACTCTCCATCAGATAATTGATGGTTAGATTTTTCTTCCATATCCATATTTTACTACATGGAACCCTAGTATGTGTTATTTTCGGTAATCTTCATACTTTCGACTCTTTATTTTAAATAGAGGCCTCATTAATTCATTTTTCGATGTGGGATTTCAACTAGGATACTTTGAAACGTCAAAAATGTGTTATCCTAATACCCTATGTTTTGTTGAACCGATGGTATTTCAATTCATCATAGATTGATGAATTTAAGGACCTCAATTTTATACTTGTTTGTGATTGATGACCTCAATCACTACCTATAAATATTTACGTTTTTCCTCCGATTATATGTCTCTAATTGCCACCAATGTTCTCCTAATCGAGATCATAATTTGGTGGTGACCCTTTGATTTCTCTTTTCCTCATATTAAGACTAAATTTTAGTAACCCAATTTCCAATGTGGGTTTTCCCACAAATATATTTTCTATTTTCAACCTTTTATTTTCGAAGAACAATTTCAAATTGCGAGGACGCAATTTATTGAAGGAGGGGAGAATGTAACACCCCAAGATTTCATAGTGTGTTATTTCTTCAAAATAATTCAATAACATGCACTACACGCAACACCGAGTTCAATCACACCATGACTTACAAAAAAAAGCCATTCAAAAGAGGTTATGAATAGTATTATCTAAATTTTAAACTTTATATAATCCTTATAATTTTAGAATCCATATTATGAGTTTCTTAGATATAATGCAAGAACAAATTCATTTTCAGTATTGCACTTTTATCAACTTTTAATAGTGAACCCTTTTTAAATACAATATTTTAAACTTTTTGACTAAATGGGGACATCAAAAAATTTAAAATGAAACACCCCAAGCTTCTACGGTACGTTTCCCTTTGAATAATGCGATAGCGTGTGTTGTACGCAACCTCGAGTTCTAACACACACCACAACTAATTAAACTAGCCGTTGTGAATAGTAATACCTACTTTTTGAAATTATATATATTTTATATTTGAAAATGGACTTCATTTTTGGACTCGGAATATCGAATTTATCCTAAGGTGAAATTTTGGTACTTTTCGGATAACTTTCATATTTTGATGAATAGTGAAAATTACTAAATTTTAATTAAAAACAACTTTTTAATCAAAATAATTAATAGTGATAAATTATGAATTTTAGTATTTTTAAAGTATATTTAGAATATATTTTTACCATTTAATATAATGTTGGTCATTGGACATAATTTTACAATTAAACCGAACATAAACAAGTGTCAATCTTTTGATAGTTATTATCTCTTAAAAACACGCTTTTTGTTTTGACAGCGGGAATTAATTTTAAATTAATTTCTGCCACTTCTGTGTTTTGAATTTAGGAAAATGGATTCCATATTTGGAATCAGGATGTTCAAATTGTGTAAATAGGTAACTTTTATTTTTAGACATTTTGAATAATTACTGCGGTAAATATTTTATTTACCATGGTTAAGGGTAAATCCTGTAAATAAGGGTTAAAAAAATAATATTATAATAATACTAAATTACCCTAAAAACGTGTCTTAACCCTATTGGTTGATAGATGGTCGACCATGGGCATCTTTGTGTCAATTTTGGGACCCCATGGATCCACTTGTAAGTGATAATGACACATTATATTAATAAAGCTTAAATAAAAATAAAAATGGCATAAGCTAACATCTTTTAGAAGAACAATTTTTACATAGGGTTATACATGTTGGATTTTCGATTATAAATATTCATTAGAAAGATAAAAAGATTTCCTACATAATGATATTTTATCTATAATTTTTAGACATTAAATAAGTTATTTTATTTATGACACAATGATGATGCAGTAATTACTATAATAGTGAAAAATTAAAATAATTGATATTATAAATACCCAAATAAATATAATATGAAACTTTTAATGAATTAAACTAATTTTCTAGGATAATATGATATATTAGGATTGATTTAATTGACTTTGTTCGAAGTAATCAATCTGTTATCAGTTTCACAAAAATCAACTATTGAATAGTGTCAAAATTGACAAAAAAGAGTTCTTAAAACAAATATTATATTATTAATTGATATTAAATTCCTAAAAATCTAAGGTTCGGCCAAGAGACTTATATTATGATAGGTTAATCATTAATGGACCACTTGGGGGTCTCTTGGATGTATATAGTAAGTTTATTAACCATATTATATAAAAATACAAAGAGACATTGTAAAAGTGAAACTAATTAACTTAGAGTTAATACTTAAAGATAAGGTTAATATAAGAACCCAAACCTGTCTAAATTCTATTGGATGAGTTTTTTTCGACCTATCCCCACCTCATCCTTTGAATATTCAACTTTGGAGCCTTTGTAAACCGAATATGAATTTATTATAAATTAATATTTCTAGCTTTTCCAAAAGTGCCCCTCACCCCTCTTATAAAAGGGCACTCCTCCTTCTCTTTTCTACACACCTCTAAAGCCTTTTGGTTCGGCAAAACTCTGCCCAAATACTCTCCCAACATCCCTCACTACAACCTAGGGGCCTTAGTTTGATCAGAAAGCCAACCTAAGGAGCCCTTTTGATCAAATCAAAAGGAAGAACCCGAAGAAGAGGTAATGTTTTCACCACCCCTTTTCCAAGTTCATTTCTTCTTCCACTTCTTATTCCTTTGTTGTTACCATTCTAAAATAATGACTCCAGTATCATTTATATACTGTGATGTTATTATAAATATGGTACAACCATATTCAGTATTCTATCCACCCTTTGAATAACATGTCACCATACGTGCGTACGTACGGCTTACCGTCTCCACGTCGTGGTGTAATTGTTATTCAATATAATATTATTTGGATGGGTATAATAATGATGTGTAACTCATGTAAATAATAAATATAACATGTTAATGATTCTGTATATATGATATACCATCCATTTATATATTATTTTAATATCAAAAGAATGATATTGTCGCTCGTGCGTACGTACGAACTACCGTCTCCACGAACGCGATGAGATTCATTCTCCATCGTATCCATTCAAGTATAATTATCATTTGATGATTTAAAAATGATGTTTAAGGACTGTATATCATTCTGGATATGAATAAGATACAACAACCATGGCTTATGTAACAAAACATATAAAAGAAAATGAGTAAGTTAACTCCCGAAACGACGATAATTCTAAGATATTATTAACAAATCAATTTTAAAAGATCATATATGATATCATATTAATATATATGATTATTGTATAATTTAATAACAATTATTTCACCATTATACAGGAGGTTAACCTACCTCAACCAAGGAAAAGTACAAGGTAAGGGTTATTTCACAATCTCTTCATTATCCGAGGTTGTATTATACGTAATAATCTACTGGGATCTCTTTATCATCCACATCCATGTTTCTTTGAAATGTATTTCAAAACATTTTTATTATTTACAAGAATATGGGTTAAAGTCATTTATACCCTTGTTTAAATTTTTATAAGAGGTTTATAAAGGAATCTTTCCGTCGTTTTCAAAACAAGGTCCTTTTTAACCTTTTTGACTGAATTGAGGTAAGAATGTTTTTTTTAACTTATACGGCGGGTGCGGTTATTTTCCGCCGTTATAAAATCGTCGAAGCTTTCCATACAAGCTTATAAGAATATTTTCAAAGAAAATGTTTTATTTTATATGGATCTTAAATGATTTCAAAATGAAAGGAGATACTTATTTAAAAAGAATTTTGATTTCATCTATGTCAACATCCTTTGATGGATTTTAAGATTATTTGAAGTTGATTTATTATGATACAAAACTTCTATATTGTATTGAAGTTTTTGTGATATGTTTGACTGTGGATGTGCTATTTTTATACCATTCATAGTTTATGGTGAAACTATTGACATTTCGTATGCTAGTTTTAATCCGAATGTTTATGTTATATTTCAAACTTTTCTTCAGATGAATGTGCTAAACAAGTATGTTCCGGGTTGGGGACCGGTAAAAGTAAGCCCTCCAGGTTGGGGACTGGTTAAAGTAAGCCCTCCAGGTTAGGTACTGGTAAAAGTATGCCCTCCGGGTTGGTGTCCGGTTATTAGAGGCACTCCGGGTTGGTGTCCGGTTATTAGAGGCACTCCGGGTTGGTGTCCGGTTATTAGAGGCACTCCGGGTTGGGTTCCGGTTAGAAGTAACCCCTAGGTCTTGGGATGAGGCCTAGACAATGAAATTAACATTTGACATTATGCACTCCAACATTATGAAAGTGGTTATTGATATTTCATGTGATTATTCGATTAGTAGAATATCCATGTGAATAAGTAAATGGCATTATTTCATTTTACTTTTGCCATACTATGTTGAAGTTCAATTTTAAAAGGCTTTTGTTTTAGTAATTCATTGCCTTAAATGTTTATGATTATTTTGAATGTTCCGCTATATTGTTATCCTTACTGGGAATTTGAGCTCACCCCTTTTCTATGTTTTATTTTTCCTAGGTAGTGAAGAAGTAAATTATGAATGACTTGCAGGGATATTATGAGGGGTTAATAGTGTGGATATGAAGACTTTGTTGTTGTAGTAGTTTTTCACTTTGAAATGTAATGTAAAACTTTATGATTATATCTAGTGTTTCCAAGGCTACTAAACCAATCGGTCTTTCGGTATTTGATCTCTCTTGTGATCAGGCCAATGTTACGAAGTAATGCACCGACTCTGGGTAGCTAGGGTCGGGGCGTTACAACCATAAATTATACTAAACCTAAAAAATGATTTGGTTTCATCTCTATCAAATATATGGATCTCCATAGTTATATCCATCGACCACATCATTTTAAAATATGGGTTGTAATCTGATTTTATTTTCAAATACATCGAGTTATTGTTGGGTAATATGTGATTCAATTCATCAAATCCTATTTAATAATTCTAAATTCATTGATTATACACCTGGAATATTGATAAATTCATTATATGACCACCAAAGCCATTTTTTATTTTCTAAAAAAACCGGTTTAAGGGAAACTTGTAACCGTACAAACAAAATGTCCAAGTTCAAACATATCCACAGCGCGGTACCAAAACTTACAGATTACCATTCAAAATTTCAAAATTCAAAATTGAATCAAAATCGGGACCAAACCAATGACTCACTCCATGAATCCACCTCGAATCGCACCACTGACATCACGTGTCACCATAATCCCATCATAGTAGGCCACCGGCGAACCGTCCACCAATGTCGTCGGCGGCGGCCTCATCGCTGTCTCACTTCCATCGACGCTGACAGAACATCTCCATCCTCATTGCCAATAATCACCACACCAGTATGCCAGATATTTTCATCCACCGAATTTGAGAAACTCCACTCCACAACAAGCATGAATAAACAAAGAAATAGAAACCAGATGATAAATTACTAAATAAAATTTAACAAACTCGCGGACATATTTCTGGCATCATTGCCCCATAAATCGACACCATAGACTAGCACAAACTTCACCCTCAATAACCACTTGGAAAACTATTGTATGAGAACATAATATTTACTATTTATATATGGATAAAAAATCATAATTCTATCTCTGTTTAGGGATCCTATATCATATTCATCATATGATATTTTAAATCTCATGTTGGTTGTGTTAAAACAAAAGAAATGATCATAAAAATACCCAACCACTCCCCGAGTAGATAACTCACAAGGCTTTTGTAAGACATGATTAAAAGATAGATTGTTTTCATGAATGTTATCTCATAAAACATATAATATATATACTTATAATATAATACATTCAACCATAATTATGAAATTCATAGTGTATAATACTCTATATTTAATATTTTGTCGGTCATCTAGGTAAAAAATCCCACATTTTTCTCATAAGAATATTATATATTCTAATACAAGAATCAATCCCATTAAAAATAAAACTTTTCATATCAACCTATAATACTATATGAAAAAAATAATGAATGGATTACTTAAAGTCATGCTTTAAAATATAAATATTCATTTGACTTTAGGATACATATATTAGTGTGTGTGTGTGTGTGTGTGTGTTCAAGAAACCTGATTGACTGATAAAGCTTGTATTTTCATTTTTATAACATGATAAATCATTTATAATTAAAATCTTTTAAGAATACATATAAACAAATTACATAATAGCATGTATAACAGATCATATATGATATATTTTTAAATCATGATTATATTTTTTTTATCACTTTTAGGGATTCTGTTAAAACATATTACATATCTATATAATTGTTTCCACATCTCCATGTGACCATATTTTAAGAAATTTTTTCTAAACTATTTAGTACATAACTTCTCTAGGGAAATTTTTTTTAATAATGGAGAGACTTTGGAATAATATTCATAATATTTAAATCCATGAACTTATGAAAACTTCACAACAATATAATATCAAATTTTATGATGTAATGACTTTTATTTTCTACATAGAACTATTTTTAAGTATATTATAATAATTCATGGAATAAATTTCATCGAACATTTACGTAAAATATTTTTATAAATAATTTTTATTCATATAATTACGTTCTGAATACATCATAAAAATTATTAGGATATATTTATAATCACAACATTATGGTAAATAAATATAATAATTTTCATTTCTCAGTAACAATATACCCTCAAATATTATTAGATATTAAATGAAAATCTATTTTAATTTTTGTAGTCATAATATTTTATTTTTTACCATTTAACATTATTAAGTTCTAACATACTCCCACTATCATCTTATATAGTATCTTTATCACAAAATATCATGATAGAAGACCTAAAATCATGAATATTGGGAAATAATAATTATTTTCCTTTGTTGGGAATATTTAAGATATAAACTATTCAAACCAGAATCATAAATGTAATTATAGGTTTTTTCAGAATCTTCTTGAAAATATTATTATTATTTATTATATTTCAATATCTATATTGGAATCTCAATTATTCATATTTTAGAAAACATTTGGATAAACAATAATATCATCAATATAAAATATTTGATCCTTTTATCCTTTAAAAGTATTTCATATTAATTCCCTTACATCAGTATCTCAAAAGTTGATCCATTTTCGTTGATCCATTTACGAGATCGTGAAACCCTTACACTAAATAGAACCCCATTGGTTGATGACTCCTCTAGGGATTCCCGCATTGTTATCTTCGATCATGGTAGATCAATTGTGAATACCCATATATGGATATATTTGTTGTTAATCCATTTAAACGGACATAGTATAATCTATTCATATAGGATTATTTCAATTAATAATTAAATTTATTTAAATAAATTAATATCTACTTCGTGAAAATAGAAAATACATCAAAAACGTTATTCAAAATTCTTTATTTGGAAAATCCCCTAAAATTTTCCATCACCACATAGAAGGACATGATTTATAAAAACTCAAGATAGTCCATTTTCTTGAAATCATAGTACGTTTCAATTCAAATTTTTCCCAAATCCTTCCAACCTACATCTATGAAATATATATTAATAAATAATATAACTAGTATTAGTAGAAAATCATGATGTATTATTCAATACATCAGCCATATTTTCACTTTTTTTTAAAAAAAATTCTTCAATCTCTTTTTATAAAAAAATTAAAAAATTCAAATATATTAAATATAATTTACAATATTTTAATATTATACACCAACCATTCACACAAATAACAATTGAATAGTTCCTCAGATGATGGGGCTACTTACCAAGAAGTAACATCTTTTAAATGCATTTTCCATTATATATAAGGATCATACATTATAACGTCAATGGTTAGTATTTCTTTTATAATTTAATACAAAAAATGGAATGTTTCTCATGTTACATATGTATAATATCACTTGATCACCCATGATCATAAATATAGTAATTGGTATGCACATTAATATTAAATAAAAAACCATCCAATGGTCATTTCCATAACAAAAATTTTATATTTTCCTAACTATTTGAATATCCAACTATAATCAATTAATGTCAATTTCACATAGATAGTTCAATTTTATTCTCCTTATAAATGAATATAAATAAAAAAGAGTAAAATGTTCTTCTCTCTACCTTTTTCATACCATTGATACAAGTGAATGTATTACAAGGAAAAAACTTCTTCACATTACTCTTATGGTTATGGGAACCTTCTTTTCACATTTTATTCTTCCACATTAATTTCTTTTTGGTAATTTCTAGAGAGAAGGGTGGAAAACATTCCTCTTTGTAATGACCATCAAGTAAGATAAAAATATGAATATTTGAGAAAACAAGGAGTAGTAAATAAGATTTTTTTTACAAAAGAATCAACAATTTATATAAGCCTGATTAATGTTATTTCAATATTGTCTTTCATATTATGATGGTTATACAAAAAAATTTATAGAAAAATAAACCTACACACCATTTGAAAAAAAAATAAAGTTATTCAGGGGTATGTATGTTCCTCTAAATTTTTTTATATAATGTATCCCTTTTCTAATCATATGAAATATGAATAAAATAGTAGAATGAAATTGAAACACATAACTCATTATTATTCTTCTTTAGAGCTATCCATATTTCATAGTTCAATGAAAATTAAAAATATATTCCAACTTCAATATTTTATATAGATCTACCTCAATGTTTGATTTCTATTCTTCCACATGTTTGAAACCATATTATATTTTCAAGTATAAATCAAAATAAAATTACCCATTGTGGATTAAATTCATTGATATAAATGCTTCATGTACTTCATCATATTCTTTTTTTATTTCAACCATAATTAACTTTCATAATGAAAAAAACACCATAATAAAGTAATAATGTGGGTCTTTATCATTTCGTCAATTTTATTAGTTCAAATAATACATCTTCATCAAACCAAATAGATTTTTCTTTATGTATACACATGTTATTATATAATTCACACTATTGTTAACATTGTTTCTCTTAATTTTAAAACTATTGGGTATAATGGTATATATCCAAATTGCTTTTTTCATAAAATTATTTATGTATGGAATTAAATTTTTATCATTTCCTCGAAATCATAATTGATATTTTCATTTTATATGAAAATTATTCCAATTTTAATTGAATTGGTAGTGTTTTTGGAATTTTTATTACATAAAAAACCACCTACATGGGGTTATACTCTTTCATCACAATTGTTTTATTATTCAGATTCATGGGTGATGTATCATTATCAATTCATGACATATATTTTCAGTAAATAATTTTTTCTCACTTTTTATATATATTCCATGATTTATTTCACCATAGAAACATATTACTAGGAGGATTTGGCTTAACATTTTTGGGTATCATATCAACCTATTTAGTGAGCCTGTTAACATCCAATCCAATCTCGCTCTCTATTTTTGATTGAATAATTTATTATTGGTACACCATTTCACCATATTACATTTTTGTTCATGTAAATATTATATTGTTACCAAAAAATAATATAATTATATTTTTAGTGACATTATTATCTATTTTTATATTTTCTAACATCATGGGAGATATATGTTTAGATTTATTCATTACATATTAAAGTAAAATGTTAGTATATCATTCCACTACTTGATTTATCAAAATTAGGGAATACAGTTATTATTATTATATGAGTCATTTTTGGAATGTATATTCTAACATTCAACATGATAATGGACAACAATGTTTTAAAATTCATAAAATTCGTCAGCACATTCAAATCTAATATTCAATGATTTATTTCTCCAATTATGTTAAATGATATTTTATATAATAGGTTTTTTCTAAACTCAGTATTTATAAACCATATAAATGAATTATATAACCATTAATCAAAAAACTATTATGATAGAAATTTATTTCCTATGAAAGAATATTTAATATAACCAATGTAATGTCCCTAACATTTATAAATTAAATTCTTCTTAAAATTTATATTAAATGTATTATCATTTATTATGATTATAGAAAAAACCTGATCTTATTTGGTTTTATTTTATCTTATCATATTTAAAATACCATTAAGAATCTATACCATTTTTAAAATAGTCATTTAACAGTGATCTTATGAATTGTATAATTATAGGGTTAAAAAACCAATTGCAAAGGAAAAAATAAGTTATAACATTAACTAGTAATGACATACCATATGATCCCATTTATTAAAAAATAATATGGAGAAATAATCACATGGATTTTACCATGATCTATTCCATTTTGGGATCTAAAAACTTAAGCATAAGAGAAACTGTTTACTAGAGATGTTCAGGATCATAATGATCATGGTCTAAACTATGTACAGCAAAACACCTCAGGAATGTCTCACCATCACACACCTTAACATTTGGGTATTGACTATCATATTAAAGGTATAAGTATGAATACTATAATAATATTAATATACATATTTCATTTTCAAAATAATAGTGTTCACATTTTCTTATTATAATTACTTTTTAATGATTTTGATTTTTATACAATAAAACAAAAAATTTATTTTCAATTAGTATTAAATTTAAATTAATTTATTCATTTAGATGAAATAATTTATTTCTAAAATATATAATAAAAACTATTAATATGAAATAATATTTGTTAAATCTAAATTATCATGAAATTTTTATGAGGTTTAGAGTAATTCTTATAAGGGTTCAAAAAATATAATTTTCAAAAAACAAGAATTTCTCAATAAATAGAGATTCTTTTTTAAAAATTTATAATAACAATATTTAGAATTTTTTTTTGATAAAATTAACAATTTTTCATAATTATATCATCAAAATTATCTAAGTATTAATTTTTCATTATTTTTAGAGACATTGAAAATTTCTCGTAAAAAATAAATTTCATATTATTATATGGTGTGTATTGTAAAATCATAAAGACCAAAAAGTTATGTAATAAGTAATATAAAATGTATCCAAGAACAAATAAATGTTTTATCTTTAAAATAATTTTATATTATATACATTTAATTATTTCTATAATTCCCTTATGAATCCTCCAAACCCATTAATATATTGTATGGTTTTAAAATCATTTCTTTTAGTGTATTACTCACTTCCACATTTGTAGGATTGTTATATTATTATTTTCGAATAGTTTACACATATAATAATAAAAATCACTCCCATTTGGATGAAACAAAGGAAATGAAAATTCAGTGATTTGTGGATTTGGTTATTTTATTATAGAGTCCAGAACATATATCTGAGAAATAATAAAGTTATACGCACTCATTTTCTATATAAACACACCCAAAATCCAATTTATCTACACTCAAAAAGAATTGAGAACATCCTTTAACTTACCTCCCCTATCTAGAGTCCACCAATTTTTCCCTAAATCACTAATGAATCTCCTCCCACAAATTTGGACTAACACACTCAAGTTAGGGTTCTTTTCCTTCTCATATTTATTCATGTTTATTCATTATATTATGCCTTTGTATCCAATTCCTATTGGTTGCAGTTTTTTTTTCAAATCCCTATTACTAATATTTTGAATACCTTATGATTAGATACACCTTTCTCTCTCAAAATTTTTTTTATGAACCATTAACATATGTTGTTTTCATGTTGAAATTTCATTGTAATTTTCTTTGAAAAATAATTGTGTAGTAAATACCATACCCATTTAATATCAATGGTGTTCACAGTAATTAAGATTTTATTAACGATTCAGCAATTAAATGTATTTATTATATACAATTTATCATTGAATTAAATTTTTTTATGAATGAATCCATGATGGGTGATTAATGTGGGATACTAAATCATGAGAATAAAATGAATGTGATGAGATATGTCGAAATTATATATAGTACTCCAATGAATTAGGTAATTTTTAGTATTATGAGATGTCGTGATGGGATACGGAAAAAACCAGATTCATTTATGGGTGTTTTTCAATCATGAATTCTCAGATGTTAGTTGTGATATATGTTTATGATGTATTGTTTTAGGTTGATCCCATATTTCCCATGTTTCTATTTTGTTACTATGATATATCATGTATTATTGTTCATATTTATGACTCTCAGTCCTTTTATGTCTTGTTGATTTTCCAATTGTCTAAAATTTATTAATTTAATCAACTAATTTCATATTTATTTACATACTCAGATTTATAGCTCACCCCTTTCTTATGTATTTCCACAGGTTATCCCGTGATATTTTTAGTTTGATGGAATATTATGAGCATGTTAAAGAAGTTTTAAATATTGATAATGTATTTCTAGTTTTTATTTGTCATGTAATATACAATCCACAAATACGATGGGCTTATTGATCATATTGGTCGTATTGTATATTCATTTATTTAATAAACCATGAATTATTATTTAATAAAGATAAGGGTTGTCATAGCTAGTATCCAAGATTGATTTTGGTTATTTTTTGGTTTTGGATTTGAAAACTCTAGTGAATGCCATAAGGACTATGATAAGTATAATAACACATCACTATATATTGTTAAGTATATATTAAGTGGTTTATCATGAAAGTTAATACTTTTATAGATACTAAATGTGCATGCTTCTCTGGAACACATGTTCATAGTTGTAGAACATGGAAACATGGTTTTGAGATAGAATAGATCAGAGACTAGTGCATGAGAACATTCGATTATAAATAACTATTTTGACACTCCATAGTGATATGGTTTTGTAAATTTATTATATAATTATTAAAAAAAATTAATTCAATAATTTCCCATAAGAATATATGTTAGAAAATAGATCATGTATAACCTAGATTGAAGCCTAGAAATTCATATGTTGAGGAAATACATGTAATTTATAAATTATTTCTTTAAATGAATTAGACTACCTTTTTAGAGTTTAATATAATTATAATACTCTTTCTTAATTGTAACATTGCTATAGTATGTACACAATATTTAAGAATTTGGTAAACAACCAATGTTACAAGCAATGTGATGTCTGCCCAAATGAAATGCACAACCCAGTAGGAGTGGGACTAGAGAGATTTATGATGAAACTCTCTTATCTTACCCTGGTATTAAATCTAAAACTTGAACACAATGATCACTCAAATCCCCTAAGAAATAATAGTCTATAGTTGATAACTTTGTAAGACAATGGTCTATTATTTTCAATGGTCCATATGATCCCTTGACCGCAGAACAATGGATCAACTCCATTGAGAATATAATCTTTGTAGTTCAATGTTCCAAGAATAAAAAGGTTCAATTATATATTAATCATAATTAGGGATTAGATTATTAGTGGTGTACATTCATCAATAATACAAATCCATAGTAAGATATCAATGTGATGTTGTGCAAGGAATTCCATAAAAAAAAATTTGATAAATATTTTCCTCACACTTTCCAACGTCAAATAGAAAGGGATTTCCTTTCCCTCAAGAAAAAAGATTATAATTGTATTATTTTATACTAGAACGACTAAAACATACTATCACAATACTCCTCTATCTTTTTTTTACCTATGAATTCAAGGTTTATTGCTTCATTGGTGTGACAAAACCTATTATATGAAATGACATGGAGATCTGAGAGTATGATAGCCATGAGGAAATTATCTGATATTACCTCAATTTCAAGTTTGATATCAGTGAATCTTCAGGGTATCATGGGGATAATAATATGAAACTGGAGTTTAATTTGACATATTGTAATGCTATATATTGTATATCAGTATATATATCCAGCATCAATTTAAATGAGAAGGAAAGAACTCTCTATTTCATGAATCTCCCTTTATTTTGAAGAAGTTCAAGGGGGATGAACCTTATTTAGCACAAAAAACTCAACAATGGAAATTATTTCCCATTGTGGAAGAGTATCACGAATAAATGATTGATTATAAATAATGGATCACCCTCAATGAAATTCTTATTGGGAGGGAATATAACGATGTGTATCTAATTTTTTTTTCTAGTCTTCCTTCTTTCCAACGTGTTTATCATTCAATTGAGCTTATACCTGGGGCGTTATCATTATCCAAGATTCAATATAGAATGGATGTTGCGGAAAATGATGTTCTGAAGAATCAATGATAGGAGAATCTTTATAAATTGTTCATATACCAATGTTAATTACCTTAGGGTATAATAAACCTTCTCATCAATAATATGGATGGATCAGTGTGCATTTTCATTGATTATCATGAGCTCAACAATATTACAAAAAAGAGAGTATCCTATTCCACATATTTATGAATTTTTTGATCATATATGTGAACCAAAATAATTCTACAAGGTGGATCATTTTAATTATGCTATCAATTTAGTTTGAAAAAGAGTATATCTCCAAGGCTTATTTTTGTACAAGTTACATGCAATATGAGTTTCTATTAATTTCATTCAGACTCACTATTTCATTATAAATATACATCTACATTATGAATAGAGTCATTAGAGCTTACATTGACCAATTTTTGGTAGAATTAATTTGTTATATTACAATATACTCTAAAATAATGTAAGAGCATGTGGATCATCTGATCATAATGCTAAATACATTGCGAATGGACATGAATTATCAAATTTATATAAAATGTGAGTTATGTTTGAATGATTTCTCATTATCGGAGTATATCAAGAAACCGAATTGGATATATAAGAACCCTACCAATAAAAAATAAATTGAAGGATGGACTATGACAAAATATATGATAGATATCTATAGATTCCATGGATTACCTATGTACTATCATCAATTTCAGAGAAATTGTTCACCACTATCAAACAACCTAACCAATCAAACACGGAATACAAAGTCATGTTTTCCTGGAATGGTAATTTTTAAGAGAACTAAATGGATTTGAATAGGATTCTTATCATTACACCTATACTCACACTACCCAGAAGTGTATAAAATTTCATAGTATTTGGTGATTCTTAGAGGAAGGGATTGGTATGTGTGTTTATGAAAAATGACAAAGTGATAGACTGTTCATCCGAGGCCGTTGAATGTAAATGAATAGACTGACCCAATGCATGAACTAGAGGTGGATGATATGATCTATTTAATGAAAATATCAAAAAATTATCTCATTTTATAGAGGTGTGGAATATATACTGATAAAAAATCCTTATGTATATATTTTCAAAGAAAGAGTTGAATACACACCAACAATATCTTCTAGAGAGGATCAAGGACTATGATTGTTATATTCACTACCATCCTTGGAATGTAAAATTATTTTCAGATTCCCAATGTAGAAAAGATCGAGAAATTATATAATTTATGAGAAATTAGATTGATCAGATCTTCATATATTTGGAATTGATGGACATGAGAATCATAAAGGAAGGAAGATCATCAATCTTTTAACAAATGATTAATCAACCATCCCTTTTGAAGTGGGTAATGGATTCTCAAAGAGATTATGTGGTATTAAAGAATAACTTTTAATCTATACAAAAAGATAAATCCTTGGAGTAAAATGTTGATAAATAAGGTGTTATGAGATTTGTGTAATGGCTATGTGTACCATAAAATCACGAATTAATTGAGTCATGAGATGATTTACAAAGTTTGACTTTCTCCATCCATCTAGAAAGCTCAAATATGTATAGAGATCTCTAATATAACTATTAGTTGGACAATAGGATGAAATATATCATAGAATATATATTAATATACATTTACTATATGGATATACAAGAAAATGGGATAAAATAACTATAGAATTTATCACCAGACTTCTAAAGAAATCAAGAGGAAATAATTCTCTATAAATTTTTATAGATCTTATTCCAATGATTCAACACATAATTGGGACTTAATAGGACTTCTCACCCAATAAACATGAAAGGATATACATTAGAGAAATGGTGAGTCTACATGAAGCACAACTATCAATTTTTTCCTACCAATATACAAGATCTAACTCCATGTTATTGAAGAGTCTCCAACAAGCTCTAAATACTATATATAACTTCATTATGGTTTATCAAGCTCAAATGGATGGCCATTCTATGTTGACTATCTTGAAATTTTATTACATGTTGAGATCTTGCACAATTGACTCAAAAGGATAATGGGATCATCATCTTATTTTGGCCACGTTCTCATAAAATAAGTGTTCCCGCTCATTTATCCAAATTGATCCTAGTGATTAGATTAATGGGAATAGGTGTAGAACACCTTCATTTTTTGTATAATGATAGGGAATGATAATAGATCGGTCATGAAATGGTCGAGGAAATTGTGGAATAGGACAAGACAATTCTAAAACATGTCAACGATGCTAAGAGTAATACAAATATATGCAAACAATAATTGATGAGACCTAGAGATTGAGTTTAGAGACATGGTATTCCTCCAGGTATCTCTAAGGAATAAGGACATGATATTTTGGAAGAAGGTAAATCTAGTCAGGTGTACATTGTTCCCTTTGAGATCCTTGATTTTATTGGAGAGTTGTCCTATCACCAAACACTCCCACCTAACCTATCTCATTTACATGATCTATTCTATGTATCCATATCGAGGAAGTAAATACCAGACCTCTCAGAATTACTCAATCCATATGTGATAACATTGGAGAATGAACTTTCATATGAGGAGAAACTTGTGAATATAATACATTATAGACACACAATTCTATTAAATTAGACAGTGCCCTAGTCGAAGTGTTGGGGTGAAACCAAATGTTTGATGAAATAATGTGCGGTCTAGAGGAATAAATGAAATTAATTTACCTTCATATATTTTTTAATGGGAATGTATAATTTTGGGGTGAAATTTATGAATGGGGGAGATTATAACAACACAAAAATTTATAAATAAAAATCTCCTAAAAATTTAAATTAAATTTCAAATTATGTATCACGGTTATAGAAAGAACATGCACACATTTGGTTTTATTATATACTATCAGATTTAAAAGTCTCTTAGTCATATTGAATTTTGATAATGTAATCATTGAATAGTGATATTATGATTTGAAAATGTATGGGTTTTTGATAAATCAAATTGACACATACATGGAATGTGATAGCCTCAACCTGAAGGATCGAACCATATTATACCCATTGAATAGAACCTTCACGTGAGATAGATTCATTATGATTTTCCCTTAACCAATCAAAAGTTGATATTCAGAAATATCTGCAAGAGCAAAACCTTTTAAGGTAGATTTTTAAGATCATTGATATCATTACCCAATCCATGTATGTCCAACCACCCCATGAAAGCCTCATTATCACACACATTTTCCATAGGGTGTTTCCTATTATATTAAAAGGATATGTATCAATACCATAATAATATGAATATGTATACTGTATTTTCAATATAATAATGTTCTATTTTTATTTTTATTTTTAAATTATATGTGTTTTTTAATTTCATAAAATAAAACAAAAATTTCTTTTTAATTGATATCTTATATCAATTAATAAGTTTATTTTTATGAAATTATGGAATACTGAAAAAAAATTAATAATGAAATATTATAATTATTTATTTTTTACTAAATAAAAATAAACATATTGTTTTATGATGTAAAATGTAATGTTTACAATGGTTCAAAAACTATTATTATCAAAAAAAACCCTAGCATTTATCACTAAATTGTGACTATAATTTTAAAATTAAAATAAAAATATTTAAAAAAATATTTTTATAAAATTAGTATTATTTGCCGAATCATAAAATTGAAATTATCCAATGGTGAATTTCTTATAATTTTCTAAGAGTCAAATTATTGGGATAAATTTAAATACCGTATAAATATATGATGTGTATTAAGACCTCATAATTACCCAAAAGTGATAAAATAAATACTATAAAGGGTATTGGTAACAAAAATTTGTTTCCATTTAAAAAATATTGATTTTATGTTTAAATAATTAATTGGTTAATGCCTTTACGAATCCTCCAAAACCATTAATATATTTTAATATTTTGAAATAATGTTTTTATGAGTATGAATCATGTCTACATCATCAGGTGTATTATTTTATTAATTTCATCCATTGGACTGGTAAATTAATAAAAAAATAATTCTTTTTTGGAATAAACCATTGGATGAAAGTATGGGATGGTTTTTGGTTTCTGTTGTATTTTTATAGATACAAAACCTATGTCTGAGAAATAATAAAGAAATACACAGTCATTTCCTATATAAACCCACCACATATCCCATTTATCATCTCTCAAAATCCTTGGATAACAGCCTTACCCTATCCTCCCATCTATAATGCCCTCCCAAGGTTCCCTGAATCTCTCGTGTAACTCCTCCCAAGAATTTGGTGTCACGCACTCAAGTAGGGGTTCATTTTATTCTCATCATTATTCATGTTTATTCAGGATCTTATTCCATATATTTATAATTACTAATATATGGAAATGTATATTTTTGTCCACGCTGGTGAAAATTTTAATTCCAAATGATGATATACCCCTTTATCTCTCATCATTCCATTTATGAGTCATTATATGATGTCGTTATGATGTAGAATTTTCACAGAGATTTTATAAGACAAAACAATTGAGCAGTGAATGTCACACCCATTTTCTATAAGCTATGTTCACCTTTATGGACTTATGCTTCCTAATTGAGGACGTATATGTATTTTTTCTACAAAAAAATATTGTGTAAGAAGATATGATAAGGATTTAATTCATGTTCTATGAGCTATGTGGCACACATAAGCATGGGGCTGAAATTAATGTGATGGGTTCCCTTGGAAATATATTGTGCTCTAATGAATTGGGTATCATTTAGTCTCATGAAATATCATATTAGGATATAGAGTAAACCAAATGCCTTTATGGTATTTTTAATATCATGAAGTATTTTAATTTATCATTAACATATGTTTATGATGTAATGTTTTATGTTGTATCAACATTTCCAATGTTTTCTTTTATGTTATCAATATATTTAATGTCCTATTTTCCATGTTTATGATTCTCAATTGTTTTATGTCTCGCTGGTATGACTATCATCTAACATGAATTAATTTCATCATTTTATGTCATGTTTATTCTTTTATCGGGCTTTATATCACCGATTTCTGATATATATCCCTAGGATATCACTTTTAAATTTATTTTTGAAGGAATATTAAAAGAATGTTAATAATTTTTTCAACAATGATGATGTATTTACAATTTTAGGTTATTCTGTAATATACCAAATTTCAAAAGACAATAGACTTATCAATCTCATGGGATATATTATTTTATATTTTTTTTTAATAAATAATTAATTAATATATAATTTATATATGGGTTATCATAACCAATATCCAAAAACTAATATTTTCATTTTCCATTTAGTTGTAGTCTTTTTATACATTATAGGTCTTGTACATTGATATTTTCAGTTGGAAATCAAGCATTTGTTATCCATTTGTGGATTTTATTTTCTCAAATTTTCTTCAATCAACCCTTGATACATTAGTGGGATTCTTATACTTTTTACTCATCCAAATATTTAAATATTTTTTATTTTATCATACACTAGACACCAAAACAAAATTATTAAAATCGAATTTTTTGGGAACTTGGGTTACCATATTCCATGAAAATGAGGTGGATCCTTTTTAAAATGATCAAAAAATACATTAAAACTAATATAATAACATTTTTAGGAAATAAATATAAGAAAATATTTTCTAGAACACTTATTCACATTGGAATTGTTCGATTCTAGTCATTTTAATTTAATTTTCTACTCATTACATCTAAGGTTGATGATTTTCTAATCTTCTTTAAATTATCTGAACATACATTCTCATTTTGTTGTAGTAATCATTAATTATCCATTATTCATTTTTATATCCTTTAGTATTTAATTTTTATTCACTTTCACCCTTTAGCATTAACTTTTATTTAGTCATTTTTTACCATTAATAAGATTCTATGAATCTTTTCAAATGTAGATATCAATTTTTTTAACAATATTCTCATAAGAAATTCATTACATTTCTCCATCAATAAGTAATAGCCCCTAATTATTATATAAAACAAATTCATCATTTTCATCCACCATTCTTGCTAGATTATTCCACAAACCAACCTATTAAGCTAATACATATCTCATAACATTGCCTACCAGTTGTAGTTATGATTTTTAGAAATCTAATTCCAGGATAAATTAATGTTTATAACATACTACTTCAAAAGTAATCTACTATAAATTTTTTTCCACATGATAGTAAAATTCATCAATTCTTATAATTTATTTATATCATTATACCACCCATAAATTATAATGGATTTTTAAAAAAGATATTTTCCAACAGCTTCTATAGAATAAAACATGCCAATTTTTTCAGATTGATTTAAATGATGATCATTTTCCAACATTAAATTTTAATAAAATATTAATCATTATTTTAAATTTATTTTAAAGATTCATGAAAGAGATTTAAATAGAAATATTTATAGGTTTAGAAGCAAATTTTTAAATATTAGTATGTATCTAATTTTATTCATATAATATATAAAATATAAATTTCATATTTTTAAGTTGAATGACAAGGGAAATTAACAAAAGATCTAATCATAGTGAATATATGATCTAATACCAATTGAAATTCCAGTCATTATTTATTGAAAAAACCTAATAGTATTAATATGATGAGTCCCTCAAATTTTTTATACTTAAATTTTATAAAATGTTTTATGTTTCTTATATGAAAAATATATATTTACAATTTGAAAAACATTTCATCTTTTTTATCCTTTCTATAACATGATAAAACTACATGAAATAAACACATGATATTTTTGACATAACTTAGAGATCTGCATTTGGTTTTTTATAGGGTTTGACCCCATCTTTTGAAACCTACTCATTTTCCTAAGGGTAATTCAACAAGAACATTCAGTCTATACTAAAATTGTTCCCTAATTAAAATGGGTTTGGTGCATCTCACAAAAATAAAACATCTCACTATGTTAAAAACAAACAGTATATCACAGGACTACAATTTTCTAAATTATAACTGGAATCAATGATACACAATATGCTTACCTTAATAACCCAGTTCCTCACTACATAAATAGTATCTCACAATATATATATATATATATGTATGTATATATATAGCTAATTCCTTCTAGTTTTTTTATGTAAATCACATATCAATATAGGATTTCACTACCTCAACGGGATCATATATCCTTCATTTCAGTACAGGTTTTTACTACATATGGATCATCAAGATCTCTTTTTATCATGATACCTTCTTATATAACATGGTCACATACCATTAAAATAATATATTCACCAACATTTCTAAAATAATTTTTTTTATCCTCACAAATCCATCATGTCCATACCGTATGAAATGTTTGACATAGTTGAAATGAATTGAAATATCGTATTCTTCCTTGTCCAACTCACCTTCTTCTTTCATAGCCTCTCAAAATTGATAAGATATGTATATGAATATATAAAATAGAATCTATTTTTTTTCTTCTTATTCGTTTTACATAAAAAATAGATGATAAATCCTATAATGAAAATGATTATCCTTAAATTCTTTCTTCGAGAGTTCTCAAGATTTCGTGGTTTCGTAACTCCTAGTACGTAATTCTAAAAATCTAACTCTCTAACTAATTCATTTGACCTTTTTATGAGTAGGTAAAATTATATATGTATTCAATAAATTTATATACAAATTCACATGAAATCATTATGGATGATCCTCTCAATTTCTTAATTGTATGTGTATCAATGATCCCCCATTATCTCTATTTATTATTTTCCAAATTGTTATCTCTTGTGTGTTTTTATTATCATTTTCTGTCGCAATTGAATTTCTAAAAAATTAGTTACATATATTCCATAATTATTTTTTTTATCAAAATCATACCACAAAAAAATTAAATCATTAATAATCAACATTTCTATATTAAAACCATAGATCCCCACACATGTGGATCGTGTAATCTTAATATAGAATGTGTTATTATAATGAAAATAATACAATATAAATATTGAATTTATAAATCCCATATGAAAACTTGAAACTCTCCTATTTATCATCATTTGTTGGGAATCATATCTCACTATGATATTAGAACATAAAAAATGAATTTCTGACATAAAAATTGTTATTGAGATGTAATAAAATAGTAATTTGAGCTTTAGGATAAATAAAATTATCAAAAATATAGCATGCACTCAGTATCCTATTTTATTAGAAAAATGGATGGGTTTAATCCTTTTTTATATAAAAAACAGGTGAAAAGTTTCATATAATTTAATATTTATTCATCCTCTCTAGAATATTTATGTTTTAATGTTCTGAATTCCTTCTGACATTGAATTATTAGAAATTCACATAATATTGAATGTAATCCCCTCTTCTATAAGACCATATTCTCATTATTTTATATAATGATAAACACATACATTGTTTATTTTTGATTTTTTAAAATATGAATAATGGATTCCTCATCATCCCAATTGAATTTATCCCAAAAACATAAATTATTAAAACTAATATTTTTCATCAATGTATGAGGATTAATCCCATTATATATATATCCAACTCAAAATATCCTTATATTGACTACCCCAGATTTTTATATCACATTACCTGTTTATCTCAGGTGTGGATCAATATATATTCTTCAATATACGTTGTTTCACGGCCCTTTACATATAGTGGTTCCCCTTACATTTATGACTCTTCAAGGGATTCACTCATATGAGTCTCCAAATATAGTGGATCAATATGAATCCCTTTATATAGAATTATCTAACATGAATATCATTACGTCAATCCATATATAACAGTTTTTCCAATTTTCATTCATTTAATATTAGAATTTCTAAAAATAAATTTAATGCTATCTACATTACTTGAAAATCACATAAAACACTATCAAAAAACACTTTTTTGTATAGAAACCCCTTTTAAAAAACATTAAAACAATTATTAAGGACATGTAGAATATATATTAAATATAGAGTATTTTAATGATTAATTACTACCATAGTCTTTTAGCTCTAACCAAAATCATTTTATCCTTTATAAAAGTGATATTTTAACAAATATACTAAAACCAATAGTTGCAGTACAATAGGATGGAGTCTTTCATAGATATTTCATCTATAAAACAATTTTAATAGATCATAATTATCTCTATATAATTATACAAAAACACATACAAAATTTTAATTGTATTTGAACCATATATAATTTTAGAAAAATTTATGAACATTAATAATAGCTTAATCAATCGTCTGAGTTTATGATGTATTATTCTGAATCCATCTCTTCAAACATCCTTTTCCAACATAATTCATTATCATCCTTCTCAGGTTCAACAGAATCTAATCCTATTATATATTACCCCAAATTTTATAGGAAGTTTATCATGTTCCATTTTAGAATATCACTTTATCCCCCAAGATCATAAAGATATATATTATTATGATCAATGAAAAAAAATTAAAACATGTTCCAATGGGAACCTATGAAAATTTATCAAGTTACTAGTCATATGAGTCCACTCATAATAAGTTAATATTATACATGTACCATGTATTAAATTCATTTAATAAAGTATTTTATTAGATGTACCCCATAAAATGGTGATCCAATTGAAATTAATTATATCAATAAGTGGGATAATATACATATCACACCAAGAAAATGAACTAACATTGGTCTGAACTATAAAATATAGTCATTTAGGTAGAAAACCATTAAAATAGTATCATATATAACTCTTTGAAAGATAAGTAGACAACAAGTTTCACAATTCATCATAAAGATGAACGCAAATATATTCATTTGGTATACTAACACTTGATTCCCCATCTATGATTAACCCAATGTAACATCTTGCAATTTTTTAGGATAATAAAATACTCTTGGTAAATAATTTATTTGTATTTGTTTTGTGAAAATGTAAATTTTTAATAATAATAAATTCACAAAAAAATTTATAGGCTTTTTCCAAGAGTAAAAACTATATTATCACATTTAAATATTTTATTAAATATTTAATGAGATAAGAACTATGAGAGTGTGATATTTTGAAGAAAATATTGGCTCGATAAAAATTGAATAAAAATAATAAATACATTATAATATGTGACCGGGGTTTTTTGAAAAAAGTAAATATCCACCAAGTCGTGTATCATATGTGAAATATCAGAGCTCAATTAGTTTGGGATGAGGGTTTACCCTAGGTTTGGCATGAAAATTATGTTCAAAGGATTCTTGGTAAGATTTCATGTGAAGATAATTTATTTAATATTTTTATAATATACCTCATAAAACAACTGAATATCTCTAAATTAGTGGATCAAATGAGAAATATGAGACCACTGTTACGTCCGAGTTGTGTAGTTTAATCTAGTTGGGACATAACATTTTTTTTTGATTCATATGTCTGGTAACAACTAATATGGTAACAAATTTTTAATATTTAATTATATTAAGATTATGAGTTTAATTAATAAAATTCATTGTCTATTATTTATATCATTTTCTACATGATATTACACATTTTTAGATTTTGAAACTTTTCAAAAGGTTCGATTTCAGTCATTTTTTACCCACTAAAAATTTAAATTACTTAATATGATGAATCTAATCACTCATACATTATTATTTAGATGAAATTGTTGTCTAATTTTAGACGGTATTGGGTGAATGAAGTGTGATGTTAAATAATAATAGTAATAATAAATAATTTATTACTATTATTCTTATTATTTACTTTAGAAAATAATGTTTTTGGTGTTTGGTAAATTAGAATGTATAGGTATATATGCTGCTCTGTATATATATATATGTGTGTTTGTGTGTGTGTGTGATTGTGTCTGTGTATGTGTGGGTTAAATAAATATATGTCACTCGATGAAAGCCAAGGCTCGAGCCGAAACTACCCTAATCACACCTCCATAGCCCAGTGGAGACGATAAGAGTCAAAGTCATACCTAATCTTAGGGAGTCCTTTTTCTATGTACTTGTATGCACAAAGACAACCAGTAAAATAAAATCTATGGAAGTAAAGTGTAAAAGATGAAACAATATTTTAATGTAAACCAAGCCTGCACAAACCGCATCACTGTACAAAAGTACGGTTGTGTAGAGTTATAAATAAAAGGCAAACCCAACCTAATACAATAGGAAAAACAAATAACAGAAATATATCTCTGCTCTATAATACCATTCTACGACCACCATATGTGTTCCAAGCACCTAGAATCACTAAGATCAAATGAAGTCTTGGTTTACCTACTTGTCATTTTCATATGATACAAAACGTGCACAAAAATCCCATGTTGGAGTGATTATATACATACATAGTAGGACACCCCAAAAGATAAATGGCATGTGGTAAGGCATACAAAAGGAATATAAAGACAATAAATAAACAATTTATAGTGAAATAGCGTATCTTAACCCAACAATGAGTGATGGTAATATTTTCCAAGCACAAGTAGCAAAATGTGGTGAGTAGTTGAAGTACGTGTCAAATATTTTCCACCTATAAAAGGATAGTAGACTCATCCGACCATGAGAAGCTAAACACAAAAAGCACCCGAAATACCTTGTATGTCATCGTATCTCATAGAAGGAGAGTAACCAAATCCAAGGAGTGGATATCGAAAAAGGATATATATATATATATATATATTCTCTTTCTAAGAAGCCCAACTGAGGGAGTTTGGGGATACCCATCTCACGTCATAGCATAAAATTTTTTTAGCATATAATAAAAAATTCCCATCAATGATTCCTTGTATATCAGGTATATACCCTGAACACACTTGTTTTAGGAACTCGTTCAACAGACTGTGATTCTATCCCTTTTGGGTGGCAGAAACTCACCTACACAATTTTGGTCGCATCACAAAGATGTGTCTTAGTGGGGAATGAATAACTATTATCACATGTCTAGAGCTATGTAAAATCACATCTTGTTATAGTGTTGAACTTTCAAGGGGATATAATCAATAATTAGAGGAACCATGACATGGTACAATTAGAGGGTTCTAATCTGATGGTCGAGAACCCCAACCCATCATTGTTGGAGGATACCACTATTGGACATCGAATACCCATGCCCTATACTATATAACGGTCCCACTCAAGATGTCATGGACCCATTCCCAATCCAACTAGAGGGTTCCACTCTAGTTCATCAAGGACCCATGCCCTGTCTTACAAAAGGGTTCCACTCAGAAATTCAGGGACTCATTCTCAACCTGCATGGTGGGTTCCCCCTAGGTCATTGAGGTCACATACCCTCCCCTGTAAGATGGTTCCACATGTAACAAAACATCTGGTTATATGTCCTAATCATGTATATAATCGAGCATTTCCTCATAAGGTTTCATTCCCAGAACATTCAACATTGTATATTGAGAACTTCAATTGAGGGAACTAACACAATTTACATGTAAAAAACTCAGGAAAGGCCACTCGTGAGAAACAATCCACATTCAAATGAAGAAGATACAGAACATGTTAGTCCACTAAAATGGTACTAAAGGGAACACTACATGGTAAGTTTCCTATATTGAATGTGACCCCACATAACATCATATCCATGTACCTGGATGTAACATGAATCCTTGTCCATGTAGTAGAACATTTAGTGTAGGTGGACTGCATGACATGTCATGACTAATAGGGTTTAGGGGTCGTGTTATGCTTTCCATTTCCATGTACCAATTTACATGACCAGTACATCATTTTCATATTTTTATCATAGCTTACTGACATAGGAAGGTTGTACATTGAGTGTTAGGGGTATACACATCGTACCATCATTATGTGTTTCTGAAACCATAGATGTCGCCGCTGAAAGGATAAATGTCATGTATTCTTAATTTAACATAGCGTGTAGTCTGTATTTTGAATGAAATGTAGATCCAATATTCTCATATTGAATCAGGCCTTGCCTCTATAGATTTCACCTTGAATGTATCTAAAACATTGTTTTTGGCTAAAGATTGTTGATATCATCCACCATTCATAAGAAAACAACCCCCATTCATCCATGGGGGTTTCTCTATACATTCCATAGGCAGCCAATGCCCAACATTATAGGATCTAGATCAATAGACACCAAATTGATCATTATCCTCTCACAACAACCCTAAATCAATGATTGGTTTGTCAACTAATTCTTCTTTCATCAGCCCCATGAATTCAAGGGATATATCATGCTTAGTACCTCCTAAAAAAGTCAAACTGGGAATGTTGGGATCAACCATTGAATAACATGAACCAACGATGGATAAAATCACAAAATAAAGGATTAAGAATTATTGCCAAAATATTCTTTACCAATTATTGATGGAAGATATTCCAGATTTAGAAAATAATGGAATTAAATAATGATTTATGAAAATTGGAACATGAAAAGTCCAAAATAGTCTCATATCCATGATACATGGTGGATCTCCTCAATCATTAAATATAATGGCGTAAAAACACAAAAATAATATTTTTATATCAATTTGGATCGATCACTAATGAAGAATATTTTTAAAAATGATTTTGATGGATCTGATGTGTTTCATCCGTCCTGATCTAATCCCATCTAGATTTCATTCATCATTTATTATTATTATCCAATGGAAGGAAAGAGGGATCTCTTATCGGAGATTTCATTATTATGAGGCTAACAATGGTTAGGTTTTCATTACGATATTTTTATAATATTTCACTGTAGTGAAAATTTATGAATTAGTTAATTTAAAAATTAATTAATAGACTTTAAGACACAACCAGCGTTCTAGGGGTATGAATATCCCATTACAGCTCATTTTACGTTTCACCTATAGTAAAAACTATATTCCATACTCAATAATGAACCCAGATATAAGATCTGATAAACTATATAAGAGTTATCCTATTTTCATTATGAATTTGTGCACATAAAATATTAAATATTTTAAATATATTTATCAAAATAATTTAATGCACACCGAGCCTCAGAATCGTATTTCTTATCAGTGCCTATATTAGAAAATTTATATTGAAATATTTCAATGCCATACAAGGTAAAAATAGGATCTCTACATTATTCACTTGTTCATTATTTGTTTCCTTTAGAATAAAAAACAATGAAAAAAACTCGGGATACAAAGCCCATACATGGATCTTCTACCCTCGAGAACACTCTTTCATGTTCCCATGATTCCAAAACATTTGAACTAAAGGGATGGATTGTCCATGAATTTTCCACTGCTAATGATCCTTGGTCTCCTCTAGGGGATCCGAAAATGTTTCTTTCACCTAGATGTCCAGCTCACCCCATTCGATGACTTTCATGTGGTAATGAATGTATCTCATCATCTACAACATGTGTAAGATGTTGTGTACCCTCTATATATATTGGGTAGGGAACCATAGTATGAACCCTCACCCACTCTCTCCATGATATTGAATGACCTGATGAACCATAGGGATAGCTTTCCTTCCTGGCCGAACCTCTGTAATCCTCATGATGGGGATACACTTAGTGGTATCCCTTCTCTTTCTACAAGGGACAACAATAATATTTTTTGTAATGGTTTTTTATGTTTTGGGTCATCCTCATCTTCTCACGGATGACCTTTACTTTCTCGATTATCACCTTTATCATATCGCTACCGACATGAGATAACTCACCAATCTTTATATGGCACAAGTTTCATATGCAGGGTCTCTCATACAGGGCCTAAAATGGTGTCATTCTGATGGTATAGTAGTATTTTTTTGTAATAAAACTCTACCAAGGGTAGGCGGCCCAACCATCTCCAACCAATGTCCAAAATTCAATCCCTCAGCAAATCATTAGCACCATGATAGTGTGTTTGGTCTTCCTATAAGTATTGGGGTAAAATGTTGTGCTCATATTCAACTGGGTAATGAATTCCTCCTGTAGGCATCTCTACATCATTATATGAACTATAAATCATTATTTAAGACAATAATATAGGTAACCCGTTCATGGAGAAAAATATCCTATTCATACAACTCCCAAAAACTCTCCACCAAAATATACTCCCTAATAGTAAGAATGTGTTCCAACATCATGTGTCTATCAACTATCACCAAAATGGTATCACAAAACTGTGATATTAATAGAATTTGTATGATTATGTTCACATATATGTCATCCCACTTCTAGTTTGGGATTTCAAGGTGATATAACAAACATGATTGAACATCATGAACTGTCATTACCTGGTAACTCATGAGACACTGAGAAATGATGTCGGTTATGCTTCGCCTCATATTAGTCCACCAAAATTTCTTCGGAATGTCCCTATACAATTTTCCATCATCAATATGTACAACTAGGGGAGAAATTTTGAACTCATGCATCACATCCTCTTACAATATGACCAGAACAACTTTTCTCCCCTAGAACAACATGAGGTTCATCCCTCTTTTAGAATATTTTAATGGTGAGTTTTCTATGTATATTTCATCACATACGACCTCACAGTCATTTTATTTTAGCTGAGACTCTCTAACACACTAATTAATTGATGGATTCTAAAATATTGACTACTGAAAAGTTTTACCATTCTTCTCTACCAGGGTCTGCTGTAAGGAAACTAACTCCACTAAGACTTCATGAACTAAGAGTATAGAGACCCAAACCTTTTACATACAAAATTGCATAATTATTCATCAGAGTATAATCTAAGGATTGATAAGTCTAGTTTCATTGATTACTATGTACATAAATCATAAAACAAGGGGCTAAAAACAGTTCTTTATTTAATCTCCATTAGAGATCCTATCTTCCTTTGAGCCCTTACTTCTACATTGGGTACCTTGGGGAAACACATGATCAAATGGAAGAGCTAAAAATCCATGTAAGGAAATGAACATAAGGAAACAACTTAGGCATAAGAGTTAGGAGGCATGGCCTAATGATATCCAAAGCATGGAACACATGAAATCATATCGTATAAGCAAGGGATAATATATACATGGAATTATATAAATGCTACAGAATCATAAAAAATTTCTTTAGTATGGTTCAAGGCAAACATTCAATCACGTTTCCCATTTTAGTATAAGTCAAGGCTAACTTCCAATCTCATTTCACATCGCATCTCATGATAGTTAACTTTACCCAATGAATTGGAGAACTATCCGGGCGCACCCATCTCAACATATTCATTAATATTAATTCTAAATAAATATTCATACCACATATATTATCATACATAATCAACCATACATAAACATTATGGTACCCATAGAAAGAAGTGGGTACCACAATCATGACATAAACCATTACCAATGGGCGTATCATGAAAGTGTCTATGAAAACATGGATTATCACATAAATGTAAATTAATAAATAAAAATAGGAATATAACATGGTATGGTATGTCAAACATAAGTGAAAACATATAAGTAATGTTTTTGAGAAACAATAGCTTTAAAACATTATTGTGCAGTTTTAAGGAAAATACTATAGAGCTTTAAAATTAGAAAAGAATAAAATATTGTATATTAAAAAATAATTGAACCAAAATTTTTTTCATAATAAATATAATGATTTTATAAATACAATGGTGTCTTAAAATAGAAGATATAGTGCACTTGAAATGGGGTAAAATTTTGGGAAGTTCCTTTAAAATGAGTGTGCTTTTGGGAAGTATCGAGGAGGGATTCACTTAAAAGAATGTATATCCACGAAGAGAATGAGAGATGGATCTTGGAACATGAGTTTGGATCATATAGAAATAATGTATATTTTTTACATAAAATGAAAAGAGGGAAACATTTTGGTAAAAAGAAAGATAGAGGAACCCGAAGGAATAAAGGAAGTCTGAGTAGAATTCATTATTGTTTATTGGCATGGTATAACGTGTAACTAAGAGGGATTGATAAGAGAGATAAGGGGATTCTCATAACACATAAAACATTTGGTCAGTATGGGTGAGGTTCAAAAATATACCCCATTATTTGGGATTACACTTAAAAAACATTTTATAGAGGACAATCACGATTAAGAGAGAAATGGATAAGATCCCTTACCTTATATTTGTTGGTGTTCCCCACTTGTTTTTAATGACCTGAATAAAAAAATTAGGTTTATTAATAATAATTACATAACCTCTTATATATTTAACTGGTTTATTATAATCATTATATATTCATTTATTACCATTTTGATTGGTTATGAGGTAAAATTTCATCGTTCGGGTTTGTTTGTTTACTTGGTTTTAAATGTCAGGTTCGCCCATATTCATGTTTAGATAAACATGTAAGATGAAAGGGGTTTTATAGAATTGAAGTTATATTATATTATTTTACATCCAGGATATTACATGGTTTTAAATTTAATTTGGTTACTTAGAGTGATGTTGAATTATTATATAAAACGATAGTGACAACCGTTTTTGTTAATCAGTGGGTTTGATTACAATGAACATGTTTTTCATTATAACATAAAATTTTGTAAAAATGTATTACATTCCAAAAAATAGTATATATTTCATAATAATCTGGTTTAACCATAATAAAAATGGTTTCATGACCGGAATTAATGATAATAATAGAAATTGATAAACTGTTGTCCTTTTTTCTTGACTTGAAAATTATTTTTTTATTAAAGAAAACACTTTTGTGGGAAAAGTGAGAAACCAAAGGGTCCAGCAAAACACCCAAAAAACCCCGAACAAAAAACGAAAAGAAACTAGATCAACCACCTTCAAGCAACAACAACAACCACCATCCCTATGTGGGAAACTCGGTGATCCCATGCAATCATGGTCCCTCCCGATGTTTCCATCCCTCCAAATAAGCTATATCCCAAATGGCCTGCAAAGGTGATGGCTGAGTGCTCTAGCCCAACGAAGATGTCCAGACTGCACTTCCCAAATTAGTCTGGGGGTGAGGCCTCATAAGAAAATGAAAAGATACCAAAACATAGCCTTACCCTATTATTGCTTTCCTCCCTGTAAATATTCCAATTCATTAGCCATACATTAGCATCAGGATCTTCCCCATTAACGTCCTCCAAATGGTCCTTGAATGTGCTTAATTGACACATCTCAAAAGATGCTTTCATTTCATCCAAACAAAAGGTGAGGAAAGGAGAGAAGGTAATAAAGTATCCCATTAGCATAATATCATTCCAGTACATGTATTCTAGTGGATATATCATACCATTTGGGTGAAGGGAGGCGTGGAAAGAAAGAAAAAATAAAAGAACGTAAAATAAATGAAGGAATTGGAAATAAGAATTTACTACTTGAGGCTTCATCCTTTACGAACCTCTTAAAGGGAAGGGATCTAATATTTTGAAGAGGCTAGGAGTTTTTGGACGTGTGGTAGGATCTTGGGGAGATATTTGGGTAGAATAATTTCATGTCACAAGGCTTGAGAGGATTAATGATAAGAGGGAGTTAAGGGGGATTTTTATAGTGGAGTAGGGAAGATATTTCTCAATATAATATTCATTAATTTATTAATTCCCCACAAGACAAGGAATAGTGAGTCTTCCATAACTAGGAATAGTAAATTTATCATGTGATCCCAAACCAACTGGTCTTACATCAGTAGAACATCCTCAATGACTCAATAAATACTTTATTTAGCATTTATAGTTAATTATCGCATTTTACTGTTCGTCCAAAATTTATGTATTTTAGAATAATCCCAAAAATTCACCCTACCCAATTTTCAACATGTAAAATCCAAAAATAATGTAAATGTTTCAAAAAAAATTTCTAAATATGTTTATTTTAATATTTAGTTAAAATAATAATTTATTATCAAAAACTAGCTTTAAAACATTAATTTATTTATTCTAATGTATATGTATATCGTACTTTCAACTTGAATATTATTTATATTTTATCATAGGTAAGGTTATGATTCATTAGGGTATATCACTATCTATAAAGGTATGTTACTATTCATAAGGGTATGTTACTATTAATAAAAAAATTATGTTTTTATTATCGGACTCCAAGTGACATACTGATCACAACCGTGTATGTCAGATTTTTGAAATAAAAAACACAGAAGTGAAAATATTATGTTTAAAGGTCACTTAGCACTTAGTAGTTCATTATGTTGTGTTTTTATGTTATTTTATGACATATTTATAAGAGAGGAATTTCCATTTATAAAACATTTTGTGAATACTTTTTTCCCTCCTTTTGAAATTTCGCCCTCGAAATTTCATTTTACATTATAAGACAAAAATAGGTGGGGGTACTTTTCCATCATTGCTTTATCCAGACCCCATGTTGCCTCTTCATACTCATGGTTTCGCCATAGTACCTTTACCAGATGAGTAGTCCTCTTCCGTATAACTTTGTCTCTATGATCCAAGATCTTCACTAGATGCTCCTCATTGGAAATATCATCATCCAACTATACCATCTCAAAAGAGATTACATGTGAAGGGTCGGGTATGTACTTTATTTAGAGTGATACATGAAAGACATCTTGTACTTTCAAAATGTTAGGTGGAAGTTCCAATCTATAGGCCACTGCTCCGACTCGATCATGGTTCTCGAAGGGGCCGATGAACCTAGGAATTAACATCCCTTTCTTTCCAAACCTAATGACCTTATTCGATGAAAATATGTGTAAAAATACCATTTTTCTAACTTTAAACTCAAGGTCTTATCGACTATTATCTGTATAACTTTTATGTCGACTTTGGGTTGCCTTAATGTGTTGCTGAATGTTTTTCACCTTCTCTACCATTTGTTTGACCATTTCATGTCCTAGAAGATTACGCTCAACAAATTCATCCCAACATGCAGGTTTTTCGCACCTTTTCCCATAAAGGGCTTCATATGGTTCCATTCAGATGCTCGAGTGGAAACTGTTGTTATAGGAGAATTCAACTAGTAGAAGATGTTTGTCCCATCCCCCATTGAATTCCATAGAACATTCTCTAAACATGTCTTCTAGTGTCTAAATAGTTCGATATGATTGGCCATTAGTTTGAGGGTGATTAGTCATACTGAAGTTTAGTTTAGTGCTTAGAGCATGTTGAATACATTTCTAGAACATCAAGGTGAATATAGGATCACAGTCGGATATAATAGATAGTGGTACTCCATGTATCCTTACCACTTCTTTTATGTAAATCCATGCAAGTTAATCATATGAGATGTCCTCTCAAATCACGATAAAGTGAGTTTTCTTAGTAAGATGATCCATAATGACCCATATAGCATTATTTATTCTAGAAATCCTTGGATGTCTAGTGAAAAAGTTCATAGTAATGTTCTCCGACTTCCATACTCGTATGGGTAGTGGTTGCATCTTCCCCTTACACATTTTCCTCTCAGACTTCACTTACTGACATACCAGGCACTTTGATGTATATTTAGGATTATTCTTTTTCATATTGTCCCAGCAAAAGTCTTCCCAGAGATCCTAATACATATTTGTGCTCCTTGTGTTGATAGAGAAGGTTGAGCTTTTTGCATCATTCAATAGCTCCTTTTTTATCTCTGGATTGGTTGGTACACATAATCGTGTATCAAATATTACAACTTGTTCGTCATCAATTTTGAAATCGTAGGATTTCCCATTTCTGATAGATTCCACATTTTTATGAATTTCCACATCTTTTCGTTGAGGGTCCTTTTCTTTTTCCATGTGGGATGGTTAAGCAATCATTTGACAAAGTATTGATGATCTTACTCCCTTAATGATACCCATTTTCATCAATAGATAATATAATAAGATCGGATCCTTTTCAATTCTCATTAATGATAAAGATGTAGGGTCTTTTCTACAAAGAGCATCTGCTACCTTGTTTTCCATACTAGGATGATAGTTGATTGAGAAGACATAATATTTGATTTTCTCTATCCATATTCGCGAGCACATATTAATCTCTTTATGTGTGAATATATATTTAAGACTCTTTTGGTCAGTATATATATCACATTTCTCCCCATAGAGATAATTCCGCCATATTTTCGATGTAAGGATCATAGCCGCCAAGTCCAGATCATGGATAGGATAGTTTTGCTCACAGATTTTCAGCTTCCTTGAGTCATAGGCTATCACTTTATCATTTTTCATTAGAACACAACCTAATATCATTTTATAATCTTCACTATACACCACAAAGAGTTCTCCACTTGTAGGGAGTGTGAGTACTGGCGCAATGATAGGCCTATTTTTCAATTCCTTGAAACAATCTTCACATTACCGTGATCAAACAAATGTTACCCCTTCCGTGTCAGTATTGTAATTGGGTTTGAAAATCGTGAAAAGTTCACTATGAATCTTCTATAATACCCAACTAGACCCAAAATATGTGCATCTCTATAACAGAAGTTGGCATGGGCCACACTTCAATTTCCATTGTCTTGGAAGGGTCCACAAATATCCTTTTGATGGAGATAACATGCCCTTAAAATGATACTTCCTCCATACAGAGATGACATTTAATACACTTTTCATACTACTTCTCCCTTTGCAAAGTCTTTAACATAGTATTCAAATTCTCCTCATGTTCCTCCTTGCTCTTTGAGTATATCATAATATCATCAATAAAGACTACCACAAATTTTTCGAGGTAATATCTAAAGAATATATTCATTAAATCCATGAAAATTTATAGAGAATTAGTGAGTCCGAAGGGCATCACTATGAACTCATAGTCGTTATACCTTGTTCGAAAGGTATTCATGGGAATATCTTCTTTCCTCACCTTTAATTAGTGATATCCCGACCGATGGTCCACCTTAGAGAAATAATTAGCCCCACGAAGCAGATCAAACAAGTCATCTATATGTGGTAGGGGATACTTGTTCTTTATCGTGATTTTGTAGAGCTCAAGATAATAAATGCAGAGGCGCATTGATCCATCCTTCTTCTGGAGAAAGAGGACTGGCGCACCCCATGGTGTAGCACTCAGGCGTATAAAACCCTTCTCTATATTCTCCTGTAACTGCTTCTCTAGCTCTTCCAGCTCTACGGTGGCCATTCTGTAATGTCTCATTGAGATATGCAGATATCTATGAATAAGTTCAATTGAGAACTCAACCTCTTGGTCAGGATAAAATCCGGACAACTTTTAAGGGAATACCTCAGTATAATCCCTCACGATAGGCATATCATCTTTCATGATTCTATCCCTTCTTCCAATCATTTGTGCTAGATATTCTTGCACACAAAGAAGGAGTATCCAAACATGAGATGAAGATTTGAAAGTAGATTCATCTTCTTCCTTACATATGTATAGAATTGGAGGATGGTTCAGGATGTGAAGAGTGATCTCCAATTCCACACTGTTGATGTTGTATTTGTATAAAGACATCCAATCCATGCCCAAGATAGCGTTGAACTACACTAAAGGAGGTATGATGAGATTTACTGGGAGGTTTAGTCCACAAAAATTAATATGGGAGGAGTTATAACCCATGTATGAAATAATTTCTCCATTTTATTTTCTCACAGATAACTTTTCTTTCCAAATTTTTAGGTGATGTTTGAATAGATCTACTAAACATTCTAGATATGAAAGAATGTGTAGAACCAGAATCAAATAGTATGTTCACCATTATGGAATGAATAACTAGCATAGATATCACCACATCGTTTTCTGGCTCCACCTTAGCTGTAGTGATAGCATAATGTCATACTTTTTTCCTTGGAGGCTGTTGTTGATTGCCTCCGACAACCATTGGCTTAGGACAATTGTTCGCATAATTCCCTTTATCCTTGAATTTATAACACTGCATTATAGGCGGATTGTTGATATGATCCTTCCAATATTCTTCCACATTAGGAGAATATTTCATATCCCTTCAGCAATTCTTGGCCAGATGACCAAACATTCCATATTTGAAACAATTCTTGGTTCCCTTCAGATAGTTACCAGGATGCTTCTTCCCACAATTCTTAAAATGGTAAATGTCATTCTTCTTTCAATCATGGGATTTTTTTGATGAACCAGCCATTTTGTTCTCCATTTTTTGCTTCTTGTCATTGGGCCCATGAGACCACTGGGATTCTCTAATCTCTATTTCTACCAGGAGGGCACAATAGAAAATCTCCTTATAACAGTCGATGTCTCTAATCACCAAATATTTTTGTAGACTCATCTTTAGTCTATTAATAAATTATTCCCCTTGCATTTAGTGTTCATGAAAGAGGTAGAGGCATAACTTAAAAGACTTTTAAAGATTTCTTCTTATGCCCTGATGGGCTCATATTCTTTCTACTCTAGTTTGAGGAACTCTCATTCCATCTTGAGACAAAGGGTTTGAGGAAAATATTTTTTGAAAAACATACTCTTGAATTCCTCTTAATCCATGGAATAAACATCCTCTTTGGAAATTCTATTCCTGATCAGTGTCCACCACTGATTAGCTTCCCCATAAAAAAGATAGACTTCCAGTACAACCATCTCTTCTTCCGATCACATGAGGATGAAGAATATCTTTTCAATGGTGTTAATCAATTTTTCCATGAGGAGGGGATTAGAGGATCTTCTAAACATGGTATGCCGCTACCACATGAAGGAATTTATGGTAACATTCTCTTTCCATGGAGGAGGAGGGAATTCTGCCTTATTCAAGTAATTACTCAAAACTCAAGCAAGTACTGTCATGATGTTTTGAGTACCCACTTTCATTATACCATTCATATCATTAGGGAAATCTTCACATTTCCTATCACATTGGTTTTGGGAACATGTTCTTATATTTCCCGCCATTAACTAGGAAAAAGAACGTATAATCAGAGGTCTTTAATACATAGCTATTAAGCATAAAAACAAAACATTGACCATAAAATGATATACTTATAATGAAGAAGTATATACTAACTTTTGATTAAATAAGTTTAAACCTAGATTGTCTTCAATCTATTTCTTAACATATATTTTTATGGGATTTTTTTCTTAATAACAATTTTTAATATCCTCATGATTCAACCAAAGAATATCCCCCAGGTGTGTCGTAACCTAGAGTGTAGCAAGGCCCATTGTCATGTACCAGGATACCCTGGGTCTAGCTGAAAACTCCTTATCAGTTTTTTCACTCCTAGGTACATCTGTGCAAGAGCCTCCTCTACCCTCTCGTATCTAGACATGGATGTATTTTTTTTTTGATAAAACACTTACTCAATACTCATCAAAATTTTGGACAATTTTCTTATACATAGTCTCATATTTAAGGTTATAACTAAGGTGATCTATTCCTAATATCTAAAAATAACTAGACCATCATTTGATACCAAATATAGTGACCTAAACCTTTTACATACAAAATTGCATAATGTATCATCATAGTACAAGACAGGGATCGTTAAGTCTAGTTCCTATGAAGACTAGGTACATTAAACATAAAACAAGGTGCTAAATACGCTTTTTTTATTTAATCTCCAAAAAGAGCTCTTAATACCCTCTGAACCCTTAAATCTTAATAGGGAACCCTAGGGAATCACATGAACAAAGTGATGAGCTAAAAATACCAATAAAGGAACATAAGGAAACATCTTAATCACAACAGTTTGGAGGCACACCATAATGATATCCAAAGCATGGAACATATGAAATCATATCATATAAGCATGGGATAATATAAACATGGAATCATATAAATGTGAAAGAATCAAAAAAAATTCTTTAGTACGGGTCAAGGATAACTGCCAATCCTGTTTCACATTTTAGTACGGGTTAAGGCAAACTGCCAATCCCGTTTCACATCGCATCTCTAGAGACATAACATTACCCAATGCATTAAAGAGCTATCTGGGCACACCCATCACAAAATATTCATGAATATTCCATCCACATAAATATTATTTCCACATAAATAATCATACATAATCAACCATACATAGTCATTAGGGTACCCATAGAAAGAATTATGTACCACAATCATGACTAAATCATAACCAATGGGCGTATCCTGAATGTGTCAATGAAAAAAGGGATTAGAACATAAATGGACATTCATAAGGTAAAATAAGAATATAACATGGTAAGGGATGTCAAATATAAGTGAAAACATATAAGGAGTGTATTTTAGAAACATAAGGAACAAAACATTTTTGTGCGGGTTTACGGAAAATACTATAAAGATTTTAAAATAGAAAAAAGAACAATATTTTATATAAAAATAGAATTGAACCGAGGAAGTATTCACAATAAATATACTTATTTTATAAATTCAATGGTGTCTTAAAATATAGGATATACTGCACTTGAAACTGGGTAAAAATTCGGGAAGTTTCTTTATAACGAGTGTGCTTATCGGGAAGTATCGAGGAGGGATTCACTTAAAAGAATGTATATCAACAAAGAGAATGAGAGATGGATCTTGGAACATGAGTTTGGATCAAATAAATAGAATTTAGATGTTTTACATAAAAGTAAAAGACAACTACATTTTTGTAAAAAGAAACATAGATCTACCGGAACGAATAAAGGATGTTCGGGTAGAATTCAATACGGTTATCGGCATGGTATTAGGTTTTTTAAGAGGGATTTATGAGAGAGATAAGGGTGGTTTTCATCACTTATAAAACATTAGGGTAGTATAGGAGAGGTTTGAAAACATACCCCATCATTTGAGTTTACACATAAAAAACATAGCATAGATGATAATCTTTATTAAGAGAGAAATGGATAGGATCCCTTACCTTAAATCCGTTGGTGTTCTGCACTTGTTATTAATGACCTGAATAAACAAATTATGTTTATTAATTAATAATTATAGAACCTATTATATATGTAATTGGTTTAGTATAATCATTCAAAGTTCATTTATAACCATTTTGATTGGTTATGTGGTTCAATTTCATCATTCAGGTTCGTTTGTTAACATGGTTTTAAATGACCGGTTGCCTTATATTCATGTTTGAATAAACATGTAAGATAAAAGTGGTTTTACATAATTGAAGATATATTATATTATTTCAAATCCAGGAGATTACATTGTTTTAAATTTAAATTTTTTACTTATATTGAAGTGGAATTATTATATAAAACCATAGTGACGACTATTTTTGTTAATCGGTGGGTTTGATTACAATGAACATTTTTTTCCTTATAACTTAATACCATTAGTTCAAAAGTATTAAATAACAAAAAAATAGTATATATTTCACAATAGTATTTTTCAAACATAAAAATAAATTGTTTCATAACCAGAATTAATGATAATGACAGAGAATGATAAATTTTTGTCCTTGAATGTGCTAAATTGGCAAATCTCAAATGGTGCTTTCATTTCATTCAAAAAAAGGTGAGGAAAGGAGATAAGATAATGAAGTACCCCATTAGCATAATATAATTATAGTACATGTATGCTACAGGATTTATCATACCATTTGGGTTAAGGGAGGTGAGGATTGAAAGAAAAAAAATAAAAGGACTTAAAAGAAATGAAGGAATTGGAAAGAGGAATTTACCTCTTGATACTTCCTCCTTTGAGAACCTCTTATGGGGAGAGGTTTTGATATTTTGAAGAGGCTAAGAGCTTTAGGAAGTGTCAGGTGGGGATATTGGGGAGAGATTTGGGCATAATATTTTCAAGGTACAAGGCTTGAGAGGAGTAAAGGGAAGAGGGAGTGGAGGGGTGTTTTTATAGTGGAGGAGGGAAGGGATTTCTCAATATAAAATTCATTAATTTATTAATTTCCCACAATACAAGGAATAATGAGTTCTAAATGAACAAGAATAGTAAATTTATCATTTTATACATAAAAAATTGGTCTTACATCAGTAGAACATCATCAATGACTCAATAAATCTCTTATTTAGCATTTATCGTAAATTATCAAATTTTACTATTCATAAAAAATTCATGTATTTCAAAAAAATTCGAAAAATTCACCCTAACCATATTCGGCGTGTAGAATCCAAAAATGAAGTTAATTTTTCAAAAATAATTTTTTAAATATGATTATTTTAATATTTAATTAAAATGATAATTTATTATCATAAACCTATTTTAAAACATTCATTTACTTATTCTAAAGTATAGGTATATAGTACATTCAACTTGAATATTATTGATATATTATCATAGGTAAAGTTATTATTAATTAGGGTATATCACTATTCATAAGGGTATGTTACTCTTTAAAAGGGTAGGACACTATTCACACAAAATTACATTTTTTTATCGGACTACAAATAACTTACTCATCTCAACCGTGTATTTCTGATTTTTGAAATTCAAAACACAAAAGTGAAAAACATATATTTATAGGTCACATAGAAATTATTAGTTCATTATGTTTTATTTTCATATGATTTTATGACATATTTATAACAGAGGTAATTCCATTTATAAAATATTGGATCGTTACAAAGAGTGGCTAGAAAATACAGATAAGGGAAACTTATACATTGTTTCCCTTCCATGTAATCAATAATATCTGAAAATTGTAGTCCTCTGTGAACTATAAGAAATGTCAGTACATCATGTTTAGTTCTATCTGCATAAAGATGTACCTGAGACTCTAATGGATTGAGAAAACCATAAAGTTCTCTGTTAGATGATATTGTCTCCACATACCAAGGGAAAATACTACCATTTCCAAAATTAGGTCCTGATTCACTTAGTTCTACTTGTGGGGTTTCAACATCCTTGACCCGTATGCGATAACTTCCTATTGATATGTCAACACATAGTCGATCCCATCTACGGAGGTATCAACAAACACTATGAACTCTATTCCATCCTTTGGCCACCTCAACAGTGGATCACTGATCAACCTCTTCCTAAACTCCTCCATTGAACTATGGCACCACTAAGACTAGTTAAAATACTGCCCTTTTCATGTCACGATGAACAAAGTGGATGCGATTCATGAGAAATCATCCATAATCCTCATTTATTTCACCTCCAAACCAAGATAGTTCTGTATATCTAATACATTATTCGGTGGATCCCAAGAAACCACTCATTGATCATTTCTAGAAAAATTTATAAACAATTCTTATTAATAGAATTCCTCATAAAGTTAACATGTTGTATCCCAAACTACCATTTTGAGAGTTTCCCATAAGTATGGTTCTAGTGAAGATGGTCTAGGATTATATTCAAGTTCTCTACAATCTTAGGCTCTATTGCATAGTGGATGCTATTTATTTCAATGAATACAACAAAAATCATGTCCATGAATGGCTAGATAAACAGGTTCATTAAATCCATAATCATGGAAGTGAAATTCATACCACCAATGGGAATCACTAGGACCTATATTATATATAGCAATATTTAAATGCCAAATATGGAATATAATCCTTGAGAGACCTCATGTGGTGGTCATTGGCCCTGATATTGATATTCAAGAACCATCTCACACATTCTATTTGGTCAGTGAGGTATTTAATCCATTCAAGGGGAACATGTTCTTTATCAAGGTGTGATTCGAGAAATTTTTATCTATTAAAATAAAAAATAGCATATCCAACATTTCCATGAGCAACACTGTATATTTCAAGGGGGACACACTAGGTCTGATGAAACCTTTATGATAATGTTGTTAAAACTACAACTATAGCTCCTAGATCTCAGTAGGGGTCCTCTTATTTGATGAAAAAGATATTAGTGCATCCCAAGACAACATGTTGATAAAAATATTCATCTCCAACATCTGTGGTAGTTCTGAATCATCCTTAGGGTAGATTTATATGTAATACTCCACGACTAAAGGAATCCTAATGCATGAAGATCCTACTTCACCATGGGATATACTTTACTTATTGTGGGTGATGGGATGTATCCTCGTGCTCACAAAAAATATTTTCCCTACCATGAGATCTCTCTCACCAAAAAAGTAGAATCTCATCCCCTTAGTGTGTAGGCAGCATACATGTCCTTGGTGATAATTGATCTGGTCTCAAACCATGGATAACAAAACCATGACTAAGATTACATCATAGGGTCCCATAAGTTCAACAAAAAGGTCCTACATGAACCTCTCTCCACCATGAAATTTCTCACACTACCAGTAGATGAAAGATATCGAATATGTGTCCCTTGTAAAAACAACAAGATGAAACTGTTGGGTTATTGCTTTCATTGGGATCTCCATATCTCACACCCGATATTTATAGATAATGGATCATTTGAGACATCTGTCTACTTACACTAATGAAAGATTATAATAAACAAAAAATTTACCTCTTATCATCTTGTGTGATGTGATATCATAGACATACAAAGCATGAAGCAATTTGTTTCCCTTATTGACAGCTCCATGATCCTTCCATGGGACGAATGGTGGTGGTGGTGAAAGGATCTCATAACAACATCCACAAAACAAAAATCCTCCTACTTTTATACTCTCTATTCCTCCCTAGGGACCACCCTATATATGTTTGGGAGATCCTTGTAATGGCGCATCCTTTTAAATAGTATTCGACCAGTTGTTTTCGTAGGATGTTATACATGCCTGGTCAGGAATTGTTGTCCCATGTGACATCTCCCATCACAGGTAAAGAATATAACCCCTTCTAGATTCTCTATATCTCTATGCTGCCTCAAACCATGCAACTTAGTCAGATCATGGATGTTTCTCCAACACATAGATCATATCGTTTGGTATCTTATAGCTATTACAGACAACACATCTCTATAGAACCCACTTCCAGCTCATGATATTTGGAATCGATCTTACGAGAACATTTATATCACCAGTAATCACTCAATAACACCAGAATATGTGGGGATGCACAAGGAAACTAAACTAGTCTAGATCTCTCTACACAGTCACATATAAAATTTCCATAGTCGGAATTAGTTGTCCTGGATTATGTCAAAGGAGTATGGTGTATGGTCTATTAACTGTTCCATATACTCATTCACTATCATCCCTCCCCACTGAATCTCAATAAGCTCTTTGATCTAGACCAATCACAAAATAGACAGGTATTATTCCTCATTAAATAGAAGCTATAAGTCATTCTGGGAGAGTGTTGTCTCATCACAAATCTATGAAAAATTCTCCACTAACCCCTAGCTATTCCATGGAAGAGTCTAGCTTCCAGAGAAACCATCAAATCAGTCAGGGTCCAAAAAATCATTGAATATACAGACCAGTGAATCTATCCCATCATCTTTTGCAAGAGGATTTGGCTTGTATTAGAACCTCAACAATCTCTAATAATGAAACTTGCAAGAATCCCTAATCCTACACGTATAATCATATTTCTATACTTGAATGATATGATACTCAACTGTGGTAGATAATAATATTATCCCACCCAAATAAATGGGATCATGATTTATACCCTGAACTAAGGCCTCATTGCCAATTCAGTCATCATTATGAACTAGATCTAGTATCATGGTTTGTTGTCATCATGGATGAATCATGAATGTTATCAAGGAGTACCAAATTTTAATTTTAACACACACACACACACACACATATATATATATATCAATAAAATGGGGAGACAAATCAAGAAAGATAGTCACAGACTCAATCCTAAATGATGCAAGTACAATTTACCCTGTCAAAAAATATATTCACATTTCGAGATGAAAAGTAGGTCGTGAATGTCTTGTTTAATAGATATAAAATTTATTACAACATCACTGGATTCTATGTTCTAAGAGATTCACTCAACACACATCGAAACTATTTCCCTAAACCAAGAAAAAAAAATTTAGGATGGTACATTTGAACAATAACCCATCGAATGAAATTTTTAATACTACTCAATCACAACCCATCCCAAGCCAAGGATTGACATGCAACTACACCAAGACACCACCAAGAGGTCGAGGGGTTGTGACAAGAATGAAATAAAAAACTAAATATGTGAGGCCTTTACAAATGTAAATGTACACAAAAATTACCAAATAAATGAAAATGTGAAGAGGAAACGAATAAGAGATGTAAAAATATGGTTAAGTAAACAAAGATTTCATGGACCTCTTAACAGTATTAAAGCAAGGCAGTGTGGAGAGAAAAGTAAAATGGTTAAAATACACATCCAAGAAGAAAATTTTCCCACCCAAATAAGAATTAAAGTGTAAACAACTGAATGATATCCCTACTCCATAGTCCAAATCTATGACCACCATAGGATGTACATGGTCCCAGTATCTCTATGCTCCTCTAATGTCATGGAAAACCTGTCTGTCGTATCTATTAGATAAAACAAATGTGGTAAAATCATATGTAGGGGTGATCATATAAAACCCTTGTTCATATCCCCAAAAGATGATTGGGAGAAGTATGGGATTCAAAAGGAAGATAAAGATAGTAGATACATAGTGTATAGTTAAAGTGTACATGTCATCCCAACAACCAGTGAAATGAATCTCATCCAAGAACAAGTGTCTAAACATTGTTAATAGATGAACTACCCTTTGAATCTCCACTAACAACAGTAAGAAAGTATAATTTTTGAGACATGATAAGATAAAATCAAAAATAACATGTCATGCCTAGTGCGTCTTCACCTCTCCTATAAAGAGAGTAACAAAATACAAGGAGTGGATATAGAAGAATTATATATATTCTCAGTCAAATGATCCAAAATAAGAGAGTAAGTGGATCTCCTTATCATATGTCATCCAAGGATAATGTGTAGCTAATAGTTCCAAAATTCCATCAATGATGCCCGAAATATCAAATGTCTTCCATGATCACACATGTATAGGCAACCATTTACCACACCGTTATACTATCTTTTTTGTGTGTAATAGACTCACCCACATTTTTTCGCATCTCAAAAATGTCCCTCAGTGCGTAAATTGACCATATTCCACGTGGGTCCAAAGATATGTCAAGACATATCTAAACACTATGTTTTATCATTGAGGGAACACAATATCTACATAGAGGACCCATGTGATGGTATGATAGGAAGGTTCCACTCTGAGGGTTGAGGACCCATGCCTATCCTTCTTGGAGAGTTTCATTATAGGTCATCAAGGACCCATTCCCTATAATGTAAAAGGGTTCCACTCAAGATGTATTAGAAAAAATTCATAACTTGGTAGGAGGGTTCCACATTAGCTCATCGAGGGCCCATGCATAGCCCTATTGGGGGCTTCCACTTAGGAAGCTAAGGGCCCATGCCCATCCTACATGGAGGGTTCTGCTATAGGATATCGATGACCCATACCCTACCCTAAAAGGGGGTTCCACTTGGAGAGGAACCTCTATTGATCTCACCTGATCTCAAGAATTATTAAGATTCACCTCAAAAGGTGTATTTCGTCTACCATTCAACATTATATATCAAAATCCACAACTGGGGGCATTATCACATTCTATATGAAAAAAAACAACCCATCCTACTCGTTGGGCAAAATCTAAGTTCCAATGAAGGATATATTGAACGTGGAAGTATCTTGAAAAGGTAATAATTATTAGAATGTGTGTTAGGGGTCACATATATATTTTTCCTCGTGTTCACACCCTATTTTTTCATATATGAAACATTGTTTCATATCTTTTTAGCTGTACAGGTCGTGTAGGTGGACTACAAAGTATGTCCTAATTAGTCGAGTCCAGGGGTCATGTTATGGTCATCGTGTTCTTCTAATGAAGCACATGGTCATGTAATTAGCCATGTTGTCGATCACATGGCTTACTCACATGAGAAATTTGTACTTGATGTGTTAATGATTTACTAGTTTTCAATCTTCCAAGGCTTACAAATCACTAGATTCTTCCACTAAAAGGGTTTATTTCATCTGTTCATCATTGAAATCTACATGTTCATGGGATTTGGATATAAAGGTAGATTTAGTCTTCTCACCTCGATTCATAAAATTCTGCTCCAGATTACTCAATGAATATGTCTGAAGATTTCTGATTCGGCCATATTTTGTGGATCTTGGTCATCGCTATCTGGAAAATGGCCTCTGTTCAGCCACTAGGGTTTCATCATTTATTCTGCATGACGCAACAAATTTTTTGAGATCATGATAAATAGTCACTATATAAATCTTCCTTATATCTCAATGATCCTGGATCTATTCTTGGTTGGTCAAAATGTTCTCATTTCACTGATCTTCATTGAATCTAGGGGTCCGATCGAGCTCTAAAACCTCCCAGAAAATACAAAACAAGACTGTGGGGATCGAACAAGGGAAGAACACTAATTAAATAGTGAGAAAAGAAAAAAGGCCTTAAACATCATCATCCGAGAATTATTTTCCAATGATTTATGATGGGAGTCAAAATTTAGAATACAATGAAATTAATTAGCGATTTTAGTACATGGGAAAATGAAAAGTCTATAATTGGCTCAAATACAAGTAAAATGGTAGATATACTCAATATTTTAATAAAATGTTATAAAACACAAAAATAAATATCCTAAACTGATTTTATATTGATCACTAATGAATAATTTGTTTTCCAAGGATTTGGAATGAGTCACTGTGTTAGATGCATCCTTATCTACTATATGTAAGATATCAGTCATCGTTCATCATGATTTTCCAACAAAAGAGTGAGATCTCAGGACCCACACTAGAGGGGAACATGCTGTGACTACCCTATTCTCACCTCAAATAGGTCAGGGGATGGTGACTAGAACTGTGTATTCATATTCCACAAATGGGAGGCATTTGTCTATGTACCTGTACGCACAGACACATCTCGAAGCTATAAATGTTGAAATGTAAAAACATTATGTGAGAAATGAATTCAAAAAACTATATCACATATCCAGAGTACACCATTGAATGAAATTGAGGGTAAATAGGTCCAAAAAAAGTCCACTAAATGAAAAAATTATTCTGAATCCACATTTCCAACATGTAATGTCGATGAAACTGGGACTATTGTGTGAAATATATTAAAAAACACCTTAGAATGTCTGGTCACATAAGGCACCACATGTTCCCAGTATTCCTATAATTACATCAAAGGGTTGACCATATACACAATACACGTTATGTGTAGTAAATGACTATATAGGGGTAAGTAAATCAATACTCATTAGCACACCCCAGGACCATATAAGAAATACCAAAATATAATAGTACAGTCTTCTCCCTAAAGGTATATGTCTACATCACATAAAAAAATATTAATGAGATATACAAAATCCTATACACAACATCTAGAGGTAAGTCACAACTAATTTCATGTCATACAAATCTTATCAAGGCATGCTAGTTATAGGAGATCTCACTCTATAGCCACATCTTCATTGGAGACACTCAAAAAAAGGTTTATCTTATATGTGAATCACCCAAAGTGAATGAATTGGTCATAGAAAGTTTTGATATACTAAGAGGGGATCCTTTATAGAGAATACAACAAACCTAATCAAGATCAATATGAAATGTAGGGGATCCTACTCAAAGAATACCACAAACCCTAACTATGTGGATCGTATCGTATGGGATCATGACTAGAGATATTGGGGAATACAAGTAACCCTATTGGTGTGGAATGATAGGTGTATGACCAAATCCTTGAACATAGAGGTTATGTAAATTCACAAAGAACACCCCTTGGGGTGATAGAGGACACCACTCTAGTATAAGGGAGGGATTCCATAACTCTATTTGGTACATGGTATCTAGAGGAGACTACAATCTAGAAATATGGATGTAATATCCTATTGAACCCTCAAGGAAAGAATTTATTGAATGCTCTCAAACTATACTGGTTTGAGCTAGAAACTAACCATGTTATCTCAAAATTACCATATTAATTCTCGGGTCCCAACGTTGTATACGACTAACAAAAAATAATTCTGGTTTTAATGTAATGTGCTATGAAAATTTTTAGATGGAGACCTACTGGGTCATGGACCGAACGGAAAGGCGGTCAACCGACCCTGGTGGTCGACTGCCACAGTCGACTACCTGATCCCAAATGAAATGTCAACTTGAGGAGATATGGTGGTCAAATACAGCATTATGTGTGAAGGTTGCCTGATGTCTCAGTCAACCATGGCCTGGTCCGGCTTCCCCAGGTCTGAATAGGTCTACTAGGTCAACCTGTCTCACCAGGCCTGACCCACTCTGATTGGGCCCAACCCACCATTCTGACATGGCCCTCTCAGCATCCCCATCCAACATTCCTAATTTTCTCATCTCAGGAAGTCTCCCATGGTGACCACAACCTATCAACGCAGCCTCCCCACCACATCATGCATCTTCCACCTCCTGTGGCAATTCTCCATGTCCCACGCAGCACCGAAAGCACTGTACCACCATGTTCTAATGGAACCCTTCATTTCATGGTCTATCATTCTTCCACTAGTGATCTTATATTTGAAAAGAAACCACCTCTTTTATCCTTAGGTCATGAACTACACTGATCTGACCTCTATTTAATCTTTCCTCCATTATGTGGGTCCTATCATGTTCGGAATCTTTAAAAAAGTCCAACCGCAATCACAAGGATCCAACATTGAATAATGCCTAGTGTTGGGGATATAAATAACCTCAAAAATTTAACAACGACCCTTAGATTTGGTTCATGCCTGTTGTGAAGCATTCAGATTATAAGGATATACAAAGTGTATAATCTAATCTAATGATAATCCCACAATAATAACTCATCCCACAACAACGATAAAACTGCATATCATTATGTTTGCAGATTGACCCATGATCATATTTAAAATAAGGAACTGTAAAAAGAAATAAAAAATCAAATGCCCTACCAGGGATATGGGTCTTTCACCATGGACTATTTATTATTGTTAGTGATCCTTAAATAATTATCTCCGATCCTAATGTTTGTCTTCGCTGCCAATAGATATCTCTAGGGATTCAATTCTGATCATATAATGATTTATGAAGGTTATGATTCTATACTTGGGTACCTTCCTAGATCTTCATTAAAAATAATTAGCATTACTACATCTATGTGACATTAAAATAAAATAAACTAACAATTTTTTTATTAATTAAAATGACGAAAAACTATTTTTCACAACTGACCCACACCTGCTGATGTTAGGTAGCTACAAGGGTAAATCCACTACTCTAAACACAATATTTCCCTTATATTTCTGATCAAGGAATCCTTTTATTATTTTTTCAATTTTTCAAGAAAAATGGGTATGTGTACTATTTAATAGTTTAATATTTTTCAAATAGTTCATCCGGGAACACCAGGCCTTGGAATCACACCCCATCTCAACACTTAGTCTCAAAATAAATCCATAAAATATAATAAAAACATAAAAAATAAGATATGTTTCATTATCACTACCTTAGGGATTTACCTCCCTGAAATCCAAAACAACAGATACTCAAACAAATGTGGGTACTAACCAAGAATATGTGCTTCCTGGTCCAATGTGCTCAATGACAGATTCCATTTCTTCCACTAATTGCGCACTAGAGGAATCGACCAACCATGAAGGATCCTATCCTGTAAATCCTCAATATCCACTGGGTAGTAAGCATAATTCTTACAATTGTTGATTTTCATATCCTCTCAATCAATGAAGTGTGATGGGTCATTCAATTACCTCCTTAACTATCAGAAGTGGAAGACAATGTGCACCTTATCTAACTAAAGAAGTGGAACCAAGTGATATACCACCATTCAAAAACTATATAGTATATTGAAAGGGATGATGAATCTCATTGATAGATTTCCTACCCATCTGAATCTCTAAAATCTTGGTCAATGTGAGACCTGACAGAACATTGAGTCTATTTCTTCGAACTACAAAGGCCTCTATTTCTAGTCCGTATAGGACTTATGAAATCTATTTGTAGTCTTCATCCACTGTATGATGGTATTATACTTCTCTGTAGATGCCTCCCCCAACTCTGAGACCTTGAGTTCTGACTCTTCTTGGTCTGTCCAAAATTGTGTTGACCTGTAGGGTCGCCCACACACGACATCAAATTAGGCCACAATGATGGTGGAATGGTAGTTGTTGTTGTACAAAAACTCTACCAGAGGTAGGGATCCTCTCAACTATGGAACAAAATCTAAAATGCAATACCATAGCATGTCATTTAAAAATAGAATTGTCTCCTCTCTTTGGTGGTCCATATGTGCCTGAAAATATATGCTCAAGCATAACAGAGTCCCAAACACCTCCTCCAGCCCTTCCACAACCATGATAAATAGATAGCATCATGATTAGATTTTATCATTGATGGAACTACCTAGAGTCAAACTATCTCATTCACATAGAGGCACCCCCATTCTCGCTACTAAATTCTGCTATCGAATAAATAGAAAGTGGGATGACTTGGTTAGTCGGTCAATGATTACCTAGATGGTATGTTCCCCTAATATGTACGTGGAAAACCTATCATGATGTCCATAAATATCCCATTCTACATCCATTTTGGATCCACAAGGGGTTGATTTGAACTCTCACAAATCAGGTGCTTGGTCATCACCTACTAACAAGTGAGACATTAAGATACAAACTCTACAACTCCCTTCTTCATTCTCAATCACCAGAACCAATGTCGGATGCCCTAGTATTTATTCAACGCTCCTGGATGTGCCTATAATGGGGATGTTTTAAAAACCCTAAAAACTACCTCCTATAATTCCACTAATACCACTATTCCCCCTTGGTAAAAATGGCGTGCTCTCTACCTTTTAAATATCCATCGACGGAATTCCCTATGGACATTTGAGCACGTAATGTCTCACAGTTGGTATCCCCAAGATGCACCTCCATAACTCGATATAATATTATAGGAAAGACAACCATCAAATAGAGGTAATATGCTCTACTACATCCATGAAGGATAAACTTAATGAGGCAAAATACATTGATTCCTCATACAACAACTACAAACTGGATCACCCGTAGAGAGAATTTTCCACCACATTCCCCATCTGAGGTGTATAGAAAATCTCAAAGTCATAGTCCTATAATAAATATATACATCACCATAAATTCATGTTTAAATGTTATTAGAGATGATATACTTGATACTCTTGTGACCAAAGTAGACGATAAACCGACCTCCCATCAGGTAGTTTCCCCACATCTTCAATGCGAATAATACTACTAGTATCTGAAGATCATTTGTCACATAGTTATACTCATGTGATTTCAACTGATGTGAAACAAAGGAAATCAATATATTCCCCTATATCTAGAAAGAACCAAGAACATTACTAATTCATTTCATAACACTACATACTCGACACCCTCCTCTAGAAATCTCATGATGGGAGCGTTCATCAATCTCTTTCTCAGTTTCTGAAAAGCCTGCTGACACTCCTCTGTTCATATGAAAGTTTTCCCCTTTTTTTTAAAAGATATCAAAGATGCTTGTACTCCAAAGATTATTTGTAAAAACCTATTATAATACCCATCCAAAAAATTTAATCTCTAAAGAAGGTTAACATTCTTGGGTGGCTCCCAAGAAACAATCAACTTAATCATCACTGGATACACTAAATCTCCATCCTCTGAAATGAATTGTCCTAGAAAATGTTACCCATGAATCAATAACTAAAACTTATCGATATTTATAAAACCCTAGTTCTATCGGAGTGTGTCTAAGACCATAATCAAGTGTCTCTCATGCTTCTCATCAGACACATTGTACACTAGGATTTCATCAATGAAGGCCACCATTAGCCGGTCTATGTAAGGCTAAAAGATCATGTTCATGAGTCCTGTAAACACTAATGGGGAGTTCATCATGCCAAAAATAATAACCATGTAATGATATTTGTTTTATTGACATCTGATGTTCATCTCTGATATATCTTCACCCCACAATTGAAGCTGGTGATAGCGAGAACTGAGGTCGAGCTTTGAGAACAAATGCGCCCCTTTAAACAGATTGAAAAGATCATCAATTCACTGTAGTGGATACTTATTCTTCACGGTCACCTAGATAAAGACCTAGAATTCAACACATATCCTCAAGATCCTATCAACTGTTAGAAAAATAAAACTAGGGATGCCCAGGTTGAAGCATTGGGTCTCACGAAGCCCTTCCTCTGTATGTCTTCAAATTGTACCCTCTTTTATTGATGTTCTGTAAGAGCCATCCTATATTAAGGTGCATATATCTGTTTCATATCGGGGTATAGATCAAAATATAATTTTACCACCTTATGGGGTGATAATCCTAGAACAACCTCATGAAATATTTCCTCACACCCCTCCGCAACTATATCAAACAGAGGACTCATATAATCCACTACACCGAGGGTCATGCTTGAAAATTGAACAATTATTTGAATAACACTCATTTGTGTGAGTACATCATGAGATACCTACATTTCCTTTTCACCAAAAAAATGAAAACCAGGTCCCATCACTGTGGAAACACCACACCATATTCCTAAAATAGTCAATCTAATCATGAACCATGGTTAACCATTCCAAACCAATAATGACGTTGTAAGGTCTCGATACCTCTACAAAGATATCCCAACAAAAACCCTCATCACCAAGAGACAGTTCACATTATATGGACAAAATTGTGGTCATTAATTCTCCTCCCATAGGAGTCCCATATAATAAGGGTTGAGTCAATGATTCAACCGAAATCCTTGAGTATTGAACATGGTTTGTGGAAAATTAATAATGATTGGATTCTTTTTCTTTCAAAACTATAACAAAGGTGGAAAAGTCATAGAGTGTACCTTTAATCATTCCTATATTCTCAAGTTAATAAATATATATTGCCTATATCTTTCATATTCTTTGTCCACCACTCTTTGAGGCTGGTGTGGACCACCTGGGGGTGGTGTAGTAATACGTCAAACCACTACCCATATCATGTTTCCCCACCTAGTCATCTGCCATGTTCTCCGCCCTTTGAAACAAATTGTTTATTTTTTATCTTCATCCTCAGTGGTCCCACAATAGTCCTTTGATTAGCTATATGGTGGGTCAAGAAATCTTGTGCCACATTACCTTGATTGTCACATGTGTAACATAATCAATCCCTAATATGACTCGAGCATCCCTGAGATCCCTGTGCCACTCACCCTATTTTCTAGGGTCATCTCTTCAAGTTCATAACTCACTTGGGTCCCAACAACTATCGTTGAATACAAACTGGTGAGATATAATTTACCTGATGCCCGCAACTGGCTCCCAATGTCAGTGTCTTCTCTCCAAGAAAAATCTTCACTAGTAGGGATCGCTCAAGTACCCCCACATTAGTAGGAATGTTGATGGATACCATCGATGCCTTGATCTCCTAGTGTAATCCCTATTTTATGGTCTGATCCCAAAATAATGGGTCTCATACCATATCCATGTATTATCATGAAAGACTAGTAAACCTCGCCGTATACTCTGCCATAGTCCGACTGCCCTACTGCATGTACAGAATCTGATGTATATACACTAGTTGAAATGTAGTCAGAAAAACTCCCCATTGAAGATACACTCGATGAATTCCTAATAGAGAGTCTCATCATCATTTGTTTGGGTCTCTATGCTCCCCCATTGCCCCGTAGTGACTAGAAAAATGACTCATATAAAATAATTTTATCTGGTCAGAAGGAATCATCTTAAAGAGAAATACATGGGTAACTGCCTCCCGAAAATCCTCAACTGCCTGGGGGTCTAGCTCACCCCAAAAAATAATGATTCACTACTTATGAAACACATGAAACACAATAATCTTATGTGCATCCTTAGCTGGTAGTGTAGGTATTAGCTTCTACTCAATAGGTGGTGGTAAAGATGGTAAACCACCCATCAGTGATATCTCTTGTACAAGTCCTTATACCGATGCCTCATCACCTGAATGGTCATCCTCATGATCATGTAGTTGAATTATGGTTGCTTTTCTATGTTGATACATCCTAAAATAAAACCAGATGCACCCCGATAAATTGATTATATTTGGAGTGTTAACTCAAGGACACAGAAAACATGACCATTTTTATATATTGCATTTACCAGTTTTTCCATGTAACTATTGATTTCATAACCAAGTCAAAAAGAAGGTTCCTAGAGTCCTAGTGTATGGGTACAAAAGCCACCAACCAACAATAGATTTTATGGCCTTAAATACAAACTTGAAACACATAACATGGTTACCCTAATCCAATATCACAGATTCCTGGTCCAAAACTAGAACTACCCCCCCCCCCCCTCTGATACCACTCTGTCAGGACCCATCAAAGAGAGGCCCATTATGTGACTACCCTAAGCTCACCTCCAATTGGATAGGGTCTAGTGAATAGCACTGAGTAGGAATATCCAACAAATTGGAGTCATTTTCATAAGTAGTTATTCACCTGCAGATATCTCCAAGCCACAAATGATGAAATGTAAAAACACTATGTAAAAACTACATAGAAATTCCTATATCCCTAAACCAGAGTATAATAGATAATGAACTAGATGGTAAATATGTCCAAAATAATCCCCCCAAATTAAATGTTTATGTATCCATAAGTCCAATCGATAATGTAATTCGTTTGGGGACTCTCATCTGAAAGAATCCAGAATACACCTCGGCATGTCCGGTATCACAAGACATCTCCTGGTCCTAGTCTTCCTAGAATTTCATTGATGGGTCAATCGTCTACACAAGACATTTCACATGTAGGAAAATCCCATTCTTGGGTGAGAAAATAAATACCCATTAGGAAATCCCCAAACCAAAAAGAAAATAATAAAAAGGAATTACCACAAAGTAATGGTATAGTCATCTCCACACAGGTATATTTCTATAGGGAATATAACAAGAATATCCATATATACTCAATCCAACACACTATTTCTAGATGTAAGTAACAAAAAATTTATAGCCACCAGATTTTGCTCGAAAAATTCCCATTCCGATATATCTCACTCGATATCCATTTCATCGTCAGAGGCACTAAAGAAGAGGTATAATCCATTTGGTCCCTACCCTAAGGGAACACATTGTTCAAGGATGATTTTGATACCAAGAGAGGGGATCTCTTAGAGAATACCCTAAACCCGATATGGATCAATACATAACAAAGGGGATCATTATTATAGAATAAAACTTACCTATTAATGAGACTTGTAACATAAGGGATCCTTACTAGAGACATTGGAGAATACCACTAACCATACTAATGTTTCCCACTAGGTTGAGGACTAAAACACTGATCTCAAAGGTTATGTGGAATCGAGAAAAAATCCACTAGTGGTGATAGATGATCATTCTTTAATCCCATGGAGGGATACCTTAACTCTATCTAGGACACATCCTCTAAAGGGGTCTACTATCCAAAAATGTTGATGTAATATCATACTAAACCCATGATGAAATGAACAAGGGAACACTAAATCTATACTGGTCCAAGACAGAAACTCCCCACATTGTCTCCAATAGACCATCTAATCATCAAGGTACCAATTACATAGATGAATAATATAACAGTCATCTGTATTAAATGTTAAGCTTATTTTAATTTTTCTGATGGGGGTTAACTAGATCATTGACCAACCACCACAGTTTCCCGTGATGTCTAATCTTGACATGCCTTGATGGTCAACCACACCGTGAGCATCAATGGTATTGTGGTAGCTTGGTTGACCATGAATGATAGTCAACTTCCACAGTCAACCATAGCCCGGTCTTTCCACCCCGACCAATGGGATCCACCCCAACCCACTGGGCCTTACCCAATATGTTGAGTCGACCCGGCTCACTAAGCTCATCCTGGCATGTCTCGCCTGCCAACCCCACTCACCCAGCCCAGTCATATTTTCATGTCTGTCTGACTCATGCGTTCACCTGTAATGATTGTCACTAGTACACACAACCACCCTACCACATCATATGGTTGTTCGGCACTACAGCTTGCACCATCCTCTATCACCATTCCTTCTACTATCTTCTTTTCTACCTCTGTTTCTCTAATCTATGAAACAAAACACCTCAATCATCCTTGGGTTCTAAGATACATTTATTCTGCCTCTATTTCATTTAGAATCCAATCTCAGTGTATTATTGCATTAGGAACATCCAAGAAATTTGATTCAAAATCATGAGGATCCGACATATAAGAGTGTAAATAAAGGGGGAGAGAAATCATATGAATGCCCGAAAAATGAACATTGGTATTTTTTAGTGACATCCTAAAATCATTATTATTATAAGGATAAACAAATAGAATATAATAATATCATGGTAATATTGCAACAATAACCAATAAAATAGAAATGATCACACCACTGATCAATTTTTGTTTGGGTTTATCAACGATAGTTATAGAAATAAAGAGAGGGGGAAATAAATCAAAAATAAAAAACCATACATGGGATATGAATCGTTCACTGCCATGGATTTATTTCCCTTGAATATCCATCAAGAATGATCTCTAATCCCTATATTTTTTTTCATTGCTGATAGAATTCTACAAGGATTCTCTCAATAGAAACAAGGGAATTTCCATGGTTAGGAGCCTAACCCGGGGTCCCTTCCAAGTTCTTCATTTCAAAGAAATAGTGTCTCTTTATCAACTTAAAGTTACAATAAAAAAACTCATATTTTATTTTATTCATTAAAATTTTGAAAAACTATTACTCACAGCAGATCTGCACTGGTCGATGTTAGGCCTCACCTAATGTAATGCCACTACTTTGAAAGCAATGGTTCCCCCATATTTATGATCCTGGAACTTGTTCGATGTTATTCTACATTTTGAGGAAAATGTTGTGGGTATGTTATTTAATAATTTAATATTCTTCAAACAATTTTTCTAGGCACACCGATCCATAGAATCATAGGTCATATCAACACCTGGTCCCAAAATCAATCCATATAATATCAAAAAATAAACCATTAAAAATATGAGATGTTTGAATCTCTATCATTAGAGAATTCAAAATTATGTGGCTAACCCTGGTGACATTTTTATAATGATATACTACTAATATATTTTTAGGTCAAAAGGAATTAATTAATTAATTTAATAATTAATTTATCCTCATAAACACCCCAACCGTTGTTGAGGGGTCCCAATGACCCTTCCAAACTCATTTTATGTCACGGCTAGCGTAAAAAAAGAATACTAGGACCAACCAGGGTATAAAGTTTATTTTCTAATAAACCATTTAATAATTAACACATTTTCTTATATGAATATGCATGTGCAATAAGAAATTTATGTATGCTTTTATAAAATTAATTTCTGGGGAACTAGTCCTTTGAATCACACACTGTCTCAATGCCTTGCTTTGGAAATTTATATAGAAATATTTAAAATTATTACATGGAAAATATTTAGGTCCCTATAATATATATGGAGATATGTTTATATATATTATGGATATAAATACACACACACATATATATATATATATATATATGTGTGTGTGTGTGCGTGTGTTTGTGTGTGTGTGTGTGTGTATGTGTGAATTAATGACATTAATATTTTATAAAAATAATTATTTAATGTGTATAATGTGTATTTACTAAAAAATGCATGGAATGTGTTAAAAGGAAAGAAGATGAAAATTATAATGCTATGTTGAGTAATGAATAAATGATACAATTAATTTATGCTTTGAAATATATATAAATAAAATGAAATGAGTGGGTTGGAAAAAAGATTCAACGAGGAACAATTAGGTAGTTCCATAGGGGATTACTATATCTCCCTTCTCCACCTCTCTATTATACTTATTATTTTTATTTTTATTATTTATCTAAACATAAATACTCAATATTCTATCTGATACTGATAAGATTGATGCGTTGTCAGAGCCACTGGATTTTTCATAGTGAGTGATATTTTAATTTTACTTTTTCTAAATAAGTGAGGCATTTTGTTCATATTTAATTATACATTGTCAATTTTAAATCATATAGATAATTACATATTTTATATAAATAGAGATGGTTCACGGAATCATTGGCATATGATCATCTTCATGTTAGGTGTAGGCATTGTTCTGAATTTGAAAATCATTATAAACCTCATGGTAGACTTGGGAAATCCTGTGGTGGGAAATTAAATACCCCTTGGGAACTTATTTACCCTTGTTTACATAAAATATTAATGTGTTATATTATTTGATGTTGCACATGATTGTGATCACGTATGGGACAGGGTGTGAAGATCATGAGACACATTGTTATTTAGTGTGTGATATTTGTGTATCTTTTCAATGTTTTTTATTGCATGTTCTAATGTTTCTTGCATATAATAATGATTAAATTTTATTTTATGTACTCTTATGTTCTCACCTATTATATATCATATAATAACATAGTGGTTCTCAGGGGTATTTGAGATAGGTCGACCATCGTGATAGATTTATCCCACGAAAGGAGAATGATTTTTTCTTATGATGTCGTTGAAAGACATGGGTACACGGTGGCAGTAAAATGTAGTCCTGGTGTCACATAGTAGATTCATTCATGGTATCCTTGATTCTAAGTACTATTTACATAGAGGTATCCTGGTTTCATGAAGAGGATTCCAAATGATGCAGTTGAATTGAGGGATATATGACGCCTAATGCATGCTCACATGACACAATTATGACATCATATTGGGATATGATTTGATATTGTCAACGTAACTGAGACTTATATAGTGTGTGTTTTTTTATTCCATGATCACCCTGAAAATAAGATATTGATTTTGAGCAACATAATTTTTTCCAAATAGGGATGGATTCCATGTTTCATGATATGGTCTACTTATAGAAATATTATGTGAACAACATGATGGTTCACTCAAATATGTATTCCGAGTTACATGAATTGGTCTATTCAGATATGGATTATAAGTACCATGCACTGGTATCTTCTGAGATGGATTTTAAGAACCATGAAATGGTCTATGATTCTAGATACATTCCATTATTATCTTTCTAGCATGGAGTTGAAGTAGTTACGACCGAGGTTATGGTGGCGGTGTTGGTTGGGAACTATAAATCAATTTCTGATTGTGTGTTTACACTTCCAAAATGTATTAATATTATGGATTGCAATTTTTATACATGTTCATGCAATGTGAGGAAGCATCGGTGGCGTCCTACTATGTATAGTACTCACAAACTACATGGTAATTAAATGTAATTGAATATTTCATGAAAAACTGGGTGAATTACAAGGGCCCAGTGGTAGATTGATGAGTAGTAGAGTATAGACCCGAAAATGGATGTGGATCAGATCTAGTGGACCTGCACTATTTATTTTATCTATTTACATATTCTAGATAGTCTTACCACACTAAGAGCTAGTTATTTATGTTAAATATTTTTCAATTATTCTATACATGGACTATGATTATTTATTCATTATGTAATTCATATTTTTTGATATCCTCCTCGGTGAAATGATATTGAGGGTATAGTCTCCCCACTCATATACATAGACCCTCACTACTAGTCAATACCCTATATATAGGGAGAAACCCATCTGGCCATGTGTCTTAATGTCTCAGTCTCGGTGGTTTGGATCTAGGTATTTCAATATTCTATCAAATGCCATGATTCACATACTTTTTCATTTCAATGCATTGGGATGGGACAAGATAGACAAGAGATATGATAGTTGGTACTTGGGCCAGGGAACGATTATAGTGTATAACCAACATAGTATAGTGGACCTCTGAAATTCAAAAAAAAATTGGTAATATAGGTTTTATTGTTGTAAATTAAATTAACCTTTGGTGATGGACATGATTTTGAAATTTGATTTATGAGATTTATGGTGTGTTCATTAATAATTATTAAGAATGTATGTTCACATTCCATATATACAACCACTATTATGTGGCGCATTAGTGATTTAATTAAAGCCATTTTTAAATATATGTTTAGGATAGTTTACGTGTGTTATATTTATATTGACACGATGTTTGATATATCTTTAATGGAATTAACTAGTAGAACTTATCATGTTTTTGGGTTTGTATATATATGATTCTTCTGACTAATGTGTAGGGATAGAGACTATAGTTATTACATGTAAGGGTATACCATGGGCTAAGGGTTGACTACTAGGAATACCTTATGTGACCCCATATACTAGATTTAATCTATTTGTATTCCAATTATTCTTATTTTCATGGAGCAGTGAGATTTGGAGTCTGATTCTCAATATTTGTGGTTGGATTTCTCCGAACAAGACTACAAGGGATACTTCTCGAGGATGAGAAGACGTTATATAGGGAGAATTGTAACATCCTAAATTTTTTAATGAATATAATAGCATCTTTTAAAATACTATATGAGTATTTTTATGATAAAAAAGAAAGTTAAAAACATTTATTAAAGGGTTTAAAGGCTATACACTGGGATAAAAACTCTCTAAACACTTTAGAAAACATAATAGAATATTTTTAGAGACATGAACTGAGTCAGTGAAGGATTTTAAGCCTTGTATATCTTTGGTTTATATGAAATATAAATATTATATATATTATATTATGTGTTTGATTTTTTTGAATATAAAAATGAAATATCTCCCAAATGACATATCGTAAAAGAATTTTGAGAGCACTGTTAGGTCCATAAAAAGGGGTTTATCCAAGGGAAGACATAAAAATTGGGTGAATTTATGGTTTTTTCATATCACATGTGATGATAATTTATATTATATTATTATTACTTATTTTAAAAAATAACTTAATAACTCTAAAATGGTGCATTGTATGAATAATATGAGACCCCCTTTAGGTTCGGATTATAAGTTTTACCCAACGTGGGACATAACATTTGTAGTCATCAAATTTTTGTTCACATCGCACATGATAATAATTTTTCCATATTTATTTATATTATTCTCATAAAATAAATTAAATAAATTTGTATTAAAATTTTTATAGTTTTTTGTACCTGTTTTTCCCCTTTTTTGATGTGGTAACTTTTCAAAGGTGTCAATTTCATTCATTTTTACAAATTAAAAGTGGAAATGAATTAATGGGATAAATCTAATCACTCCTCCACTAAGAATAATTTAAAAAAGAAAAATTTGAAATTTTATTGGTGAAATAATGTTTTATATTTAATTATAATAATAATAAATATTGTATTTATTATTATTATTATTATTATTATATTTGGAAAACAATATTTTTGGTGTCATTAAAATCAAAATTTATAAGTATATATATGGTTTTATTTATAATTTCTAAATAGTTATATATCGAGATATACATAAATATATTATGATTATAAATATATATACATATATATGTATACATACATTTATATCTAAGACATTTAAATGTATTTAAAAGAATTATTTCAAGTTTAAAATGGGCATTTAATAAAAAATCTTCGTGGCATGTGGTAAGAGGATAAATAAGGGGGAATAGTGATATTAATTTGAGATATGAGTAACTGAAAAAATTAATTTTCGGTTTTTAAAAATATATATTAATATGTGTTTAATAGTGGTGGAATCCAAATTGTGCATAGTAGAAGAATTGGGTAAATTCAACAGGCCACCCTATTTATCCCTTCCATACATCTATCTATTACCCTTATTATTTTTATTACTTGTATTTTTCTAAAATTCAATCCTTCATGTATTCATTGATATTGATTGGATTGATACAGCATCAAATCCATCATATTCTAATCAAGTTGTAGAATTTTAATTCAAATTTTTTTCAATGGCATTGAGGTAATTTTTTCAGAATTAATTTATCCTTTTTAATTATCAAAGATATAAATATTTATAAATTATATCGAAATAGGGATGGTTCAATGATTTTTTGGAATTTGATAATATTCTATTTGGGTGTGAGTTATGTCTGTTAGGTTCTACCCCTTGTAGACCTCAATGTTGACATTGAAAATGGTGTGGTAGGAAGTTCATGACCATTGGGTGTCTCATTTAGATGTGTTTTCATTCATGATTGATGTGATGTATTATTTTATATTGTTCCTCATTGTGATAGAATGTGTGTGTGTTTTGGTATCCCATTAGACCCATTGTGATTCCATGATTATTATTAATATTGATATTTTCCATGTTTGATTGTTATGGAATGTTGTTGTGGTGGTACTATAGGCTCTTGATTATATATTATGTTATGTATTTTCTTATGCTCACCTTGTATATATCTTATGAAGAATCTTTATTTGTCAGTGGTATTTTAGATTGGTAGAACATAATGATAGATTTATAAAATTGAGTTGGAGTGCTCAATTTTGTAAAAATTGATAAAAAAGTCTGTGGTATTAGGTGAGTTTAGGAGGTCAGAGTGGTGTCATGTTTTGGATTCATTAGAGGTAGAATTTATTTCAAGTATCATTCATTTAATGGTAGACTCGTTTCAACTAGTTAATGACACATTATATTGTTTATTTGATTGATATATGATGACGAGTTCATGTCTAGGTGACATCATGATTACATCATATTGTGGTATGACTAGTTACTACCGAAAAAGTTGAGAGAAATATTCTGACTGTGATACTTTGTCATTGTATTTTCTGACACTCATATATGTATTTCATGAATAATCTGATAGTATAATAAGATATTTATTCGATGTTCCATTCACAAGTATACTCAGAGATAGATTCTAAGCTCTATGTGTGGCTTCACTCGTAGATCGATTCTGATCTCCATGTTCTAATCCATTTAATGATAACTTTTGAATTCCATTCATTGATCTGTTATCCTTCATAAATTCCATGATTATCATTATAGAATGGAGATAATGTTTGTACATCTAGGGATTTTGTGGTGTCTTATTTTCCACAGTACCACTCAATTTTGTATTAGTTGTTTATTCATAAATTATTTACTACTATAATGGAATTCCCTTGTTATACATGATCACATCAAGTAAGGATGCATTGGTTATGTCCTCCTTAGTGTATTACTAACACCGTACTCTGAAATTTCAGTGTTCTTTTAGATTTTATGAGAGGCCCAGTGATGGGAATGAGACCTATGGTAGATTGATGAGATATGTATAAAAGAGATAAGAATGGAAGAGAATGATTTTCAATGGGAATGAAATCATTATAGAATATTTTTATATTCCTCAGATATGATTACCACGCGAAGAGATATATATATTTATGTTATGCATGTCATCTTTATTTTCTTCATATAATCTGATTATTTATTCGTTCTCATATTTTGATTATATATTATCCTAATCTTTGACATGTTATAGAGCTTGTACTCTACCCATTACCAGGAAAATTCTTTATCTTCTAGTCAAAACCCTCTTGTGTATGAGGTAGCACACATGATGTCGTGTGACCTTTTTCCTTTGACCAAGTCGTTTGGGTCTTGGTGTTACTCCCAAATCTTATATTACAACATGGTTATGTCGTTCTTAAATTTATAAATTTCATAATTTCTTAAATAAAATAATCGATTTGAACCCCACTCATTCATGAACCTACCCGGTTAGAATTCAAAAGGTCTTGTCATGTGTTTTCAATGTAATGAATTTAAAACATACTATTTTCAAGTGGATTTCATATCATAGTCTTATCACATTTCAATCCTAATATGGATTCATTCATTAATTATTATTATTTTGATTTTCATTCATTCCACTAAATCAATATGTTCAATCCATATTGATATGCAACTCATTAAACAACTCATGTCATCCATTCCAAACCCAAATTAAAATTTTTACTATTTATGTACGCATTAGAAATTAGTATTATGCATAAGGTACATGAAACTCTATCATGTAAAGGAGTATATTAAAATATAATCAATAATATCAACATTATTAACCCTAGAACCATATATAGTATGTCCCCAATTTGTTTATAATAAATTATAAACCTCCTGGACTGTGGGAGTTTTAACCTAATTTCCAACTACCTAATGATGCTTTTGTCAAGATATATCTCATTTAAAACATAACTATAATAAAAAATATATATAAATAATTATCAATTACTTAATTTAATTTTTAAGCTAGAAATAATCCAATGTGAAGGTAGAATAAAAATGAAACCATTATTATAAAAAGTATGTAACTCCTTAAATGCATGTATCTCAGTATGTAAAAGAATATTAAAAATTATATCTATTCAAAACAACCCTCCAAAATATAAATATTGTATAACTACGAATAGAGTTAGCAAAAAGTTTGAAATAAATTAATTAATCACATATTTAATGATATGATAAACATTTAAGAAAAAATTATAAATAATTTATTATTATAAACACATCATAATTAATATGTTTGTTATATACATTCCACAATCCTGAAAATAAACCATTTCAATTCATTTCATAATACACATTCTCTCATATTATTTATTATAAGGTATATAATATAAATATATGATATGATTAAATTAGAAAATATTTATAATTAAATTTATATTTTCTATATAATTTATATAATCTTAATGTCACATATCTATCATTTAATAGATCTTTATAAAATCGATCATCAAAACATATTTTGATTCGTTAAAAATAAATTCTTAAATAATTAATTAATTTGATGAATTTAAAATATTTATTATATGTAAATCATAATATATATATAATAATTTATATTTTCCCCATCTCTTATTTATAATCACTATATAAATCATAATTATAATTTTCTTATTAAAATTTTATAACTAAATTGAAATTCATTCCATATCATTTGACAGTTGTTATAATGTTAACTCTTAAAATTATTAATAATTTAATAATAATATTTATTATATAATAACTTTATTACTTGTAATAAATTTATAATTAATTGATTTATAAACATATATAAATTAAAAAATTTCCCAAATTACATTTTCTTATAAATTATAAATTAATTATATATTAAATTATTCTTTTCATGATGACATTTTATAAAAATTAGTTATATTTTAAAATAATTAATAATTATTTGGGAGGAATTGTATTGTATTATATATATTATATCAATGTTTAAACAATTTACGTGATATCAATCGAATTTTACAAATTATAGTCCAAAAATTTATTTCCATATGGAAAATGAGTAATTATTTCTACTTTATATAAAAAGATAAAAACGTTTATTTATTATGGCCTCTCATAAGAAAATTGATACACATTTGGGTGGTGGGACTTATGTATTAGGGTTTTACTATGATATATAAACTGTAAAAATTTTCTATTCATGGATTTGAGCTTATCTATTGAGTATCCCTTACATATCATAGTTTCACATCTACACTAATGGAAACAATCTTACACATTAGGATTATAGTATATTACACTGATGAAAATCAACTCTTATCTATATGATAAAAAATATGTGAAGGTTACTAGATCAAATATTATGCTTAGTAAAAAGGAAAACCATATTTAAATAAGGGGTTCCCTTATGTATAAATATTATTTTGTGGTTCACATGAATATAGCTAAGGTGATACGATGCCTTATTTTAAACTAGTGACAAAACACTACAATAGAATATGATATACAAATATATTACATTATTCCCAATACAAAATCAATGGATTTATACTGAGTATGTAGATATGATATCACATATCACAATCCATGAATCTACTGGGTAGATAAAAAATATCACTTTTATTTTATGATAGGGAATATCATAGGCATTACATCTTCATAAGCCGCATTTTAAAACTGAATTCATGAATAAAAACAATATAATGATATAATAAATGTAATATTATTTAATATATATATAAATATAATCACTAAATATTGAAAAATAAATATATAAATCAAAATAAAATATCAATAATTCTAGAAACTGAAATCATGTGTAGGGTAAATAGAAAACCAACATAACATTTATTGTAGACAGCAAATAAATTGGTCTCCATTACATGTGCATAATTAAGATCATGTGAGAGAAAGCCATGTAGTATACCACCTATATAGGTATCCTTGGGTTTTTTGGAATAAATTGTGTTATGTGTGGGATTCATCAACACTTTATAGTTTGCCAGTCCCTCATGGTGTAATGGGGGAAATAAAAGATAGATACATGAATGATATGTTTAACCAAGGATTGATCGTAATTTTATACCAACCATATACTAGATAAATGACTTTAAATTATCTATAAAGATAATAAACATGATTTTATGAATTCACTCATATATTATATAAAATAATATAAAATTATTCTCTTAGTGTCAACAGTTTAAAATCCCTTATTATAAGCCCTCATACATTTCATCTTAAAAAAATATTTTTTTATTGACATATAGACATTATAGAATATCAAATTATAAATATTACCATGAATTTAACAATACCATAAGATGTTATTTTATAACATACCTTCTTATTACTCATATAATTATCCATTAAATAACAATCAATCATACAATATTTTTGGATAAGTGTATGGCATGAAATCCCCAATTCATTCATTATCATATGTGAAATATTCACATAATATGTATCCATAATACATTATATTCATGTAAAATTTGGGTTATGTCTAATTTAGTGATTTATTAGAATTTTCCTAATGATACAATTAGGATTCAAATATTCTTGTATTTTTTATGTTATTATAAATGGTTTACCTAGTACTTATCCAATTTAGTAGTGTTCTGGACATCTCTATCCAAGAAGAATGTGGAGTTCCTATTGTTTGATTTACCTGAAGGTGCCTTTTAGGATAATATATGGAGGTTAAAGTCTATATCAATATTGCACTATTAGTTCTTTGTGAGAATTTTATGTTGTATTGTGAAGCATTTGGAGTCAGTCTTGAGAGGATCTAATTATTAGTGGATGATTCGATACTTATGTGTACAAGGAGATAAGGCTACATGAGTGGAACTTTCCGTTTCATTATCTAGATTCCAAAGTGGATGTTCAATATAATATAGTACATAATATATTTTTTTTTGTGATAGACACATTATTTATATGAACCATAATATCTTGGAGTATATTTTATCATATTGTGACCTAAAGAATCAGTATATGAGGAGGTTCAACTACAAATAGTCAATAAATTTCAATATAGAACCTACACTTTGGAAGTGAAATATCATTAATGATATGCTATGTTAGAAGAATAATTCATAGGTGATCTAGAATGATAGTAGTTATTGGTTATTTGTGGGCATCTTCATATAGATAATCCTTAATATTCATATGTATTAATTCATAGAGTCCCTTTAAACCATAAAAATTACCTCCTCACTCCTTGAGATGTAAATGATGAGTTAGTTATGTGTGAAATGTTTTTTGGGGGTGAGGGAAAATATATAAGGATGTGATCCACCTTTGGAATGGTCCCTATATTATTATAAAGATCTTTATGTATAAGGATATTTTTTGGTTCTTATGATCATGCACAGGGCTCAGATGAGATATTTACATGCTTTGAGATAAATTTTTAACTCAAGGATCACCACAATGTATCATGATATCTTGAAGAAATATTAGTGGACTAAGATGAAAAATGTCATAGTTGGGTTTATTTTAGGATGCTTTACCTATTATAATGTAATGATCAAGAATTAATGTCTCACATGTATTATTCATTCATTATGTATAACCAAGTGGATGAGATGTGATTTCCAGATGGATATAGTTATTGTATTTATACAGTTGTATCATAATAGTGAAGTAGTTTGAGTTATCATGGTATAGTTGATGAATTATTCAAATTTTCTAAGTTTTTGAGAGACCTTTTTTATTGATTAGTTGTGTTAGTTGTATATATGGGACATATAATCTCTACACAAGGTGTCTCTGGTAATTTTTTTGTATTGAGATTACTATTCTACATGATTATTATAACATAGATTGGAGAAGTCACTTCATATATAGCTGAACTTGAAAAATGATTAATATACTAAACATATAAATATTTTGGATAGAGAATATAGGTATTAGAGGAATTGTTGTGGGTATGATTTCTTGATTTCCTGGATTCATGGTAGAACCATATCGTGTTTTCATAATTTTAATAATTAAACAGTTATCATGCTTTGATTAATATTGAACTATTTTTTTCCTTTTATAATAGGTAGTGTTGACAAATTCTTAAGGTGATTATGGGTAAAGGAGTAAAAGGTTACCATGAATACTCTTGTGTTTCAGACGTCCTGGAATATCTATTTCTCCAAAAATTAGTTGGGGGATGATCATAATAGTTATATATTTTCTTCCAACTGGTGAGGTCTTCCTCTATATTTTGAGGTTGGTGACTCGGTCATCTTGTTTGTGATGCTAAAATTGGAACACATCCATAATTTATGGCAATATAAATTATCACCTATGTTTCTAGGCCCATTTCTGTTTTTCATTAGGAGCAGTATAGTTGTTTATTGGTTTTCAATTATTATAAAAAAAATATAACATTATTCATGTATCTTATCTTTAAAGACACCATCTAAACTCTTTCTATGTGATAAACATAGAATACATAAAGCTAGATCATGACTCGTCATTTTATTAATGAATCATTCATGTAATAGATTATAGTTAGAAGAAACATAATTTGGAAAAACTTTTATGTGGTACATATCTAGATTCATCACTAGTGTATCAAGTAAGATACATGGGAGAGTATGTATAATATCAGGGAATACTAATGAGATCATTTCACTGATGAGGCTCAATAATTCCAATTAGTGCATCTTGACAATGGGATTCTATGTTGTGGTGATGTTGTAACACTATTAATATATATTATTTGTATATTTTAAATAAAATCATTATAAATATTTTGTATTTTTCTCTATTTTCAAGAGTTAAAGGGATCGAATGGGGACCGGGAACATGTTTTGAGGAAATTTTATAGCAGTGAAAATATGGAATGTAACATATATTTCTCTTAAAAACCAATGAGATTGAACAATAATTATATTATTTTAGGCAGTGATGACCTAAAATAATGATCATAGTCTGAGGGTGGTGTTCTAAAACCCTAGTAAACCACCAATGCTCTTGGGGAGTCCCACCAGTGTAATGGTGGGTTCTGGTTATTTAAAATATTAGTTTAATTAATATAAATGGTTATAAAATGTTTTAAAACTAGCCTTTTACCATTTTTACACATGTAAAGGAAACTTAATGACATTACCTCCCCCTATCTTTTTTAACAAATATCCAACTCTGTTCTCTATCATTTTCCCTCGTTTCTATGTAATATACCATTGGTAATAACCCCATATAATTATAACCATAATATATTGTACCATCATTGTTTATATTATTAAATTATTTAATTTTGAGGATATCATAATTTTAGATATCTACAATATTTTTATTATTTTCACCATTTAAGACAAAATTTTCTAGTGGTCTCTAATAAATTGGTTGTCTCTAGGTCTAGGTCGGTGGTCCCATTATTTTTTTTGTGGTATTTAATCATGTTTCCTACAACATATGTAATATAAGAATAAATGATTTTTTTAAGTCCAATGAAATTGATTTTTATTTAATAATTTAGTGCCTATGTTATTAACTCAACATGTTATACCCATGAGTGGTATCATAAGTTATTGGAATTGTCGCCATGGTAACTATTGACCTTTAGTCTTAAGGGATACATTATGGAATAATTTCATTGGGATACTAATGGGTGACCAATGCTAAATAAGTTACTACAGGAGACTCATGTTGTATTATATGACAGACCATTGTGAGTATATTCTTGAGATTTCATTATGCTTGGTGTTGGATAGCCTAGGTAAGAGATCATTAGAAATTATTTAGAATGAGAGCATAACACATTATTTTTTTAATGATTATAAAAAGCATATAAAACATATAGGTAATTATGATTATCCTATGGTGATTAATTTGTGCTATATTTTCCACTCATGGTGAATTGGGGGTATCACATCCATCATGTGATGTGTTATAACTGGTGCATCATTCACCTGAATCAGATCCTTGGAGGTATGCCATCCACTATATGGTCCTTCGTGAGGGTATATAGTCCAACTATACATTTTAATTGGTGGTATATCATCAACATTGTGATTTATAGTTTGGGTACATTTTCCACCTAGACGTGGTTAAGGTGGTACATCTTCCACAATTGATATATGAAATAATGTTATGTCATACACATATGGATGTTTTCATTCTTATTCATGATAAAATGGGAACTATAATTCGTGGTATATCATCATCCTAGAGTTTGATATTGATGTTTCATCATCCATATTGTAGTTGTATTTTAGTGATGTGCATTCTTCCGTGGTTTTCGAGTGGTGTTATACAATCAACCTAAGGAGTTGTATAACCATGGTACATCTTCCACATGAGTTCTATATGGTGGTTCATTGTATAACAAAAATGGTTTAAACTCATTATCTGGGTGATAACATATTCTCAAGTGATATGGAAATGGGGATCAATCACTCAACTCTATATATTGTAATATCGATTTAATATTAACTTAGTGATACTCTATGGTGATAACTCATTCACCCTGATTATAAGATATAGAGTGATAATCGTTAATCTTAAAGATGTTTTTATACCATGGTTATGTTGTTCTATTATGAAAAAATAAAAATAGTGTATTTTCATACATGGTTTAGTTTTTGAGAATTCAATATTTTGATAAGTAACTTATTTTTTAATTGATTGAAATACATATATAAAATTAAATTTTATTTAAAAGACTTGTTAGGTGAACCATTAGTGGTGTCATGGTAGGTTCTACTCACAACATACAATATTTCTTTATAACTCGAGCAGAAATCATATTTTTAGACCCAGGTATGTAAAATGTCCCTACACTTAGGGAATATGGTAACAATAGGGATTGGTCTGAGTATGGATATATCCATGGGATAGGTCTTTGGACATATTATTTAGATTCTACCCTTATGTTTTTAATATTGGACCATTTTGTATATTAAATACACATAGGAGGTCCTTTTGGTGCTTATATTACTCATCATAAAAGTAGTTTGGCTTGTATTGATATGTCATTATTGATGATGTTTACTCTTCATTTCACTTATTTGTGATTTCAATTTTCATAATGATGTTATATTATAATGAATGTTCATTGAGATTCATTCCACAACATTTTATAGTTATCTATTCCTAAGTGTATATTTTCCCACCTTATTTGTGCTAATCGTTATTGCTGATTTGAATCCTTTGTTTTAGAGGGGATAATTATGTAACTATTAACCATTTTTCTTCATACTAGAGGTTATTCATATTAATATTGTTTCATGGTTTTACAATTAGATTCACCATTATAATTTGAAATCATTCCATTGTAAATGTTTTTAAAAATTATCTTAGTTTTATTTCTTGATTAAACATATTTTTTCCATACAACCGAATTAAAAAATTTCTCAACAATAAAATTATATTTTATATAAATCTATCCTGATCAAAAAAATATAAATTTATTTCAATTTTATTTTCTGTAGAAATTATAAATAGAAAATAAAAATTCACTTTTAAGACCATGAGCTATTCCATCATCCATAGAATATGATTTCATGCTGGTGTAGAAACTATATACTCAACCTCATTGATAATAATTTTGATATATGTCTATTTTTCTGAATTCCTAATCACATAAAATATACTAAAAATATTGTACCCATTGGGTTGGATAACCAAACATTCACACTTTTTATATGGCCAAAATCAATATGTCAAATACGCTTATTAATTTCCTTTCTCTCATATTAATACCCATTATAGGTTGACAATATAATACTTATACGAATTATTTTTTCTTATTTTATTTTTTTCATCCAATATAAATTGAAAGTATTTTTTATGGGTCCTTTCATAAACAGGCTCATGAAATAATTTATGACAAACATCTATTTAAATTCTTATATTTTCTCAAACTAACACATAAGTAAGTCTCGTGTTTTCTAAATTTAACACACAAAATTATATGTCATAAAATTCCTTTGAATGAATGATTCCACAATTCATCAATATTTCCCTTGTATAATACTCTTAGAATAGAAAGGTATTTTTTCTCTAGTATCATTTTCAATGCTAAAAATAATTTCATCTTAAAAAAGGATTAACTACTTATAGTTCAGTTTTATCTATTTAGAAAACAAAATAATAAATTTCTCCTTATTAATAATAAAGATAATTTTATCAACATATAATGATATTAATTGAATAATTTTATTCTTATCATTCAGAAATATATTTCTTATGAAATTTAATTTCATGAAATAATTGTTTTGAAAATGGTCATCCATTTTGGAGTAATATACTATTATAGTTTTTATTAAATTATATATGAAAATTTTATTCTCATATTTGTTTTACAATCATTCATAAGTAAAAAACCCTAATTTTTTTTCCATATATACTTTTTCCTATAGCTCATCATTAAAATAGGTGGTTTTTATATCCATATAAAAATTTTATAATTTTTTTCATTAGTAATGGATAATAAAATTATAATGCTCCCCAATCATTGATATGTGGAAGTTTTTTCTTAGATATCTTTTTCTATAATCTATGACTTCCTGTTGTACACCAAACTAGCCTTTTTATTCACTATCGATAATTTATAATTGAATTTTTATAGAAAACCTTCGTAGTTTAATGTTATATTTTTCTTTTATTCTAAAATCAATATCCACATCATGTTCTATTGATGACTAAATATAAACCAAAAAACAAATTTACCCCAAAAATTAATGATGCTTCCAAAATAATGCTTATGATGCACCATCTCAGGATGATCCGTAACCTTTTTCTAATTTGAATTCAAGTAATATTGTATGGTTTAATTATTTAAATATAAAGGTATATTGAAATATGCAGTACTATGTTAAAGGAAATCATGGAATGATAAGGGAATCAACACAACTTTTTTCAGAAGAAATTGTTGCTTATTTCATCTCTCATCCAAAACTGTGAATATCCATGAATATTAAAATAAATTATAACCATATAAAGATTACAAATTAATATAAATAATATTCCAAAAACATTTCACACCAGTTATATCAACTGTGAATTAATCATAGGGAGGACACATTGTTGTAACACTCAAGGAGGTAGAGGAATCATGGATAAAAACCATTTTTACAAGGAATTATAGTGGGAAATTATGACCTATATCAGAAGTTATGCACTCATAGACCAGAAGGAAATTGGGGAACTGAAAAAAATAATTAGAGACACAATTGTACTATAAATTTATAGACTCTATTTCCCATCCAAAATAGAAGTCCTAAGAAATTTGAACCCTTGTGGTGCCAAAAGTTAGAATCACATTTCATATAAGATATAAACTGGGCTAGGTTCTGTTAACTATCTCTAAAGAATTGTTTTACATAAACATGGTTAGAAAGAATCAAATTTATGATCAATAGTCTAATGTCTTCTAATCCTAAACCCAAGGAGTATGAACATCGCCACACTATTACAATGAATGACAATATAAAATTGTAAGAGGAAATAAATGAAAAACTAAAAATGAATAAAATGAATATAAAAAAGAAGACAAAAAATTAATAAAAATAAAAATCTTCTTTAGCTTAAATCATCAATATAAAGCAATCATACCATCTCCTAAAGATCATATAACTATAATAAAATTAAAAATAAATTATTGGGTTCTCGAGAAACATAAAATAATTGAAGATAAAAATAATACAATACCAACATAATGAAAATAGATGAATAAAAAACATAAAAAACATTACCCATTACAGGAAGTTGATTTTAAATTGAGGATTCTTAAAGGAAATTCAATCTAAAAACTCCAGATACAATTTATTCAATAAAATTTAAAGGCATATGTAACCTCTAATGTGACCATACTATATCCAAAGAATATTGATTTACCTAATTATTTTCATAAGATAGAGGATACCAAATAATATATTCAATAAAAAACTAATACCTGGTAGATGATTGCTATTTCTGACATGTACAAGGCCCTAAATACAACCCACTTCTAAAAAATCTAACACACCATGATTATTTATCAATACAATCTATTTAATTCAAATGACTACATGAAGACTGGAATGAAACTTTTTTGAGGTATTACCTTTTACATAATGTATAAACACAAATTACATAGAAAAACTTCTAATCTATTTGAATAAAATTGGAAAAAGTCAATTGACTATGAATTACATCTAAAATGAAACTATTAGTTATCATCATTTTAGCATAAAATTGAGATGTACTAGAATTATTTAAGGAGTGTATAACTAATTAATGATGAAACTAGAAATGATTAGGCAACCCATGGAAATGTTTTAGAATAAAAACATCGGTGGTGATAAAAATATAACAACATAACACAATTTTATCTCACCTAAATAATTCTCAAAAATATATTCAATATTCATACACCCATAGAACAAAAAACCATATTATCTCCAAAATACTGTTAAATCTTATTGTATCCCTGAATAAGTTGGGTGAAAAACAAAAAATATCACCCTTAGTATGAATTTTATCATTAACCATAAACCCACTAATGTAAAGAATAATTCATGTGATCAAAACTTATTTCTTTGGAAACTGAATTTTCAAATCACCCAAGACATAATAATAATTATATTAAAGAACAATATATAAAATTTCAAAATCTAATATCAAAGTACTAAATCTTGAAGAGAAAGTGTTAAAAAATGGGTGGGAAATATATATATATAATTGATAGTGGATGATTACCATATAAAAAATAAAAAAAATGACCGAAGACTACTGGACACCAGCCTTGATAAATCTAAAAAACCCAATGTAGTAATAAAACATCATATCTACGATGGTTCTGGCATCATTGATGTATGAAATAATCATTGTGGTTCTTATTCAATGTACATCTCTACCATTAAATTTATTTTTAATATAATTAGGTTCTTTATTTATATTTTTAATTAATTCTATATGGATAAACGTTTTATAATTATTTATTGAATATTTTTTAGATATAAATTTTAGAAGAACTGTTTTTTTTGCAATCTTATTAATTAAATGGTTGCATTATAATATCTAATTACATTTTAATAAACTACATAATTATTAAACCTTGAATAAAATGTTATATTCACCAACTATACAATAATTAACACAAATTTAATAAACATAAAATTAATTAGTAACATCTTATTTGTCATAATATTATGAAAATGAATACTGATAAACTAATTTGTTATATATTTTTTCATTATCATCAACTTCATTATTATCTTCATTCTGAATAATTTTTTTTCAATAATACTTAAATCAAAGTAGTCAAAAATCTTCTGAACTTATACATTATAAAACTTATAGAAACATTCATAAGAATAAGTACCCATAAAAATAGCTTATTTTCCATTTTCATCATACATACAAAGATTATGAAGGTTGCTTTTGTTTAAAAATCGATTTATAAAAAAAATTAATTTATTTCAATTAATGAATCTTATTATAAAAAAAATCATATAAAGATTTTTTAAATTTATTCCCTAGAATGAATATGTTCTATGTAATTATCATAGACGATAATACATACCTATAATGAAATATAGAGAATTACTGTTCACCTTGCAGAAATCATCCCATATCAACCAAACTAATTGTTTTCCATTCATCCACCCCATTTTATTAATCAGTGATAAATTCATAATATTCAAGCTTATTCACATTATTTTATATATATTTTATCAAATCCTTGGTTCCTAATTCTTTTTCAGCTACTTTTATAAATAAGATTAACATCTCAAGTACTTCAGAATTATAATTTTAGAACATCATGTAATTCAATATTTTAATATTATCTATATAATGAATAAAATAGTAACCATATCCCAAACAATCATGTCTAATTAGAATATTCACACCTATATGAATTAATTATAATCCAGTCATTGATGTAATATTCACTAACATGTAGTTTTATTGCACTATTTTTATTTAATAATTTATTTCGAAAATAATTTATTTTTATCTATTGAACCTTGGAATATTTCTTATTGAATAATACTTTGTGATATTTATCCTGATTATTTTGAAATATATACATGTATTCTATGAAAAAAATTGATTCCATTCACAATACTAAAATAATATTATTTTTGTGGGGAAATAATTTCAAATATGTTGTCTCTACCACCTTCTACAATAATGAAAACTCTCCTGTTTTTAGTTTATTGATGAATCAATTGTTATTTATAAAAAAAATATTACAACCAAAAAATAGTAATTTCACACTAAATTTTTTATAATTTACATAATAAATTTATAAAACATTTTAGACAATAGTATTTAATCATCAATATATATAGAACCAAATTATATAATCATTAAGTAATTGTCATATAAAATTATAATAGGATCACATATAAAATTTTCAATATTCAATAAAATATTTTTTTTCTTATTATATGAAATGAAAATTAATTATCAATGATTCATGCTTTGTTCCTCTTAATAGCATAAAAATTTAATTTCATTACATATAAATTTCACTCCCCATTTCAATATTCTATATATTCAAAAACTCAATTTTATTTTAGTCTTATAGGGATTATTATAAATTATCATTTCATATAGTTACTTGTTTTATTTCATGTTGCACATGTCACCTCTAAATTTTTTTGAGTATATAAATGGGAATATTTTTTCTATTCACACAATGCTTTCAATCAATATATTTTTTAATTTTTTAATGTTAACTTATCTTAATTTCATTCCTCTTTCATATTCACGGTAAGAAATGTTATAAAAAAATGTGTATTCATTATTACCATACACTCCACGTCACCTGTATTTTTCATTATTCTATGAGTTTCCTCTCTAAAACATTTTTTTCCAAAAGTAATTTCTTGTTGTTTCAGATTTAAAAAAATAAATAGTTATTCATAGTTTTAGATAATAATTATGATGGATGTGTTTCTGATTCTATTGATTTAAGTATGATTTGTCATTAATTTTATCCACCCAAGTTTTCATAGATTTGTTTCGAAACCATAATTGAGTATTAAAATTCAATTGCTTTTTAAAAATATATTGAATAAAATTTACCTCATTTTATTTTCATTTTTCATTGAATTTTATATTAGAAAATAAATCCATATTTTATTATATATTATATTATTTAAAATATAATACACAATGTAAGTATCATAGGGTCAAAATCTAACTGAAATATAGAGTTCAATGATATATAATTAAACAAAAAAATATTATTATAATCCATTATTCTATTTATGTGGTTGTATTATGGATAAATGCATTTATCTAAAATAACCAAAATGTATATTAGTATTGTATAACATTCATGATGAATATATATATATATATATTCACATTATATTAATTATCATGATATTCATTTATGATTATAGTTTTTTCATCATTATTTCTCACTAACTTTAATACCTTCCCAAATATCTATATGCCATCAAGAACAGTTCTTAGTCACTAGGGATTACAAAATAATGTTAAGAGATAATCATAATATTTTTATGGGATGATTTTCCATCAAAAAATTAAATCAGTTATAAAAAATGAACAAGTCATATAAATATATTTAAAGTAAACTAATATTAAATTAATTTCCTAGAATAAAATAAAATTTCACATGATTAATGTAAAATTAATCATTAAGAGTAAAACATATTGAAATAGATTATATAAAGACCAAAACATAACCATCAAATAAATTCATTATTTATATAAAATATTTTAGTACACACATGCCTAAAAAAATTTGGATTAGAGTTTCATCCATCCATCCAAATATAAATTTTTATTATGACACATTAATCGAAATAGGGAAACCATACTTCGCCAGACAAGGAACACTACATGCTGAAAGAGATCACAAAATTATTAAACAGAAGACTAATATTATTTGAATCAGACACTCTATATAATTCCTAGTGTAAAGTACTAACCTGAGTGTCTGGATTCTCTTTGATAAGTTCTTGAGGTGAGAAACCATTCTGTCTATTGTCTGGATGAATTCATCTATGGTGATTTTGACTTTGTTGAAGCCCCGAGAGATGATTCAGTCTTTCTTGTCTATCCACACCTCTAGCACCTCAGTGGCCTCAACCCGCAACCTTCTTTTTTAAAACCTTAAAATATCCTCATTTGAGGCATTGGGCCATAGTAATTTTTCAGTCATTTCTTCCTTGGAGTGGAATATAAGCCTTAGAGACTCCCCTACCCCTTCTTCTATCACTCTTGGTTCTCTTCTTTGATCCCCACTTTCCCCGCCTTGTGAGTCTTTTCATTCCTTACTTCCACCTTTCATGGCCAACCAGGTTTCTATTGGTGTAGGTAAGTGAGAATAGTCTTTGTGTCCCCTTCTGTTTTTCCCATGGACCACACTTCATTTCCCTGAGTCATGCTTTCCATTTATCCCCTTCTTCCCTCTTGGGCTATGGGTACCTTTCCCTAGGAATCGTTCCAAACTGTCCACTATGTTAAACAAATTTAATGATAAAAGTACTTCCTTTATTGTTAAAACATTAAATTTTTTTCAGTCATAATCATATGAAATCATCATTAATTTATATAGAAATAATCTAAAAATATTGGTAAGGAACAAAAATATCCCTATGTTGTGTATAATAATGAGAATCCCTATCAGAACATTAAAATAATTGAAAACTGTTAAAAATATTTTTTTATATAATGAAATTTCATCTCATATAAATCATACCCTAAAAATAAAATAAACATCATTACTAAAAATGTTCAATAAAAATATTATTATATAAAATCAATAGATTAATTGTAATGGTTCATTGGAAAAGTGTTGTTTTATTAAATTTTTATTTTTTAAAACAAAAAAAAATTACCCCTTAAAATACCAAAAATTTATTTGCAATAAAAATATTTATCCTTTAAATAATAATAAACATTCCATAATTCAGGGAATCAACATTATATTACTTGAAATTAAATGATCACAATAAAACTCATAAAATTAAAGGATGATACATGAAGGCATATAGGGACATAATATCCATTATCAACCTTCCACTGGAAAAACATATAGCTAGTTATTTATAGTAAATTATAATGGATCCACTTATATTAAATTGATTCCAACATCATTTTTATAGAAATAAAATCATTATATAATGAATTATAGGGATATATCTTGAATCTAGCCATATTCATTTATATTTTCATGTACAATAATATAAATAAATCACATGGGAGATTTCTTTTGACAATTTCATCAATACAATTAATAAGAAACATTTTAAGAAACCATAATAAAACGTATATTTGTTAATAAAAAAAGTATATTAATTTCAAAGAATGGATTAACATATTCCCTATTAATATGAAAATAAAGGGGAAGATTAAAACATTGTTAATTATTAATGAAAAGGTAATGAGAATAATTGAAATTATTTTTAAGAGAAATATTTTAGAACAAAAAAGTAAACACTTTTGTTGGTAAATTCTTACCATGACTTATATAGATGAATTGATTCCCATTTATGTATCAACATAATAATAGAACCATATGAATAAATTATTTAGTAAAAAATGATACATACAGGTATTTTATGAGATCAGATATGATAAGATTATGGATGGAAAAACAATGTAGATGTTTGGAACTGAGTGAATAATTTTCCCATTTTTAAATAAAACACTATGTTGTAATTCTATAATTAAATTATCTATAAGAATTAAAAATTATTATATTTCATCCATGAATAGTTCTTATACAATTATCAACGATCATTTTTAGCATCTCAGCCTGACTCACCCTATGAATAGTTACTTGACCAATTCTCAATGTTACATCGTGTGTGCCTCCCTATAAACAAGATTTTTCTGATTAGTAAAGATGGTCTAAAATTTACTATAGGGAGACAATACCCCACGTATTAGAGTGTTAAATCATAAATAAGAAAACCAAAATATTATAAATCAGAATGTGTATAATGAATAAATAAACTAGATGTTCTATGAAATATATAATCATACATATTTCATATAATTATACAATTAAACCCCATTGGGATGGTTACATATAAGGACCATAAATGAAAAAAATTGTTTTAACTATGAATAAATTTATTCTCATCACATACTTAAATTCAATGTTATCCATGTAATTCCAATTTACCTTTATATTAGGGTCCTCATTAAAAACATTTTTCTTCTACGAAGTAACCAACTTCTAAGGTACCCTAGTTCAATAGAGGACCAAGTAGGGTGTGAGTAAAAACTCAGTAGGTCACCACCAATGTGGTAGTTAACTAATTATCAAATGAATTTATATTTTAATGTTACATAATTAGAATAATAAATAAAATTTTAAACAATATGTAAAACAAACCATTATACCTACTTAGGAATGATGTCATAATGTCTCTAAGAACATCATGAAATCATTCCATCTGTAATATCAAAAAATCAGCATTGGAATATACTATATATTGTGTTTTAAACCAACCAAAATGGTGATTTTTTGGGGTATTTTGGACCTTCAACATGCGACATTACATTCTATGTCATCAAGTACCTCCACTTATTCTAGTTTTCTCAACAAAAGAATAATTATATAATAATCGCAACAAAATATTATTGGTGTTTTCTCAATAGAGGAATATGTCATATGATTATCTCATCCCAACCAGATGGGAGTAATCTTACCCAGACATACACCAAAATATAACCCCTGGTCATGAATAGGCATATATTATTCTTAAGAATTGAGATAATCTCACCATGTTATTTTAGTCAATCCATGCCCTATTAGATAGTATGCCCCTCGAAGATGATAGGCCGCACCCCCCCCCCCAAATTACCCAAAGGGATTTCACATCACTATAAACTCGTAAAAAGCCACCCATATGGACGTTTTACATTATAACACATCACACCCACCCGCTATGAATATTCCATTTATTTATCAAAATACCCAAAGGCATATACTATGAAATACAATAATAAATAGATCATATCCTTGGGTGGCTAGGTCTAGACCCATCATATATTCCAATGTTGAACTCCCTAAAGTGAGGCATAGCTAATTAAGTGCTAAATAAGTTAAAATCATCAATCCATGTTCATGGTTAACACCTAAGATAATTTTTATCAATCCCCACATACAAATCCATATGGTAATCTATCAATGGGGCACCTAGAAGGGCCCCAAGGCCATCATACTTTAGTGGAATCCCACATGGGATCGTCAATCACCACTAATTTGTCTTGGGTATTCAAAATGATCGAAGGACACCACATCCTTATGTGTCCCAAAATTCATATCACATACTCACATACCTAAGGATTACTCCATGCATGTGAATTTAATTAGATATCGATGAAGTATCATTTCTATATCTTAGGTAAAATTAGATTGGTCCACTCACTTGTACCATTTTTTTCTACCAATTTTCTATCTCCCTATGCAAAATGTCTCAATGGTATACACTAGACTTATAGGGTTTCCCATATAATATCTCATCCCACCCCTTATATATTTTTTGGTATCTTGGTATCGTCTTTTACCAATCCATGCCTCTCATTATTTCATGCATATAGCTAGTTCTCAAGGACCTCATTATCCCTAAATTTTTTTCTATTAATTTTTCTTTGTGCTAGAAATCATTTTTAATTATATTCATATTAAACTATTTAAATTTAATTAAACACAGTAATATGAATAGAGGAATTTTATTATTGGATTTTTTATGAAACCACATTTATATTGCATAATGTAATAAACCGAAGGGTTTTTTTTATCAAGAACCTTATGTCTCATTAGAATTATAAAAATTTATTTTCCAAATGATAGAAGAAACATAAAAGTCCCATACAGTCTCTTCCATTACCATCTTGTCATACCAAGCCTCTAAATTATTCCCCAACTAATTAATTAACTAATTAAAATCCAATTATAATAAATGAAATCATTAAACAATTGAATTGAAACTGAATTCAACATTTCATAAACTCTAAAAACTCACCAGATGGTGTCATCACACTAAAATAGAAACCAATATCCCTTTATAGTCTTGCAGTGGACCCTTGATATTACCCTATGTAAATAACTATAAAAATATTCTAATTTTAAAAGAATTTTCATTGAAAATAAAAAGTAATCCTACAAATAATATTATGGTTTCATGAACCTTCATCAAATCAATGAAAAATTGTTCGAGAACATTGAACTTGGACATCCTATATATGGGATAAGTGTAATCCCAATATTATTTTGGTGATTACACTGTGATATGGTGGAATAAAAATCAAAATCATTTTCATGAAAAGCAAAAAATGTAAATTGAGTGACCAGAAAATTAATGGGGCTTCTGAAACCAATTAAACACATCAACACTCTATGATCAACCATCAAAATCCCCCACATAATGGTATTGGAAGATGATAAGGGAGGGGAGGGAACCATCGAGCCATATGAGAGAAGAGAAGTAAAATAATGGGGATACCCTCCTAAATATTAAACAAATAAGATTAATCCCATATAATTAACCACATCGACTAGCTATTACCAGCCCACCAACTAGCCAGTTGTGATAGAAACCTTGTGGCTTACTTTTTTGGTGACTGTATAGTCAAGGTAATACGACGTCTTAGGTTACAATAACCACCACAACCCCTCCCATGGAAACCATAATCCCACCAAGAATACTCCTAACCACCATTCCTATTAGAAAAACTTCATTTTTACATGATTCAAATATTTCAAATCTAATTGTATTCATGCTTTAAAATTCTCCCCATTCACTTTATTGAAAACATTAAATTATTACAGGTGTTTCTAGCATATTTAGACATAGGGTCTTATAGACTCCCAACAATATAAATCCTCATCCTTTAAAAGGATTACCGAGACCTCATCAATTATTTGAATCCCACTTGGGTCACTAATTTTCATTCCAATACCATGTTTTGTTAATGAATGATTATCTTTTTTATGAAGAATTACTTTTCCCAAAGAGAATTCAACCACTAAAACTTGATCCTATACTCATATTCACAATTGAAACACTAAAACTCCTCTTCCAAAATACTTCCCAGACCAAGACACCCAAATTTCACCATAAATTTTTTTATCTAATCTACAGTTCTCCCCCACCAAATATTTTATCTTGTACAAGCTTATTCTAAAACATGATTTCATCATCTATTTCAATTTCCCCTCTGAACATGATCTCATTAGTTTACTGAGCTAGTCATCATGGATAAAACATTACCACACTAAATTACAAATGATAACTTCTATCAAAATTATTATTAATTAACACTCCTCAATTCCATTAAAAAACGGACACATACGCACCGTGTATCCATAACACAAGAACCTCGAATTCTCCATGAGTATCCCATAAATAAATTGAAACATACATTTCATATCAAAAATGACTTTACAAATTTACTATCTACCATGTCATATCTTTTAACACGTGAAAAAACAAGTAAGACCACCATTATATGAAATATCTAATAAATTACCAGGTTTATCTACCAATAAACCATTCATTTTCTAGATCCATATCCCTTTACTCTCATATACTCTTTGATATCACTCTAAAAAACCTACTGATGATTCAATCTTAATTCTAGTGTGATTACATTATTAAAACCTCAACAAACCTACCATTTCATACTACACATTACCTAATCCCCAATATATACCCAAAATGATAATGTTCATCCCATTAAATTCATTATCCTTCCCAAATAAAAAAACAAAATCACCATATAATATGTAAATTGAGTAAATACCTTGATTTACCTGAATAATATAGTAGTATTAATGATTTTTTACCCCCAAAATCCAAGATCCATATTGATTTTCAAATGATCTGTCCCATAGTCTGATGGCCCTTACTACATGAGGGTAATTTAATTCATGAATGAAGTCATGATTCCCATGGTTTTAGTGAACTTGTAATCAATTATATGGTTCATACACAAATAGATATTTCCCACTTCCTATTAATCCCTGAACAAAACTACTAATAGCTAATATCCAATTAGAAACAAAACCAGTCAAGTGATCCTAGATCATTATAATTCATTCCATGTAATCTTCCTAGATTCATAATAAATGAGGTTTAACACCCCCAATCATCCACTACTAAACTATACAACAAATAGATTTACCCTTTCTTCTCTTCTAAGATGAAACACTATCTTGTTCATGCGATATTAGGTCCACTTTAAAATCATACAAATTTCATTATCTTCATCAGGTTCATAGTTCTCATAGATAAAAATTTCAATAAGCGCAGTATAGTTTTTCAACTAGATTACATTTAAAAAATAATGGTTGTATAGTCCCTTGAAATCCATAGTAAATACCCTACTCACACTCATGTGAGTCACACAACACTAAACTGTGTTATAAATGGTCACCACCATCTTTGTTCATCAAGATAAATACAGACATTGTCTCCTTTTGAAACTGATAAAAATCATGATTGTCAACCCAGGCCTCTAAGTTCAACCTTATGGAATATTAATGATTATACCATAGTTAGAAGCACATCCCATGCCTTAATGTTAAATCAATAAATCACTTGTGCTTCACATATCTAATACATATAAACTATCGAGATAACCACTCTCATAGGTATCCCTCGACCATTACTAATTATCTTACTCACAAATAATTTTTTTGAATCTCAGTGATCACTACGGTCTCGCACCTATCCCAAAATAAACATCTCACATAGGTCACAACCCAGTGTATAACACATACAATGGCATAAATCATTCCAGAACACCCATCCATAGGGACATAGATCTTCTACAAACATCACATGCATATTCATCAGCCCAACAGACACTGATTATCACTAAGTATCCACTAATGGTACTTTTCCATATATAATAACGATATCATTGGTAAACATAATCAAAAAATACAAAATTATCCTTGATGATCTACATCTATGGATAATATGTTCAATTCTTAGGATGAATTTCATTCCAAACTATTCGGGAAAACCCTATATATGATTTTACTAGAACACTATGTAATGTAAATGGGATACTAACAACCCACATGGGGTACCCACAAAGGCATCATTTTCCTCACTACCCTACTAGGGTCAACTCACATCCCCTTAGAAAGATATTGTAACATTATAATCAATACGAATATCATTGTAGATCTGTAATACCAATATTTAGAGGTAAATACATATACATTACATTAAATCTAATTATAAGTAAATCAATTCCTTATATAGAAAAAAACATTACTTGTTCACAAAAAATTATACAATTGAAACTATCATCAGTGCAAAAATTATTACTACGAGTTCTCTAAATGTCATCAAAATTCAATGTGCCAACTTCTGAGGCATGATATGCATTTTCCCTCTATGGTCTAAGAGTCAAATATGAAACTTATATCTTCCTAATAGGATAAGAGATTAAATTCAAGTATAAATAATAATATCATACAATATAATTGTGATCCAGGAGGGGTAGAAATATTATCAACCATTCCATTACATGCCAAAAAAAGTATTCTTGAAATCCGGGAATCATGTACATCCCACCAGGGAAGGTGTTCATGATGCACTATCTTCATTTATATCATAGACCACAACAAATTCTGATATCCTCTAGATTCCATATCCCAAATGGTATGTCCAAAAACTTAATTTATTCCACTTTTTAATGTCTATTCCAGAAATAACATATGAATAGAAAACTAACTCATTTGTTCATGAATACTCAATAAAGCCTCCCCATAATCTAGATCATAAAGAATGGTAGTGCAGGTCTAAATGGTACTATTTTGAGACTATATCTCCTAAATTGTAGTGTGAAAAAATATATATATATATATATACACATATAATAGTACTTGTAAAGGATAAATAATCTGAAGAAGATTAAAAAAAATAAAAACTAACATATAGAATACAATCATATAATGATCGCCCACTAGACTGATGAATATATAGACTAGAAATGAAATAATTTAATAATATTGGATCTATAAAAATATTTAGTATCAACATATCCAAATCTATACCATCATTTGAGTTGTCCAGCTTTACCATACTATCATTGACTTTTTTCCCAAACCTGTTTCTATAACAAAGATAATGTATTCTTCTATATCCTAGTGAATTAATAGAAAGATTATTTTGTGAGTTAAAAAATTAGAAGGGATCCACAAATGAGGTCATGTACTATCCATCTTATAGAATGATATATTCATGTCACATGCTTAAAATAATAAATAAATACAAAAGAAATAAATAAAAACAACTACGATATATTTTTCCAACCAATGTTGGAATGTCTTTTATCACATCATATAATCATGACATCCAAGGTATAATCGAACATCAATTTGGAATATAGTAGATCAGGTATCCCATATCACCAGTAATGGTGTTTTATATGGAATTAAAAACCTCAATAATTTAATTTTTCTTATTATTTATAATTTACCACCCCATATGGGAATTTTATCTGGTGGGTTGTAAGACCATAATTAAAAAAATATCCACAATAAGAGTCTCCTCAACTGAGGCATATAAAACACGAGTATATTATCCCTTTTATATGGTTGGATTCTTATCTATGAATTCACCATAAAATAATCATAGCTAATGCATTATCATATATGTATAATGGTCCTAGACCAAAGATCACCCTAGTATACCATACCAACCATGACATAGTAGATAGTTATCCCCCAACAGATCATAGGCATTGAGAAACCAATAAAATACCCTCGTCAGGATAAAAGAAGATGGCCCACTCTAAACAAACCTACCCTATGTATGTTTTCTATTATAAAAAATTAATCCCTCTACATGGTAATATTTTTATTAATTATTAAAAATCCCAAGTGGTATAACATGAAATGAATCAAGAAGTAAATCACAACCATGAGTTTCAATGTTCTTAACCTGTCATAAAACTCATGGTCAGACTCCTCATGGTCATCTATCATTGGGCTAACCACATTGGTCCAATAATTCATCAATCTATAGAGGAATTTCACTTTGGATCTATTTTCTTGTGTTCATGCCCAATAAAAAAAGTACAACCCATACTTCAGTGTAACCAAATCCATCTCATGGCCTCACAGGTCTTATGGTTACACTAGGATGATAAATTCCTTGATAGATGGATCAAGGATATTCACTATGACATAAGTCACCCCTGACCAGTCGACTCACCAATTCATTATATTCTACCAAAAATTAATATATTTCTGAAAATAAATGCAAGGGTCCACACTAGCCTTCTAGGTCAACCCATATGAAATTTCATCACACCCCCTCTTCATGGTGTCAAGGTTTCTGGGTATCCCCTCACCCCAAACCATTTCCTTTGGTGACTGAGGCATCAATCCAGTTCCCAAGGATAGAAATGTGATTTTCACATTTTATATTAAATTTTATAGTGGTGATACAACAATTAAATTAAATCAAATTAAACAATTTAAATTAATTATAATATTTTTATTGTAATAGGGGCCATCTCCCAACTTGTGTTTCTGTATAGCCACATGAATATACCATAATTCAATATGTAATAAGGCTAGTATTATGGAATACATACCCCATTTAAATATTTTCTCATTTATTTTCTATTGACCATTAACCATATCAATGTAACATTATGTCTTCTCCATGCTCCTACAACGATCATGAACATCTACCTTATTTCCAACATCATTATTGAATTAATTATAATAAAATCAAGACTTATTAAATTAATATAAAATAAATTACATGTTAATTAAATTTGGAATATCCATAAAAAACTCATCATAAGGCCATTTTTCACCAAAAAATGATTAATATCTAGTGGGACTCATATATTCAATCCACAATATCTTACCTATAATCACTTTTTAATTAAATGAATTACTTAAGCATTTTCAATTTTATTTTGAGTAAAACCAATTAAAAAATCAATGTTTTATACATGTTCCTCAAACAAATGAATAATGAAAAGCTGACATTGTATTGGGTCATCAACTACTAGGGCTTACATGAATCTTTAACTCATTAACATGACTCTATCATGATGTAGTGGAATCAAACACAAAACCATATTTAGGGGAACAGTAAAAAATAAAGGTGGAAGGTTGAAATCAATAAAGTTTTTTAGAACAAATTACACAACAAAAAAATCCCAAAAAACCGTCAAGATCCCCCTCTTGTGGAACATAGAATATGATATGGGTGGGAAGGTAACAAAATTTCCATAAGAGATAATGGAAGGGAATGAAGGGGTCTATACATTAATAGTTATAGGGGAAGTGTATGTTTTTCACATTTAACCCCCCCCCCCAGATAGCTAGTATAGGACCAATGTCTATCCAACAAAGACATCATTTGGGTGTCTCACTGTCTATAGCCACAAATGAATAGGTCACCACCACATGCTGATTAGTGACATATTTTATCCTAGGCTACATCAACAACCTCAGTCCCTACCAACTACCCCTGATCCAACACTTTAACTCCCAACCATAATTCCTCTTCCAAAATCATCCTTTGTACATTTTCCAAACATTGGAACTATGATCTAAATCATGATTCAAAATACTGAATATCCACTAAAGTTAAAATTTCACATTCAAACTAGAATATCTAGATTGTTTTTTCCGGAGGACGTACACATCACATGATTTCTTCTTGATCTCAAAATATAATATTATTTAATTTGATAATAATTTTTTTTATATAATATTAAATTATTTTTCAACATTATTCTATAGTTTATATGGCCTCTAAAAAATAGATCCTCATATTATATTTACATTATATAACATCCATGTTTCTCTTGTAAAATATTCCATGAAAATTGAGGATAATTAATTTGATTATGAGATACAGGTGGTGATGGATTCCCATACCTCTTAGCTTCATATATCACTGATAGGTTTTCACTAAATGGGATTTAAAATATAATAATTTATTTCATCCATTATGATCTAAAAATTCATCCATTTATAATGTTACTATATTTTAAAATATATTAAATTTACATTTACCATCATAGAATTTAAATATATATATATATATCTTTTCAGATCGTGGAAATATTTTGTAAGAATATTTTATGAGAAATAAATCTTATTTATAATGAGTTAAATTTTAGAAAGGTGATAAATAATATTATAATAACTTTCTTAAAATGCGATTCACCTTATAGGTTACATAATAATTTATACAAACCACAAGATGAATTGTGGATTGAATATGTATTGAATTGAGAAGATGAACTACAATGAATAGAATATTATTGGGTACTAGAAACATAGGAAGTGGTGGAAGATGCAAGACCCAAACCATCATGAATGACTCAAGATAAAACTATGTGTGTTTCATAAAAGTACGTATCAAGTGAGTAATAAGGATAAAAAATGTAGTATTAATAAAAATATATGTTTTTGATTAAATACTTAATAGATTCAATATAAGAGAAAATAGGTTTTAATTTTTTTTTGAATGTATCAGTTTAAATATTGTCTATATAAAAAAATCAAGAAGATTTTTTGAAAAATATGATTTCTTAAATTTCAAATGATATACCATTGAAGATGAATAATAAAATCTGAACCATCACTATTTATGAATTATATCGAATTATATAAATTCAACATGAGGTTATGAAGGGATTCATGTATGAATCATCACCAAAACCGATTAACATGTGAATAAATCACGTGGAAGGAAGCGTGCATTGTAATCATCCTAGCTCATAGCAGTTTAATAGAAAATGAAATATTACTCTGCATGTAAAATTTGATGATTTTATAAGGATATTAATAGTTTTTGGTATCCACATAAGGAAAAAATGGTCAATTTCAAATATATTTCTTATAATTATCCAATCAAAATAAAAACTATATAAGAATAAGTATATTTGATATAACTCACAAATAAATGTTTAGGTTTCATGTACGACTAAAATTGATTTGAATCATATGAATTTATTGATCAAGTTAGATTACATAAGAACTCATTCGAGATTAAACATTGAAGATATTTAATATGTAAGATTCACATGTATTTTTATGAGATTAATTCAAAATTCATGAATGCCTAATTTTTAATTATCAAATAGTATTAAATAAATTCACACTCATGAATCATATTTAATAGTAACTAGGTACCATAAGAATGATCCTCAAATAGAACTCACTGCAATTAAATACTTTTGATTCTATATAAGAATCATTCTAACTTCTCTAAATATATATAGTAAAATAAATTTTCACGTAATATAATTATCTTTATTAAATTTATAACCATTTTAATTTAAGTATAACATCTATTTTAACATTAAAATAATAATAAATAATATACGGTTTCAAACAATTGATGTTTCATTATCCTAGGATAACCCATTAAAAATATTATTCCAAATAATTATAATAAATATCAATATGAATATAAAAAAAATTTAAAATTATTTCTTTAAAAATATTAAAAATTTATATTAGTTTGACATTAAAATAAAGGATTATTTAGTAATAATGTAATAATAAAAATTTTGAAATAGGTACTTTGTGTATAATGGAATATATTATAACATTTTTGACATGAAATATCATATATATATATATATTAATTTAAAAAAACAATATAGTTAGCATTAAAAAATTTAAAAAATATTCATTCTTGATGCCCACTTATATCAGTTCTCTTATTTTTAAGGATCACATAATGAAAACCAACAACATTTACATTATCACATATTTATATAAAATCACTACCCACAATCGTTATATTTTTCCCTTAAATTACCATACATCATACCTAATCATTTCATCCCCAAAAATAATTTCCACATTTGTATCTATTTGTCTTATATCTATAGATATCCTTGGTGGAGTCGTCTTTATGGGTGATCGAGATGATGCATATATCAATGTTAATTTTTTTATTTACTTTTTATTTAATCTAAATTATTCATTTGTTGGTACTAAGAAATGTATTCATTACCTGGTAAGTATTTATTTGTAATAATATTCATTAGATTTCTATTGTATCTCTATTCTTGTTCTTATTTTTAAATTCTATTATAAGAGAACTTTAATTAAAAAAATATAATATATAGTAAATCCTGGGTTATCAAAAAATATTCTTTGATCTACTATAATGATTAATTAACTAATTAAATAATATTTATTTTTTATTGTCATTCATAAAACATAATTTATTATGAATTAAATAAAAAATCTTAAATGTGAGAGTTTATTTAGAAATCAATATATCCCATGAAAACAATTCCACGAAAAATAAACTCCTAACCTATGAAATGTCATAAACATTCATTATTCAAAATACAATGGTATTACCTTATGATGTAAAATGATTTCAAATAAATCTCAAATAAATCATATAAAAACAATGTAGGAATCATAATACATTATCCATAAAATAACCCTTATTATGGAATATTTTTTATTTTAGATCAACTATGTAGCTTCTTATGAATATTTTATTACAAAATACATTCGATTGATCTATGAGACCCATCTATCATCATATTAAATTTCCATGAACCATTTATTGAAAAAGACATATAAAATATTTCATTTCAATCATAAAACTAATAATATTTTCATTTAATACAATAAGAAAATACACTTTTAGTTATCTCATAAAATATGAGGAAATATTATTTTATGTGATCCTTTATAAAATAAAAAATCCATAAACAATCAGAAAAAAAATTAAACCACAGACACATGTAAAGGAAAGATTCAATAAAATAATGGCAATGAGGTGGGAATATTAAATATTCGATAAAAGTTAAGAAACATTCTTTTTCACATTTATAAAACAAGAAAATTATTTCTTTTATGAAAGAAACTAAAATCATTCCATATAAAAATATTCAAAAGAAGGAAAAATATAATTTAAAATAAAAATATAACATTCATTTTTATAAAAAGAGATAATATTCATAAATAATTTAATTGAATATATATATAGAGGGAAAATAATATAAATTATTAAAAATAAAATTTTAATGAAATATCACATATGACATCACTAACTTTTCAATGTAATGAACATTTAAGGGTGTTTATTTAACCATGTTAATTTAATGGTGTAAATGATAAAATATATTTGTATGAATATTTAAACACCCTAAAAATTAAAGCATGTGGTGATAATGAAATCGGTCCAAAAGAAAAAAATGAGATAATTATTCTGTTACATCATGTCCTGACTCAACATGTACATCATTTAATTTCCAAAATAATAAAAATATATAAATTATCTATATGAATCAGTACATTTTTCATGTTCATTAAATTATTAATATAGGATTTATTCAATTAATTTCCATGTTCTATTTGGTTAAAATTATAGCTATGTTCACATTTTGTGTTTTGAAAAAATTATATACATAACCATAATAAAATTTAAAGTATGTTTACCAAATTTAAACATCCCATCTTTATTCAGGTACACCCCTCCATGAGTTTTTTTATTGAGCATCGGTGGTTGAGTATTGTTTGGATATGAATATAATTTTTTTAGGAAAATATCCTAGTGTATGTGGATGTATATTTTTATAAATTAATTGATTTTGGATATAAATGTTTTAATTGGTTTTATGAGGGTATTATAGGATTAGATGGATTTGGTGGTGTTTAGATGAGTATTATGGGAAAAAGGGGATGACAGATGTCTACAGTAGAATTAAAAACTGTGTAAGGTATTACATGCCATGTAAAATCTTCTAGAAATATGTTGTAAAATAGATACATGATGATAACTGGTTACACATAATGTAATAAATACATGTAATTTAATGTTTTGTACAATTAAATAGTATTCCGAGGTGATGGGTTTTTCATTGTATCCCTCAAAAAAAATTTGTGTGACACATAATTCATGTACACATCATTTAATTTCTAGATAAGGTTTTTAAAATAGTGTTAGGTGGTTGATTTTATTTCCAACTGAAATTAAGGTTCTTCTTATCATCCTTAGGTAACCATGTATTATATTATAGATTCCCACTCTTGATTTTTGATGTTATTATCATGTATCGAAAAAATGTTCTATTGCACTATGTTGGTTTTCCCTTCCCTCCATTTATTATCTATACATTGTGGAAAAAGTTCATGTCCATGAGAATTATTGGTATTCATCATGATTTATTATGACATAGGATTCTTTGTTCGATCATCTATTCCTTCATGCATGTTTTAATTTTCCATTGGAATCATTTTGTTCATCCCCAGATTAAGGTAGGGTGTTTAAAAAACACTCTTGTTAGATATTTATCATGCATGTGAAATATTGAAATAATACAAATAACTTGAGCCCAAAAAAATTAAATAATGAATTGGATTATTCATTGAAGTCCCTTTGGATATTTTTTTAACCTAGTTTCGATCTACCATTTAGGTAAGTAAACCCTTGATTTCAAATAAACTGATTAATGCATTAACGTGTGTTTAGCATGAGATGGATTTTGGGTGTTTTATTTATATAGTTCCACCTTAACATAAATTTTTTTATGGAGATAATAGTCTTTTTATTTTTTATGTCCAATTGATATACAAAAAGTTTATTTGAAAAATAGATGGTAAATTTAATAATAAACCATTGACCCAAATGATGAGATATTTTTGTATCATTATTGTTATAACATGAAATTTGATCAATGTTGTAATGCTTATATTTGGAGTTGGACCAGTTAATATATACTAAAATGTTAATATAATAGGAAATGCCCTATGAAGCATCTTTAAATGATTGTATAATAGGTTGTTCCATGATACATGTTTAAAATCTTATATACCATGCTTTTCACTGAGACATATTAAAATTATTATACCCTGCTATTATCCCAAACACATTATTATGTGCTTATATATTGGGATCATCCTTAATTGATTGATTAAATTCTTATATAGTGGGAATCACAATGATTTAAAAAAATTATATTCCTTGGTTACAATGTTCTGGTTGGAATTATCTTTGTAACACCTCGAGATTTTATGAAAAATATTCTTTTAATTTCATTAATGTCTTGCGTTGTATTCTACACCAAGATTACCTTGCGCTATACGCAACACCGTATTAGCTTGTAGTATACGCAACACTATTCTTGGACCGTGTTACACACAATTTTGATAATAGTTATTCTACCCAACATTGAGTATATATATATATATATATATTAAATGTATAAATGAAATATGGTTGGATTCTGTTATACGAAACAACGAAGGATTCTTTCACAACACGCAACCCAGACTTGGCTTGCATTACACGCAATCGCGACCTTCCTCGATAGCGTGTGTTGTACGCAATACCGGGTTTTAATAAACAATGTTATATTATTATAATATTGTCATGAACTAGCCGTTATGAATAGTATTAACTAAATTTTGAATTTTATAACATTATTATTCATCTTACACATTTCTAGAACATGGTATAAGAACAAAATAAATTTTTTCGGGTAAAATAAGTATTTTTCAAAAAATGCAGTTTTACCGCCTTTTGATGGAGCACCCACTTTAAATATAGTTTTTGACATGTTTATATGTTAAATTTGACAAAATAATATTCTTCTTTTGAATCAGGATGTAAAAATTTACATTATATAAAGTTTTGATATTTTTCCGACAACTTTCATATTTTAATGAATAGTAAAAACACGCTATATTTTAATTAAAAACAACTTTTTTCATCGTAATATATTATGTGGTTAAATTATAATATTGAATGGTTTTAAAGTATATTTAGAATATATTTTTACCACTTAATATAATGTTGGTCATTAGACACAATTTTACAATTAAACCGAACATAAACAAGTGTCAATCTTTTGATAGTTATTATCTCTTAAAAACACGCTTTTTGTTTTGACAGCGGGAATTAATTTTAAATTAATTTCTGCCACTTCTGTGTTTTGAATTTAGAAAAATGGATTCCATATTTGGAATCAGGATGTTCAAATTGTGTAAATAGGTAACTTTTATTTTTAGACATTTTGAATAATTACTGCGGTAAATATTTTATTTACCATGGTTAAGGGTAAATCCGGTAAATAAGGGTTAAAAAATAATATTATAATAATATTAAATTACACTAAAACGTGTCTTAAACCTATTGGTTGATACATGGTCGACCATGGGCATCTTTGGGTCGATTTTGGGACCCCATTGATCCACTTGTAAGTGATAATGACACTTTATTTTAATTAAGTTAAAATGAATACAAAATTGACAAAAGCATATATCTTTTAGCAAAACAATTGTTACATAGGGTTATATATGTTGGATTTTAGATTATAAATATTCATTAGAAAGATAAAAATATTTCCTACATAATGGTATTTTATTTGTAATTTTTAGACTTTAAATAATTTAATTTATTTATGACACAATGATGATGCAGTAATTATCTTATTAATGAAATATTGACATAATTGATGTTATAAACAACAAAATAAATGTAATTTGAGACTTTTTATGAATTCCACTAATTTTCTAGGTTACTATGATATATTAATGTTGATTTAATTAACTTTATTTGAACATTTAACTCTGTTATGACTTTTACAAAAATCATATATCAAATAGTGTCAAAATTGACACAAAATAGTTTTTAAATCAAATATTATATTATTAATTGTTATTTTATTCCTAAAAATCTAAGGTTCGGCCAAATGACATAGATAAGGATATATATATTAATAATAAACAATTTGGGGTTCGTTTGGCATGTTATAGTAAGTGTATTAACCATATAGTGAAAGAAAACAAAAGACACGGTAAAAGTTAAATTATTTAACTTGGAGTTAAATCTAATTGATAAGGTTAAAATAATATCCTAAACTTGTCTAAATTCTATTGGTTGATAGGATTTCGACCCATCCCCACCTTAGCTTCGAAATAAGACCCTTTGGAACCATTATAAACCGATTTTGACTTTAATATAAAATAATATTTTGAGATATTCCTAAGGTGCCCCTCTCCTCCCTTATAAAAGGACACCTCCTCCCCCTCCTCCTCACACCTATTTGAGCACTCAAGATCGGCCAACCCCTGCCAAAATATCTTGTCCACTTCCCTATAAACATACTAGAGGTTCTGGTCTTCCTCAAAGACCAATTTTAGTGCCCTAAGAGGAGGTCTCAAAGAGGCGCTTCAAAGAAGAGGTAATTACCGTTACCAATTCTTTCATCTTTATTTCTTCTTCCACTTCTTCTTCTTAGGTTGTTTCATTATGAAGTAATAACATCAGTATCACTCATATACTGATATGTTATTATAAGTATGAAACAACCCTATTTCACCATCTATCCATCCTACGGAAAAAGAAATCACAGCGCGTGCGTACGTACGGAATACCGTCTCCACGCCGTGGTGTAATCTATTTTCCACCACCACCTTACATGGATGGGTATAATGGTGTAAAGAATAACTATAAATAGTTATTAAAACATCATATTGATTCTGATATATTGTATAATCCACTCCAATTCAATTCAATATTTATAGAAATGATATCATCGCTCGTGCGTACGTACGGACTACCGTCTCCACGACGCGATGAGAATCATTCTCCATGTTAACCATTTAAGAATGATTATAAAGTATATATAAGAAATAATAATGAAATATATGACATTATAAAGCTACTGGATTTATGTATATATATACATATGTTTGTCATCTACTTACTTCCATTTCAAGACAATAAGGAAAGGAAAACAGCGTTCATGCGTACGTACGGACTACCGTCTCCATGAACGGTGTTTTTCATTTTATTTATCTACCGATTATATATATATATATACTGAATATATATGATATATAAATCATATTTTATATTCTGGAAGTAAGTAAATCATGATATAAGTAATAATGATGTCAAGAACAACAAGTCAAAACACCTACGATAAATGAAACGATTTTACCCAAAACGCTTCTTTAACATGGAATTTACAAAAGAACGGGTAATATAATGTCATAAGTGAACCATATATGATATCATAACAATGAATATGATTCTGTAATAAGTCAATAACATTATTTAAATCATTATACAGGAGGTTCGGACACTTACAAAGCAAGTCGGACCTAAGGTAAGGGAAATATCACAATCTCATTTTTATCCGAGATTGTTTATTCGTAAGTATTTACTGGGGTGTATTTTATCATCCACATCCATGTTTCATCAATATGTAATATTATTTCCATCCACCTACAATTGTTTAAATCCATTTTTACCCTTCGGTGAGTTTTTAGTAATATGTATGAAAGGAATCTTTTGTCGTTTTTCGTACGAGGTACTTTTTGACTTTTCCGACAAAAGTACGAAGAATGTTTTTTTTAACTTATACGGCATGAATGGATTTTTAAAACATTATTTCCAAGAAGCTTCCTTTACAAGTTTTCAAGTTTATTTTTAATCAACTTCTTTTATTTTAAAGTTGTATGACATGTTATGAAAGGAAAAATGTTTTTGAAGAAGAAAGGATATCTTCCTCAAGAATGGAGTTCAAGTGTTTTATCAAAATTATTTTCCATCTAAGATAATAAAGGGTTCTGTTTTTATCCCTATTATTAAATTGATTTGATCATGTTGTGATGGAATTATTTTTATGAATTCCCTTATCTTATATGAATTGTTTTATGATGTCATGTTGTTTAAGAATCCCATTTTTATTACATGGGTTATGTGATGATGTAAGATTTATGATTATGTGGCACACATAAGAAAGGATTCATTATAAGATGTTTGGGACCTATATCTCCCTCCAATGAATTGGGTAATGATTTTATATCTCATGAGATAGACAGGGCTGGAATGGTAGGTTATACCGGTTCAGTGAAACAGGACTGAAACGAGGGTTACTCGATTCAGAAAGGGACTTTGTCCACTAAGATAGTCTTGACAATGAGTCTTGACTAACAAGAAATGATTCTCTATGATTATGTGTGAATGCCACAAAGTTTCATGTTTTAAGTTATGATTATTGTGATTACATTTCACTGCCATGATTTACCCCATGTTATGAAATTATGATCTCTTTTGCAGGTTAAGATTTTCCAAAAGTTATGTGCTTATGTATATGATGTGATTGATATTTCTTTTGTTTACCCTTACTGAGCATTTGAGCTCACCCTTTTATGTTTTCTTTTCCCCAGGATATAAAGAAAGGTTTTAGGTAAAAAAAAAGAAGATCTTTATGGGAGATATTGAAGAACTTTCACCACGATTAGAAGATTACGTTCCGAGTTTCCAAAGACACTAAACTATTACGATCCTTTAGTGTGTGTTTTTGTTATGTACTAAGTATTCCGCAAATGTAATGTAATGTCCATGTACGTCAGGCTTCGGGTCTCTACAATCTTAGTACTTTCTCGGGGAAATTCTAGCTTCGTGGAGAGTTAGGTTATGTTATAATATTATTTTATGGTTATTGTCGGCATGGAAGAGAGAGATGATTAATGATATTGTGGGATGGTTCCAACTCAAGTTGATATGGTATTTTTTAGTTGTTAAAATAATTCAAACAATTTTTTATTGCATTATTTCATACACTTATTATTTAAATGGCTATGTCTAGATTCAGTGGTGTAAAACTACTAAATAATACTCAAAAAATTTGGGCCACCTTTTTATAACTGAGAAGATTATATAGATGAATTTTTGGATATGGGAAAAATGACATAATTGTTGGCAATATTATTACTTGATGTGATGGATTTCAGAGATGGGACTAACATGGGGTTTTGGAATGGGGACATTTGATTCTTCATTTGAGTCTAAAATATAGTTATTTTTATTACTTCTATAATTAAATTTATTTATATTACAGAAAGTTGGTACACCCTTCATTTATTATTAATCATATTATTCTGTTGGATTTTATTGATATTATACCGATGTAGTTTATCCTTTCTGTTATTTTCTCACCCTGATATTTTCTTATTATTATTGTATATTTATTTTCATAGTTTAATTACTCTTATATGGAGTATATAATCTCTAAACTATAATTATAACACCCCCACTACTAGTTGGAGGCCTCTAGAATATTGGGTGGCTTTCATCCGGACTTATAACCATCCCATTCTAGCCATGTGAGAGAGTTATGGTATAGGGGATGTTAAAAAGTGGTATCATGGTTATAGGTCTCAATTCTGTTTTATTATAATAGGATAGACGTATAAAGGGAACTAGGATGCCCTCATAAATTGTAATAAAGTTGTTCATAGAACTATCTAACACATGTATGGGGGAAAATCTTAGTGGTTAGGGTGGATTTTTTCATATTATTTAATTCATACAATTGATGTTATTTCACCCGATGTGATTCACATGTTGAGTGAGGATATTTTTTTAATGTATTGGTTCTTGAGATTTATTCTCATCATTTGGTATGGCTTGTGATTAGTATGAAATAATTATCTGATGAACATATTTATTCATATAGACATGCGTTGTTAATGTAGTGACATATTTATTTTATTGTGATAAATACATTCTTATTGAAAAATGATATAAAATATATTTTATATCTTCTAAAAGGAGTAAATTAATATATAAGTCAAGTTAAAACACTTGTATAAGGAACTCATTTAGAAAGAGAATCTAGGGGATGCCCCTTGCAGTGGCCTGAATATTTCAATAGGGATATTTATGAACACATCATCTACTAGAATGAGGTGTCATTGTGAGAGTTTTACTTAGGGAATCAATGCTAAAAGTTGTCTTGGAATTGGGCAGCCATCTCTGGACTATGATCTATTTCATTCATATTACTGTGGAAAGATGAACAAAAAATGGCTTCATTTATTGTATCATGCTATAGAGTGTCATTTTTTAGTAGTTAGTACAATTTACTAACGTTTTTAGGGGCATGACGTAGTAGAAAAATTCAAGGTTAATAGTAAATGGATTATATTATGGGAATGAATAAACTAATCCTCAGCAAATAGGTAGCTGGAGTTCCACAAGATGTTTTGGTCAAGGCATGGGATGTGTTACCTCAGTCCAGGAACAATAGTATCAGGCAGAGGATATAACGTTGGGGCATTAAAATGGGGTCTAATTTAGAGGATTTGGTTAGCTACAAATTATTTAGAAATATATGGAAATTGTAAATGTACTATCATAAACTATTAGATAAATGATTCATATATCATCAACCCGTTATTGTTTTTCATTTGATATAAGAGAATCACATTACATTTTATCATTTTTTTTTTAAATTTTTTGGGTATGTATTTGGACATCTCGGATTTTGTTTTCACCATCAACACACCATTGGGATCGCCTTCAGTGAATGTCAAACATTTCGAGGCTTGTTCTTTAGAGATTCGTGGTTACCATTTATATTGGAAATTGTTTCTTATTAAAATTACATGATTCAATTCGATGCAATTCATGGATTATTTACTTCAATAACAAGCTCACATTGAAAATTACAATATGATAGTTACCTTTTATCTTTATAGAAAGATATTCAATCTTATTATTGTGACTGGGATCTTCATACCAGTCATGTGGGACCAATTCAATTTAGATTTGATTGTCTCATGTCTCAAATATCAAGTATTTATCTAAATAATTATGGAATAAATAATACATTATTTTCATCCATTGGTAGAACATTTTTAGTATTTTTTTTATTGATGAGTTATATGGCATACCTCTAGAGAGAGATATCATGTTCATGATCTAGTTGGTGTTGGTAGAAGAACCAGTTTCTATCCCACCTTATAGAATGACACAATGTGATTATTGGGAGTTAAAATTTTAGTTGGTAGATCGAGAAACAAATGGTTTCACATAGCCTAGTAAATCTCATTGGGGTTCTCCAGTTCTATTCACCAAGAAGGATTATGGGGCATTGTACATGTGTGTGTATTATTAGATATGGATCCAAATGATAGGAACAAACCAATATCCTCTTCCATGCATTGGATATCTCTTCAATCAGTTGAAACGTGAAAAGATCATCCCTAATATCAATTTTGGATCAAGTTACCATCAGTTTATGGGGATACCATCGAGCCATCCATGAAATAATGTATGGAGATGGTGTGGCTAGAATGAGTTCACTATGGATGTTGTTTGGTTTGAACACTATAATAGTGGCATTCATGGACTTGATGAATAAATTGGTTTAAACCACTTATAGACCAGTTTGGGGTGGTTTCTATCGATGAAATATTATTTCACTGGTAATCAGTAGGATATCATTCCAAATATCATGAAATATTTATGAGAACCTTGAGAGCTTATCAACCATATTCCATACATAACAAATGTTGTTTTTGAATTGATAAAGTTCACTTCCTCGGTCTTTCTAACTTAGAGGAAGGAGTGTCTGTGGGACTAGAGAATGTTCATGCAATGATATATTGTTATAAGCCTATGATTGAATTCAATATTCTAATAATTCTAATTTTGGTAGGTTTTTATAGGATCATTATATAAGATTTTCCCAATTTAGAAATCATTGATGTCTTGGTTGACCAGGAAATGAGTGATGTTTTTTGATCAGATGCTTATAAGATAGATTTTTTGGATCTGAAAGGAAGGTTATCCTCATCCCATATCCTCACATTATATATTCCACGTAATGATTAAATTATAAACTGTGATTCATCCAAAGTTGGACTTAGTGAATTTTTATATAGGAGGATCGAACAGTTTCTCATTACTCTAGACTACTGAGATCACATGATAGGAATTATTGTAATCATGATTTAGAGTCCATAAAATTGGTACATTCTCAGAGATCCTAGATGTATTATCTCATGCATGAGAGGATTTTGGTAAACAAATTCCAATAGAGCATTACGTACATCATTTTTCAATGAGACATGAACCTTTAGAAGAAGAAGTGGGTTGGGTATCTGAATTATTCTGGTATTTATTTTGATTATACACTTGGAAAGAGAAACATCATTTCCAACAAGTTGATTAAAATGACTCATATAGAGATGGTATTGGAGTCTTACCACTAGTGGCTGGTGATGAACCTCTTTCGATACATACATCTATATTTTTTTTACTCTTACGTACCGGTATATCTGACGTCAACATATTTTATACCCATGATTTTGGACCATATCAAGACCGAGTAGTAATATGATCCAAAAGACTTAGTTCTAAGAAACAACATTTATGGTGGGGTGATTCCATTTGGATGGTCACTTGGAAGTGGAAATTATAATATTGTTTGTAGCTAATTACGGTTTCCTAGGGGTATGTGTGGGGAGTTATTGATGGAGTTTCTTTCTTCTAGTTGGAAGGTTCATCATTTTTTAACAAAAATGTATTTTTGTCTACATAGATAGTACCGATGGTCAGGAATGAAGAACATGGAAATAAGATTTGTGGTGAGGTATTTCAATTTTAAATTGGAAAAATCTCTACATCTGAGGCAAGTTGGGAATTTCCAACCATTTTTTCATTCATGATATGAAGTTGGATGTTGAAAATTTGGATTTTGTAATAGTATTACCAAGTATAACCATTAATAATGATTCTATATGAATTATTGTGGATCTACTAACATAGTTATAAGATGTATTTACTATCAGATAGATATTCACAATTGATGATCTAGATAGTAGTTACAAGCATGAGGTAGTTCTATTTCACATTGTTCTGAGGAGTATTCTTTCGAAAAAAGATCCTTGTTTTGTAAGATTTTGTGTCCTTGAAATAATTAGTTGTACATTTATTACATGTATATTTAATTTATTTAAATATTAATCATCATATTACATATTTTTCATTTTTTTATATGACTATGATGAATTAATGTCCTGGATTTTTTTTTCGAGGATATTGTCATGGAAGTTCCCTACTATGATGATAACCTTGAAATGCTATAAAAATATTCTTAAATATAGTTCTACAGTTGGATGACATACTATGATGGGTCACATAACATGTAGACAGTTATGTGTGAGTACTCGTATGTAGATGAGACTACCTTACATGTAGTTCACACTTAGTAATCTCCAAGACATTAGATTATGAGAACAGACCCTCCAGTAGGAATTCTATGTGTTTTGGTGTTGTCAGATATTTCTATATGTGAGCATTTGAAATGATCCTTATAAATTTATATTATCATTAATATGTTTCATGACTCACGCACGTTGATTTACTAATTAAAACTTTCAAACAGAATGTTGGTGGGAAGTAGGGTATTTTGGGTGTGCCACAAGTGGCTTTTTATTAATGGAAAAGTAGAGGAAGGATTTTTCCATTCAATTTAAGGAATTTGATATCTTGTCCCTTTGGTTGAAATAGAACCGTTATATGAAATTACATGGGTATGGTGTAATTGTGAGTTTATTTCAGGTAGTCAAAGAAAAATGTATCAAGCATGAATGTTGACGACACTATTATGAAACCTGCTTGATGAGATATTGCGACAAAAGGATTATATTACACAATGAACATTCATATGTGGATGACATTGTTGTAAATTTAAGTTCTTTCTCATGGGTTCCATGACCCATTTCTATAGATTACTCTTGAACTTCAGGCAATACAACCTAATGCCAATGAGAAATAATCCTAGAGGGCCACACACTAAGTGTTTCTGGTGGTCTCTGTAAAATTATATTTGAATTTAATTAATAAATATTATTCTCAAGACAATGGAATAATTTTATTCTAGTTAAAATGATTACATAAATTAAATAAATATTTATTCACAGGATTGTGGGTAAAATATATTTCTTTATTTTATTTATCATTTAAAAAAATATGTATTTACTAGTTTGTAAATTATATATTTATTTAAGAGAACAAATAATTTACTTATTTATTAAGGTGTTCAATAAATGGATGTGGGGTTCAAGAGTACCAAGGTCGGTTCGGTAGTAAAATAATTATTTTCAAAATGATAAATAATTTTTTAACTAGTTGGCACAAATTAAAATAAAGCCGATATTATTTGGTAATGAAGAATTTTAATTCTAATATTATTTGGCACAAGTTCGCTCACCATAAATAATTATTTTGTATTATTATTAATAACATGGGGTTTCACTAAGGTTATGAATGTATTTAATTGGAGTTATGGAATTAAATATTATAACTAAATCCCCATGTCAACAAATAGACCCATATGTCTATTGTCCATGTATCGTACCACACACCTGGTGAATTTAGAATTGTTGATCTAAACAATTTCTCACTCAAATACTCTTCCCACCCCTCTCAATAAAGAGATATATTCTTCAATCCTAAAGAATAAATGGTCAAGAAATTCTGACACAAGACACTAGCTTCATCGCGCTGGAACCCAAAGAATGGGCGGTGTTGATCGGAGGCCATCGGGGCACGTTTGGATCACATCTAGAGGAATTTTAGTTTGGATCTTTGCAAGTGAATCAAGATAATCCAGAATGGTAATTCTGGATGATCAATATCATCAATGAATAAAATACCTAAGATCCTGGTATAATTTTCTTCATTAAATTAATTAAATTAATTATTAAGATGATGTGTAAGGTCCTCTCTAAAGGTTTTGGGCCTTTTCATTCATTATGAAAATCTTTGATTCTATTCCATGGAGATTGACATTCAACTTCATATTGATCCCAAAATAATCATTGACCAAGGTAAAAAATCAATGTTGGGTTCTATCCCAACCGTGCTTCCACTGTTCCCAAGACCTACATGTGGTATAAGAGTGGTCATGCCATAATTTATAATAATGTAAATATTTAATTGATGATTTATGCATTAAATAATTTAGCTTTTTCAATTCATGTTAATAGTTCTACAAATCTGAATCTCAATATCTATTCCCCCTCTTCTGTTTCTCATTCACCATATAAAAATGATCATTTCTTTTAATTTTGAATAAAATAAAACAGATGATCTCATCCGGAGTTTCAAAAGGTTCTTGTTCGTACAGCACCAGAACACACAACTTGTATTCAGTAGTACACATTGTGTAGCAAATGTTCAATGAATGAGGTCTGGTCTGCCAAACCATGTCGCGTCATTAGAGTTTTTCTAAGTCTTAATGAACTTGTTTGTTGACAATGAATAGGTGGGACTTGGTTTCTAGTTTATACATTGTGTGGCCCACTAGACACAACGTGGTGACCCTTCAAGTAAGTGTAGGGTTGTGTACCCTGTACATGGCTTGCCTAGCTGGAGACTGTGTAACGATGAACTACACAACGTGTCTCCCATTATAAATACCATGTACTCCAATGATTTCTTAAGTACACTCACTTGTCGTTTCCCCAAGCGTGTACTTCTAATGGACGATGAAAAATAGTACAATTCATGTAGTTGGAACTACACACCGTGTACTCATCCAAATTACACAGATTTATTATAATTTATTAATATATTATTCAAACCCTTGATATGTGTACCATCATGTGGGCGTAAATATGAGGCACAACATGTGATAGGTGTTATATATATGTGGGTTTAATTTTACATATGTGTAATTTCCATTTCTATTAATTTGGTAGTTATGAATAGAACTTCATCAGATCTCTTCCAAGGTACAAGTTACGTAATAAGATAATATTAAATGAATTTATTTGTTTAAAATTATAATGGATGAGAATCTCAAGGAAATTTAGAAAAATGTTCATGATAAAGATATTGGTTAACTAAAGATGATAATTAAATGATTCGAGCATGATTTATCTTAGACAACAATGATTAAGGAATTGAATGCTAGATTTATTTATGCATAAATATCATTTCATGTATGGATGATCCTAAGCTATACCATGATATTTGTATATGGATGTATTCTTTTAATTTATTTATATAAATTAAATTTTTTTGGCTGCGATCCTTTTCCTCGTTAATATGTAGGGATTGCATGCCCATGTTTTATTTTATGTAAACCCCTTTTTTACCCCACGCCTGCATGTGAGTTAAGAAAATGCATATGTAATGGATATAACTCCCTTGATAGTAGTGGCAGTTCAAACTATAGCCAAGATGAAATCAATCCTAGTAGATATAGAGGTGGACGGGTGGAATGCTGTAAACACGAACCAAAAAGCTTCAAGATGTTTCTCCCCTAGTTTAGGGTTATTTTCTCAACCACTAGATAAACTGACAATAAGAAAATATCATTATCGTTCCCTTTACTTTATTTTCATTCTTTTAGTTACATGGTTTATCAATATAGATGTGTTTCCAAGATCACATAATTAATTAACTAAACAATCACACAAGATGGAACTAAAATAAACCGAACTTATGCATAAAAATATCAATACATGCTTAATCATGTAAGTAAGGTTCTATTAATATTAACAAGCATGTGATCAGGATAATAATAAATTCATTCATAAGTGACAATAATACCTCCAACAATATATTAAGTCAGATCAAGTCTTCTGTTACTTGATTAAGGGAAAACTCAATAAAACTATGTGTTTGACCAACCCTTGTTGGGACACTTACCTTTATACAAAAATCCATTATGAATGGTTTTAGGATGACATAACCATATTACATCAAAATGGGAATCCCTTGCAAGATTTTTTGTAATATTAGAGGTAATATTTGAGGAAATCCGACATCATGATTTCATGATGGGGGAGTCCACTCAACAGATTAAGGATCTACAAGCCCATAGTTAGAAAATTCCTACCTACCTAAATATCGCCGAATAGCGTGACCAACCCTTGTTGGGGTTATGTAAAGGGAATATGGATCATTTCTACTAGAATTCCCTAGAACATAGACATTCTGAGGTCAATGTTGAGGTCTAATGGTACTTGATAAAATAGTGGGAGACTTAATAAAATTTATTATTTCTCATAAAATGTAATCAAGATAGTATGAAAGATATGATCTATTAATTTTAGAATAAAAATGACAAGCTCATTAACCACACTATCCCAGCAATCAATAATATATAAAGACAACATCATCACTAGTAGTGACTTCCAATATTGGTTTAGGCGTCGTTGGTTTGTCCTACGCTAGGAACTGATGTCTTACGTGCTGGAGTTAGTATTAATGGATTCTCCTGCCAAAGAGGTGAGTGATGAAGATTTTCTGTTCTATGGAAAACATATAAATGATGTGGTTGACCTTCAATGTTTAATTATATCATCAATTTCTACTGAGCTCATGAAGTCTCATGAAAACATGGATGTTTATAGATAATTAATAACCACCGTTGTCTTTACCAGGAGAGATAAAGATAGTAGAGAATTTATATCTCTACGGAAATCTTTCAATGTAATCTTGGATAAGGTGCCCCATCTAGGCCCCATGTAGTTATGATCATTGGCTACATTGAGCGCCTAGAGGTTCTAGGGTTTAAACTCCCCGAAGAACTGGGTAGGGATCACATTCTCACATCAATTCCTCAGAGATTATCTATCTTTATTATCAATTTCAATATGAACAACATTGAGAAATTTCTATCAAATCTTCTTATACCCATTCTCCAAGTAGAAAAATATATGAAGAGAGAAAATCATTCTTTCCTTTTGGTGAATAAGAGTAATGGGAAGGTGAATAGATTTAATCCCAAAGCTTCTTCATGGCCTTCCAAGAAAAGGAATATCAGAGGGGAGGCAAGGGAATATGAGGATGTTTGTTTCACATGTGGAAAGAAGGGCCACTGGAAGAAGAACTGCACCCAGTCTAAGAAGAATGGGAAAGCTTCAGGTGTGTTTGTAAACGAATGAAATCTATATGTTTTAAAAAATTGGGTATTAGACACATCCTGTGGTGCTCACATTTGTATCAAAATATAGAAACCAAGTAGATTTAAGAAGATTTACCGAGGGGAGGTAGATCTACGAACATCCAATGGTGATAGACTTGTTGTTGTAGTTGTCAGGGACAACCACCTCACATTGAAAACTATGATGATCTTGGGGTTAAAGGGATATTATTATGTGTCTTCTATTTTTAAAAACATTATTTCTATATTCAGATTAGATACATATGGATTTTTTTCATGTTTAGAAATGAATTATTCTTCTTTTATAAAGATTGATTTTTTTGGTAGGGAACATTTAGACAATGGTCTTTACCTGTTGGATTTCAAAAATCATGTAATGGAAATCGATAATAATGATGCATCACATGATTCACACAACACCCAACTTTGGTATCCCCAACAAGGTCATGTAAATGAGAAATTATTGAAAAAGTTACACAAAGATAGACATTTATATTGTTTCAAATGAAAACCACTTTGCTTATGTCATGCATGTTTACTAGGAAAAATGACCAAAGACCTTATTAGTGGGAAAGGTGAAATGGATAAAGAACTTATTGAATTTGTTCATACTGATATGTGTGGAATATTTCCCGTTGAAGCAAGGAGAGGGTACTCATACATCATAACTTTTACTGATGATTTTAGTAGATATCAATATATCTACTTAGTGAGGTATAAGTCAGATTATTTCAATATGTTCAAAGAATACAAAAATTATGTTGAGAACCATCTTGGTAAGAAGATTAAGAAACTCCGCTCAGACCGAGGTGGATAATATCTTAATCAAGACTTCGTTGATTACATACAAGATTTTGGGATCATATACCAACTCACTCCTCCATACACGTCCCAGTGGAATGGTGTCAGCGAAAGGAGGAACCACACCCTGTTGTAAATTTTGAGATAAATGATGGATCATGTTAGTATCCCATTATCCTTTTGGGAATATGCGTTAAAAACAACAGCACACATACAAAACCAAGTACAAATTTTTTTGATAAAGGTAATTCTATAAGATTATTGGAGTGTAAACAAATCCATATTATTCAATTTACTTGTATGGGGAAGCGATGCATTTGTTAAGGCCTCTTCAGGTAAAAAACATTCACCCTGAGGCACAATGTGTACATTTATAGGATACCCTAAGGAAACAAAGGGACATTCCCAATACAACCCTAAAAAATGTTATAGTGGCAAGACATGTCTTATTCTTTGATAGGGGTCACATATCTAAAAGATATATTAGAAGAGAGATAGACATTGATGATGTTGAGGCTCCAGGTACACATGAGTTGGTACATGTATAGATTCCCAATTCCTCATGGATGAAAGAACTATTCCAGAAGCACAGGAGCTGCGTAGGAGTAAAAGAAAGGTTAGAGAATCGTAATGGTATGGTTTCCTAGTTACCGAGGATGATGAACCATTATTAGTTGATATTAATGATCCTCTAACCTAATAATGAAGAATTAAGTGGCATAGATGTTTCCAAGTGTAAAGAATCCATGAATTATAAAATGGATTCCATGTACCAAAACAAATCTTGATTTTGGTATATCCTCTTGTTAATGTAAATCATGTTGGATTCAAATTGGTTTTCAATAAGAAATTAGACATAGAAGGACAATTCAGTACCTATAGGGCACGACTGGTTTCAAAAGGGATCAAGCATCATAAAGGCATTGAATACAACGAACCATTTTTACTATTTTCAATGCTAAAATCAATCATAATTAAATTGTCAATTGCTTCATACCATGACTATGAGATTTGGAAAACTGATGTCAAAATAGCCTCCCTTAACGGGAACCTTCATGAAGATGTCTAAATGACACAACCTGAGAGTTTTATGACTCCAATAGATTCCTATAAGTTATGAAAGTTGCAAAAAATCGTTTATGGATTAATGAAAGCATATAGGTCATGGAACATTTGTTTTGATGAAGCCATAATGAATTTTTTTTTTCAAAAATGAATGTGATCATTGTGTGTACAAATAGTTTTGTGGGAGTGCAGAAATTTTATTAATACTATATGTTGATGACATAGTACATATGGGAAATGAGATAAAATTCTTACAGTATGTTAAGGCATTGTTGAATTAATGATTCTCCATGAAGGTCTTGGGCATGGAAGCATATATTAATGGGATCAAGATCCATCGTGATAGGTCCAAGATATTGTTGGTCCAATGTCAAAGTACATGAATCTATAAGACATTGAAGAGATACAATATAGAAAAATACAACAGGGGATTCACTACTAGAATTATAGATTTTTGCGATGGTCTATTTTTGACGATATCCTGTCGCAAATAGGCTTTAGCGATGGGGACCCGTCACAAATAACCCATTGAAAAAAAAGGCATCGTAAATACATTATTTTGTGACGGGAAACTTTTACTTTTTAAATAAGCCTCTGATTATATACATTATATAGCAATCAACCTTTTGCGATGGGACCGTCGTAAGTAACCATCCGATTATATACATTATATATATATAAAGATGTTGCAACAGGTAAATCGCTAATAGTATTTGTGACGACCCCTCCGTCCCATCGCAAATACTAATAATAAAAAATTAAATTTAGATTATTTTCAAGGGGATCCCATCGCAAAAGGTCCCTTCTCTAATCCTAAACATAATAAAAAAATTATTAAAATTATGATTAATGAAAAAATTATATAATTATTATTAAAATAATAAAAAAATATTATTATTAGTAAAATAAACAAACATTAAAAAATATAATACTAAAAAAATTTATTTAATAAAATTATGATTAATAAGAAATTAATATTAATATTATTAAAACAATAAAAAATAAAAAATTATTATAATTCTCAATATTTACAAAAAATATATATAAAAATAAAAAAATATTATTATTATTAGTAAAATAAAAAAATGTTAAGAAATATAATACTAATAATAAATAATAAAGTATTATAAATAAAGAAAATTAAATTATGTAATATTTTCACCAATATAAAAGACAGAAACTGTAAATAGTTCACATTAATACAAATATTGAATCAAAATGTTTTTAACATAAAAAAATCATTGGGGTTCATCTTTTGGAGGAGGTGGAGAAGGTGGAGGAGATGGTGGAGGAAACTTCATCCCTAAACTACAAGTCAGACGACGCATATACACTATCTATTGGTGATGTTGTTGCTGCCACTACTACTCCCATCGACGCATCTCCTCCTCGTGTTGCTGTTGCTGCTACTGCTGCCACTGACACTTCTCTTCATGCTGCTTCTGCAAAACTATCTACAAGCTCAGCCTGAGTTCGCAACTTCTCCGGATACTGTGAGGCAGAAGATGATGCGTCTCAATGATCTCCTCTCGAGATGGATGTCGACATCGCAACAGAACCATAATAAGTACCAGGATTCAAATGAGAGATGATACCAACTACTCGGCCCTTCTCAAAGCTATAATGAGTCTCCTGCATCCATACCGCCTCATTGAAATGGTGGTAACTGTTCTGCTTAGTTGTCTTGTCCACACTATAAGCCTATGTCTCAGAGGTCACAGACCCATATGACTCCTTCAATTCCAATTTGAAATAAAAATGGTGAAAATATTATATTCAGTTAATTTTCAATCTGAAATAAATAATGCTAACCACAATCTGACGTTGGCGATCACCTCTAATCTCTCTATTGGAAGGATCATTGTACATCCTCTGATTAACGTCGAACTCCGTAATATCGGGATGCACGAATGCATATAGAAATATAAAATAAATAGTTTATATTTAATGTTATATAAAATAATTGAAAAATATACTTACGAGATGCTCTCTATGCATACTGAATGTACAGCAACCAGTTCGAGGCGTCACCTCTTGGATCCCCTGATTCTTCCCTCCCACTGAATATATCCTCTGAAATCTACTACCCAGCCTGTGTAAATATAATCCATCCCAAAAGTGAGATGAAATGTACTCTGGTTGGGGGGCTCTACACAGCCCATCAAATTCTGACACTCCTACTTTCTTAATGGCTGTTCTTCTCAAATAGTGAAAAAACTGATGAAAATTGTCACGCATAGACACCTACCATGCCGCGTGGATAGCATCACGCATTCTATCATTGATGTGATACGATACAACCTAAAAATAATTTATAATATCATGTTATTAATAAAATAAATTTCAAAGTAAATATTCTTTATTTACGTACCAGTCAATGATCAAACATGTCGCGCCGCACATCATGGAGAATCTGTTCCCATGTGATCCATGGGTGAGGAAAATAATTTTGCAAGATAGTGCTCCCCTATCCAATAGATACATGTTCAAAACAGTGAAAAAGGAATAAATAATCAAATAATTAGTATATTTATAAATAAATTAATGAAATCTAACTAAAATATACAGGTTACCATACCTCTGTGTGCATGGATCGAAGGCAAGACGTGGACGTCACTCGGGGATAGGATCAGGAATCATTAGTCAAGAAAGAACACACCCCCTCCATATACCCCCTAAACTGCTAGTAGGATGAGGGTCAGATGATCCAAAATCCCCCTCATCCAAAGGTAGATCATCCTCCTACAACTCGCGAAATATATCAAGATCCATCTGAAACACAAAAAGATTTTTGTTAGAAGATAGTTAAAAATAACTATTATATATAGATATATATTAGTTATGATTATAACCAGCATTGAATTGTGTCAATGTCCATCTTCATCCTCATATTTATAGCTATCCATGTCAATGTCTTCATCTTCTTCCTCAGCATCATCAATATCCATATGAGTTTCACTTTCATTATCTATTTTCATTTCATATTCATTTTTAACATCATTAACATCTTCGTCATCATCGATCCTTGATTGTGGGGTGTCATAATCTATATTCACTTCTCTTTGTAAAAAAGATGGATTTTGAGTAGTCTCTTGAAAAATTTGAATTCCTTCCACTTTAGCGAAACCACATTCAGTTTGAGTAAACTGATTTTCTGGAGATTTCCTTTTTATTATTCTCCACCAATCACTCAAGTATCATAAAGTAACACAGTACTTTGCATAATAAATTCGATGTGCTTGTTGAGCTAGTGAAAATGGTTCATTTACTGCGAGACGACTTTTATATTTAATATCGATGATTCCATGAGTCAGATGAACACGGAATCCTCTCTTAGTATCCAACCACTAACATTTAAACATCATTATTTAATTGTGTAATAGATAACACAGCTCAATAATTTTATCCATAATTCCATAAAAGTCAACTATAGTTTCTCAGTGATGAGATCCTCTCAAGAAAACATCACTTTTCATTGTTTTTTTATTCCCTATATGCACGTGTATGAAATCAAAAACCACTCACCACATATACATTATAAGATTTATCCATTTTGTAAGGTGGGATACTCAATATACATAGTCACTTATCAATTTTTTCAGCATGTTGAGACACTTGAAAATTTTTAACACAGTTATCAACATGATAAATAATAAACGGAAATGATATTAAACCATCAATAATTTATGTTACCAGTTTTTGAAACCGTTGAGAAATTTTTTTGTCTGCGTTCTTCAAGAGAAGCTGCTGTAATTTTTGGAAGTTTTTTTAATATGATTATAATATAAAATAAAAATAAAATAACATTACATACTAAAACATAAATTATAGAATATGTGATAGAAGTATTCACAGCACAATTGCTGTCATTTCTTCACAGTTGAGAAAAACAAATGTATGAGCTCTGTGACGATCATCATAAGCAAGACACCATTCATGAACTCAACTGAAACCATAATTTTTCTGATTAAAAACTGATAATTAATTATCCATTTAATCATTCACATTCTCCTTGTTTCGTACCATGCGATTGTGTTTTGAGGGATATTGATATTCAAAATATTGAGAGTAGAAAAATGAAATTTTCTCTTGCAAATAAGATTCATCAATTGAGCCTTCAACTAATTCTTTGTTACGCACTTTTTTCTTCAATTTCTGTATTCGTCTCTCGAATGGGTATATCCATCAAAACTGTAAAGGACCACCACATTTAGCTTCATGTAGAAAATGTTATATCAGATGTTCCATTGGGTCCAAGAAAGCCGACAAAATGATTTTTTCCAGTTTACAAATAATCAAACCAACATCGTCATCCAGTTTTCTTAAGGCATCATAGTCTGTTGTCGCTACAAAAATGTCTCAAAAATATATATGATATGTCTGTTATCTAATCCCAAATCATATAATTCAACAATCCTCTGAATCCAATCGGCATAAGTCTTTTCATTATAACATGCCAATCATGACTTTTTAATCTAGTAATATAACCATTCTTAACACATCTTCCCAAATTAGATGCACAACCATATGGAAGTTTAAAATCTTCAATCCACTGACTAAATAATAAGAGACTCTCTTTGGATAGTGTATAAGCTTCTTTTGGCTTCATTCAACTTTGTAATCTGACATTTTCAAATAGTTCAAGATCTGGTTGCCTAAAAATTTGGGCAAGATCTAATCATGCCTTTACAATATCTTTAGTCTTACCTGGTGTATCCAAAACTATATGAAATAAATTATCAAAACAGTTCTTTTCAATAATCATGACATCCAACATGTGGCGGACTAACAAATTAGACCAATATGAAAGATCACAAAAAATGCTATGTTTTATCCAATTATGTTTTTTTTTCAAAGCCATCAATTTTATGTTGGTTTACTTTTGGCCCAAATGTGATGGGAGGTAATGAAAATAAAACTTATTTTAACTCTATACCTAAGATAATCTTTGGAGGTTCATCCCCTTAAATGTACCTTTTCTAAATTGATATTTGTTCCTCCAAGATGGATGATCGTTTGGAAAAAACCTGTGGTGACAGTCAGAGTAGAAAGGTTTTTTCCATTGACAAGCATAAGTGATTTGTTGTCTTTCATACAGTAAGGAACTGATTTTGGAAAAAATGTACTCCATCTAGATAACATGCCATATGTCGGAAATTCACTAATCGTCTACATCAATGCAGCTTTTAATATGAAATTTTGTTTCACAGCAACATCATATGTATTAACACAGCCACTCCACAATTCATTGAACTCATCAATCAATGGTTTCAAATAAACATAAGTATTATTTTTAGGATGTCCTGGGATTAATAGAGTCAAAAAGATATAGTGATCCTTCATCAACATCCATGGAGGTAAATTGTATGTAGTTATAAAGATAGGCCAACATGAATACTGATTACCATAAGAACCAATCAGATAGAAACTGTCATTAGAAAGACCAAATCGCATGTTTTGGGATTCTAAAGCAAAAGACGGATGCAGATGGTCAAAATTATTCCATGAATCACCATCATATAGATGATTCAAGATTTTTTCAGATTAAATATTGGTTTTTTTCATGACATCATTGAATCTGTGTTCTGAGACATAAATAAATGGTGAAACTTAGGTGTAAGGGGGAAATATGTCAACTGTTTTACTGGAATAAATCCAGATATCCCTGGTTGATCTTCTTTATACCTTGATTCTCCACATGTGGGACAACTATCTAATGAATCATTTTCACCAGAATATAAGATGAAATCATTTGTACATGCATGAATCTTCATATAACTAAGGCCCAGATTAAGTACTAGCCTCTTTCTCTCAGAGTAATTTTTAGGAAACACATTTCTTTCAGGTAACAATGTTTTAAAGAAAGAAAATATCTGATCAAAATAGTTGTTTGAAATTGCATTATCTAATTTAAAAGCCATAAATTTTGAAACAGATTCTAATTTTCTTATCTCGCAACCATGATATAATGCATCCTCAGCAGAACTCAACAAATCATAAAATTGGAATGGTGCCAACTCTGGAGTTAAATCAATATCATCTTGAGTTTCAATCTGTTGAATAGATGGACCTGAAACATCATGTACTAAACTTTGAAACCGTGATGGATCTAGAATCTTGTTACTAGTATCTTTTCTGGAACTGTGTTCACCATGTTGATACCAAAAAACATAATCTGGTTGAAAACCAAACTGCAAGAGATTTTCCCCAACCTTTTCAAATGTGTCAAACGTTCTCAGAGAAATTTTTTTATAAGGACACTTAATTTTTCCTTTAGAAACATATTCTAGTTCTGATGAAGCAACTGATAAGCAAGCTTCGACACCCTCAATATATACAGGATTTAAAACAAAACCATTTGGATTTTTGTGCTGATTTATCCAAGCGCGATCATCTAATAATGATTGATGTCGATTTCCTTATTCCATATTTATCTACAAAATATAAATCATCACTGTTCTTTGAATAATTTCCAATTATAAAAACACTATTTAAAAAAGAAGATAAATAATTACAACTACTTCCTAATAATTAGCATTAAATTTAGGTGAAACAATTTCTAGTGGATTGATGGATACTCCGTTGTCTGACAGCTAATTTACTTGCATCTTTCTCACACTAAAATCACAATGAAGAATCTACTCAGAGGTACTCTTGTTCATTCTCATGCATACGAGAATGTTTCAACAAACATCTGAGCAGTTTCTTCATTGTGATTTTAGTGTGACAAAGACGCAAGTAAATGATCCCTCAGACAAAAGATCCCCTTTCTCGTCGAAGAATCATCTTCTTGCAACAATCACACATGAAAAAATTATAAAAAATTTCATGCTATGAATGCATATTCAAACTCTTGTATATGAGATTGGATATGAATACATAGAATCATACTTTTCACAATGTTTTGTGATGGTGAAAGTTAAAAACAGAAGTGTCATCGATCAAAATAAGTGTTTTCAATCCACTAGAAATTGTACAATGTTATTACATGTTATTAGAATTTGTTCCTATTTATTCATATTTATTCTTATTTATAACTAATTACTCTTTTAAATTTATTATTACTCCTGTTAATTCCTAATTACTCCTGTTAATTGAAAATTACACCTGTTGATTCTTAATTACTCTCGTTAATGCCTAATTACTCCTATTAACTCGTAATTACTCATGTTAACTCCTAGTTACTCCTGTTAACTCCTAAATAATCCTGTTAACTCTTAATTACTCATGTTAACTCCTAATTACTCATGTTAACTTTTAATTCCTTCTGTTAACTCCTAATTACTCATGTTAACTCTTAATTACTCATGTTAACTCATAATTACTCCTTTTAACACGTAATTATTCATGTGAACACTTAATTACTTATGGTAACACTTAATTAATCCTGTTAACTCTTAATTATGCTTAATTACTCTTAATTATTCATAATTATTTCTATTTATTCATATTTATTACTTATTATTCCTATTTATTTCTATATATTCTCTTTTATTACTATTTATTCCTCTTTATTACTATTTATTGCTAATTATTACTAATTATTCATATTTATTAATAATTATAACGTTTTGTTACTATTTATGACTAGTTATTTCTAATTATTCCTATTTATTGTTAATTATTCTTATTTATTACTAATAATTACTAATAATTACAATTTATTACTATTTATTTCTATTTATTACAAATTATTCCTAATTATTGCTAATTATTCGTAATTATTGCTAATTATTTCTAATTATTTCAAATTAATCCAAATTATTGCTATTTATTCATATTTATTATTATTTATTCTTATTTATTATTAATTATTATTATTTGTTATTAATAATTTTTATTTATTACTTTTTATTCCATTTTATTACTAATTATTACTAATTATTCCTATTTATTTCTAATTATTCCTATTTATTACTAATTATTCCTATTTATTACTAATTATTCTTATTTATTAGTATTTATTAATATTTATTCCTATTTATTACTAATTATTTCTATTTATTACTACTTATTTCTAATTAATACTATTTATTTCTAATTATTCCTATTTATTTCTAATTATAAATATTTATACATAATTATTCGTAATTATTCCTAATTATTCTCATTTATTACTAATTATTCATATTTATTACTAATTATTCTTATTTATTACAAAATATTCCTATTTATTTCTAATTATTCTTATTTATTAATATTTATTTCTATTTATTGTTAATTATTCCTATTAATTACTAATTATTCCTATTTAATACTATTTATTCCTATTTATTACTAATTATACATATATATTACTAATTATTCCTAATTATTACTAATTTTTAATATTTATTACTAATTATTCATATTTATTCCTATTTATTATTAATTATTCCTATTTATTATTAATTATTTTTATTTATTACTAATTATTCAAATTTATAAAAATATTTATTTCTATTTATAAGTATTTATTACTATTTGATATTATTTATTAGTATTTATTACTATTTAGTCTTAATTAGTACTAATCAGTAATAATTATTATTAATTACTACTAATTGTTACTAATTATTCATAATTATTACAATTTTTTCTTAATTATTCCTAATTATTCCTATTTATTCGTATTTATTACTAATTATTGCTAATTATTGCTAATTATTCCTAATTATTCTTATTTATTACTAATTTTTCTTATTTATTACTAATTTTTCCTTTTTATTTCTAATTATTCTAATTTATTACTAATTATTCCTATTTATTAGTAATTATTCTTATTTATTATTAATTATTTCTATTTATTTCTAATTATTCTTATTTATAACAAATTATTCCTATTTATCAGTATTTATTGTTATTTATTCCTATTTATTAGTATTTAATATTATTTATTCATATTTATTATTAATTATTCCTATTTATTATTAATTATTCCTATTTATTAGAAATTATTCCTATTTATTACTAATTATTTCTAATTATTTCTAATTATTACTATTTATTCTTATTTATACCTATTTATTAATGTTTATTTCTAATTATTCCTAATTATTATTATTTATTTGTAATTATTTCTAATTATTACTAATTATTACAAATTATTCCTACTTATTGCTAATTATACCTATTTATTTCTAATTATTTTTATTTATTGCTAATTATACATATTTGTTCCAAATTATTTCTAACTATTCCTATTTATTACTATTTATTCTTATTTATTACTAATTATTCAAATTTATTACTAATTATTCAAATTTATTACTAATTATTCTTATTTATTACAAATTATTCCTATTTATTACAAATTATTCCTATTTATTACAAATTATTCATATTTATTACTAATTATTCCTATTTATTAAAAATTAGTACTTATAATTTCAATTTATTATTACAAAAAAATAGTGTTAACAAAAAAATGTAATCTAATTAAATTAAAACAAATCAAAAATAATTACAATTAACATAAAAAATGAAATAAATATTAAATTAAATTAAATATAAATACATTTAAACTTGATCTTCTATTGATGTAGACGACTTCAAAACTATTTCGTCAAAAAAAACTAACTCAAACAAATTTTCACTCTGAAAATAGGGTTGAGGGAGAGAGAAAGTAAGAATTGAGAGGGGGATTTGAAAAAACGGATGGAGGGTATATATATGTGTTAGATTAGTTGTGATGGGATCTTTTGCGACGGGAATACCGTCGCAACAGGTCTTTGTTGCGACGGGGCCCATCGCAAATACCTGTGCCCGCATTAATTGATGTCGGCGGATAAGAGGGTATTTGCGACGGGTCCCGTCGCAAAAGGTACCTGCCAACAAACATTTTTCGATGGGGAAACATCATGTTGCAAAAACCCATTTACCATCGTCGGGTATTTGCGACGGGGCTCGTCGCAAATACCCTCTGAGCGAAGAACTATTAGCGACAGGGGAATTCCCTCGTCGCAAATAACCATCCCGTACCAAAAACCCATTTACCGCCACTAGTTATTTGCGACGGGCACCATCGCAAATACCTCCGAGCGACAAACTATTTGCGACAAGAATTTTCCTCCCGTTGCAAATAACCTTCCCAAGGTTTGGTGTGCTAACCGCACCAAACCGCGCATTACTTTTTACGATGGGCCACCAAAACCAGTTGCAAATAACAAGTTATTTGTGACAGGACGACCCCACCATCGCAAATAATCTCTGGACTTGACTATTTGTGGCGGTAAATAATTCAGTCGCAAATAGCCCATCGCAATGTTTGTTTTCCCCATAGTGACTGTTCCCCACGTCACTTGGCATTCATCTTTCCAGGAAAATGTGTCCTCATACACATGAGGAAAGAAAGATAATGGCATGGAGTCCATACACATCAACGATTGGGTCAGTCATGAATGACATGCTATAAACTAGGCTGGATGTCGGGTTTACATTGAGTGTGGTAGGCATATATCAAACTGACCCAGGTGACCGCAATTGGATGGTAGTCAAGACTATCCTGAAGTATCCATGGCGTACTAAGGATATGTTCATGGTTTATGGAGAAGATAAAAAACTAGTCATCATAGGATATACAGATGCTAGTTTCCAAACTGATCATGATGACAAGAAGTTGTAAACGAGCTACATCTTCACTTTGAATAGAGGTTCAGTGAGCTAGAAGAGCTCAATGAATAGTGTGTTTGTAGATTCTATAGTAGGGTCCAAGTATATTGCAGCTTCTAAGGCTACTAAAGAAGAGGTTTGGATGCGAAACTTCATCTAGGTGCTGGATTTGACAGTTAGCAGTAAAGATCCCATCACACAGTATTGTGATAATACTGATGTGGTGGATCTTGTAAAAGAGCCAAGGACACATAAGAAAATGAAGCATATACTTCGGAAGTATCATATCTTTAGGGTTTTTCATAGAGAGGTGATGTTGTAGTGAGTAGTATTTCCACGAGAGACAATGTAGAAGACCCCTTGACTAATGCCTTAACTCAGCAGAGACAAGATCACCATGTGAGGCCTATCGGATTTAAAGTCTTAGGTAGTTGGCTCTTTACCAAGTGTGAGTTTATAAGATTTTGTGCCTTAGAACCAACCGTTTTTACTTTAATTACATGTATATTTAATGTATTTAAATATTAAACATATTATTACATATTGTTCATTATTCTATATGACAGTGATGTAATAATGTCATAGAGTATTTATTGCATTGATAATGTCATGGTAGTTCCCTGCTATGATGAGAAACTTGAAATGCTAAAACAATATTCTTAAATATGGTTCTACAGTTTGATGACATAATATAATATGACACATAGCATTATGACCGTCTGGTGTGAGTACTCGTAAGTCGATGAGACTTACTCTCGTGGTGTTTTCACATGATAATATCTAATACAAGAGATTATGAGAATAGACCCGCCTATAGAAATTCTACATGTTTTGGTGTCATTAAATATTTCTATCTTCAAGAATGTGTAATGATAATTAGAATTTATGATTATCACAAATATGTGTCATGACTCGTGCACTTTTATTTACTGACGGAAACTGTCACACAGATAATTGGTAGGAATTAGGGTATGTTGGGTGCGTCAGGAGTGGCATGTTATTAAGGTATAAGTTGAGGATGGATTTGTCCCTTCCATTTTTGGAAGTTAATATCTCAGTCCTTTGATTGAAATAGAACCGTTGCACAAAATTCCATGTCCATGGTGTAATGACAAGTTTATTTCCTGTAGTCAAAGAATGACTTATCAAGCATAAAATTTTATAACATTATCATGAAGCCTGCTTGATGAGATATTGTGATAAAATGGATTGTATTACAGGGTGAGCATTCATATGTGGATGTCTTTGTTGCAACATTAAGTTCTTTCTCTTAGGTGCCTTGACCCGTTCCTATACAATACTCTTGGACATTAGGCAAGCCTGCCTAATGCCAACATGAAATAATCCTAGAGGGTCACACATTATGTGTTTCTAGTGGTCTCGGTTAAATAATATTTGAATTTAACTAAAATATAATAATATCAAGACAATGGAATAATTTTATTCAAGTTAAAAAGATTGTATAAATTAAATAAATATTTATTCACCAGAATGTGGGTAAAATTTATTTATTTATTTTATTAACCATTTAATAAATACTTATTTACTAGTTTGTGAATAAAATATTTATTTAAGTGAATAAATAAATTATTTATTTATTTAGGTGTTCAATAAATGGGAGTGGAGTTTAAGAGGACCAAATTTGTACTGGTAGTAAAATAATTATTTTCAAAACAATAAATAATTATTTAATTAGTTGGAAAAAATTAAATTAATGATGCTATTATATTATGACACTTAATTTTATTTATAATTGTGTTTTGACCAATTTGGTGCAACATAAATAGTTAAGCAGTATTATTTTTCTTAGAATGGGTTTTATGTATAGTTATGACTTTATGTAATTTCTGTTACGCAATTAAATATTGCAATTTATGCCCCATGTCAATAAATAAACACATAAATCTATTGTGACATGTACCAAACTACACAACCATTGAATTGAGAACTGTTGAGCTAAGCAACTTCTTTCTCTAATCCTCTTCCAGCCCCTCTCAAAAACAAGAGACGTTCTTCAAGGCTAATGAACATGCGATCAAGAAAGACCAACACGAGACACTCGCTTCGCTAGGCTAACACCTGGAGAACGAGCAGTGTCAATCAGAGGCCATCAGAGCAAGTGTGGATCACTGCTATAGGGATTCATGTTTTGATCCTTACAAGAACACCAAGATAATACGGAAGGGTCATTCCAGATGATCGACTTCATCAACAAATAAAATATTTAATATCAAGGTATTATGTTCTTTATGAAATTAATTAAATTAATTATAAACATGATTTTCAAGATCCTCTCTAAAGGTTTCGGGCCTCTTTCTTCTGTATCTAAATCTTTGATTCTATTCCACAGAGGCTAGAATTCACCGCCGTATTGATCCTAGAATAATCATTGATCGTGGTAACAATCAAAGTTTGGCACCGGCCCAACGGCCCTTCCACTACACTCAAAACATACATGTTTCACATCATCATTATGTAAGGGTATTTAGAGGTCTCTAGGATTACAAGTTCTTTTGAGCATGGTCTATCTTCCTCAAACCGATAGTCAATATGGGAGGACTATTAAGGTTTTCATGGACATGTTCTTGTCCTAAAATTTGAATTTTCATTGTTTATGAGAGTAGAATATTGCACTCATGTATTTTGAATATATATATATATCATCTCGGAATAGATCCAAACGGATCTTTTTGAGGAATTGTATCTAAGTTTGGGACATTCTCCTCTTTGCTGGTTAGAGGTATGTGGGTTAGCACATGTTTGGTCTAGTCTCATGCTTGAGAATTATAATAAATATCAGTATATCATACAACAGTTGGTGACCAAATATATATGTTGACCATTAGAGATGACTTCTATATTTCTAGGTTGGCCATCATGTTTCTCTTTTGGTGTTTCTTATGTTGGGGAAATGTCATATTATGGAACAATAATATATAGTGCCTAGGTTTTTTTATCTATTTTTGATATTAGATATGGTTATTCTAGTTGAATTCCAATAAGACATTCCACAGTTGTGTATTCCCATGTAGGATTTGTTTTACATACCATAGCTTTGAAGATATTATTTGGACCCTTCCCATGTGATAGATGTAGATGACTTCAATATTAGTGTTGAAGCATCCTTTAAAGAGAAGATTATATGGATAATAGACCATTATGAGATTTATCTCCAAGGTAGAGAGATTCCTTTTGTTTTAGTGCAATGATTGCATGGGAATTATTATGAGGAGACTTGGGAGATGGAGTTAGATATGCTAGTACAATGGCCAGATATGTTTAAAAAACCCAGCATAGATTCATCGAGCATCTTGGGGGTCTGAATTTATATGGTGGGGAGATTTTAAGATCATATTTTTTCTAGGTGTATAAATTATTGATTTTTTGGTTTGATACTTGTTGGATGTGTGTTCTTCAGATATAGAGAGACTTTTTTGGGAAAAATAATATAAATTATGTGGATGTATATTTTTTTAACAAATGGAATATGTGTATAAATGTGTTAAATATATTTATGAGGGTTTTAAACTATCAGAAGGTCTTGGAGGTGTTTAGAAAATTGTACAGGGAAAAGGGGTCTGAAATTTCACATCATGTAATGGAATTACATTCCATCTAAAATCTACTAGACATAAGTCCTTAAATAGATAAAAGGAGGGAAAATGTTACACATCATATAATAAGTACAAGTCTTGTAATTTTTATAAGAATTAAAAATTAATATAAGGGAACATATTTTATTGTATCCATAAATAAAATTTATTCATGATGTGTAACAGAATTACACAACATGTAATTTCATGAGTACGTTTCTAAAATAGTGATGTGTGGTTTAATTTATTAGAAACAGAAATACAGATACTTCCTCTGTACTATAGGGATCCTTACAAGTAATTTTGGAGTTCTTATCTTGATTCTTGATGAACTGATCATTAATCTGATCCTTGGTAAGTGTTTTTGGTAATGTTTTAGCATCCCTCTATTTCTTCTCCAACCTCTATAGTATAATCTTTCGAATGTTATTTTTTTTCTTTTTATCATGACCAATTACGATCTAGGATACTTTTTGAGATCATCTATTCCTAATTAATTTTTTTTTGTTTTCCATTGGAATAATTGTGTTATTCATTGGAAAAAGGTAGGGTGTCTAAACTGTTACCCATTAGTTTGATATTTTTCAGGTATAAACATTATTAAAATTTCACGAATATAAATTTTCATTAAATGAATTATATGATAAATTTTATTATTCCACAGATTACCTTTAGATCAATTTTATATTTAAACTATCTTGTGTCTATATTATTGTTCATCGATCCCATGATTTCAATTGAGTGAATAATGGTCTTAAATTGTGTTTAGAATGAAATAGATTTTCAGTGACTCCTTGATATGGTTTCACATTGGATTTTCTTTTTTACTGAGATAATTTTCATTTCAATGGTTGTGAAAAATGATATATGAAATTTGTAACTGAAAGATAAATGGTAATTTAAATAATATTGCATTGATCTTGATGATGTGATATTTTGGTGTCTATATTATTATGAAATTTGATGTGATAAATGTTGTAATTATTATATGGGTTATTGGGCAGGTTGATAAAAGTTTTTATAGAAGGCTATCCCTTGTGAAACACGCTAAAATTATTATATATACGGATATTATTTGAGACATGTTTAAATGATTATATATCATGAATAGCCCTAGATATGATGATATTATTACATACTGAGTGTGTTCATAACATATGTTGAAATGATTATATACCTATCTCAAACCTAATTGATTGTTTAAATTCTTTTATAGTGAGTTTAACCTAGATTTAAAAAAATTATGTACCATGGTTTTAAGGTTATGGATGGAATGATCATAAAACATTATTAGAGACATTCTGGCATGGAATTGAGGCAGGATATGTTTTACATGTTTATGTGGTTTTGGTTGGCAGTTTTGTGAGACATGATCATAGTTATTCTAGCTTGGTGCCAAGGTAGGTTGAGGGGGTATTTATATAATTATTTAATTAAATAATACCCTTATTTATTTCATTATTACATAAACTTATTATCAGACCAGTTATGTTTTGTGATGGTGGTGCTGACCTACAGATCTATACTCACCTGATATTCAGGCCCCATATTGGTATCACAGAAGGTTATAAGGATGCGGATTTGGACAAGCCAAAGGGACTATGCAATTGATTTTTTTCTTACTAGATGTTCTATAGTATTGATATGGGACTAACATGGTGTCTCACATTGGAGAATTTTGTGTTAATATTTGAGTCTAATAGTATTTTATTTTTATTAATTAGAGCATGATATTAAGTTACATTATAGGATTATATTATATTATTACTGTTTTATTTATTATATTATTTAGGTACCTGTTATTAGTGATATTCTATTTTATTGTACTGTTTATTTTTTTTTTCTTACTCTAATCTTTACTTATTAATATTTAATCATTATTTCGGTATAGTTGTAACTCGTTATCCTTGGGGTATAGTCTACATACTATACATATTAGATCCCTACTCCTTGTTTTAGTCTTCTGGGATATGGGGAGGTGTTCATGATGTCTTATAACAAAAACTTTTGAGCCATGTGAGAGTGTTTTAGATCAGGGTCCATTACACAAGTCAAATGGTTCATTATTTTATCATATCTATAATATTTTAAAATTTATAGTTAATATTTTTATATAATAAATATACCATTACAAGGTGTTCTAGAAAAAATATATACATTGTTTCAAGGAGGTAGTATAATTATTGTACACATGAGTTGCGTTTTTTTCAAAATAAATGCTGAAAATTAATTAAACTTTATAAACGTTTACTTTTATATAATCATAATAATATTATTTAATTATTATTTATTCATAATATCAATCATTTTTACTATCCATGGGATATGGTATTGAAAATCTATTGTGTTTTTATGGAGATCGTAGTCTATACGTACATGTGACCGACATTTCCATTTTCAACGAAATGGGTTGGTGAGAAGGATGATAATATATTATATTTAAGAAATAATAATATATATATATATATTCATAGATACCATATTTAAAAATATCGCTTTAAAGAGGTGATTAAAAATTTAATACATTTTATTATGGAGGTGCTAGTCTTCATAAATGCACCAATGACGTTTTAATTTTTCATAGGATAAAAAGGAAACATAAAATAGTTTTTTGGTAAACATAAAAAAATATATATATTAATCAAACTAATTTAATAATGTTAGTACTGTTATAGTATATTTTATTTAGGTATATGAATATATAAACATAAAATAATTCAATGCTGACTTATACATCCTCTTTGGATATCTCCCATTTGATTACACCTAAATCCATCTCAGACTACTATTTTAGGGAACATATGACCTATAATAAATTGGTTGGAAATTGTTTATTTATTTTTGTAGATATTAGTTGATATAGAGTTTACAAAGAGAGTTGATAAATGAAGATTGTGGGTTTCCTTTTATAAATGTTTTATGTGGAACCATTATAAATATTTAAGAACATTTTAATAAAAAAATGTCTTTCTTAGGAAAATTGGATCCAATTATTTCAATTCCTTATTATAGTAATTTTTAATATATAAATAATCTCAACAATTCCTATTTCTATAATTGTTTAGATATTTGATTCTTTATCCATTTGTTTAACATCCATGATTCCACTATTTACCCTTACCACAGTGTCTATCTTTTTTACTTTGGGAAACATCATTTTATGAATAAACATTAAATGGAACATTATAAAAGATTTTAATATACTGATTCCAAACATGGAAACTATTTTAAATGAAAAAAATTGAAAATGTTTACAAAATTTATTCTAATTAAATCAAAAAAACTATAACCCCCATTTAATAAAAAGTATTTTTCTATGTAAAATTGAATTTATATATATTTTGAAAAACTATGATAGATTATTAAATCATCCAAAGAATTTATCGTCTTATTATTATTTATATTAAGTTCATCTGAAATTATAGAAATTGAAAAACTGAATAAACTCATCCAACCACAAAATTAAATGTGAACAACTGAATATTGGTTTTTATTAGAATAAAATATAACATAGTTTTCAAAAAGTTGAGAATTCATTTCCAAATTCATAATAATACTTTTAAATGAGTTATTATACTTTTTAATTACATATATTTCCGTGAAAGTGGTATAATACTTTATCAAATAAATATTATATCATAATGATTTCATAAAATTTATGTTATTTTAAAAATCGGTATTTTACACATTTCAACAAAAAAATATTATTTTTCTAAAAAGAGAAAACAACATTATTTTATTTAAAGTACAAACACAGAAACAAAGTTTATTGTGATAAATTACCAGTTGAAAAATTAAAAAAAATATCTTTTAAATGAAAATACAAAGAAATACAGTCATAGAAAAATAAATGTTTTAAACATTAAGGGGTTTAAACATTATTTTGTATCATTTTACAAAGAGACTAACATTATTTTTCCAAATAGTATGATAGTAATTTTTTATTATTTACCTTTCATTTTATTAAACTATTACACTCTTTTTGGGGTGTTTCATATATCACATGTTATTCAATAATATATTTACTGAATATAATATACACAAAAAACTTTGGGATTTATAAGCCCTGAAACCACCTAAATTGTTTCCTCACAATTTTTATCTATTGTCTGATCAAGAATGGGTTTAAAAAATTGTAAATTAATTCCATGATTTGTAATATGACTCTAAATATGATTAATTTAAAAGGATCTATAACAATGGAATGTAAAAATTGAAAAAAAGAGAAGAAATATATAGTATATTATAAATATATATATGTTAAATAAAATAACATTCAATTCACATAGAAAAATTACCTTTTTAAATAACATTACATTTTATGTTATGTCTGGGAAACATATCATTTCCTAAATATTTATTAATTTGTGCATTGAGATTCATACTCATGAATGATTTTCATAAAGAATACCATCATAGCGAGGACATATTTTCGACATATAAATTAGTAAATTTATCTTCCACTTGATTGAGTAAAATAATTACATTACAATAAAGATATAAAATATGATAAAATATTCTTACCTGATTTATTTTTTTATCATAAATTAAATTTTGTCGTTTTTTCTTCATCGGGCAATTTTCCATCATTGAATCATCTCATATTATAACTGATAAATAACCAAGAATAATTTTTATTCCTAATCTACTAAAGTTACTTTTTAACAAATCATAATATATTTAAATGGATGAAAAGTAATGAAATTTATTTGAAGTAATTTTTTAAATCCAAAATGGGTAACAAAAGCTAATATAATACCCAATATTAAAAATCTTTCATATTAGGAAATAATAACGTAATCTTTAATGTCTCCATAATAGCAAACAATGTTCAACTTAGTTTATTAAATAAATAAATAACCTTCCAACTATTATAAATAGGTCTATCCAAATTCAAAAAAACACAAAATATTCTATCACATATTATTTCAAAGCCAACCTAACATTTCTCTCCAAACAATATCAATTACAAAAAAAGTCACATACCAAAAATGAATATTCCCTAATCATATACTCTCAATTATTTTCTAATACATTTCATTAATAAATCCAATCATCATATATCAAAAATAAAATCAAATATGATTCAAAATTCTAACGAAATATATATTTCACAAATAATATCAACTAATTTCAAATAAAATACAATACTGTCCAAATGAATATAGATTTCCATTAATTCATATAATGATCAAAAAATATATTTAAATTCTTCCAAAATATCATTAACCACCTAATAAATAAATCAACATTCAATACTAGGGTTGTCTATATTCTAAAACATTTAATCCTAAACATATAATAAATTATTATCCTAATTAAATATTATTACCTCGACATTAATGAACATATAAATCCATATGGTTATCAATACATCAGTCCAACATTGTTCCTAAAACCAAATATACATCTTTAAATATTATCATTAATTTTATTTTAATATAATTACCAATGGCCTCAAAATTTTATTTACACCCTTAAACATATTATCATCACAAAATTTAACAAACCTTAATCATAGGTCTTGATTACATGAATGTGGGAACATCAAGAATTAAACATCCTTATTAATCCTTTTACTATGATTTTATATCATCTTCCTGAATATATCCTTCTCATAGTCATAACTATAAATCATATCATAAGATAAATGAATCTCAACCTACTCATGTTTATTAATTTAAATTTTTGTAAGAAGTTTAAATTAATTGATAACCCTTAAATGCTATTAAATGTTTTTTCAAAATTAAGATATCAATAAGATAACCCATTATTGTTGTGATCTTTTTTTATTCTCGACATGAAATATACAAATTTGTAATTTTTATGAAAAAATATATTACTTGTGTCATTCAAAACATTCAATTGATACATTAGGAAGAACATTATTTTCCTCCATTATGTAAAAGAAACACTTCAATTATCCTCTGAAGTTTATTTCTCTATGCCCTCATTTAACACATATAAAACATGTTACATCTTCATTGAAACATTTACCATAGATTTTTCACAATTATATAACATGTATGTAGTTGAATGTTTTTCATTCATGATCATCATCACCAAAACTTACATGAAAATCTATTTTTTTCATATTTTTTTACTATAAACCTAACATAGGTTCATGATGCTAGTGATTACTAGATATATCTTGTATTTCATAACTGTAAGGGTTTTCAACACAATTAATGATTGGTTAGTTTTTGAAAAATTCACTACAATGTCCCCATCCATTGGCCCGAAGGCCTTCATTTATTATTGATTTTGATAATACATATTTAAAGGGGTGAGGTGGAACCATTACAATACCTGTAGGAATAAGTATTACATAGCCCATAGGCTATAGACGAATTCATTGCCCGTTGGTTTCAAACATTACATACAACCCAGACTAACTAGTTGGAACTACTCCTCCTCAGCATCTTCATCATGAAATCGGTTATCTACCTTCGCATGGCTATTCATCCAGGCTACCCTGTACATGCACAGGCTTGTCCCTATGGTAGGTGAAATACCCTCTCATTCATGAAATCCATGTATCTTCTTCTGTTGTGAATGCTCCTTCCCCATAATCCATTATTAACTTGGTTCATACTAATTTCTACAATTTTCCAAAACTGAAAAAGGTTGTTGTTAGTATAAAAATTGAATAATAATAAACCATCTTATTAAGTGTGTAAATAATAAGATGTTGTTAACCATTTTATCTTCAATTAAACACATTTAATTAATTCTAAAATAACATCAATTCTCCAAAACATAAAAACATTTAATATTAAATAATACTTTTAACTTATTATAAAAAACCATCATATTAACACTGATTTAATTCTTTATATTTTAATTTATTCTACTCATATAAAATATTGACCTATAGTGTTATCTACAAAATTCTTTTATACCATATATACCACACCTTAACATAATCATCCCATAATTACATGATTTCTAAAAAAGGTTTCACTTATTTTTTCAAGATATTTTAGGTTTCATGTTTTAGTGAACTATTACATTGAAATTGGAAACTTACATGAGGCATGTATCTTTTACAAAAAAAAAGTTATTATGATTATAATTTCCTTTCATTCATAAAAATTTCACATCAATAAATATATTTGAAAATTGACATTCATATATATCCAATTCATCCAAAGGCCCTATGAAAAAAATTGAAAATCAAGGATTACTAGAACCTTGACCATTACAAGATATGAATGGAAGTGAAACTATTAATCCATTTCACAAATCATGAAAGTATATAAATATTAATTTAATTTTATTAAATATAAATTTATAAAAAATAATCAATTAATTTCCAAGGAAATATATTTTTTCTATAGATTTTTTATAAAAAATATATACCCAGAATAATGTACAAATCATAACCTTGATATTTTCTTGATAAAAAATAATAATTCATAGAAAAATTTACCTAAAAATAATCATTTCACTATTAAAAGGTCAAAAACCTTCTTTTATACATAAACTCATTTTATTTCCTTTTTAAAATCATAATATTTCCAATAAAACTCATAATAATATCGGAAACCTTATTTAGCCATTGTGAGAAATTATCTTTATAGTCACCATTACAATCACACATATAAAGGACTAAACATCATAATTAAGTCTATCATGCCTCTTGTTGAGGTCATATGATTACCCAATACATTGTAATTTTGTATAGCACACACCGATCATTGTACAAATTTTTTAATAACCATTTAATGGTGAAAAAACATAAAATCAATCATTTTCATTATAAAATGCATAATATTTTTATTTAAATAAATATGAAAATTGTATTCAATTATCTCACGAATTGAGAAATAATATATTATTCATTGAAAATAATTTATAAAAGAAATAAAATAAGAGTTGGAAATAGATATTATTTGAAAAATACATATAATATTTTAAAGTATAATTTTTAATTAATAACAGATATTTTAGAATAAAAATTAGGTAATTAGGTAATCATTAAAAAAATTACTTTTACTCTTTTGAAATGAAAATTAATAGTATAATATATTGAAAGAAAGAGAAACAATTTCTTTAAAATACAATATAATTAATTTAAAATATATTTTAAAATGAACATATAATAATAGTTGAAGAAACAAATCACATTAATGATGAATTTTAAAGAATATATATTTAATGAAAGAAAAGTTTAAAAAAATTCAAACGATATTTTAATGTAAAATACCTTATAAATTTATTAACATGTCATCCAAAATAATATTGGACGATATAATATAACATAGATTTTAAAAAAATTCAATTTCATTGATATAATGATAAATTAAATCCAAATTTTAGTTTATACACTCAAAAAAAATCATGCGGTGGAAATGGAGTAAGACTCAATGAAACAGAATTGAGATGTAAAATCCCTTACTTCATGTCCTAACTAGCCACACACACCTTTTATATTCATTAATAATAAATTTATATTAAAATATACTTCATTATTAGAATTTTTCACGTTCCTTAAATTATTATTCTTAATTTTTTTCCATTTTTTCCATGTTTTATTTACATAAAAAATAAATTAAATTCATGTAAAATGATTTGAGATCATCTGTCACGAACTGAATCTAGTCGCCACCAATATCAGCACCAAACCCGACCCGTGGAAAGTTATGGAGGGAATTCCATGTCCCCATGGGTTGGAAAAAGAGTCCGGGTATCTTTTAACTTGTTTTGGAACAATTTACCAAAATATGTATACATAAAACATAAAAAACATTTGATAAAATGAATCAGAAAAATTCGTACCAAACAAGGTTTATAAAAAAATCTAGAACTGAATAAATAAATTTAAATTAAGTGAAAAATGTCCAAATACATTGTGAAATTGAATCAGAATATCCCCAAGGACTCCACACGACATGGGGTCGTCACCCACAAGTCGTCTCCACAACTCCTCACCAAGGATGAGAACTAACATCCTGAACCTTCATCACCCTAAGCCTTCCTGTTTGTTGATTACGGAATGATAAAGTGTAATTAAACCCAAAGGGTCTAAGTTTTGTGTGAAAAAATCTCAATAGTCTACCAACCAATTATTCCTAAGTTCATTCAATACAAGGTGAAAAAGCAAGCAGTTTTGATATGCATAGAAAAGCAGTGTTAAATTCCAAGAAATGCAACTTTAAATTGAAAAGTTTTTTCAAGATAAAACTTACAAAATGTTAACACATTTATATAGTAATGTTATCTACTAAATAATACTTCTAAAAACACACAAATAAAAATTAATAATACCACAAATCCAAAGATAAATCAAATTGGGAACACACCTAGTCACTAGATAGTCTTGGGCCACATTTACCTCGTACCTCAGTGTAAAGTAACCATAGTAAAATCCACTCTCGGGTACGAGACACTAGTAGGGAACATAAACATAACCCAGTGGTCCCAAATAATCATTAATATAGTTTAGTTAGACTTGTCATTATCCAAATTCTAAGTGAAACAGGGACAAAACCTACTCAGTCCACTTGTCGTACTAGTACACATCCACCCCACCTAGGTAACCGTTCTTCCCCCATTGTGCTCAAACAATTTAATCATGATACATTAATCTATTTCAATTTAAAATACCACTACTGGTGACATTAAAATAGTACAATAGCTACTTAAAATTTATAACACTTTAAACACACAACAAAAGACTTTGATTTTCCATAAAACAATATCTCAAAAACCTGCATTATTTTGCACCCAAAACACCGTGAAAACCCCACATTGGACACTATTTGCACACTCACATTTACCAAAACAGAATTCCCAGTGCCCAAAAAAATCTATAAACCTATTACATGTGTGATAAAACAACCCCATTAGGGAAAATATCAAATATCCATGTAAAACACCCAATTATCACCAAAATACTGCCAAAAAATTCTTCATTTTCAAACGTCACCAAAACCAAGCATCGTAGTAACAAACAAGGGAGATAAAAACTAATAACATAATTTTCATCCCAAATAAATTTCAATAATATCAACAAAGCAGTAATAGGGCATACCCAAATAAACTTATAAAACATTTCTATGAAAACCCTCCAATTTCACATAAAATTGGCATTTAAAATTCATTTTCAATACAAACACCTCTAAAAATAATTATTGCAGTAATAATAAAATGATATAAACCTAAAAATATGGTAAATACAGAATTCTAAGACACAACGATTTCATAAACATGGAATCACCTACCAATGTAATGAAAACCCTTAAGCCCTTTGTACGAAAACTCAAATGCACCACTTCCACACCTCAAGAAAGGTAAAACTGGCCTAAAAATAGAATTTTAGACCATGAAACATAATATTAAACCGGAATTTAGAAACATTACTTTCTTGAAATTAATAATTTCAAATATATTGGAATAAAACATAAGCACATTGAATGAACCCCTATGAAAGTTGAAAGAAGATTTATAGAGACCCACTTACTTGAGAGATCTTAAACAATCACCCCAAATACACTAGTAGATGAATTTTTAACCAGAAAAATAGTCATGGGAGGTTTGAAAAAGGATAATTAGATAATTTAGGAATTTTAATGGGGGTAAAAGAGTGAGAAATGAAGGTGTTATAACTGAAACAAATTACCGTTATAAATCTTCATGAATTGAGGAAGCTTAATAAATCCGACTTAATCCCTGAAGAAAATTAACTCCAAAGAGGGGTAAACTAGAATGGGGGAATGGATAGGTTTATTGGGCTCGATTTAGAGGCAGAATCAACCAAAATTCTAAAAATTGTATAAGATATTAAATAAACAATATTTTTTTAAAACTGGAAATGGGCTTTCTGGATAGCCCAATTACTTAAATAAAAACCCAAATCCACCATTATTATGAATTCCTAAAGGGTAAAAATTTAAATGGTGGTGTTAATATGTTTGGTTAGTCCATTTACGAATTGTAATGGTTGCAAAATATTAAAAATGAAAGAGTTAAAAAGAAAAAAAATTGGTTATTAAATATAAAAACGGGCTCACAGTTTGGACAAAATCATGAAAGCTCACCCTTTCCTCCAAAAAATTTTGAGAAACCCCCAAAAAAAGAATTAAAAAAATTAAATGAAATTTACCATTAAAATATGTAATGGTTCTGACAATTCTCCCCACTATGATAAACATTCCTCCCCAAAAAGTATACCTGAAGATTGATTGGAAAACATGAATGGGTACTCTTCCCCGACCTATGACTTCCGCTCCCATGTATCATATGTATCATTCCCATGATGCCAAAGAACCCAATACAACGAAATTTACTTTACTCAAAGATCATTCTCTTGGGAGTCTATTATTTTCACCATCCACTGAACAACAAAAAAGTCAAACTCTATCTGTAGTTCTCCCCAACTCAGCACATGGGACGAATCCGGATTGTATTTCCTCAACTGGGAGACATGGAAGAAACCATTGATGGATTTAAACTTAGATGATAAATCCAACCTATATTCCACCGTTCCAACATGCTTGGTGATCTTAAGGGGCCCGAAATTTCGCGGTGTCATCTTCCCTTTATTCCCCAATCGATGATGGCCTAGACGAGGGGCCACATACAAGAATGCCCTATCACCCATAGAAAACTCTATGTCTTGATGCCGCTAGTCAGCATATGATTTATGGAAACTCTATGATTTCAATTAACACAGCCTGATCAACTTGACCTTCTCTGATGTCTCCTACACCAGACTCAGCCCCAGGAGTGAGGTCTCACCTACCTCAGCCAAACATAGGGGGGGGGGCGAAAAGGTCGACCACATAGTGCCTCAAACAGAGCCATTCAAATCGAATATTGGTAACTATTATTGTAAGCAAACTCAACCAGACCCAAATGGCTATTTTAGTAACCTACAATGTCCAGGACACATGCACGGAGAATAACTTCCAAAATCTGATTCGCCCGTTCTGTCTGACCATTCATCTGAGGATTGTATATCGTGCTAATCTTAATCTGAAACCCAAAGGCCTTAAAGAAGGCCTTATTAGAACCAAGAAGTGATATGGGGTTATTTATTTGAGAAAACATTTTATGGATCTCCATGGAGTATCACCACCTCTTGAAGATAAAAACGGCCCAACTCATATATTTTAGCTGTATCTCTTATTGGAATGAATTTGTCTGATTTGGTCAGATGATCAATCACCACCCAAATGGAATTCTTGCTCTCAGGTGTATGAGGTAAGACAATAATGAAGTACATGGGGACGTCATCCCACTTCCATGTATGAATGGGTAATTGACGGAGCAAACCGGAGAGCCTTTGATGCTCTACTTTCACCTACTGGAATGTGTAGCATCTCGACACAAAGTCTGCTTTGTCTCGTCTCATACCAGGCCACCAGAACTGCCAATGAAAAATTATAATACATCTTGGTGGCACCCAGATGGACAAACCACTGAGAACAATGGCTGTCCTCCATCACCCGTTCCATAGAGATAATGACACTACAGAATGGCCCTTGAAGCATAAGATGCCCTTGGGAGACGACGACCAATCAGAGGATGTCTCTGCACTATGATGAAACTGCTTTGACCACTGACGAAGCTCATCACTACGATGTTCTCAGTGAATCATCTCGAACCGAGAAAGAGTAAACTGGACTCTCTCCAAGAACGCACCTCAACTGTGTTCCATGGTATCCACATGTATTTGAGAAAAGAGTCATATCAAAGTATAATAATCACTACACTTCCTCAAAGCCTACACTAGAACACTTTTTCTCAAAGCATCGGCCAACACATTACCCTTTATAGGGGTTTAGACAATATCAAATTTGGAACCCTACAAGTACATTACCCATCAACACCACCTCAAGTTGAGGTCCTTCTGTGAGAAGATATAGTCCAATCTTTTGTTATTACAGAAGGCCACAAAATTTTCCCCAAATAGGTAGTGACATAAAGTCTTCAAAGCATGAATCCATTCTACCAACTCAAATTCATTGGCCAGGTAGTTCTTTTCATGTGTTCGGAGTTGGTGAGAGCCATAAACCACCACGTGATCATCCTTTATAAGAACACACACAAGACCCATGCATGAATCATAATAGTATACCACATACCCCATTCTAGCTTCTGGAAAAATTAGCACGGGGGAGATAGTCAGCCACCTCTTTAGCTCCTTGAACGATGCCTGACATTTTGGGCCCCATAAAATGTTCACCCCTTTCCAGGTGAGCGCGATCATCGATGATGCAAGACAAGAGAAATCTAGAACGAATCACCTGTAATAACTTGCCAGTCCAAGGAAACTCTTTATCTTGAACACATTCTTCGACTGCCCCCATGACATAACCGCACTAATCTTCTCAGGGTCCAATAAAACCACCTTCTCAGAGATCACATGCGCATAAATCTCACATTCTTGATTCATAAAGTGCACTTTGATAAATTTGCATAGAGGCAGTGATCTCAAAAAGTTCCCAAGTCGACCCTCAAGTAATGTTAATGGTCCTCCTTAGAGCCATAATATAATATAATGCCATCCATAAACACCACAACGAACGAATCAATATACTGATGGAACTCTCTATTCATGAGGGCCATAAAGACCACTAGATCATTGGTCAATCCAAAGGGCATGAAAAAATATTCAATGTGGTTTAACCTACTTCGGAAGGATGTCTATGGGATATCTGACTCCTTCACCATGAGTTGATGATAGCCCGAACGCAAGTCTATTTTTGAGAACTATTTCCCCCCTGAAACTGATCAAAAAAATCATCTATTTTGGGAAAAGGGTATTTGTTCTTAATTGTTACCGTATTCAACTTCCAATAGTCAATGCACAACTGGAGGGATCCTTCTACCTTTTTCATGAAATATACAGGATCAGCCTAAGGATAGACGCTCGAGTTAATGAATCCTTTAGATTATAAGTCATCCTACTATATCTTTAATTCCCTATGCTCAGTGGGGGCCATATGATAAGAGGGAAGAGATATCGGTTTTCTTCTCGGTGCCAGATCAATCGAAAACTCCACATTCTGATCTCAGGGAAAACCTAAGAAATCATCTAGGAATATCTCCAAAAACACATTCACTATATGAGGTAGTTCACCTTAAGTAGAAATAACATCATCCTCTAGTACAAGTGATTACTACTAAAAGGTAAGATTTCTCAACATTTAGAGTTTAGGTCCTGGGCGACCCAACCGAGGATCCTATTCTCCCCGAAAAACATAATGAGTCCCATCAGGTGCGGTGAAACTCACTCATCGCTTGTAGAAATCAGTGAGTGTCTGGAAGTGTACTATGAAATACATGCCAAGTATTAGGTAAAATATTTACATAACTATAAATATGAGGTCCCACTCCATGTCAACAGTGTCACCAACTCCATCACAAAAGACATCAACTTAGTTAGAAAATTTAGGATGTCCACAAAACGGGAAAAAATAAATGAAACAAAGGCTCCAGTATCAAAAATATCCACAACTATAGAGGATGAGATCAGAACGTTACCTCTAACTATCTATGGTTCCGCCTCTGATTCTTCTGGTTCTAGATCCACTAAATGGAGATGTCCGGTCTATTCCCGAGGACTAACATTAGTCTTTGGATGTTCCATAAAATGGCTCTGCCAAGGATATGACCTAGCCCTTCCATCGCAGCCTCCAAATCAAGATCCCCTTTTCCTTAATGGCATGGATAGTGCGCTAACTCCTCTTGAATCCATTGACCCTACCCCACTCAGAAGTGGACATGCCACCCTAAAAAATTGATTCAAATGCCCCAAACCTCCACACTGGTAACAAGGCTTCAGAGGAAGCGGGATTGCTGGTCGGATGTGCCCCGGATTCCCACACTAGTGGTACATGACAGATCTAGAATCAGAATCCAGAGACCAAAACTTCCTGGAGGAGTGGCCTGAACTGGCCCTCCCTTCTTCACCCAATCCTCCCACTTCATCTTCTTCTCTAAAGAATAGCCGCTACCCATTGCTGACATTGTCTCAAAAAAAAAACAGCCATTTTTTACGGTGAATCTTCACCATACATGACCATTAAACAACATAATCATAGGTCATCATCTTGAAAATGAAAACCTATGAGTATATCTCTGGTCGCAAGCCTTTCTCTAACCTCTGGGCTTTCAATTGTTCATTTGAGACGATTTCAGTGGAATACTGAACCAACTCAGTGAAACGATTGGTGTACACCATCATAAAATGATTCTCCTGAACAAGGTCCATGTACTCTCATGACCTGGAATATGCAAAGACATCAGGGTAGTACTGTTCATTGAAGACAACCTTAAAATCTCCCTAGCGCATCTACTCATTCTTCCCAATCTGAATCACTAACTCCCACTAATTACGGTTAGGACCTTCCAAAAGAAAATAGGAACACTTCACCCTCATCTCTTTGGGTGTTTCAAGGAACTCAAACATAATCTCGATATTCTCGAGCCATTCTTATAATTCATGGGATTCTGAGCTCCCTCGGATGGTAGGAGGCTTGTTTTTCAGAAACACTTGTTCTTTATCTTTTCTAGGACCCGTCTCTTCTTCCCTAGCATGAATAGGAGTAGGATCTGGTCCCTTCCCCAGATCTTGGACATCTCAAACCACAGCCTCAACTACCCTCTGATCAATCGGTGTGGGAGAACTCTCTATGGCTTCCTCTCATGGGCGCGTGTTAGCATTCATGGGAGGCATGTTGCTACAAAATGAAATAGTCACAACGAAATAGTCAGTACCACAATTATGAAAATTTTATTCAAAAAAATAAAATATAAATAATCTAAACACATAAAAGTAATAAAAGAAACAACTACTCTACCCCTGCCTGATGCCCACATGTGGTCTGCAGCCCACACGTCTCACCTAGAAGTGATGTCAATCAGTTTATTCCAACATCCACTGGTGACTAATGGTCTCCTCCAAGAGGTGCGGTCCAGGCACCATACTCATGACTGAAACCCCGAGCCCCAAAATTCCTAGCTCCTTTCTTTCCTGAATCATCCCAAAATAGTAATATAACCAAAAAACACTGGCCTTCTTTGATAGCTTTTTCATGAACCGAATCAGTTCACCACCAATACCAGCAGCAGACCTGGCCTGTGGAATGTCCCGAAGGGCGTTCCATATCCCCATGGGCTGGCCCAAGTTCTCAGGTATCATTTATCTTGGTCTGGGAATGATTTACCTGAATATGTATTCAAAAAACACAATTAATTTTGATAAAAAGAATCTGAAAAATTCATACCAAACAAGGATTATACAAAAATCTAGAACTGAATACATAAGATAAAATAAAATAAAAAAGATCCAAATACAAAAATAAATATCATAAAAATCATCCCAATGGACTCCATGGGACATTGGGTCATCACCCACATGTCGTCTCTACATCTCCGCACCAAGGATGCAAACTAACACCCTAAACAGCCATCACCCAAAGCCTTCCCTTTTCCCAAGTCTAGGAAGACAAAGTCTACTGACACCCTAGGGGTCTAAGTAGGGTGTGATGCTAGCCCATTTTAATACCCCCAAATGACTCCAATGTTCATGAAATACATGGGGAAAAAGAAAGTACTTTTGATATGAAAAGAAAAGCGGTGTTAAATTCTATGAAATGCAACTTTAAATTGAAAACAGTTTTCAAGATAAAATTTTCTGAATGTTAACAAATTTAAATAGGAATGTTATATATATTAATATACTTCCTAAAATCCCAAATAAAACTTCAAATACCACAAATCTAATGACCATCAAAATTAAGAACACCCCTAGGCACTAGATAGCCTCGGGCCCCATGTACCTCGTACCTCGGTGTAAAGTAACCAGAGTAAAATCCATTCTCATGCACAATCCAAGAGTATGGAACATAAACATAACAGATTGGTCCCCAATAATAATCCATATAGTTTATTTAGAGTTTCCTTTATCCAAATTCTATGTGAAACTGGTACAAAACTATTCCCATCTACTAGTTGTACTATTACACATCTGCCCCACCTAGGTACCCGGGATCCCCCCTTTGTGCTCAAAAAATTTCTATATGCTACATAAATCCATTTTAATATAAAACACCACTACTAGTCAAATAAAAATAGTACAGTATCTACACACACATTATTCCACATAAAACACACAACAAAAGACATTTATTTTCCATAAAACAATTGTCAAAACCCGCATTATTTTTCACCCAAAACTCCATAAAAACCACACATTGCACACTATGTACACACTCACATTTACCAAAACATAATTCATAGTTCCCAAAACATATCTATAAACCTATTACAAGTATTATAAAACAATATTACTAGGAATAACATAAAATAGCCCTATAAAACAACAAATTTAGCACCAAAATGGTGCCCAACAATCCTTCACTTATAAAACATCACCAAAATCAGATTTTGCAGCTTCAGAAAAGGGATATAAACATAAAGAACATACTTTTCAGGCCAAATACATATTAATAAAATTTACCAATCAGTTATAGGGCATCCCCAAATAATCTAATAAAACATTTCTATGAGAAACACCCAATTTCAAATAAAATTGGCATTGAAAATTTCTTTGCAATATGAACACCTCTAAAACTAATTTTTAGAGAAATAATAAAATGATATAAAACATCAAGTATGATTGAAAATTAATGTTAAGACACAAAGATTGAATAAACATGGAATCACCTACCAAAGTAACGGAAACCCTTGAATCATTTTGTGATAACTCATAGGCACCACCACCGCACCTCAAGAAAGGTAAAACAGACCTAAAACCAGAATTTCAGATGAAGAAACATAGTATCAAACCCAAATTTCAAAACCCTACTCTCTAGAAATTATTAATCTCAAGGATAATGGAAGAAACCCTAAGCACAATAATTGAATCCCGAAAAAAATGGAAAGAAGATTGATGGATACCCAATTTCATGAGGGATGTTGAAGAAATCACCCCAAATAAACAAGTAGATGAATTTTCAACCATCCAACCATAAAAGGGAGGTTTTAGAAAAGATAATTATATCATGTAGGAATTTGAATGGGGAAAAACAGTGAGAAAAGAATGATTTATGAAGGAAACAAATTACCTTTATAAATCTGATCGAATTGAGGAAGCTTAAGAATATTTGACTTAATCCATGAAGAAAATGAGCTTCAAAGTGGGGTAGAAGAGAATGGGGGCACACCTAGGTTTTTTAACGCCCCGACCCCAGTTAGCCAGAGTCGGTGCATTATTACATAATAATGGAATGATCACAAAAGATCAAGTCTCAAAAGACCAATTAGTTTAGTAGCCTTGGAATCACTAGATATATTAATGTGAAAAAAGAACTACAGCAACATATTTTCATCATATCCCCTCATACTATCCCTACAAGTCATTCATAAAATACTTATTCCCATCCTGGGAAAAATTAAAACATTGAAAGGGGTGATCTCAAATGCCCAGTAAAGATAACAATATAGCTGAAACTTTCATAAATAAGCATATGCATTTAAGGAAATGTATAACTAAAACAAAATCCTTTTAAACTTGCACTTCAGGATAATATGGCAAAAATAAAATGAAATAATTCCATTTACTTATTCACATGTATATTATACTAGTCGAATAATCACATGCAATACCAATAACCACTTTCATAATGATGGAATTCATAATGCCAGACTATCATAACCACATAGTCAAGGCCTTGTGCCAAGACTACAAATAAGATTTTTTCAAGTCCTTGTGCCAAGACAATAGTTTGTCTCATGAGACCTACTGATGCATCGAGGAGCTAGAGCGGGCTCCACCCGTCACTTATTATGCCCAATGCATTCCTTATATGAACATGTTTAAACATAACATAAGCATTCCTATTAAAACTAGCATAGGAAATGTCAATACTTTCTCCATAAACCATTATTGGTATAAAAATAACACATCCATAGTAAAAAATATCACAAAACCTTAAATACAATATGTATGTTTTTTATCATTATAAATCATATTCAAATAAGCTTAAAATCCATCAAAGGATATTGACATATATGAAATCAAAACTATTTGAGAGAAATATCTCTTTTTTTGAAATCATTTAAAAGTCACATAATTATAAATAAAACTTTTATTTTGAAAATATTATTATAATCTTGTATGGAATGCTTCAAATGTGTAATAATGGCAGAGAATAACCGCACCCACTGTATAAGTTAAAAAACATTGTTACCTTAATTCTGTCGAAAATGATAAAAAGGACCTTGTTTAGAACACGATAGAAAGATTCCTTTATAAACTTTTTATAAAAAGTTAAAAAAGGGTATAAATGACTATAACCCATAGTCTGTAAAATAGTCAGAATGATTTGAAATAAAATTTTTAGAAACATGGTTGTGGATGATAAAGAGGTCTGAGAATAAAATTACGTATAAAAAACCTCGGATAATGAATATATTTTGAAATAAACTCTTACCTTGTACTTTTCCTTGGTATAGGGTAGGTTAACCTCCTATATAATGGTGAAATAATTATTATTAAATTATACAAGATTCATATAAATTAATATGATATCATATATGATCTTTTAACATTTCTTTGTTAATAATATCTTAGTATTATTGTTCGGGTGTTCACTTAGTCGTTTTCCTTAATATGCTTTGTGATGTAAGACATGTTCATTATGTGTAAGTGGTATCTTATTCATATACAGAATGATATCAAGTCCTCATACATTATTTTTAATTATAAAATGAGAATTAGACCTTTATGGATACGATGGGGAATGAATCTCATCGCGTTCATGGAAACGGAAGTCCGTATGTACGCACGAGCGACAATATCATTATTTTGATATTAAAATAATATATAATTGGATGTTATATAATATATATAGAATCATTCTCATGGTATATTTATTATTTATAACAATTACACATCATCATCATACCCATACAAATAAAAATGTTTTGAATAACAATTACACCATGACGTGGAGATGGTAAGTCGTACGTACGCACGTATGGTGACATGTCATTCACAGGATGGATATAATACTGAATATGGTTGTACCATATTTATAATAACATCACAATAGATATAATATACTGGAGATATTATTTTATAATGGAAATAACAAAGAAAGAAGAAGTTGAAGAAGAAAGGAACTTGATAGAGGGTGGTGAAAACATTACCGCTTCTTCGGGTTCTTCCTTTTGATTTGACCAAAAGGGATCCATAGGTTGGCTTTATGATAAAAATAAGGCCTCTGGGATGAATTGAGGTAATTTGAGAGAATATTTTTTGCGGGGTTCGGCCAAACCAAATGGCTTTGATGGTGTGAAGAATTGGTTAGAAGTGGTGTACTTTTATAAGGGGAGGAGGGGATGTTTAGAAAAAACTTAAAGTATTATTTTATAATAAATTCATATTCAGTTTTTAATGGCTCAAAAGTGGATTGTTAAAATAATAAGGTGGGGATAGGTCGAAACAAAACTCAACCAATAGGTTTTAGATAGGTTTGGGTAACATTATTATCCTTAACTTTTAGTTTTAACTCTTAATTAATTAGTTTTACACTTACCATGTCACTTGGTATTTTTATATTATATAGTTAATAAACATACTATATAAATCAAAGAGACCCCAAGTGGTCCATTAATAATAAACCTACAATTATATATGTCTTTTGGATGAGCCTTAGAATTTTAGGAATAGAATATCAATTAATAATATAATATTTTCTTTAAAAAATCATTTATGTCAAATTTGACACTATTCAATAATTTATTTTTGTTAAAGTCTTAACAACATTATTAATTCTAGTAAAATTAATTTAAATATAATAACATGTAATATTTACCAATAAAATCCGTTGATGTCATCAAAACATTCAAATTATATTTATTTTTACTTTTATAATACCAATTATTTGATTCTTTTATTATTAAGGAAAATACTGCATCATTATTGTGTCATAAATAAATTTAATTATTCAATGTCTAAAAATTATAAATAAAGTACCATTATGTAGGAAAACATTTTATATTTCTAATTAATATATATAGTCGAAAATATAAAATATAAAACCTTATGTAAAAATTGTTTTTCTAAAAGATATATGCTTATGTCATTTTGGTATTTACTTTAACTTAATTAATATAAAGTGTCATTATAACTTACAAGTGGATCCATGGGGTCCCAAAATGGACCCAAATATGTCAATGGTCAGAAATGTATCAAAAAATTGGGTTAGGACACATTTTAGGGTATGTTATTATTATTATAATATTATCTTTTTACCCTTATTTACCAAATTTAAACTTTAACCATGGTAAACAAAATATTTACCGAAGTAATTATTCAAAATTTATAAAAATAAAAGAGACCTATTTAAACAATTTTAACTCTTGATTATAAATATGGAATCCATTTTTCTAAATTAAAAACACAAAAGTGGCAGAAATTAATTTAAAATTAATTCTCGTTGTTAAAACAAAATGCGTGTTTTTAAGAGATAATAAATATTAAAAGATTGACACTTGTTTATATCTAGTTTAAATGTGAAATTATGTCTAATGACCAACATTGTATTAAATGGTTAAAATATATTCTAAATATACTTTAAAACCACTCAAATTCATAACTTATCACTATTAATTATTTTTATTAAAAAAGTTGTTTTTAATTATAATTTTGTAATTTTCACTTTTCATCAAAATATAAAAGTTATCCGAAAAGTATGAAAATATCACCCTAGGCTAATTTAGATATTATGAATCAAAAAATGAAGTCCATTTTGAGTGATAAAATTTATAAAATTTCAAAAAGTGTTTATTACTATTCATAACGACTACTTTGATTGGTCGCGGTGTGTTAGAATCTGGAAGTTGCGTACAACACACGCTATTGTATTATTCAAAGAGAATGGTACCGTGGAATATTGGGGTGTTACATTCTTCCCTCATTCAAATAATATCATCCTCAAAATTTCTACAATACTACCACATGAAAATACTCAGATGTTTCTTCATCATAAGTTCCTCAGGTTCCCATGTGGCCTCTTCCATATTATTGTTTCCCCATAAAACTTTTACCAGACGAGTCGTCTAGCTTCTCAACACTTGTTTTTTGATATCAAGAATCATGACAGGCTCTTTGCAATATGATAGATCAGGTTCCAATTCTACTTGCTCATAGGTGAGTATATGCGTTCGGTCAGGCATGTATTTTCTCAAAAGTGATACATGGAAAACATTGTGAACTTTGGAGAGACTTTACAGCATTGCCAAATAGTAAGCTATAGCCCCAATTCGTTCTAGAATTTCGAATGGTCCGTTGTACCTGGGACTCAATTTTCCCTTCTTAATGAAATGTATAAAACCCTTCCTTGGAGATAACTTCAAAAAAACATGATCTCTTACCTGAAATTCCAAATCCTTCCTTCGGTTGTCAGTATAGCTCTTTTGACTACTTTGAGCTGCTTCGATGTGGTTTTGGATTACCTTCACCATTTCCATCATTTCCTCCACCAGTTTTGGGCCTACGGGTTTTCTCTCACCCACATCATCCCAAAAGTTTAGTGTGCGACATCTCATTCCGTATAACACTTCATATGGTTCCATCAGAATACTCGAATGGAAGCTATTATTATAGAAAAATTATACCAGTGGTAAATATTGATCCCACATACCTTGAAAGTCAAGTGAGAATGATCTCAACATGTCATATAAGGTTTGAACAGTCTGTTCTGATTGTCCATCAGTTTGAGGGTGGTAGGCAGTGCTCAAATGAAGTTCAGTATCCAAGTCCTTCTGAATACTCTTCCAGAATCTTGAAGTAAAATGGGGATCACGATCAGAAACAAATGATAGGGGCACTCCATGAAGTCTCACAACTTCATTAATATATAGTCTTTCTAGACATTCAAGTGGTATATCTTCTCTTATAGAATGAAAATGTGTTGACTTGGTAAGACGATCAACAGTGACCCATATTTCATTATTCTTTCTTGGAGTCTTTGGTAGTCCCATGACAAATTCCATCATGATATTATCCCATTTCAACTCAGCTATGGGACGAGGTTGCATGACTTTTCCTAGCTGTTTACTTCCATTTTTCACTTGTTGACAAACCATACATTTTGACACAAAATCAGAAATATCCCTCTTCATGTTGTCCCACAAAAAATTCTCCCTCAAATCTCTATAGATTTTGGTGCTCCCAGAGTGTATAGAGAAATTAGAAATATGAGAATCATCCAAAAATTCCATTTTTAGATCAGGTATATTAGGAACATAATGCCTTTTCCCAAATTTCAAAATTCCATCTTCATAAACAATGTCACTCAATACCCCATCATTCATAGCTTTAATCTTCATTTTAAACTCTCCATTATCGGTCTGAGAACTCTTTATCCATTCTAGTAAAGATGGTTTGGCAACCATTGGAAAAAGCATTGATGTTTCACCTTCCATGGTGATTCCCATATCCATCTTTACTAGATCCATGAAAATAGGACCCCTCTCAACTCTCATGTTGTTCAAAACTTCATGATCCATTCTACTCAAAGCATCTGCTACCTTTTTTTCCTTCCCCAAGTGGTAGTGTATCGTGCATTCGTAATCCTTGAGTAGTTCAAGGCACCGCATTTGCCTCATGTTGAGTTCTTTTTGTGAGAAAACGTACTTCAAACTCTTGTGATTAGTATATATCTCAAAATCTTCAACATAGAGGTAGTGTATCCAAATCTTCAAATCAATTATTACAGTTTCTAACTCAAGATCATAAGTAGGATAGTTTTTCTCATGAATTTTTATCTGTCGTGATGCATAGGCAATAACTATATCATTCTGCATAAGGACACAACCAAGTCCTTTCTTCGATGCATCACTATAAAAAACAACACCATAATTCCCAGACGGTAGGGTCAATATAGGATCATTGACTAATATTCTCTGCAGTTCTTCAAAACATTCTTCACACTCTTTTGTCCAAACAAATTTAACCCCTTTACGTGTGAGCATCATTGATGGGTTTGCCAACCGGGAAAAATTCTGGACGAAACGTCGATAATAACATGCTTAACCAATAAAACTGCATACCTCGGTTATACTCATCGGTGCTGACCATTCTTGGATTGCTCTTGTCATAGAAGGATCAACAGAGATTTCATCCTTAGAGACAATATGTTCATGAAAAGAAATTTCCGGAAGCCAGAATTCACACTTTCTAAACTTCCCATATAATTCATGTCTTCTCAGAGTCTTCAATATATTGCGCAAGTGATTATCATGGTCTTTGTATAATTTAAAGTATACCAAGATATCATCAATAAATATCACTAAAAATTCATCAAGAAATTCCTTGAAAACTCTGTTCATTAGATCCATGAAAACAGAGGGTGCATAAGTCTGTCCAAAAGAAATTACTGTAAACTCGTAATTCCCATACCTGGTTCAAAATGTTGTCTTTGGAATGTCTTCCTTCTTCACACAGAACGGATGGTATCCAGATTGAAGGTCAATCTATGAAAAGTATTTAGCTCCATGTAGTTGGTCAAATAAATCATCAATGTCAGGTAGGGGATACTTGTTCTTTATTGTTATAGCATTGATCTCCCTGTAGTCGATACATAACCTCATTGATCCATATTTCTTCTTAACAAAAAGGATAGGGGCTCCCCATAGAGAAATTTAAGAACCCGGTTCTTATATTTGAGGTACGAGTTTCTTCTTTTCTCTTTTCCTTATGTGTTTTTGAGAAAATATGGAAAATGGGGGAAATCATGAATTTTGGAACTACACGCCGTGTACTTGTTCCACACGCCGTGTACTTTTGGAATGTGGGATGGGTAGACGGGGCGTGTAGCCATGTTGGAGACGAAGGGTGTAGGAACAAACTACACACCGTGTAGTGGTACTTTACACGCCGTGTAGTCAGTCGGCATTCCAACATAGTAAAGCGGTGGAGCAGCCGCCAGCTGGGCGACAGTACACACCGTGTAGTCAGGAGTACATTTCGTGTACTCATGTTGATGGATGAATGGTATGGAGATGCCACCATGGGAACAGTTAAATGAAGGAAGTACATGTCGTGTAATAGGAATTAGACACTGTGTACTTTGTTTTTTTCGCTTAAATCAGAAGTATCCTCCCCTGGGGAATCTGATTTCTGCACCATCGATCTCATTGGAATCGCATAGGTGAGTTCTTCCTCTTCCTGGTGTAGTTCTTACCAATTATTTCCCGTTGGAGAGTTATTTGTGGTTGAATGGTTTATCTTCTTCGTCAGATAAACGTCGTTCTTGGGCATTTCTTGGATCGGAGTTCGTTTATAACGCTTGTTGGAATATAAGGTAGGTGGCTTGCTGTTTTTTTTCCATCTGTCATGCATTTTTGCGTGTTTTGAGCTATGAACCCATATTTGGGGTTTCGTGAGGCTGAGGCTGTGACTATATTGAATACCTAGAATTGTATGGGTAATTAAATGTGATATTAAAATGTTTTTTGGGATCAATGCTTGGATCTAGGACAACCCCAGGGGTGCGTTCCTCTGTTTAGCCGTTTGGCCAGGATACCCGAGGGTATGCCATTTTTAAATTATGCATTACTTTTTCCTTGAGAGGAATTGTATGTAAAATTCATGTTTATATGTTGGGAATGACCCAGTTACTTGTGCCTAAGGGCGGTGTTTTACTATAGCCTGAGGGCGTGACTGTATTAGCCTGAGGGCAACATACTATTTCGCCTGAGGGAAACCTTTCGTGCCTAAGGGTTGACTTCTGTGCCAGAGGGCGACACTTCCTACGCCTAAGGGAAATTTATGTTATGCCATAGGGAAATACCTGCGGGTTGGATTCTGTATAGCATGAGGGCAATCCTGAGGGCGTGGTTTACTATTTTACCTGAGGGTGGGATTTTGGTTGTCCAAGGACGCTGACTACTTACATGATCTCGAGTTAGCTGCAGTTGTTCATGCATTACGTTTTTTGAGATATTATCTTTTGGGAGAGCATTTTGTGGATTTCACTAACCACAAAAGCTTCAAGTATATCTTTACTCAGCGTGACCTGAATCTGAGGCAGAGGAGGTGGCTCGAGTACCTACAATCCTTCGATTTTCATCTTTCCTACACACCTGGTAAAGGTAATGCAGTAGCTGATGCAGTGAGTAGGAAGACTCAGATATAGGCAGTGCAGGAGGCCAGTGGTGAGTGGTAGCTCATGGCCTTGTTCTCTGAGATGCATCTAGAGGAGCACGATAGTCAGGGGTAGACATATCATTCCTCTTCAGCTGTGACCTCTACCCTCCCGGATAGAGTGAGGATGAGACAGTTATCTGATGCAGAAGGACTAGTTCTACGAGTGTTGGTGGAAAGTGGGGACCCTCCTCCTGGTTGGATGATAGGAGGTGATGAGGTTTTACGTTTCCCTGGATGAGTGTGGGTTCCAGGGGATATACACGAGGAGCTGATGCGGGAGTATCATGCTTCATCTTGGGTAGTTCATCCTGGGGATACCAAGATGTACCATGACTTGAGGGGTCAGTACTGGTGGCTAGGTATGAAGAGAGAGATAGCTGGTTAGTGGTTCCACCTGTCAGCAGGTGAAGGCGGAGCACCAAAGGCCGGCCAGGCTGTTTCATCAGTTACCCATTCCAGAGTGGAAATGGGATGATGTCGTGATGGATTTTGTGATGATATTTCCTAGGCCACCTCATGGAAATGATGCTGTGTGGGTTGTTGTGGACAGACTCATGAAGGTAGCACACTTTTTTCTGATCGAAGAGACCTACGGTGTTGACGAGCTCGGAAGGCTATATTTCTGAGAGATAGTACGTCTTCATGGGGTCCCTCGTTCTATCGTTTCAGATAGGGACGCATGCTTTACGTCTCGTTTCTGCTAGAGTTTTCAGAGGGCGTTGGGTACACAGGTGATTTTGAGCACAACATACCACCCTTAGACTGATGGCCAGTCAGATCGTACGATACAGGTGCTAGAGGACATGCTACATGCATGCGTCCTAGACTTTGGGGGCTCTTGAGAGAACCATATACCCTTAGTTGAGTTTTCCTATTACAATAGCTTCCATACGACTGTTGAGATGGAACCATACGAGGCTTTATATGTTAGGCCATGTCGTTCACCTTTGTGCTGGTTAGAGGTAGGTGAGGTAGCTTCACAAGGACCACAGCTTGTGCAGGAGACTTCTGAGCAGGTCCAGTTGATTTGGAAGCGGATGTCTACTGTGCAGTCTCGCCAGAAGTCATATGCCAATCGCTGCTGAAGACCTTTGGAGTTTGTGGTCGGGGATCAGGTTTTTCTACATGTTTCACCGAGGCTGGGACACAAATGGATCAGGAGACAGTGTAAGCATTCACCGAGGTATGTGGGGCCATTCGAGATTCTGGAGAGAGTCGGGCTGGTTGCCTATCGGTTTCGGTTACCACAGCGGTACCAAGCCGTGCACGACATCTTCCACATGTCTCAGTTGCATCGCTATCATTCAGACCCATCTCACTTCTTTCAGCCTCAGGAGGTTGATCTAGAGGCAGATGCGTCCTTTGAGGAGAATCTGATTTTTATCATTGATAAGAGAATGAAGGTTCTCCGAGACCAGTCAGTTCCTATCGTATGGGTGCAATGGAAGCATGGCCGAGTGCAGGATGAAACCTGGGAGTGGGAGACCAACATACGTGCTCAGTAGCAGAGCTGTTCTGAGCTATATATTCGCTACCCTTGGAAGGGAATCTCAGGGAAGAATTGCTATAAGGGGGGAAGTTTGTAGGAACCCGGTTCTTATATTTGAGGTACGTGCTTCTTCTTTTCTCTTTTCCTTAAGTGTTTTTGAGAAAATATGGAAAATGGGAAAAAATCATGAATTTTGTAACTACACACCGTGTACTTGTTCCACACACCGTGTACTTTTGGCCGTGTGGGATTGTTACATGGTGCGTGTAGCCATGTCAGTGACAAAGGGTGTAGGAACCGACTACACACCGTGTAGTGGTACTTTACACGCTGTGTATTCAGTCGGTAGGCCAAGATAGTAAGGCGTGGAGCAGCCGCCAGCTGGGCGACAGTACACGCCGTGTAGTCGGGAGTACATGTCGTGTACTCATGTCGACGGATGAACAGTATGGCGGTGCTGCTAGGGGAACAGTTAAATGAAGGAAGTACATGTCGTGTACTCAGAAGTACACATTGTGTACTTTGTTTTTTTCACTTAAATCAGTAGTATCCTCCCCTATTCACAGGGAAGGCTTAGAACGGGAAGGAGGAGTGGGAGAGGGAGGCCGGATCTTGGGAGATCCGCCGAGCACCCGTTGTGAATCCGATTCATTCACCGTTGATCTCGTTGGAACCATAAGAGTGAGTTCTTCCTCCTCCTATTGTAGTTATTACCAATTAATTTCCAATGGAGAGTTATTTTTGGTTGAATGGTTTATCTTCTTCGTCATATCTACGTAGTTCTTGTGCGTTTCTTGGATCGGCGTTCGTGTGTAATGCTTGTTGGTGTATAAGGTAGGTGTCTTGGTGTTTTTTTTTCCAACTGTCGTGCATTTTTGCATGTTTTGACCTACGAACCCAAATTTGGGTTGTCGTGAGGCTAAGGTCGTGGCTATATTTAATACCTATAATTGTATAGGTAATTAAATGTGATATTAAAATGGTGTTTGGGATCAGTGCTTGGATCCAGGACCACCCCGAGGGTGTGTTCCTCTGTTTATCCATTTGGCCAGGATACCCGAGGGTATGCCATGTTTAAATTATGTATTAATTTTTCCTTGAGAGGAATTGTATGTAAAGTGCATGTTTCTATATTGGGGATGGCCCGGTTACTTGTGCATGAGGTCGGGGTTTTACTATAGCCTAAGGGCGTGACTGTATTAGCCTAAGGTCAACATACTATTTCACCTGAGGGAAACCTTTCATGCCTGAGGTCTTGACTTATGTGCCTGAGGGCGACACTTCCTATGCCTGGGGGAAATTTCTATTACGCCTGTGGGAAATACCTATGGGTTGGATTCTGTATAGCTTGAGGGCAAGCATAAGGGAGTGGTTTACTATTTTACCTAAGGGTGAGATTTTGGTTGTCTAAGGATGCTGACTGCTTACTTAGAAACTCACTGTGGTGTTTTTATTAAATGATTAAATGAATAGTAAAATGGCAATATAACTGGTAGTTAGTTACTTTTGAGTACTACTTACTTTATTGCATTTTTACTACTGCACACTATTGTTGCATGCTTACATGCAGTTGGGCACGGGCCTTTGGTGGGTGCCTACAGAGATATGTTTCTCACACCTTGTTTTGGTCAAGCTTTTCGGCCAAAACAGATTACATTTCTGCATGTGTAGATAGGGGAAAGAGTCCCTATATAGTTACATGACTGCTGCTGAGGAGTAGGAGGGCATGGGACCAAGCCTAGGTTGGCGATGCTGCTGCCAGCTGTTTTTCTTTGTTTTGTTGTACTCTACATTTGGATGTGTTGTATTGATGTATAACATGTTCTGGCTATTTTCATAGAACATGAGACATGAAGAATCATTTTTTATATATTATTGGATATATCCACTTATGTTGTTCATTTCAATTGTGTATGGTTTACTTCTTCCGCTGTTTGTTGTATGTTTTATTTTAATTCTATTGCGCTACACTTTGACAAATGAGGGCATAGTTTCCCCACTATCAGACAAGGACCCTCGCTGCTAGTCTACAACCTCTGGAATTTGGGGTAATGCACTTGAGGTCACGTGGCGAACCGGGTTCGGGGCACCCGTTGAGTGGCACCCCGAACCGGGACGTTAAAAGAAACACTAGGGCGAATAAATCCCTTATTACTCAATTCCTCTAGTTATTTCTTTAGTTACACTAATTCCATAGTGTCCATTCTATAAGGGGTCTTCTATATGGGTCTTGATCTATGAATTAAATCAATGGAAAACACAATTTCTTGTTCTGGAGAATGTCCAGGTAAATATTCTGGAAACACATCAACTTATTCTATCACAATAGGTACATCCTCTATTTTAACATTCCTTTCCTCACCCATAGTCATTTCATTCACTTCCTCCCCAAAAATTGGATTTAGTTGAGCTACTGGGGGTGGATCTAGATAAGAATTAGGTGGTGATGATTCTGCTCTAAAGATAAGGTGTTCCTTATCATCATCATCAAAAATCATAACCTCCTTCTTCTTACAATAAATATTTACATCATGGTCCGAAATCCAATCCATACCGAGGATTATATCAAACTCAATCATAGGTATGACGATGGGATCAGCAGATAAATAACATTTATATGCTCTAATGGGAACAGATTCACAAAACATTGTTCCGATGATAAATCCCTTAGGAGTTTTAACTGAAAACTCCCTTGTTAAATCAAATTAGAAATATCTAATTTTCTTAGAAAACTGGGAAGATATGAAACAATGAGATGTTACAGAATCAAATAATGCATTTTCTAAACATGAAGAAACCATTAAATTACCTGCCACCATGTCTTTCGGAGCTTATACCTCAGCAGTAGTGATATCATAAGCTTAGCCTTGATCCCTTGGCCTTTTCTGAGGTAAGTTCCCCTGATGCTTAGTACATTAATTTTCATAATGTCCCATCTACCTACAATTTTATCATTGAACATCGGTAGCTTATTTCTTCCCCTTGCAATCACAATCTTGGTGGCCTTTTTCACCACACTTGTAACAAACTCTCATTATTTTCAAGCAAGTACCAGGGTGTTTCTTCCCACATTTACTACAGGATGTATATTAAACTTTTACATTCTTCCCATTATTTCCATTTCCTAATTGATCAGTAGATCTCTTCTTCTCTTACTTTTCTTTAAAGTCATAAGACTTAGAGAATTCTTTTTCTGTCTTGCTAGAACATGAGACAATATCTTCGTACAACAAGAAGGTTTGTGAGACTAATGCTCGATGGAGAAACTGTTTTAACCCATCAAAGAAACTATAAATCTTACTTCTTGGCTTACATATATAATCTACAGCATACCTCTATAACCTGGTAATTTTAGCCTCATACTTTGTGACATTTTCATCCTCCTTTTCCCTCAACCTCAGAAATTGCCTTTCCATATCTGCTCGATGGTCAAAGGAAAGTAATTTTCTAAGAAAAGCTCTTTGAACTCCCTCAATTCCATATTTGATACTTCATCATCTTCTTTCGTGTTTTGAATCAATGACCACCATTGATCAGCATCTCCAATGAGGCGGTAATCTACCATGATAACTTTTTCCCTTCCACTACTCCCCAAGGCATGAAATATTTTCTCTAAAGAATTTATCTATTGCTCAGATACTATTGGATTTGTACTCCCATTGAATGTCAGTGGTTGTTGCCTCATGAAGCGATCTAAGATTGATCCCCCATGTTGCGGATCAGGGGGCTCCGTACGGGTAAGTTTATTATTCATAAATTGAGTGAGTTGTCCTAGTATGGTGATTAGCTGATCAGCACCAGTTGCATCACCATCTCCACTATAATTATCTTGAGCAGGAGGGAAATCCCTACTTGGAGTGCGAGCATTGATAAAGTTCCCATTCCTTCCACTAGGTGCCATTTCTAAACAATGGCATAAACTAGATCAGTTTATGAATCAAAATACATAATTCCGTACTTGTAAAACACTTAACATAAATTGAAATATTTATGGATATAATCTATAATCATAACAAAATGTTTTCTTTGAGGATGTATATACTCATAAACCTTTCATAATGGTTTGTAAAGAAAATGAGAATTATCATAAGCATATCCCCCAGGAGTATCGTAAGCAAGAGTTCAGCAAGGCTCGTTGTCGTGCACTAGTTCCCGTTCGAGTCTAGCTCAAAGAGGTGTTTTCAGGTTTTACCCCTATGTACATCTATGACAGAGCTGCCTCTACATGCTCGTATCCAGACAGGGATGTATTTCTTGGAAAACTCACAAAATCTCTACTATACCAAAATTCTAGGAAGTTCTTTTATACTAATCCTAAAATTATATCTTAGGGCTATGTGCTCTAATCATAGTTTATCTAAATATAGCTTCCAAGGTTTGTAATAAACTTCCTCTAATACCAACTGTAATTCCCCGACCCCAGTTACCCAGAGTCGGTGCATTATTAAATAACATTGGCATGATCACAATAGATCATGTCACGAAAGACCGATTAGTTTAGTAGCCTTGGAATCACTAGCTTTATTAAAGTGAAAAAAACTACAACAACATCTTGTCTTCATATCCGCCCATACTATCCCTACTGGTCATTCATGAAATACTTCTTCACATAATGGGAAAAATTAAAACATTGAAAGGGATGAGATCAAATGCCCAGTAAGGATAACAATATAGCAGCAACTTTCATAAATAAGCATAAACATTTAAGGCAATGTATAACTAAAAAAAACCCTTTTATACTTGAACATCCGCATAATATGGAAAAAATAAAATGAAATAATGCCATTTACTTATTCACATGGATATTCTACTAGTTTAATAATCTCATTCAATATCAATAACCACTTTTATAATGATGGAATGCATAATGCCAGACCATCAGAACCACATATTCAAAGCCTTGTGCCAAGACTACAAATAATATTTTGTCAAGGCCTTGTACCAAGACACTAGTTTGTCTCATTAGACCTGCCGATGCATCGAGGAGCTATAGAGGGCTCCACCAGTCACTTATTAAGTCCAATGCGTCCCTCATATGAACAGGTTTAAACATAACATAACCATTCGTATTAAAACTAGCATACAAAATGTCAATAATTTCTCCATAAACCATGAATGGTATAAAATTAACACACCCACAGTCAAACATATAAGAAAACCTTAAATACAATATGTATGTTTTGTATCATAATGAATCAACTTCAAATAAGCTTAAAATCCATCAAAGTATGTTGTCATATATGAAATCAAAACTATTTGAGATAAATATCTCTTTTTATGAAATCATTTATAAGTCACATAATTCTAAATAAAACCTTTATTTTGAAAATATTCTTATAATCTTTTAAGGTAAGCTTCAAACGTGTAATAAAGGAGGAGAATAACCTCACTCGTCATATATGTTAAAAAAACATTCTTAGCTTAATTCTGTCGAAAAGGTTAAAAAGGACCTTGTTTGGAAAATGATGGAAAGATTCCTTTATAAACTTCTTATAAATAGTAAAACAAGGGTCTAAATGACTTTAACACATAGTCTTTAAATTAGTAAGAATGATTTGAAATACATTTTTAAGAAACATGGATGTGGATGATAAAGAGGTCCTAGAAGATAATTACTTATAAACAACCTCAGATAATGATGAGATTGTGAAATAAAACCTTACCTTGTACTTTTCCTTGGTCGAGGGTAGGTTAAAATCCTGTATAATGGTGAAATAATTGTTATTACTTTATACAAGAATCATATACATTGATAGCATATCATATATGATCTTCTAACATTTCTTTGTTAATAATATATTAGTATTATCATTTTGGGTGTTCACTTATTCATTTTCCTTTATATGCTTTGTTACATAAGTCGTGTTTGTTATGGATAGGTTGTATCTTATTCATATATAGAATGATATCTAGTCCTTAAATGTCATGACCCACCCTCGGGGCCCGTGTCGTGACTACCCCAAGCCAACCTTCCATAGGCCAGGGGCTGGCGACTAGCACCAAGGCGTAAATCCCTGTAAAAAGGGAAGGAATTTCCTTTGTTACGTAAACATACACCACAGAGCAAGAAAGCAGTAGAAGTAAACACAAATAAAAACTGAGTACAACAGTAAGTGCAGAAAAGTAAGTGGGCCAGTATACAAACCCAAACTGAAAGTAAAGTACAACTGGAAGGGAAAACAAAAACTGAAAAGTAAAGCCACAACATCGAGTTGTCCACTGGAAATCCCACCTGAAGGCTGAGTACAGATAGCCTCCACTGCTCCTCAGGTCCAGTCGACTGCTCCGATTATGTCCCGCCTAGTGGTCCACCTCTAGGTACCGTCCGGTTCCGCAAGCCTCAACCACAATCAGCGCTGTCTGTCGTCTTCAACCAACACAATGTAGTGCGGGCATAGCCCATGAAGGGGTGAGTATAAGATACTCAGTAGGGACCCCGAGACCCCTGAAGGTCTCCCAGAATCCACAAAGGATAATCCACAAAGGAAAGATACAATCACGAAGTAACATCTGACTATGCTTAGGTATATGCCCATACATATACCTAAGTCTTCAATTCTCGTTCGGCTCCATCATCTGAGCCCAAATACAACCCAGTCCACACAGGAAAGCAAAACATAATCCACACAGGATAGCACAACACAATCCACAATGGAATGAAAATCAGGATTCAGCACACACAGGTATACTTCTTCAAATGATGATAGAGATGATCAGATGTAGCCATTGATTCATCTAAGTCGTCGATCCCACAAAGGGTCGATAGATACTAACCCCCGCAATGACCCACATAGGACCGATCATGAAGTTGAAACCATAGATATCGGGAAACTCCTTCTCTATCAAGTACAGTGGTTATTCCGCTACAACCAAGCGCTTCCCTCTAACCTTGGACTGTTGTAATACTCCACCTATCGAGTATTGTGGGCCTTCTGCTACAACCAAACGCTTCCCACTATGGGTCTGCCTCTACAACCAAGTGCTCCCCCTCATAGCCTCTAGAGGTACTCCTTCTTTTGAGTACCATGGGTCTGCTGCTACAACCAAGCATTGCTCTGCCATGGGTCTGCTGCTACAACCAAGCGCTCCCCCGTGCTGCTACAACCATGTGCTCCTCCGTCGTAAGTCTGCCGCTACAACCAAGCGCTCCTCCGTCGTGGGTCTGCCGCTACAACCAAGAGCTCCCCCTCATAGCCTCCAGAGGTACTCCTTCTGTTGATTACCGCGGGTCTGCCGCTACAACCAAGCGCTCCTCCACCGTGGGTCTGCTGCTACAACCAAGCGCTTCCCACTGGGCTATCCGCAACACACCGAGTCGTTCGATTAGCAGTTGTCAAGTCTCAACCGGCTCTAGGGTTTCTGCACACAGCATACTCATTCTGGGAGGGTCCACTCCACGATCCAAGAGGTTGATGCATCAACTGACATGTATTCCGGAGTTGATGTATCCCAAAAGTACCGTAGTGGTCACTACCGAACCCACGGAGGATTCCCGTACTGTCTTCATTGTCGTCGCACACGCAGCCAGCTATAGGGTTCCTGCACATAGCAAGCTCATTCGGGAGGGTCCGCTCAACGAGCCGAGAGGATGATACATCAACTGACACATAGTCCGGGATCGATATATCCAAAATTTCCGTATTGTCGACAGGAACTCAACGTCGTAGACGGCGCGTCAATCGGACGTCTGGTCTAAGAGTTATTATCTTTTCCGTTCCAGGGGCCCGCTTGGATTTCGGGTGCAATCCAACCCGGACCCTATCTGAATGCACCCAAAACTCAAGCGAAGTATGCCAAAAGTTCTGTCTCATCAGAGGAAATCAACGAGACAGACGGCTCGTCAATCGAACACTCGGTCTGTGAGTTATTGGCTTTTTCGTTCCAGGGGACCGGTTGGTTTCGTGAGAAAACCAGCCCGACCGCAATCCGATGGCATCCAAACCTTGATAGGAGTAATCCAAAAGATCCATGTCATCAAGAGGAATCCAACAAAGTCGAAGGCACGTCAATCGGACGTCCGGAGCTTAAGTTATAAGTGTTTCTGCTCCGAGGGCCCAGTTGGTTTCGTGTACGTACCAACCCGGCCGAACCCAAAGTATTCCGAAAACATGAGTGTGATATACCGAAATGACAGTCTCGATCCAAGGATCCCATCTCCGCTGATGGTACATCGATCGGAGGCCCGTAGCTCAAGTTATGAGAAAAAGACAAAAAATGTCTGAAAACGGGGGGTCTGGGCCCGGACCGACCCGGCCCAACCCCCCCCCCCCCCCGGGTTGGCCCGAACCGGTTCCAACCCAGCCGGCGCGGCCCGGCCCGGCCTGGGCGCGACCCGGCCCGGCCGCCAGGTAGTTCGGATCGGCCGGTTACGGCCGAGCGGTGCGGGGTGCGCGCTGCCCCCGCGTGAAGGAACTGCGGCCCCGCATGGGGCCGCCCTAGCCAGCGGATGCGGCAGCCAGCTGCCTCCCTTCCTTCGCCGGTCCCGCGCAGTCGTGGCACGGCCGGCCAGCCGCCGCGGCTTTAGCCGTGGCGGTTCTTCCCGGCGGCACGCCGGCGGGTTGCTACGCGGACCACCGGATGAGTTCCGGTGGTATGAATACCTTGTCGTCTTCACCAAAAGCCGTCCTGGGGTCTGTCCTTCACTGCGAGGACCCTACATCGCCCGTGCGGCTGATTTTGATGACGTCCGCCATTTCGCACACCAAGAACGAAAGAAGCGGTGGGTTAGGACTTGTTCGTTAGTCCGCACCCACCGCGTTAGCGGTTTTAAAAGTCTCACAACAATTTTTAACAAAACGCCTCGGGTATAAATCACAATGATTTAAATGAATCAAACCCCTACCTCGTTGTTGTCGTCGGATGTGAGTTCTTCGTGGAATTGACCGTTGCAGAAGAAGAGGATCATCGCGTCGCGGAAGGGGGCGTCGCGTCATCGCGTTACACAGCGTCGCGTCGATGATCTCAAGCATTTGATGATCGGAAATTGTTCCGGGGAAGAAACATTGCGGAAGAAGCGTCGCGGAAGGAGAATCTTCGACGTCGCGGAACACAGCGTCACATCGTCGATCTCCGAGGGTTCGGCGTTCTTCGCATTTTTCACGTTCTTCGCGAAGGAGGATGAAGATCTCAATCCTTAGAGTCTTCTCCAAATCCTCTCAACGAGGAACCCTCCAGTAAACACGTGTTGGTCTTATTTTATTCTTATGCCAAAAAACGAAAAACAAGGCAAGAAACGAACCATTAATTCGATTAACTAATGTAACAACTTAACTGCCCAATTAATAGGGGCATTAAGAATTTAGAAAACGCACCAGTTGACTTTCATTAAAGAGGGGGGTTTCGGGTGCGTTACTTAGGAGGGAAGAAATGGTGGGGCTCGTGCGGGACCCACCTCACAAATATCCTACCAAGTGGGTTGGATATTTTGGGTTCCACCCTATCCGCATAACTTAGCTTAAGTGGATTTGAGTGGTTTTAAGTGAAATAAAATAAAGTTGTCGCACCACTTTATTTTATTTCTTAACTTAACCCCAAAAATTAAAAACCACACCCGAGCAAATGCAACTCTGGAAAAGGTGTTTCTAGGCAAATACTGGCCCTAGGATTCCATCGGTGCCCACGAAATTCGATTCTGATCACCGGTTCAAATGTTAGAAAAAATCGCTCGTTCGTTCACTGAACGTACCCGATCCAAACTTCGGAGAATGATTCTGGGCACACTGGGCCTCGGAATTAGGTGCCGATAGAAACTGCGTTCTTGTAAAATTACAAATAAAATTAAGAAAAAAATTTCCTTGATTTTTACGGGTCTTTAAATCACCCCCACCACAGGGATTTACGTCCCCATAAAGATACATCATAAACTAGGGAAACAAAAGCGGTACTGAGAACGCATCTGAGCCTTCCGCTCCCATGTGCTCATCTGGAGGTTCTCGTGCTGCTATCTGATGCACACTAGAGGGATCGATCGTCCACATAGGACCCACTCATGTTGATCCTCGATCTCCATTGGGGCCTCTGCAAACGTCGCCCCATCATCAATGTCCAGCTCCACATGGTCAAAGATATTTTTCGGGTCGTGCACGTATCTCCTCAGCTGAGATACATGGAAGACGTCGTGCACTTGGTGCAACTGAGGTGGTAGAGCCAGGCGATAAGCCACCTCTCCAATCCTGCTGAGGACCTGGAATGGTCCGATGAAGCGTGGAGACAACTTGCCGCCTCGGACAAATCTCTGTAATCCATGTCGAGGTGAGACACGCCAGAAGACGTGGTCGCCATCCTCGAACTCTAGTGGCCTCCGCCTTCTATCACCACAAGACTTTTGCCGGCTCTGAGCTGTCCTCATCTACGCTTGGATGACTTGGACCTTTCTGGTCCTACTCGAATTGCTGAGATTTCTTCTTTTCTGAGAAGAGAAATCCGGTCACATCCCCTGGATGAACCACGTTCTTCGCCTAAAACAGTCAATCCCGACAAGGATGATACTAATCCATACCAATGATGACATCGTAAGGCCTCGACGCTACTATCAAAAGATCCAACCGTTACTCTCGCCTCCAAGGGTTGAGTCACACTGTCGGCATCAGTGTGTGGTCACTGGGTCTTCTCCAGTAGGTATCTCAAAGTGAGGGTCAAGTCAACAGGTTTTTTTTAAACCAGAATTTCTTAGTAACAACATAAAGAGAGGACAGGAAGGTAAACGCCAAAAGAAAGGTGTCTTTTATTACTGTAGCTCAAAGTAAAAAAGGCACAAAACATCTACAGACAAACATCAACAACTCTATAAGCATCATAAAAAAAAGTCTCCAGGCCTGGAGCTAGTCCCGCTCCTTTCCATCTGCTCCCGTAGCTCCATGATCGTAGGCCTCAGCTGCCTGAAGCTAAGCTCTCCCACGTCCACCAGCTCCCTGCGGTCGGGGTGGAACTCCGGGTGGTGGTGGTGGCAACACCTCGAAGCATAGTCCACCTCCAGCTGCATGGCCAGCTCCCCTGCCACGGTCTCCTGCTCTATGTGGTCCACATCAATCGGACCTCTTCCTCTGCCTGGGAGGTCCTTCGTTCATCTGCTGGTCATCCGTATGGCAGGTCGGACAGTCACGAGCCATGTGACCAACTCCGCCGCATGAGTAACACTGTCCGCTCATGGTAAGTCATTGTCCACCCCAGGTGCCTTGAAAAAACGATCATGTGTCATGCGGTCGACCACCTGTAGGTATACTCCTCTTGGACCCCTACGTTATCTGTCTACTGCCCGCTGTAGAAGTCTCTGCCGCATGCTGGCTAGTGGTGGGTCATGTCGTTGGAGACTGCTCAGCAAGGAAACTCTCCACTAAGAGGGCTCGCTCCAACACCCCTGTTTGTGTTGGAATGTTGTGAGAAACAACTGAAGCTCTGATCTCTCGCCTGATCCCCTGCTCGAAGGTTCGGGCCCTGAAGAATGGGTCTCGTACCATGTCTATCGAGTAGCGCGAGAGATCGGTAAACCTTGTCGCGTACTGGGATACTGTCATGCTGCCGTGTCGTAGCTGTAGAAGATCCTGGATGCAAACCGCACGGAGGGTGGCTGGGACGAACTCCGAGCGGAAGAGGCTCTCAAAGTCCGTCCAGAGAAGATATGCCTCATCGTGCACCTGAAGCATCAAGCTCCACCATCTGCCTGCTGCCGCATGCAATAGGATCGCTGCGAGGATCAACATGAGGTATGTTGGTGTCCTCACTAACCTGAAAACTCGTACCACTGCCTCCAGCCAGTCCTCGGCTGCCTGGGGGTCCGTCTACCCGCGGATCCTGGGCGGTTGCTGGCACTGAAACTCATGCAGTGCACTAAGGCGACGTGCATCGTCAGCGGCTGGGGGTGGAAGTATCGGTGGCTCGGTAGGTAGAGGTACCGCTGGTGCCTCAACTATCAAAGGGCCCTATACCGAGGCCTTGTCGCTCGGTGGGTTGTCGTCATGCTCAACTCTCGGAACCCTAGTTGGCTGCCGTCGTGGGGCCATCCTGAAAATAAATAGGTGCGCCACAGTCAACAGTATACCTGGTGAGCTGACATAAATTAATCACAAAGAAAACATGAAACACACATGCAATCAGTGTTTTCACGCACTAAGTCGGAAATCAGAAGTCAGGGTTCTGGTGTACAGATACGTCGGCCGCCGCACCAACACTGGAATCCCTGACCTGATAACCACACCCAATACGCTTGACACGATTGCTTCACGTAGAAAAAGATCAGATTCCCAAGTTATGTGGTAGAACCGAACTCCTCTGATACCAATTTGTCACGACCCCTCCTCGGGGCCCATGCCGTGACTACCCCAAGCCCACCTTATATCGGCCAGGGGATGGAGACTAGCACCAAGGCGAAAATCCTGGTAAAAAGGGAAGGCACTTCCTTTGTTAAGTAAACAAACAACACAGAGAAAGCAAGCAGTAGAAGTAAACACTAAGTAAAAACTGAGTACAACAGTAGGTGCAGAAAAGTAAGTGATCCAGTATACAAACTCAAACTGAAAGTAAATTATAACTGGAAGGGAAAACAACAACTGAAAAGTAAAGCCGCAACGTCGAGCTGTCCACTGGAAATATCACTTGAAGGGTGAGTACAGATAGCCTCCACTGCTCCTCGGGTCCAGCTGACCGCTCCGAGTACGTCTTGCCCAGTGGTCTACCTCCAGGTATCTTCATATTCCGCAAGCCTCAACCACAATTTGCAATGTCCGTTGTCTGCAACCAACACAACGTAGTGCGGGCATAGCCCGTGCAGGGGTGAGTATAAGCTAATCATTTGGGACCCCGAGATCCCCGAAGGTATCCCAGAATCCACTAATGATAATCCACAAAGGAAAGATACAATCACTAAGTAACATCCGACTCTGCTTAGGTATATGCCCATACATATACCTAAGTCTTCAATTCTCGTTCAGCTCCAACATTCGAGCCCAAGTACAACCCAGACCACACAAGAAATCAAAACGTAATCCACACAGGATAGCACAACACAATCCACAAAGGAAAGCAAATCAGGATTCAGCTCACACAGGTATACTTCTTCAAATGACGATAGAGATGATCAGATGTTTCCACTGATTCATCTAAGACGTCGGACCCACAAAGGTTCGATAGGTACTAACCCCCGCAATGACCCACACAGGATCAATCATGAAGTTGAAACCACATCTATTGGGAAACTCCTTCTCTATCAGGTACAATGGTTATTCCGCTACAACCATGCGCTTCCCTCTAACCTTGGACTGCTGTAGTACTCCACCTATCGAGTACTGTGGCCCTGCTACTACAACCAAATGCTTCCCACCATGGGTCTGCCGCTACAACCAAGTGCTCCCCCTCATAGCCTCTAAAGGTACTCCTTCTGTTGAGTACCACGGGTTTTCTGTAACAACCAAGTGCTCCTCTTCCGTGGGTCCGCTGCTACAACCAAGCGCTCCCTCGTGCTGCTACAACCAAGCGCTCCTCCGTCGTAGGTCTGCCGCTACAACCAAGCGCTCCTCCGTCGTGGGTCTGCCACTACAACCAAGCGCTCCTCCTCATAGCCACCAGAGGTACTCCTTATATTGAGTATCGCGGGTCTGCCGCTATAACCATGCACTCCTCCGCCGTGGGTCTGCTGCTACAACCAAGCGCTTCCCACTGGGCTATCCGCAACACACCGAGTCGTTCGATCAGCAGTCGTCAAGTCTCAACTGGCTCTAGGGTTTCCGCACACAGCATGCTCGATCCGGGAGGGTCTACTCCATGAGACAAGTGGTCGATGCATCAACTGACATGTAGTCCGGAGTTGATGAATCCCAGAAGTACCGTGGTGGTCACTACCGAACCCACGGAGGATTCCCGTACTGTCTTCATTATCTTCGCAGATGCAGCCAGCTCTAGGGTTCCTGCACACAGCAAGCTCATTCGGGAGGGTCCGCTCCATGTTCCAAGAGGCTGATAAATCAACTGACACATATTCCATGGTTGATATATCAAAAGTTCCATATTATCGACAGGAACTCAACGTCGCAGATGGCGCGTCAATCGGACGTCTGGTCTGAGAGTTATTAGCTTTTTCGTTCCAAGGGCCCGGTTGGATTTCGGTTGCAATCCAACCCAGCCACTATCCAACTGCATCCAAAACTCGAGAGAAGTATGCCAAAAGTTACGTCTCATAAATAGGAAATCAACGAGACAGATGGCGCGTCAATCGGACGCCCGGTCTGTGAGTTATTGGCTTTTTCGATCCAGGGGCCCGATTGGTTTCGTGAGCGAACCAACCCGACTGCACTTTGAAGGCATAAAAACCTCGAGCGGAGTAAGCCAAAAGATCTGTATCATTAAGAGGAATCCAACAAAGTCAACGGCACGTCAATCAGACGTCCAGAGCATAAGTTATAAGTGTTTCCGCTCTGAGGGCCCAGTTGGTTTCGTGTGCGAACCAACCCTGCCGAACACAAAGTATTCCAAAACCTTGAGTGCGATATACCGAAACGACCATCTCGATCCAAGGATCCAATCACCGCTGACAGTACATCGATCAAAGGCCTGTATCTCAAGTTATGAGCAAAAGACCAAAAAGGTCCGAAAACTGGTGGTTTGGGCCCGGACCGACCCGGCCGGCGCGGCGCAGCCCCGCCTGGGTGGCTCGGCCTGGCTTGGGCATGACCCGGCCCGGCCGGCGTGGGCGCGACCCGGCCGCCAGGCGGTTCGGCTCGGCCGGTTACGGCCGAGCGGTGCGAGGGGCACACGGCCCCCGTGTGAAGGAAACGCGGCCCTGCGTGAAGGAACCGCGGCCCCGCGTGGGGCCGCCCTTCCCAGCGGACGCGGCAGCCAACCATGTCCTGTCCTTCACCGGTCTCGCGTGGTCGTGGGACGGTCGGCCTACCGCCGCGGCTTCAGCCGCGGTGGTTATTTCCGGCAGCGCACCGGGCACCGCCGCCTCCCGCCGCCGGTGCTGCCGTGGCGCACTGGAGGGTTGCTCTGCGGACCACCAGACGAGTTTCGGTGGTCATAATTCCTTGTCGTCCTCGCCAAAATCCCTCACAGGGTCCGTCCTTCACTGCGAGGACCTTACATCGCCCGTGCGGCTGATTTTGTCGATGTCCGCCATTTCGCACACCAAGAACGAAAGGGGAGGAGGGTTCGGAAGGAGAATCATCCGCGTCGCGGAACACGGCGTCGCATCGTCGATCTCCGAGGTTTCGGAATTTTTCGCGTTCTTCACGTTCTTCGCGTTCTTCGCGAAGGAGGATGAAGATATCAAGCCTTAGAGTCTTCTCCAAATCCTCTCAACGAGCAACCCTCCAGTAAACACGTGTTGGTATTATTTTATTCTTATGCCAACAAACGAAAAACAAGGTAATAAATGAACCATTAATTCGATGAATTAATGTAACAACTTAACTGCCCAATTAATAGTGGCGTTAAGAATTTAGAAAATGCACTAGTTGACTTTCATTAAAGAGGGGGTTGCGGGTGCGTTACTTAGGAGAGAAGAAATGGTGGGGCTCGTGCGGGCCCCACCTACAAATATCCTACCAAGTGGGTAGGATCTTTTGGGTTCCACCCTATCCGCTTATCTTAGCTTAAGTGGCTTTAAGTGTCTTTAAGTGAAATAAAATAAAGTTGTCGCATCACTTTATTTTATTTCTTAACTTAACCCCAAATATTAAAATCCACACCCGAGCAAACGGAACTCCGGAAAAGGTGTTTATAGGCAAATACCGGCAGTTCGATTCAATCGGTGCCATCAAAATTAGATTCCGAGCACCGGTTCAAAAGTTAGAAAAACCCGCTCGTTCGTTCACTGAACGTACCCGTGCCAAAATTCGAAGAATGATTCCGGGCACACCGGGCCTCGGAATTAGGTGCCGTCAGAAACTGAGTTACTGTATAATTCAAAAGAAAATTAAGAAAAAAATTTCCTTGAATTTTACGGGTCTTTATAATAAACATTATTTTTAATTATCAAATGAGAATTATACTTGCATGGATACGATGGGGAATGAATCTCGTCGCGTTCGTGGTGACGGTAGTCCGTACGTACGCACGAGCGACAATATCATTATTTTGATGTTAAAATATTAAATAATTTGATGTTATATCATATATAAAGAATAATTATAATGTTATATTTATTATTTATATCAGTTAAATATCATTATCATACCCATCCAAATAATAATGTTTTGAATAACAATTACACCACGATGTGGAGACGGTAAGCCGTACGTACACACGTATGGTGACATGTCATTAAAAGGATGGATATAATACTGAATATGGTTGTACCATATTTCTAATAACATCATAGTATATAGAATATACTGTCCTTATTATTTTATAATGGAAATAACAATGAAATAAGAAGTTTAATAAGAAAGGAACTAGAAAGACGGTGGTGAAAACCTTACCTCTTCTTCTGGTTCTTCCTTTTGATTTGATCGAAATGGATCCATAGGTTGTCTTTATGATCAAAATAAGGCCTCTAGGATGAAGTGAGTTATGTTTAAAGAATAGTTGGTCAGGGATTGGCCGATCCAAAAGGCTTTGAAGGGGTGAAGAATTGGTTAGAAGTGGTGTCCTTTGATAAGGGGGAGGAGTGGATCTTTAAGAAAAACATAATGTATTGTTTTATAATAAATTCATATTCGGTTTATAATGGATCCAAATTGTATAATTCAATGTATAAGGTGGGTATAGGTCGAAAACAACTCAACCAATAGATTTTAGACTGGTTTGGGTCACTTTATTAACCTTATCTTTTAGTTTTAACTCTTAGTTAATTAGTTTGACACTTACAATGTCACTTTGTATTATTATATTATATAGTTAATAAACATACTATATACATCCAAGACACCCCCAAGTGGTCCATTAAAAATACACCTACCATTATATAAGTTCATTGTATGAACATTGGAATTTTAGGAATAGAATATAAATTAATAATATAATATTTTTTAAAAAACTCATTTATGTCAATTTTGACACTATTCAATAATTGATTTTTGTTAAAGTCTTAAAAACTTTATTAATTATAATAAAATTAATTTAAGCAATCCCCACATGTAATATTAACCAATAAAATTCGTTTATGTCATCAAAACGTTCAAATTATATTTATTTTAACTTTTATAATACCAATTATTTGATTCTTTTATTATTAAGGAAAATACTGTATCATTATTTTGTCATAAATAAATTTAATTATTCAATGCCTAAAAATTATAAATAAAATACCATTATGTAGGAAATCTATTTATCTTTCTAATTAATATTTATATTCTAAAATATAACATATATAACCTTATGTAAAAATTGTTTTTCTAAAAGATATATTCCTATGTCATTTTTATATTTACATTAACTTAATTAATATAAAGTGTCATTATCACTTAAAAATGGAACCATGGGGTCACAAAATCTACCCAATGATGCCCATGGTCAGACATGTATCAAAAAATTGGTTTAGGACACGTTTTAGGGTTATTTATTTTTATTATAATATTATTTTTTACCCTTATTTACCGGATTTACCCTTTAACCATGGTAAATAAAATATATAGCGAAGTAATTCTTCAAAATTCCTAAAAATAAAAGCTACCTATTTACACAATTTGGACCTCCTGATTCTAAATATGTAATTTATTTCACTAAATTAAATACTTTTAAGTGGTAGAAAATAATTTAAAATTAATTCCCGTTTTTAAAATAAAAAGCGTGTTTTTAAGAAATAATAACTATCAAAAGATTAACATTTGTTTATGTCCAGTTTAAATGTGGAATTATGTCCAATGACCAAAATTATATTAAATGGTAAAAATATATTCTAAATATACTTTAAAACCACTTGAATTCATAATTTATCACTGTTAATTATTTTCATAAAAAATGTTGTTTTTAATTAAAATTTAGTAATTTTCACTATTCATCAAAATATAAAAGTTATCCGAAAAGTACCCGAATTTCACCCTAGCCTAATTTCAGTATTCCGAATCCAAAACATAAGTCCATTTTGGGAGTTAAAATTTATAAAATATCAAAAAGTGGGTATTACTATTCATAACGGCTATATTGATTGGTCGCGGTGTGTTAGAATCTCGTAGTTGCGTACAACACACACTACTGTATTATTCAAAGAGAATCCTACCATGGAAGCATGGGGTGATATAGGTTTAGTGGCCTCAGGATAGTGGTTGAATCACTAAAAAATAGATATAATTTAATATGATATTAAAAAACAATCTTTTAAACAGGAAATGGGATTTTGGGATGGCCCAATTCATTAAATAAAAACCCAAATCCGCCATTATTATGAATTCATAAAGGATCCAAATTTAATGGGTGTTGCTAATAGGTCATGGGAGGCCATTTATTAATTGTAATGGAAGAAAATATTAAGTGGTTAAATAGTTATAAAAGAATATAAATTGGTTCTTAAATCTAGAAATGGGCTCACGCTTTTTCCCAAATCACGAAAACTCACCATTTCCTCCCAAGAACCTTGGGAAACCCCAAAAACAAATAATTAATGGAATATAAATGAAATTTACCTTTTAAATAATTCAATGATGTGACATCATTAGGTCCTTACCCTTTAAAATAGCTTAGGTATGTTGACTGAATTAAAACGGATCATAGTTCCTTCATCTCCAAAAGTATAAATATATTATAATTATAATGAATATTTATTTAATATAGTTTCAAAACCAACAATTTTATGAGCTCATGAAAGATGAAATACATTTTTCATTGATTCTGTAGTCCAGAAAAACACATGATCAATATTTTCATTTTGTAAATGGATGAAAAAAATGTAACATAGATAATGGTTTACCTTTGAAAAATAAAAATAATATTATAAAATTTTAATTTATTTATAAAATTCATCATTATGACCATCCATGTGAGAGGGAAATGAAAATTAAAATGTGTCACCCATGGAGAGGGTGGCTTGTATATACTCATGAGATACATTCAAATTTTTCAATGAATGTGATGGTATGATGGTATATAAAATATTATATTCTGAAATCATAATTATTTAACAAATAACATATATATTCACTAATTATTACTTTATTAACATCCATTAGAGGTAGTGATGAAAAAAAATTCATTGCTTCATGGAGGTGAAAATATGCAGATACACTTGAGAGATGTTTTCATATTCCATCGAACATTATGGAAGTATAAAATAGTTATTCTACAAATATAATAACATTTCAGTATTATAAAGATAATTATCTTCTTATTTTAGGATGGTTATAATATATTTATTGGGAATAGATAAATGAATAAAATTGAAATATTTTGGTTTAGACTTACCCCTCATCCTTAGATATCTTAAACAACTCTGGAAATATTTATACAAGTTTTTGAGATATCTGAAACCTTATCTCTTAGTATAAACCCATTTTACACCTTTTAACCATCACAATGGTAATTATATTTTTACTATGGTAACGTAATTTCATAACTAAACTATGTGAAATATAATATACTCTTAATATGATGATTGTAATTATGGAATCCATTTTATTTGATTCAATATATAGAATGAAAATTACTTAATTATAATATCATATAACAATAAATACACAATTTTTTTTATAATAATAGGTATTTTTATGTGTAAAAATCAATTTATATGTAACAACCCATCCTGAATCACCTGGTATGGGATGGACTACCACATGACCTCATGTTTACCTCCCAGTACATTAGTGGTTTTAGGCAAGTAGATAAGGACTAAATGTCGTCAGTGGGGAGACTATAACCACAATATCAAAATCCATTAATAAAAAATATTTCCAAAAAAATACATAAAAAGGTAGACTAAAACTAAATAAAAAAATTCCTATAACTAATGACATAGAATGTATCACATATCATACAAAGTAATAAACCAAGGAGACATAATGTGGAATTGAAACAAGTGTATGTAAAAAATAGTCTCGTAAATAAAGATATTATGGAAACAATCCAAAGTCTATATTGGGACCACCTCCAAATATCATGATTCATCTCCTTAGCTCCCAATCACTAGGAGATTTCCCTTTCTCGGGTCCCTGATCTTAATGTTTGTATGAACATTGAGATTCTCATGAATGGTGTGCTTATAATCCCATTAATCCACCACCAATTATTCCTTAACATAATTTCATAATAATAAGTATTGTAGTCAATGGTAATAAGTAAATATGTAATCAATGACCAATAAACCATGTTTTAAGAGATCATTTTCTACTTATTCCACCATGAACCCTGACCATAAAACTATTGGATCCATTCCAACAGAGTGGTCATAACAATTGATATTATCATGGGTTGTTCATAAGGCCACCTTATATATCATTGAGTATCCACAATTCCAACAAATATTTGGTTATTAAATATGTATTCATGCCCCATATATAACATAGTTCAGGCCACAAGATCTTTATACCTCTACCCCTACCTCGAGTTATGGTACATGTTCTTCAGACCCCAAGAGTACCCTAGTTTAGACCACATGGTCATTATACCCCTACATTATGTCTGGAACCATCATCTCCAAACATACATGTCTCCCATGTCCCCCCTCTATGTTTAAACCAATACATTATATTCAACCTTTCACTAGCAACCAAAATCAAAATTTCCAAAAGTAGTACAATCACACACAAAAGAACGCAACAAATATGGACACAACATAGAATATTTGTATAGAGTATTAGTATCCATACACGCACTCATGCGATCAAATCAATCATGGGTCATGTGGCCTATACACACACACACATGTGATCAAATAAAGCAGTTCTCTCATAGGATACACACACAAATACATGTATTCAATATCAACTATGGGTCACAATAACACATGTCCATGACACCATATCATGCTGAAAAACATATATAAGGGATTTATATATATATGTGTGTGTGTTAAATATACACCTACCTAAAATGTTTCCATGTAAACATTAATATTATAGTAGATTATATTCCTAATATATATATATGAACTATATGATCAAACTCACACTCCAAGGGTCCATAGACCTGATTCCAATACAACATGAAAAGTATTTGAAAATATAATTCAAGAAGGAATAAAATCCTTAAAGTTAAAATACCTCAAAACCCCAAATATTAATGGTATATATATTTCATGTATAAGTATGATACCGATTCTCTCCTAGAACAATGAATATAGAATACATTCTAAGATCCCCATAAATTTTGATAAACCTAAAAAATCCATTAAATAAAGGAATCACTCTGGGAACCTGTTCAGAGAAAAATATTTTCCCATGTTTCAACATAAATTCATATTTATTCCATTTGGATTTTCAAAAACTCATAATTAAAGTAGTTATAATCTAGTAATAGTGGAAATAATAACTGAAATGATTTTAAATAACATTTATTTAAGATCACATATGTTTCCATTGAGGATCATACCTCTATTTAAGAGTTCGGAGGCCATGTTGCCCATAATCAAAATGAAATAGTTATCACCATGGTGTGGAAATGCCCACCATATCCATGGTCTCCTAAATCATGAAAATCCTAGGAAACTGGAATGAGCCACCCAATACGGAATGTTGTTATCCCATTTCTCATTTTGAAATCACCAAAAAAATTACCATAGAATGGTGAGGCTAATCTATTCATGGTATGTTGGAGGACATAGTGTCACATGCATGGTCCCACCCTTTACCAAGGCTGTAATAGATATATTATTTCTCATAGGTTATTCAATAGTATAAAATGAACAACACCACATCATGGTCTTACATGTGGTATACCATAAATAACTAGAAACCCTCCTTCGGCCCCTAAAATAAACAGGGACCAAGTTAAACCATAAAAATAAGAATACATACTATAATTTAAAACATTGGTTGATATAAATATTCTACTAAAATTAATTCTTATACCATATTTGTGAATCAAGTGGTCTCACTCAAAAAAAACAAGCAATTAATGTTAATGGTCATAATCCTTCTCTCATGTAACCTCTTAGAACAATCTATACTACCAGACGAATTGAAAAAATTATATCATATCCCTCATTAATACCATATAATTGTGTTCAACAATTCACATCATCTACCCAAAAAATTATGAATCTAGGTCTTACCCAATATTCTCACATTCAAACAAATGTGAAGTGTAAGAACTAGAGTTTTTAGAACGAGTCAAAATCCCGACCCTGTTTGAATTTTTGACTGGTTTCTAAGGAAACTGCTAAAATGGGAAGTTTTTGGAAATTTCTAGACTACACGCCCTGTAAAATTATGTACACGACGTGTATATGTTAAGTGATTGTCATTCTTGTTCTTTCCAAGCACATGTCGTGTGATGATCATCTAGAAATTTATTACTACACGATGTGTAGTTTTAAACATGTCGTGTACCTGTGACCGTGTGGTGGCCATACATGGCGTGTAGGCCTATTGGCCAGGTAGAACCAGGTACACGCCATGTTCTCCTTGGACACTCCATGTAGTCTAGCCTTGTATGAGAGATATACATGGCATGTGGGTATATTGGCGAGGAAGAGAAGAGAAACCAAGTACACACCGTGTACCCATAGGTACACGCCGTGTACTAATGTTGGTAGGTCTGGAATGTAAGGCTGTGGAATTCAGCCATATTATGAAGAGTTAAATGACCTCCACGGCGTGTAGTCATGATGTACATGTCGTGTACTCTCTTTTTTTCATTTAAATGGGCATTATCCTTATATTTAGGTAGAACATCAATTCTGTCGCCTAGTTTCGCGAACCAAGCTGGCCGGAGCTCTTTTTTACCCCAATCATTCGTCCGAGACCCGATTCAAACTCTGATTGATGAGTTAAAACCCCCTCGATAATGCTCGATTGCACTTGGGCCGTTTTGTTTGATTTTTGTTCTAGAACTATTTATAGGTGTTTGAGAGGTTTTGAATCTTTTAAATATTAACCGCATTTTAGACTGAATTAGAGGCTATTGGCGGAGGAGTAGCATTGTAAGAGTCTCAGGTAGGTGGTACATACATCTTTTTGTGTTTTTGTGGTCTTTTGGGAAACGCGGACTTCGGCGCATTTTGGGGTATTTTGAGCGGGACTCGTTTTATCTGTTGTTTCATATATAATTGTTTATTGGACTTATGAGAAGCCTTTGGGTATGCCTTGTTACCAGTTTTTATTAAGCGGGACCGGGCGAGGGGTCATAGCTCATCGGGCCATTTTGGCTAGGCGATGCCAAAATGGTTAAATTTGAACTATATTGTTTTAAACTGTTGAGTTTAATTTATTAAAGCCTGATATAAATTTTTAGAGGCATTTAGGACCTCTGTGCCGGTTTAGGACAATACCTTGCATAGTGCAGTTCAGTTGTTTTGTTTGTTTTTCATGTTTAGGTTTTTTGTTTAAATATGTTATATATGAAATTGCTGAATTGCATCTACGGGACCCTTTGGGTTGTGTTGGGCATGGCCCGTATATTGCTGAGTGATGCTGATCACAGGTTGGTCTTGGCCCGAGTTACTTTGGGTGGTTTTAACTATGGGATTGGGTGTCATGGACGTCGACTTGAGGAAGTACAATTGTTAGGTTGGGCATGGCCCGGGTTACTAGGAAGGCGATGCCATCTGACATGAGTAACATGGTCGCAAGGACACAAGGTGTCAGATGTGTTGGTGGCTTAGGTACTGTTTTGGTGGCTACTGCTCACCCGGAATTTGAGTAGTGTGCACACAGAGATACTTCGTGATGAGGTGGTTTTGACCACTCATGTTTGTAGAGTCCCCCGTTAGTTTCGGTTTAGGTACTATCGGTTTGGGGGTGCTTTTCGTAGGAAGCCATGTTGGAGGTGACAAGCCTTTAGAAAATAGAGTTGAGGCTATCAGGTTGGGGTCCGAGTCTCGCCGTTATTTGAGTGAAGATATCGATGTCCCTCTGGTTGCGTTTTGAGGGAATACATCATTGTTCCTCCGGGATACTTCTTGGGATTTTCTTCAGGACATCTGTACTTGAGACAAGAGGTGTCATGAGGCACATGGTGTCGGGTTGTTACTTCTTGGTCGTGCCTTCGGGACGTCGGTACTTGAGACACAAGGTGTCTAGAAGAACATGGTGCTAGGTTACATGAGAGAGATTTCGGCATTGGACGAAGCAAGTGACAGTCCATGGTGGTTGTTGAGCACCAGTGTTGTTAGTGTTCATTGTGCATTGTGCATTGTTTGTTTTACTTCTTTCCTTATAAATGCATGCCTGCTTAAACACTTATATTAGGTACGCACTATTGGGTGGTATCCTACTACGATTTGTCTCACACCCTACCCGGGCCCTTCAGGACGCGTGAATACATTATGGATTTACATGCAAGAAAGAGGCCAGCTTCAAAAGCTAAGCAATGTTAGGTGTTGCATGGAGATGGTATGGACCTTGAGGTCTTACATAGATGAAGTTAGTTTGTTTTGTTTCCTTTCATTATCAGCATGCTTGTTTGTTGTAGCTATAGTTGGTTAGTTAGTGGCGCCCCTTTTCTATTGACCTGCTTTGGATGCATGCTTGGCTGTTAGTGGTAATTACATGTTATCAGCATGCTGTTGAGTTTAGTTCCACTGCTATGGTTTATATTTACTACTTCCATTGTTTATCTATATTGATTATGCTTCCGCTCTACGGGTCTGGTTCGAGTCTACTGAGTCATTCATTCCACTGCATCTTTATTTTTATAACCATACTTGTACCCTAATTTTGATCCTCCGACAGGGTATAGCCTCCCCACTCTACCTAATAGACCATCGCTCCTAGTTGGTAGCCTTTTGCGTTTGGGGAGATGCACCTAAGGTAGTAACACCCGACCCATTTGGGACTATTCGGGAGGCTGGCCGTGTCCGGGTCGTTATAAAGTGGTATCAGAGGAGTTCCTCACAAGGAATTAGTAGCAGTGTTTTTCTGGATACTAATGAGATTAAGACTTCTCTTTTTATTTCTGCTAGTTTTACTATTTGAGATATGGAAGACTGGAGATAGGTGGTTACTTGAACTGGGTTTCTAGCTTCTATTTGGGTGCCTGCAGCCCCAGGTACGAGGGATGGGCCATGTTTCCATGGGTGGGAATTGCTTTTTTCCTTTTGCTCAGATTACAGTTTATATGATTTCCACCTCGGTGGCTCACTTGGTATGTGATGTTATTGGTTGTGATATGTAACCCTTGACCCAGTGCGGTAAAGGAGAATTGGAACTTGGCCCGGTATGGAAGGTCTATTTTTCTTGGATTTTAATAGGCACATTTTAGGGTATTTAAATTTCACAACTGCACGTATGCTTTGTGAAGTGATAATACCATGGGAATATAATCAATTTCTATTCTATGTTTTCTTATAAGACTTGAATAAGTGAAATACTATATAGGATTGTTTTGTTAGTTGCAATGTGATGTGACATGATTTATATATCTGTAGAATTGCATGTTGCATGATATTTGGGTCTGGATCTTAGGAGAGCCGAAAGGTACTATGGATGAGGTAGTGTAACTCTCAGGTTTGGGTGACTCGGTCATCAATTTGAGGAAACGTGAGTAGTCAGGACGGGCATGGCTCGAGGTACTTTTGATACTTGGCTCTGTTGAGGGTGGGTAAGGAGGTGATGTGTTATGGCTGTCATGGGGCGTTGGTTGTAGTGAGGGGGAGTAAGGGTAGTTTTTATGCACTACCATTTACTGATTTCCTTATCTGCGTAGAATATATTGTTATATATATATATATATATGTGTATGGTCTGTTTGACCATTTATGGTATTCAATGAGTTACTCCTTCATGACTCGAAGGAGCATCAGGAATGAGATGATACAATGTCGTAGGATCGTGTTCAGAATTCGGTACAGGTATAGCACGAGCCGCAGGTACAGGACAAGGGACATGATCTAGTGTTGGCAGGACAGCAGCCGGGCTTGGCATCATTCGGGCCGTGGCATGACGAGAAGCTACAAGATAGCCTTTTACGTGTCTTGTAGGGGATTTAAAGAGGCACACCGGGTACAGAGCCTTCTATGACGTATCTGATGCAAGAGTTCTAGTCGCCGCACCCGCTACTTTTTCAGGGTGAGGGTGGTCCGCAGGTGGCTAAGAACTGGATAGAGAGTATGCAGATGAACTTCGAGCAGCTTGAGACGCCTCCAGGGTAGAGGGTCAAGCTGGCGATGTACATGTTGAGAGGACCATCGAAGCGTTGGTGGGACGTACAGGTTCAGGCTCGTAGGCACGGGGGACTGGCATGGCAGGACATCGAGGAGAGGTTCTTTGAGCACATCTACCCAGAGACACTGAGTACAGAGAGAGCTGGGGAGTTCTTGAGTATTCAGTAGGGAGACACGTCTGTCATGGACTACGAAGATACTTTCAAAGAGTTGTCTCGCTTTGTACCTATTATGGTGAGCGATGACGCGACTAGGGTGAGGCATTTCGAGGATGGCTTACGACACACCATTCAGGTCTAGGTGAACATATTTAGGCTAGGATCCTTCTCCGAGGCAGTGAATCAGGTGCTCATAGCCAAGGGAAACGAGAGAGAGATGTCTCTCTTGGGCATGGCAATAGTTTCAGGTGATGGTTCAGACAACTGGAAGAAAGGAAGGGATGAGTTCCAGTAGGGTAGTCAGGATATGTATTCAGCTAGACCACCACATGTTAGTTCTTCAGTGATTTTCGTTTAGTGTGGAAAGATGGGACATGTTCAGGCTCAGTGTGATAGGCCTCCGAAGGAGTGCTAGGCATGTGGACAGGACGGGAATCTGGAGAGGTTTTCCATGCAGCCTTCTCAGATAGACGGCAGGGAGGGACCAGGATTGACTATAGCGTCTGGAGTTGGTTCAGGTTGGGTACCCAGAGAGGTTAGCCGATGTTCAGCTGTGCATGGAGGTCATGACAGAGATGGTGGGACCCCGCTAAGGGGTCAGTGGCCGGTGACTGGAGCAGCACTATAGGGAGGTCAGGCATCTGATATTCATACTTCAGGCCAGGTGCACGCCGTGGAGCTGCTAGAGGCTAAGTAGGCTGGTGAGCCGACGATGGTTAGAGGTACACCATAGAGTGGACGTGATCTCCATGTTTCCTTTTTGTCATGACTTGTAGAGGCATGTCTAGTTTGATTGCACGTGGTGCAAAAGATCTATGTGGACTGACAAGATGGTAGTCAGTGGTATTGGCACCATATCGGGTGTGTGATATATTCTATATATATATGTATGATATGCGTAGCATCAAGGCATCGAGGATGCAGGTTACATGAGGTTCCATGGGCATCGGGGCATTGAGGATGCGGGTTACATGAGGTTAATTGGGCTTCAGGGCATCAAGGATGCGGGTTACATGAGGTATTGAGGGCATCGGGGCATCGAGGATGCATGTTAATTGAGGTGCTAGGCACCAGGACTTCATAGAGGTGGACACTGATGTGGTGCTGGATTTGTTGGGTGTCGGGAACGACAATGTAGCGCCAATGGGGTGCAGGGGTGACGATGCGTCATGAGAGGACTATGAATCCGGAAAACAGGTTATTAAACATTGTTTTCTTTACGTTTTTTTAGGTTGATACCGGGTTAGGCGATTCCTAATGTGGGGATCTCTTTGAAGAATTTTTCCAGGACCTTTGAGATCGGGGAAGTACGGGTTACTTTGAACAGGGTTGCATGTTTTGTGCCATCTCTGGGTTTCATTTGATAGCACGAGGATGAGCTATGTTAATGTGGGGAGATTGTAAGAACCTAGGTTTTTTGAACAGGTCAAAATCCCAACCCTATATGAATTTTTGACTAGTTACTGAGGAAACTGGAAAAAATGGAAAGTTCTTGGAAATTTCATGACTACATGCCGTGTAATTTTAAGTACATGCGGTGTATATGTTAAGAAATTTTCAGCCGTGTACTCTCCAAGTACATGTCGTGTGACGACTGTGTAGAAATTTATTTCTACCCGACGTGTAGTTTTAAACACTCCGTGTACCCCCGACCATGTGGTGGCCATACATGGCATGTAGGCCTATTGGCCGGGTAGAACCAGGTACACACTGTGTTCCCCTTGGACACGCTGTGTAGTCTAACCGTGTATGAGGGATATACATGGAGTGTGGGTAAGTCGGCGAGGAAGAGAATAGAAACCAAGTACACGTCGTGTACCCATATGTACAAACCGTGTACTCATGTCGGCAGGTCTAGAATGTAAGGCGGTGGAATTCAGTCCTCTAATGAACAGTTAAATGACTTACATGGCTTGTAGTTGTGAAGTACATGTCGTGTACTATATTTTTTTCATTAAAATGGGCAGTATCCTCATATTGATGCAGAACCTCAATTTTTTCGCCCGGTTTCACGAACCAAGCCGGCTAGGGCTCTATTCTTCTCCCAATCGTCCCTCCGAGACCCGGTTCAAACTCTAATTGATGCGTTGGAACCCCCTCGGTAAGGCCTCGATTCCTCTAGGTCCTTTTTTTTATTTTCGTTCTAGAACGAGCTATAGGGTTTTGAGCAAGATTGAATTTTTTGTAGATTTACTATGTTTTAGACCGAATTGGAGGCTGTTACTGGAAGAGTATCATCATACGAGTCTCAGGTAGGTCATGCATACCTCTTTTTATTCATGGTCTTTTGGGTAATGTGGCCTTCAGCATATTTTAGGGTATTTTTAGTGGGACCCATTTTATCTGATGTTTCATATTGAATTGTTTATTGGACCTATGAGATGCCTTTGGGTATGCCATGTTACCAGTTTTTCTTGAGCGGGGTCGGGCGTGGGGTCGTATCTCATCGGGGAATTTTGGCCGGGGGATTCCAAAATGGTTAAATTTGAAATATATTGTTATAAACTATTGAGTTTAATTTATTAAAGCCTGATATAAATTGTTAGAGGCATTTAAGACCCGAGTTCTGGTATTGGACAACACCTTGCATAGTGCAATTCCACTGTTCAGTTTGTTTTTCCTGTTTGTGTTTTCTGTTTAAATATGTTATATATGAAATTACTGAATTGCATCTACGGGACCCTTTGGGTGGTGTAGGTCATGACCCGGATATTGATGAGTGATGCTGAACACGGTTTGGGCTTGGCCCTGGTTACTTTGGTGGTTTTGACCACGGGATTGGGTGTCATGGACGTTGACTTGAGACAGAAAAACTGTCAGGTTGGGCATGGCCCGAGTAACTAGGATGGAGATGGCGTCTGACTTGAGCGGCATGGTCATAGTGACACGAGGTGTCAGATGTTTTGGTGGCTTAGCTACTATTTTGGTTATTACTGCTCACCTGGAACATTGAGTATTGTGCACACAGATATACTCTGTGATGAGGTGGTTTTGACCACTCATGTCGGAAGAGGTCCCCGTTAGATGTGGTTTAGGAACTATCAGTTTGGGGGTGGAAGTAGTTGGAAGCCACCTGGGAGGTGAAGAGCCTTCAGGGGATAGCATTGAGGCCATCGGGTTGGGGGGCGAGTCTCGCAGTTATTTGAGGGAAGATATAATTGTCCCTCCTGTTATGTTTTGATCGCAGACATCGATGTTCTGCAGGGCTACTTCTTGGGCCTGCCTTCGGGACGTCGGTACTTGAGACACGAGGTGTCAGGGGGAACATCGTGCTAGGTTGTTAATTCTTGGGCGTGCCTTCAGGACATCGGTACTTGAGACCCGGGGTGTTAGGTGGAACATGGTGCCGGGTTACACGACAGAGATTTTGGCGTTCGCCGAAGCAGGTGACACTCCATGGTGGCTGTTGAGCACCAGTGGTGTTAGTGTTTATTGTGCATTTTTATGTTTACTTCATTACTTATAAATTCATTCCCTCTTAAACACCTATATTAGTTACGAACATTTGGGTGGTATCCTACTGAGATTTGTCTCACACCCTGCACGGGCCGTTTAGGATGCGTGCAGACTTTATGGATTTACGTACAGGAAAGAGGCCATATTCAGGAGCTGGACTGCGTTAGTTATTGCATGGAGATGGTATGGACCTTGAGGTATTAAATAGATGGAGTTACTTTGTTTTTTTCCTTTCTGTATCATCATGCTTGTTTGTTGTAGCTATAGTTGTTTAGCCATTGGCGCCCCTTTTGTATTGTCCTGCATTGGATGCATGCTTTGCTGTAAGTGGTAGTTACATGTTATCAGCATGCTATTGTGTTTCTTTCCACTACTATGGTTTATATTTACTACTTTCGTTGTTTATCAATATTGATTATGCTTTCGCTCTACGGGTCTGGTTCGAGTCTACTGAGTCATTCATTCTGCGACATCTTTATTTTAATAATCGGACCAGTACCCTTATTATGTTCCTCCGAGAGGGTATAACCTCTCCACAATACCTAACAGACCATCACTGCTAGTCGAAAACCTTTTCTGTTCGGTAACGTGCACCTAAGGTAGTAACACCCGACCCGTTTGGCACTATTCGGGAGGCTGGCCAGGACCGGGTCGTTACATGAAGTATTGGGATCATACTTTTGATGTTGAGAAAAATTGATCACATTATTTATAACTCAAAATCATGAAAGAATTTCCCAATGGTAGGCTACTATTATGATTTCATTAGTGAACTATAATGGTATGACAAAACATGTTTTAAATTTTACATTCTTTGATAAATGAAATTTCTCTAATCAAGGTAACACCAAAAAGAAAATCTGATCTCCCCCCGAAAACTCCAATGGGATTCTCATCCAGTCGGTATACAATAATATTCCACATTGAGTGGTAAAAATAGTCGTCATGTTCAACTGAACACTCTAAAAGTTCGCATACACCATTCAGGGTCAAATATGGGATTCCTCAATCAACATGTTCCAACTTATTGGTGAGAAACATGTCCCTCCATAGAGATCCTAATAAATTATCATCTTATTTGAAATATTAGAACTATTATTATCTAAAACACCCACCAAGGTAATATAATCATATAATAATTCAAAAAAGGCATGTACGTGTGCCTAGATATTATCATCCAAGATCCAGATGATCTTATATTATTTCACATCACTTTATTGATGATACACAATACTCAATTTTATTCTATGTCCCTGAAGCCTTATAGAATCATTCCCAAACATATGATGTAAAATGTGTGTCCTTATTCGATTTGATAATATAAGGAACTCCATGAATTCATAGAACCTATTATAAAAACAACTCTCCAAACTCATCTATATAGTGTGTCTCTCATATTAGTAAAAGTTCTTCCATATTAATTTTTGTATCAACTATCTCTCAAACAAAATATCAATTACATGGGGTTTTGGGAAACCCCATCTCAATGTCCATTGTTAACTTAACCCACTTCCTCATTAGATTTGGTAGTTGGTAAAGTAATAAAAATATTTACTATTTTTATCACCCCAGTAATTTTGGAAAGTAAATAATTTTATATATTTGAGGGCATGCATTACATGCAACACAGAGTATAAACAATCTACGATATGTGAAAAAAAATATTATTACGTGATATTTATATTATATCAATTGGATTAGTGTGTATTAATAATAATAAATAAATTATGAAAAATATATTACCTACACATTTATAAAAAAATGTAATTTGGGATCAGATAATAAGAATTGATCATAAAAATTATTTTAAAATAAATGTGATATTTTTCAAAAAAAAATGTTTTTTTATGGGAACACTAAATTTTTATATAAATAAATTCAAATAATAACTATTAAATAATAATTTTAAAGATATTTATATATTATATATTCTATAATATGTTCTATAATTCATTTAATATGCTTCTATGAATGATATATTAATAAACCACATTTTATGCTCATAAATAGACTTTCTCCAAACCAAATCATCTTGCTTTACGAAGTTTTTTAAAAGTAAATTTTTACACTTATAGGTTTTGAATTTGATAAAAAAAAATTTCTCTACATGTAAATATGATATTTATGGAAAAATATTGCATACTTCCCACAAAAATAGGGTGCCCTGACATCTTGGTGTGAAGACAGCATTATTTCCGTCTACTTATCTTGGAGTTCCCAATTTTTGGGGTAATGTGAGAAGATTGTACATGGAAAATATTTCATCCTGAATTATTAATTAATTAGAAAACGGTAAGGTTAAGACAATGTATCAGGTGGGTATAATAATCATGGTTATGTTTTCTAAAATCTCGATGTTTTTATATTCCTTCTCATTATACTGATGTCCTAGATCACTCATTAAGTAGTTGAAAAGAATGATTCTAAATTTTATATGGATTGGCTAGTTTACTGAGTGGAAGTTGGTTCTAGTTACATGGAAAATGTGTTTCAAGACTGTGAATATAGTGATAATTGGAGTCAAATATATCAATATTTTTAGTGAGACTTCACTGAATAGTTTCACATAAAGTCTAATATCCAACACTTATTCCTCTTTATAATTCATCATAACCAAATTTTTTTTAAAAATTACCAAATGGTAATGTAATTTATGTTCCTTAATCTATATGAAATGTTGTTATGAAAACCCGTTGTGTTATTATAAATTCCTTAAAATGGGTTTTATTGTAAATTACAACTAAATTTTTGGAGCACTCCTTGTATTTCAAAACCTATCATTTTATGTTGTTATCTCGACTAGAAAAATTCTATAATTTTACAGTTATAGGTTAGTTCTGGCTTGCGTGATCTAATTTCCCCCAACATACTGGGGATTTCTATAGGTATGTGTATTCTGACCGTGATACTCTTTTGTTGATGCCTAATCAAGATGGAAGTTTCAGCACTAGTCAATTCAATAGATAACAATGTATTGCTTCTATTAGTATGCACATATGGGTATCAAGATTTAGAAATACATTTATTTATCCTGATCATATGGTTTTAATCTAGATAATTTGGAGGAATATGTTACCTATTCAAAATATTATTCAGTGCAAAGGATTTCATCTTAAACATACCTGTTTTATTTTCTTTAAAGATGATGAATATACCTTTCATTTATTTGGACATTGCTACTTCTCCAATAAATTGTAGATATATGTGAAAGATATTTTTTCATTGTATCTTTTATTTTCAAAGGCTTTTAGAGATTATCTCATCTATATAAAGAGTGAAATGTAGTGAGGATATTTTTTCTCTTATATTAGTTGTAACAGACATTGTCGTCTCATGCACCTAGAAATCATGGAATTATTTGGTCTTTTATAATCTGGAACCCTTTTCATGATAGATCTTCTTCCATTAATAGGGGGTTATTATTGAATTTGAAATCCGAATTGGGGCTATGAATATCAATTTTTCTAATCTAGTTATTTTGATGTCACCTGGAGTCGTCGGTAGGGTGAGGAAACCATTATTTTCTATATCCATTTGACGCATACCCCCAATCTCATGGTGGTTAAATGAAAACATTGATGGGGTGTTTTCATGTGGAATTTCTTCCTTAGGTAGTGGTGGTCTCTCCCATGATCACTAGGGTATCATTAAAGGATACTTCTAGAATTTCATTGGGAATGGTAATGAAATTGATGCTATGTCATTGGAAATGATCATGAATAGTAGGTATGTTGTCCATTTTGGTTGAAATATTCCATCACTAGTATCATATTCAACTATATAAATTCAAATTCTTAATGGCCTCTCTAAGAAATTATCATTGAGAATGATGAAGTCATTGATCTATTTCATTTATTTCATAGACATTATTTATAATAAGGTCAATCATGTATATAAGGAGGAAAATCAGGTGATTAAATATATTTTTTAGAGCAATATTATAGAGGACAATTCAAGAGGGTCCTTTATATTACCATATTTTTGTTCTAGCTTGGTTGATTCTAACTCTCGAGGAGATTGGAAAACTCACCATTTTAAATCCTCTTTGAAATGTCTTTTTTGAAACATTAAATTTTTTACAAATTTTCTTAGGAGAAGGATCCCATTCCTCCTATAACTTTTTACTAAATATGAGATTCAAATAAGGTATGTAAGCCCATTTTATTTTTTGGACAATAAGAATATTAATCATGGTAGAATTTATCACATTGGTAAAGGGTAAACTAAGATAATTTACGATAAAAATAAGTGATATGGATATAATTATTCATCTTAGTTCATATGTAATGATGTTAATTTGACCCATGCATTCTTAGACTTAATTTTTAATTTTTAATGGACACATTTCCATGAAAATGACCCTTATTTTATTTAAGTAATATAAATTTAAAAACATTCACTCTCTTTGTTTTAATATATATTACATTTACACATAGGGAAGAAGTAATTTATGAAAAAAATAAAAGTTTCAATTTTCAGAAATATTATACTATTTTCAATATGGTTTTTTATTAATATTTTTTAGTTATTATATAATTTCATAAAATTATTAAACAATGATAGAATAGTATTTATTCAATTAATGATAAAATAAAATAAATGTAATTAAAAAAATAAAATTTAAATATTTTGACTCATTTAATGTGTTCCAAAAAATTTATAGAAAAATAAGATATCTTCATGTTTTTTAAATATTATATTAAAATTTTACCTTTTTTGGATAGGTATTTTATGTCCAATTAATTGAATCATGTCTAAATAGACATAATTCATATTTTATAAAAACAATATTTTATTAATTAAAATAAAAGTAAAAAAATGAAATTTTAGGAGGAAAATATTCAGTAAAGAATTTCATCCCTTGGCCATTTTTTCTAATTTTCTCCTATTATGTAAAATTATAAATCCTTTATGTTGTAAATTATGTTACCACTGTTAAGGTGAAAATTGGTCAACCATGTGGTTAATCAAAAGGATAAGGTTAAAATGACACAAAAAACTAGCTGAAATTTTATTATATGATGGGATTATATCCCTAAACAATTTTTTATTCATATTTTTTCTTTATGTATAAATTTATGATAGATAATGACCTTATTATAATTTATTAATTAAATAAATTCCTAAAAGATTATATCAAATAAATTAAGTAAATAGAACCTCCAACCACACATATTTTTCAAACATTGATCATTTTAGAACAAAAATAACATACAAAATTACCTTATAAGCTTCCTTATCCAAATTATATAGTTTCTTTTCTTCCAAAAAATACCAACCCTTGGATCCTTAAGATGACGTCTCAATGTGTTCTTTTAAAGAAGAGGTAATCACCATAACAAATCACAATATTTTTTACTTATTCATTACCTTATTTTAATACATTGTATTTGTAATAAAAAATTAATTTTTAATATGGAATATACATAAATTTATTTATTGTTATTAATTCACCATTATTAACCATCTTCCCCTTCAAATGGTAAGCAAATGCATTTCTTGTGTGTATGTACGACTTACTATCTACTTGTAGAGATAAAATTTAATTTTCTTCTCCATATTTCATTTATTTTTCTTATGATGGTCTTAAATTATATATATGTTATTTATGATTTAATTATACTTCTGTAATTATAATACCACTTCTACCTTCATTCCATAAATACTTTTGGAAAATGATGTGGTCACTCATGCGTAATTGTTGACTATGACATCTATGAAGATATGTGATTTGTTTTTCATTTCCATTATTCATATATATATAAAGAAATATATATGTAATGAATTTATATGATATATATTATATAATAATGATCATGTAATGTTAAATTTTTATTTACCCTTATGTAATTCCATCCTTAAAAAATGAAAACAATATTAATGTGTACATATGACCTATTATCACCACGAACAGTGTAATTCATATTTAGATATATAATTTTTTTGAATAAATAAAAAAATAAATATATAATATTTTTATACAATTATTATCATTATTCAAATTATGGAACCATTGTCAATGTGTAAGGACTGGTACTACTGAAGTGAAACATTATTAAAAATTGAATATGACACCACCCGGAACTGTGATATTAATGAAACATTATTAGTAAAGGGGTGATAATATGTCATAAATAAACCAAAAATTTTATTATATTTATTAATATTGTTCTAAAATTAATATACAATAAATCAATATTTTTTATATAGGGTATTTAACTCAAATAATTAACTATGATACTTGAGATAAGGGATTTATGAATAAATTATATTTTAATCAAGGATAGTTTATACTTGAATTTCTATTGAGGAAATTATATGATCATTTTATAATAAATCCCATTAATTTTTTTATACTAACATATTTTGAGAATAATTTTCATCCCTTCATTTTCCTCATAGTTAAGAGTTTAAAATAGTTCTTTTACAGAAAATAAACATTATTACTCTCTTCGATATAGAAACTTATATATTACATATCAATATTATATAAAAACCCATAATTATTTTAATATTTTATAATTATTATTTATAGATATTTTACACATTTTTTTAATTTTTTTAAAAGGTTTTACAGATAATCTTCTTTCTATTTTTCAAATGAGGTACTTTTTGTCATTTTAAAAAATTAATAATAGAATTTATTCTTTTAAAATATATCCCAAGAATTTAATTTACCACATTTATGACAACTTATAATTTTAAAACTTCATTTAGAATTATTTTATACTACATTCAAAAAAAATATTACCATAATATTAGGAAATTTTTTATTTCAAAGAAAGAGATTCTACAATGAAAATGGTATTTTCCCCATAAATGTATTTAATAATATTTTAGTAGAAATTTTATTCATGTAAATGAATAGAATTTGAGTTTATTATGTTTTAATAGGTATATAACCCAATGATACCATTAGTATTCATTCTCGATAAAGTTTATGTATATGATGATGTGATTTTTATGATGCCCATTTTGATGGGTTATGTTATGAGTTGATTGAATATGGTGCCCATTTTCTTTTAATGGGTTATAATAGGATGATATGTTAGATATTTTATTATATTGTGTTCAACTTATTTATGGTTTTCATTATATGATGTACAGTTCATATATATTCTTCCAATGCATTGGGAAAAGTATTATATCTCAGGAGATTATCATTGGAAACAAACTAAAGTTCTTGATATGTTACGGGAAACAAGTTTATGTGATAGATCTATTATGAGAAATTCATATTGACATGGGAAATGATGATATTTATAGGTAACTTGGAAATATAAAATGTTTTTTATATATATTCTGTTTCTAAAAATTTATGAAATGATACTACACTTTATGTATTAGTTATAGAGATTTCCCATTCTTATGATTCATGTCCTTTGAAATGATATTGTTTTATTCCATTACACATAGTTATAATCATTTTCATATTTGGTATATAATTCATATGTTTTTTATATTCTTTAAAACTTTTTATTATCTTATGATGTAAAAATATCATAGATTGATATCTCTCATTATTACCCATACTAATCATCTGAGCCCAACATTTATTATGTTTCTTTTCCCTAGGTTATAAATAATGTTTTTAGTAGGGTATTCCAATGATGTGTACTATGTGGGATGATCCTTAAGAGAGATTATGAAGATAATTCATTAAATAAAATGATTTCATATCTATTACCCAATGTCTATAAAACAATAATGTTCTATCATGTATAGAAATATTTTAAAAATAACACTCATCTAAAAAGATGTTATATTTATGCATGAAAATATCATGTCACTATTTTTAGTAATGTATAAGGGTTTAGTCATTATTTATAGATTAGGGTTGGAATATTTTATGAAAATAGTTTATATATGTCTATGAACATGATAAAATCCAAATTTAATGGTAATGATCAAAAATGAAAAATTGTAAATGTAAGGTTTCATAGAAGAAAAAATCATGATTTTGATTTTATAGAAATTATTTTTCATGATTTTTGACATTGATTATTATTTATCACACTATGATTCTTGGTATTATTTTATTATTTGAACCTAAATGAATCATGTTTATATTGAATTTTATTATCAATTCCATAATTTTTCAACTACGTAACAATATGTTATGCGATATAGAATAAAAAATTATAATTTCATGCTCACGTAACATTTTCAATATATGAATTAGGGTGAGTTTCTAAATGATAAATGGAGGGACCAATATATTGATAAATCATTCATAAGGAAATATCCACCTTAATTTAGTGAATCATGTGATCTACTAGTGTCTGAGTGATAGATCAGTACCATTGAGAGTAATATTTTTTGTTCTCTATTTGTAGAAGATAGGAAAAATGTTTCCTAGATGTTAATCATATAGAAGGTAAAGTAGATCAATGGTGGAATCCAATTAAGAAAATGATTCAAGAGGAATACATTTAATTCATATAATGGTATGTGTGTAAATGAGTATTATAATGTAATTACATTACTTCTCTTCTACATAAAATTATGGAGAATTAATTCATTGATATAAAGAAAAAGGATTAAGAATCCCTTAGTCCTCAGTGGGAAATTTTACAGGACTTACAATGTATGCCTCAAGATTAATTATCATCCAAAAAATTAAAAATTATCTATTCATTATTTTAATGAAAATAATTTTCTAAAAAAAATTATCCATTAGAATTTCCAATTTCAATAATGGAATCTTTATATATGAACTCTTTGTATAAATGGAATTTTTATATTACCACTATTCTAGTGTTTTTGATATGTACATAAATATCAAGTCCCATGAATAATAGACTAAATAATATGGTTGAATTAAATTCACCCCATATTCATTCCAGAAATTTCGGAATAAATAATAATGAAATTGTATAATTGGGAAATAGAGGAGCTTTAAATGAATAAAGTTAGGTCATCATGTCTGTTATGTTCAAAAGGAGATGAATATACCAGTTAAAGTGATATAGAAAATGGAAAATCCACTTAATGAACTACCCATGATACAATTATTAAAATGAAACTAATAAGGTCATTATTCCCAAGAAAACATTAATCTAAAGGAGTTTTAGGGTCATCATCAAAAACCTTTTATGACCAATGATAACAAGAAATATCATGTGATCATGTCTGCTAATGTGGGTTATGAGAATGAAATTCCAAAGGGTACATATATCATCCACTCTAAAAAAAATAATGAATTATTTAATTATGGATATAAACACTATTTTATTTATATTTAATTTTATATTGGTAACACAATATCCCCTAAATGATTATATGTTGGTCTAGATGTGAAAAAAACCATAATTGTATGATGATTGTATCTCAATTATGCATTTCCTCTCTAATTGAATTTTGATGGAATGTAGTTCCTACAAAAATTTTAATTAAAAATTTAATTGAATTTGATGTGATTGTTTGAATATATTGGAATTATTTATATTTATGACATATCAATTTCTAAGTAATAGAAGAAACAATTCATATTCCAAATGAATATATGATCATTTTTAGATGCGATGATTAATATTAAATTACAATTGAAACTGTTTCAATCTTGTTTTTCTTAATTACTATCCATGATGGTTATCTAACATATACATTTGGAGATAAGACCAATATTAAGGATACACTTATTCTATGTTTATTTTATTATGTCATTCCAGAATAATTACATTGAATTCCAGAAAATTGTGATGTTGGTTTTTTAATATAATTTATACGTGGTGATATGCCTATTTCAAAAACTCATAATAGAGTAGACCCAATTGAGTTAATGTAATTCAAAAATAATCTCCAAGATAATTTTTATAAGGGACTCATATAACCAGTTCATCCACTGGGATTAATTTATATTTATTCAGAATAAATATGGGTTAATATTCCTTTTCATTGATTATTAAGAACATAACAAGATCAATTTTCTCCTCAGCATTGTTGAATTATTTAATCAGAAACATTGAACTAAATACATTTCCAAGATTTACATTCATTATTTATATAATTAATCATGGTTCATGAAAGATGAAATACCTAATAAATATTTATTTTTATTTTATAGAAATTACAAATATATATTGATTTTTTTGGGCTTACTAATACCCCCAATATCCTCATTGATACAATCATTAGATTCTTTTTGAATTACCACATTTAGATTGTGGTAGTCTTTTTAGATGATATTATTATATATTACAAGATAAAGAAAGAGGTTTAAGATCAATTGAAGATTTTCTTGATGATCATGGGGTATGGTGATCTTTATGAAAAAATTCCCTAGAGTGGATTTTGGCTTCAAAATGTTTCATTCTAGGATTATATATTCATATTTTATGGTATATCAGTATTTCCTTTAACGATTAAAGTTATTAACAAGTGGTCTAGAAATTTTTTTATAACAAAAACCAATAAGTTTCTTTCATTTCCTAGATATTATAGGAATTTTTTGAGAGATTTACAATTTTTATCTAATACAATCATTGAGTTGACTCAAAAGGGGTTATATTATTGTGGTTGGTGGAATGTGAGGATTATTTCAAAGAATTAATAATGGTTGTTTAATGAAACTATTCTTACCCTACCCTAGAGTGGTGGCTGGTTTTTGATACATGATGATGTATCCATGAAGGTACTAAGATGAGTACTCATAAACAATTATATGGTGATAACATATTCCCCATTCCAATTGAGGGATCATTAAAAACTACCCAACTCATGACATAGAATAAACATTGGTAATTCATTCATTAATGATTCTAGAAACATATATTTGATGATAATGGTGTGATATATATAATTATAATAATTTTTCAAAGTATATATTATCTCATAAATAGTTAAATAAGAACTAGAGAAGAATTTTGGAGGTGATTAAATATTATGAATGTTAAATAAATTAATGCCTTAGTAAAAATAACAATGAGTTATATTCTTTGATTTTAAATGGATGTTTATCCTATCTATGATGAAGAACAAAACAGATCCAATATTTCTGTAATAAAAAATTTTGGATCTAGAAATATTCAAGGAAGGGTGAAACATGTCTTTCTCTAATAAATGTTTAATTAACTATATATATAAGGATTAAAAAGGTGAAAATGAATTTGTAGAGCTGAAAGATATGGAAATAAATGATTCATTTTTTAACCTTGATTGTGAGGGATTATATTTTTAGGAGAAATATTTGTGTCCCTTCAATACTGTATTTTTAGAATCATTTTATAGATGAGTATAGTAGTTCATCATTATATATTTATATTGTAATTATGAATATGTATTGATTTATAAAATATTAATTCTGGTGGGATGGAATTATGATATATATTTCAATGTATGATTCCCAGTGCATTTATGTTATCATGTTATGGCTATGATAAAAATTTATAAAGGTATGATGCAGACACTACCCATACAGTAAAGGAAATGGGAAAACATCACCAAGGGTTGTGTCATTGAAATCCACAAAACATATAATGGGCATAATGCGGTTTTGTTTATATTTCACTTCCTTAGAAATTAATCACACTTCATTTATATTAGAGAAGATTTTATTTTTATCATCTTTAATGAATATTAATTATGTATGTGGTGATATTATATAGAGTAATACATTCCATCATATCTTTTCAGGAACTAAGATTTACCTTGATGTTCTGTAGATGTCATTTGCTGGCTCGGGAAACATAGTTGATTTTAGTATGTCATATATACCTCAGAAAGATGTTTTGTTTGAGAGAATAATTGAAAACCTAGAAGATATACTAAAATATTATTACATAGATTTAAAATCTGGTAAGCATCAACACTATCCTTTATTCAAATTTTCATACAAAAATAGCTTTCCCTCAAGGCTTAACATGGATCCTTATAAATAAATCTATAAAAAGAAGTATATATATCCAATGTGTTAGGATGTTGTTAGAGGTAAAAATATATTGAAAACCAATCTACCTATGGAAATTCAATATATATCTAGAACTATAGAAACACACAAAGGCATCTTAGTGTTAATAGAAGAGTTATGGTGAAAGTCTTTGATGTTATCTAAAATTTGATTTTTATGAGAATGCTTTTCAATGAATTTATTCAAGAAATATGATCATGAGATTCATGGAGAGAATAATACAATTCCTTAGGTATATTTTTCCTTTTTAGATTCTTGATCTAGTTGGGATGGTATCTTATGTGTATGTGCATCCACCAAACCACTCTCAAGTTAATGACATGTTCCATGTATCCCTCCCGAGGAATTAAATTATTGATAGATCACATTTAATAAATTTATATTTTATACCACTACAACATAATATTTCTTATGAGAGTAAAAAAATATAAATATTTGATAATAGATATGATTTACTATAAACCACGACTACTCACCTAGTTAATGTTCTCTCGCGAAACCACAAATTCGAAGAAGGAACTTGTGAACCTGAAGATGTAATAAAAAAGAGATATCTTCATTTTTATATTTATGTTGTGAATTTAAATTGTTAAATTAATATTATGGGGTTATAATTTATCACCCTAATATTATATAAAATTATTTCCCTATAAATAATTTTATTTCATATAATTTTTACATTACATATATTATAGAGTTTCAAATAATTGTGATATTCAATTAAAATATGATTATATGATGTCTATTACCTAGATATTGTATCAAAAGGTATAAAATTAGTAAATAAATTATAAATAATATTATTTTTAATCATTTAATAAACCAATTAATTTGTTATCAAATTTTTATAATTGAAAATAAATTTTGAAAATAAAAGATATATTTTTCTGATAATTTAATTTTATGAAAAAATATGTTTTTTTATTGATAAGTTAATTAATAACTATTTTTGAATGATTTGGGTGAAATTTATATATTATATATTCAATAAAAATATTTTTAAATTATGTAATATTTATCGAGGCATGAGATAATAAAAAAAATGTTTTATGCTTAAAAAGTGATTTTTTTCTAAAAAAGAAGTTATCATCACATTTTTCACACGTGTTTTAAAATAATTTTATTTCACTTATATATATATATTTAATTTGATAAAATTGAATCCATATATAGAATCATTAGGATAAAAATTGAAAAGTATGACTCTTTTATTTTTAGACCAAATGAATAGTTACCCTGGAAAAAAATTCACCTCGGTTAGAGGTAAATCTGCTTAAACTATCATAAAACTAATAGATAAGACTATATAAATTCATCATAATTAATATTTTATGAATTTAATTATACATTTATTATTTTATTCATGAATCTAATATTTTTAAATGGAATCATTACTGTGTTAATGAAGAATATATTATTTAAAGAAATGATAGTTACAAAATGTCACTCTCGTGGTTTTAAATATATATCACATTTATATATAGTTAAAATAGTAAGTTATGAATAAATAAAAATATCTATATTGATAAAAATAAAATTATTTTAATTATATTAATTTATTTTTAATTTTTTGGAATCGAATAATTACATTAAATTCTTACACAACACCAAAACAATATTTATTCGATTCATGATAAAATAAAATAAATAATATTAAAAATACAAAAAGTTATATAATTTTAATGATTTTAGGTATATAACAAAATATATAGGTGAATATGACCTATTTATTTAATTTTAAGTACTATATAAAATTAAATCAGTTTTTCTTTATGTTTTTAGGTCAAATTAAATTAATATATTCAAAAGAGAGATTGATAATATTTTATCAAAATAATATTTTATTGAACTAAATTAAAATCCTAAAAAAATTTAAAGGGTAAACTTATGATACTATATTGTATAAAAATTATCCCTTGTCCATTTATGTACTTATTGAAACCTAATATGTATAATTATATCACAATAATTGTGATGCTACAATAATTATGGTTATTTTTTTAAATAAGTGGTTAAAATATCACCAAAACCTATCCAAATTTAATTTTTTGAAGATAATTAATACATATCATATATTATATTTAAATACATGTTTTTATGTAACTTTGGTATGATAATGAATTAATTATAATTAAATCATTAATTAAATTTCAAAAGTGCCCCTCACATCAATTATTAAAGGGAACCACATTCCTAATTTATTTACACCACCATGAGAATTTAATTTTGACCATAACCAACTAAAATACATTCTAAACATCGTTATAATAATTTTATATTTTCTAACCAAAATACAAACCCAATGATCTTTAAGTGGGGATCTAAATGAGTTCTTTTAAAGACGAGGTAATATCCTTAACCGATCACTATATTTTTAATTCTTCTTTAACTCTTATCAATTAATAGTTTTTGTCATAAAATAAAATATAACATTTTTATAAATGTAATAAAATTTTATTTTGGTTATTAACTTACTATTATCCATAATATTCCCAAAAAAAGTTGAATTTAAATAATCTCTTGTTTGTATATTCAACTTTCCATCTCCACATAGCGTTGAAAATAATAATCTATAACCATATTTTGTGGATGGTTACTATGATGGATTTAAAGAATATATAAAATACTTATGAAAATGTTATAGTTATAGAATAATAATATTACATCTACCTTATTACCTTAATTTGTTTTGAATATGCTAACGTTGCTCGTGAATACGTGTTGACTACAAACTCTAAGTTGTGATGTGATTTTTTTTCAATGTACGTTTTTTGTAATAAGGATAGATTTAATGAATCTATATGATATAAATGATTTAATCATGGTAATATAAAGGTGATATATTGTTTAACATTATTTCATTCCAGCTGTCAAGTAATGAAAATAGCATTAATACGTACATACGACCGACTATCTCATGAAAGGTGTCATTCACTTTTCTATCAAAAGTTTTTATGAATGATTATATGTAGGAATATATATTATTATTAAAAAAGAAATAAAAAAATATAAATGATGTTACCATGAAAAATCTTCAAATACTAGAACTGATGAACCAAAACATGGTTGACAAAAAGTATTCAATACCCAGAGCATATATTTTAATTAAAAAATACTAATAAAAAATTGATAAAAAGTAATTAATAAATTAAAAGTGGTATGATAGATATGAATGTGATTTTTTAATACATTTATAGTAAATTTTTATTTATTATATAGTAGGTTAGAATGTGAATGTGGAAAGAAAATACATTATGTAAGGGTTTTATGTTTCAATCATATTTTAAATAGGATTATTTATTCCTTAATTTACATTAAGGAAATTATATAGACCTTATCTAATGAATACCTTTAAATTTTGAATCCTCTAGTTATTTTATGAGAATATATTTTCTCTTTCTGAATCATAGTTTATTGAAAATGAGTCAATGTTTAAAAATTTATGTTTTCCTACTCACTATAATGTACACTGGTTTTAGGGTCTTAACCCAAAGGGAAGGTAAGTGACCAAATTTCATTTTTTTCATTTTCAAATCACTCAATGGTTTCAATCGTGGGTGGGATATAAATTTCTTTACCTTTAATATAATTATTAATTTTTTTATCATTTTCAATTTTTTTTGATGAGAAATAGAATATTTTTTCTACTTCATAGAGTATTTCTTAAAACAAAACTATTATGACTACCGTTTTAGAGGTGAACTAAGACAAGGTGGAAAGAACTGAGAAAATTAATCAAAATAAACACTTGATAATTCGTAATATATGGGTATTAAAATGATGACTTTTTCACTGCATGTTATTCAAACACACCTCAATAAATAACTATTGAATCTCTCTCACCAGGAAATTTGATAAATAGAGGATTGGGTTTGGATTTCACCACTCCAAAAATCAATCGAATAACTAACAAATTTGAAAATAGAGAAAGTGGAATTCAACTCACATTAATATCCACTCCCTCATGACAGTTAAATCTTTGATAAATGTATTCAAGAAAAAACTCTCTGATTGATCATGAACTTTGAAATTTAAAAATTTGAGGTGTGAAGAACTAAAATGGGAATTAGAATGAGTCTTCTATCTGATTCTAATTTCATAAAAAGAAGATCTTGTGAAGAAATATAGAATATAATCTAGTTGTTATGAATTATTGATCTAGAAAATTCATCCTTGGATCATATTGATTATAGATATTTGAAACATATGATTATAGAGTATAATAATTTAAAAGAGAAGCGGGAGGAAGAACACCCCTAGTACTCCTGATCTCTAGCACTCTATCTATATGATGATTCATGGAAATCTACAGCTCTCCTAGATCTACAGTGCTCTCATGGGGATGTGTGGAAAGTGAATTATTTGAATGAAATTCCCTTTTTCTACTCTATTTTAAATGAACTATCATCAACTTCAAGTCACCCACTAGCTTAACCGATATATGTGGGTCTTTCATGAAGTAATCACAAACATTATATTTTTCACCACAACACGCTTCAATATATCTTAACCCTTTTAACTAATTCCACTCCAGGCAGTTGAGTGAATATGGACATGAATTTGGCCTAAGCATGAACCTATAAAATAGACAAAGAAATGAATCAATTAAAAAAATAATAAAAGTATCAATATATGTATATAATTAATTATTATTATTTTTAAAATAATTTTACAATAATTAATTTAATGTTAATTATTATTAATTAATTCATTAATATTTCAGATGATAATTATTATTAATTTTTAAATTATTAAAAACATTTATTATTTATTAAAATACTAAATTATTTAATTTACACCGTTAAAGTTGATATTTTTAATTACTTAATTTAAGATTGAAATTTATCATTATGATTTTATGATAATATTTTAAAAAATACAAATATCTAATTTAAGTAATATTATTATTAATGTTTTTTTTATTTCCTATAGTTAATAATTTTATTTTAATTATTATTATTATATTAATGTGTTTATTTTTAATTTTCTTATTATAGTTATTATACATTTAATAATCAATTATGTTTTAAAAATTTTATTATTAATTTAGTTTTAAAAGATTTTATTGAATAATTTATTCAATATTTTTTTGTTATTAATTATTTAATTATTTAATATTATAACTATTTAATATTATAATTATTGGATAATATTTTTTATATTATTTTATTTATAATTTTTTAATCCCTATACCCCATTCCTCTCTATGTCACACAAGGGGTTTCAATTTCTTTAGAGGAGCCATTGCAGTATCTTATTCTACCAGTGATGACGTGACTCCATTGTTGTGACATCGGCTCGGCCTGATCCTATCTCTTTTAGCAGCTCAGCTTCATCCTATGGTGGTTGTGGCCTACACTCATATTCAACAGCCACAGATAGCATCCACAAGAAGTGGCTATAGTTTTCAAAGTTTGAACTGCTGAACGGGGGGGGGGGTCTTGGCCTTGGTAGCGGCTCCATCTCTACCAGTTGTGGAGAGATATATCGATTCATGGACTCCTTCTTCTAGAATCAGTTTGAGGTTTCTTTTTAGAGGAAACAATTGGTTACTTAGGTCCACGATACATCTCTGGTGTGTTGATACTATATTTGGTTTTATATTTGATGTTATCTTTTAGGTTTATGTTTTAATGTGGATTATTTTTAAATCTGATCTAGATCTATGGTGGTGAATCCCTAAATGTGGGTTGTGGATTGAAATAGGGGACCAATGTCAATGTGAGGAGAGTTACCGACAAAACAAAAGGTTATGGAGATATGGGTCGTTGGTAGGACATGTATTGGTTGTCGGTTAGTTAGTAGATCAAGATGGGGGGAGCTCTTCATAGGTGATGAGAAACCGATAGAGCGTCAGTAACTCAGTAGAAGAGAAAGATGTCAGTTGGACATGTCCCACCAATAGAGTATTGGTAGGCTGATCTACCATGGGTAACTCGCATGTTATTCACTCATCTGCAACATCGGTGACACAAAATTTAATGGAAAAATAAACATAAAACAATTAAATAAATAAATGTAACTTATACAAAAACATTAATTAATTAAAATTATTAATTGACTAACTAATTAAAAACAAAAAAGAAAAAAAAATTAATCAAAAATAAAAAACTAAATATGTAAAAAAATGTCAAAGTGCATAATTATTTTAATTAAAAACATTTAAATTACACAATCATGTTAATAATTTTAAACACTTCAGTTAAGAAAAATAATTTATGTTAAACTAATTTAAAAATATTAAAGTAAATATTTAAGGTTTAAATTAAATATTTGTCTTAATAATTAAATTCATTAAAGGGATTGTGAATGTTTAATGAGGTGGAATTGCATCCGTTGCTGATTGAGTCACGAATAGTAGCAACGATGCAGTTTCCAAGATTACTGTTTTAAATGTAAACATGAAATTTTTTTAATAAAATTAAAACATTAAAGAAATTAATGATTTAAAATTATAAATAAATTAATTAATTAACTTAATGAAGACTCAAAAATAATTAATTTATTAAAAAAATAACTAATTAAATAAAAAAACATACATGCTTCACTTATTATAAAAACTAGCAAATTTATTAAAAAAAATTAAAATACCTGAGGCAAGGTTTATAATTTGAATTAAAAAAATTAAGAGGATTTAATTAATTATTTTAATTAAACTAAAAATAATAATTGAATAAATAAATATTGAATAAATTAAGAAAAAATTTTATTATAGATAATGAATATATCAATTTAATTAATTAATATTAAATTTTATTAATCGATTAATGTGTTAAAACTAACAATACAGAAATTAAAATAGAATATAGACTAAAAACGTAAAATTATAAAGGTAAGGATATCCACACCAAATTACAAAAAAAAATCATGAAATAGAATGTTATTATTGAAAAGTAATAAAAAATTAAATTATTCAATGAAATTTTAAAAGTAAAATTAATTAATAAAAAGTAAAAAAATAGATAATTAAATAATTAAAATCTTAAAAAAATGACGTGTAAAATTGTACAATTTAGAGCCACCTTAAATTCCACCCACACTTAAACATTTTTTTTCCTCAAATAATATTTTTCTTTACTATCATTTTATAAAAAATGTTTTTATTTTTGAGCTCAACTTGAGGCGTGTTAAATAATCCAAAAATAGAGGACAATGAACATCAGTAATACGATTTTATAAAATGAAATGGTCAAATTAATCATGCCCAATATCAAATACTCTCTTGGTAATTTAAGTAGAAAAGAGTATTATAACAATGATGATGTCCTTCCTCATATATAAATCCTACTAATGGTTTAATTCAAATCAAGCTTATATTTTATAAACAATAGTGATAAAAGGTTAATGGCTGGTGGAGTCAAGAACATTACAAAAATAAAAATTATACTTTGACTTTCCCCTTGGATATAGAAAAATAAAAAAAATTGGATCACCTTAAAGATATAACTTATATGATATCATTCAAACCAACTTTTCCCTTCTTCATCTTGTGTTTATTAGTCCCCTTACCTTCATAATCACAATTTTGACCTTAGAAACTTTTTTAATTTTTCCTAAGCCATATAATATATGTTGAGAATTGTGCAAATGAACTGATTTATTATTGTATAGAGGGATTATAGTTAATAGAAATGCACCCAGTACCTAGGGTCTCATAGATTCACCGTGGGTTCCCAACATCGCATTTTACATCAGTATCAAAAGATTCATATAAAAACCATTTAAGCTGGATAAAAAAATTTATTAGTTTTAATAATTAAAAGAAGTTGAGTCCCCTAAGATAAAGTTCAAATTTCGAGTTCCTAAATCTATAGTCTCAATTTCATAAACAATTATCCAATGTCACTATCAACTAATGTTCCAAAAGAAAATATTAATAAAATCACTAAGAATATTCCCTGATCAATCATCCATCCCCAAATGTTTTAGAATCGATGAAAATATTTACTATTAGTAATATATCATCCTTATGTAAGATTTATTTGTAAAAAAAAGTGAACCCTATAAAGACAATACCTTGAGAATTAATTTTAAAAATTTCTAACCATTTTTTCCAGAAAAAAGTCTACAAGTATAGGTGTTTGATGGGATATCATTAAATCACAGTATATCTCAAGGATTTTTGATCCCCTCCCCACACACAAAACCCATATTTTTCCCCAAAGTTGAATTCCAAGATGGAGAAGAACATTTTGAAAATTATATCCCATAACAGAATATTGTAAAACAATAGGTTCTCCATCATGTACATGCATTCTAATTTCTGGAAGGTGACAGAATATTTCAATTAAGATCAAATAATTCCAAGTGAATTATTGAATTATACTATGGATTGGGTGTTTCAGTTCATTACTTGAATTAATATGATTTTCAGATGAGAAGAAAAATATAAGATAAACACCCATCAAACTAAATAAAATTCAATAAAAACCCAAGTAGTCAGCTTGCATGTAACCCCCCCCCCCACATAGTTTCATACAATTAGTATTTAAAATAACGAGACTCAATTTTCCAAAAAAGTGTCACATGCATAATTTTTTAATGAAAAATTGCTCAAGAAGTAAAAACTTCAAGAAATTAATCACAAAAATTCGAATTTTTTTTTCAGTCAAGAGACATAAAATATATTTTTTCAGAAAAATAAAACTTTTTTAACAGGCTTCACTGTGTCACCATTAGAAATTTATCAGTGAGTACCTATTGAGAAGACTCACCTTTAGAAGTTTAATGGTGGTTCATGTATAGTGGTCGGTCAATGAATCATCGTTGAACTAAGTAATAATGAATTAACAATGACTAGTTTTTTTACGGAGTGAAAAAATAAATTTTGAAGTAATGAAATAAATTCCTAGATAATGTTTTATAATTAATGTTCTAGAATGGGAATTCAACTCCTTTGTGACACCAATCAGCATCATACTCTAAAAATACAGAGTAGACAGATCAAGTACAAAACTCCCTCAATGACATAAAATACAAAATACTTCAAAGAAGAATCTTATTCAAAACATAATAATAAGGAATGTAAATAAAATAATGAACCATGGGTTAACCCTCGTGATACACTAAATATTAATTATTCAATAAGAATTTATTTAAAAAAATGTTTTAGTGAATGAAATAAAAAATTATGGGTTTCCTCCCATGTAGAACTAGGTTTAATTCCCCCAGTCAGACTTTATTCCCATGAATATTTATATCCACGATCTGTAAATGGTTATTAGTTATTAGTTGTATAGACTACACTATTTTTTACAGAATTAAAAACAATATCACTCAATATATTCAAATCTTTAGAACTAAGAAAAATCCTCCAAAACTCATCCATGTCAATAGAATAGAACAATATTGCCATCTGCTATTGGTTTCTAAAAATGTTCAACAACATCCCATAAAAATCAATCATCTAATAAATAATTATTTCATAACTTACCCCACACATAGGGGTTTGGTCAATCCAAAAAAAAATTGAATAATACACAATATTAAACTCTTCATCATTTCCGAAAAAACTCACAAAATAGACAACTAGAAATACACCGATGTGAATAAATCAAATTCATCTTCAAATAGATTTTACTCTATGTCCAAAAAGGACTCAAATTATTTGATCCTTTCAGGTTTGAGTTGTAAGTCATCATACATAGTAATATACTTTGTAGTAAATATTTTTTCAAAGAAAAAACATTTGTTTTTAATGGGAAAAATCATGTTTTTCAGTAGGAATCGGCCCATAACATTCTCTAGCTTCAGTAACCTAATGAGAATCAAATTTCTAAGAGAAAAAATCATAAAGTGGTAGGGATATTTTAGGTAAAGAATGTGACTCACACCCCAAATTGGGTTCCAGGGAAATAATCTTCTCATCTATATGAGAGAGTGGGAAACGATTATTATCTTGTATAAAATTTCCAATAGTACGGTGAATCCTAATCATTGTGACCTCATGATAGAAAGAACCATACTAATCTCAAACCTCAATTTTAAAAAATTCATTCTCAGCAAAATATATCAAATGACAACAATCCTAGTGTTTCGGGGTTTTAAATACCAAAAACTCTTCCCCGAAATAAATAACATAGAGAGAGAGTTTCCATTTGCGCATGTCAATGACATCACCACCAGTAGCAAGGAATGGACTGCCTATGATGATTTGGTCCTTTGAATCACAATCCATATCATGAATCAAAAATTCTATGGGTAATGTGAGTTTTTCTACACTCTCTAATAGTTTATCCACCCTCCCAGAAGTGTGTGTAAGTGATCTATCAGCAAGTTGAAGAGAAACAGAATTTGGTTTTATAACCCTAAGACCTAGCTTCTTAAACATGGAGTGAGGAATGTTATTGATACTCACACTTAAGCCAAAAAGAAAATATAGTTTTCAACATTATCCTATTCAACATTGATTGATAAATCCATCAGGGTCCATTAATTGTGGATGAAACATCCTTAAAAGAATGGCACTACACTGCTATTTAAGATTAACATTATCCAACTTCTTCTGGTCATTTGCATTGTTTAGAAATATTTTAGTGAATGAAACTTATGAGGGGATTTTATCAATGTATTCAAAAATGTAATATTGATTCTAAATCATCGAATCATTTCCAGAAACCCTAGATAGTCAAGTTCATCACTCTTTTTCACACTTTAAGGAAAGAGTATGGGAGGGGCATACTGTATAAGAATGGGTTGATTGTTCTTCTTCTCCTCAATTACATTTTTTTCCTTATTTAATCAAATAAAGCACCATTTCTCTCATTTATTTGTGTTTTTTAGGTGTTTGTTCAAGATTTTTTTATGTTGGGTCAGTCATTCCTAATTTCCAAATTCTGTATCAAGAAGATTTTACATCCTGGACTCACAGAGTTATTCAGTTTAGTAATTTTTAGAGACTTCTCAGATACATTTTGAGTGTTAATCCCACCTCTTATTAAAAGAGGCATTACATTCTCTCTAGGTTTTAGTTTAGTTGTACTAGGAATCCTTCCTTTATCACTAGATGCAAAATCAATAGTTATTGTCTCCAAATTGAGTTTTCATGTTATGAATTTTATCATTATTTTTAATTTTATCATATTCATATTAGGTTTGATGTTTATTCTATTGATTAATGAATCTTTACACTTGGAAGTCTATTCAGTTTTAAATTTGATCCAATTTTGAAGATAATTGGCCATCATTATTTCCTTGTGAATTAGAAGATTATAACCACTATCGGCCTTGAAATGTTTTTCTAGGTTGCTTTTGGTAGGTAGGGGGAGTTGGTTGTTGGATTAATACTTTTTATTTTAATGACATATTAGGATGATTTTTATAAACAATGGGTTACTGATTGGATAATGGGTCTTGGACACCCTGGTTTCTACTCCTAAAATCCCCAAATTGGGAATTTTCCTAAAATTGGATAGGGAGGTCAAAATTGGTACAACATGTTTGAGTGTGCCTAAACATACCACAATGAAAACATTGTTTCATTAAAACCCTGTCATCAAAACAGCATCATAGAGGTTATTTTCACCAATATGGACAAAAATCTATCTAGAGCGCTTGCAATTTGTTTTTTTTGGAAAGTTTTTCATACAAGTGTTTTAGCTTATTAGTAGTGGAGTCAGAAAAGTCACCCATATAGGATTGGTCAAATAGATTATTGTTGTAAGGGGTGAGAGTATTATAAAAGGTATTTATGAGTAGATTGGGAGAAAACTGATGATTGAGATTCTTCATAAGGATACGGGTAAATAAATCCCAGGCTTTATGAAATGACTCTACCTAATCATATAAAAACCCATTAAATTTGTTCCTCACCACAATGGTGGTGTTTTGGGGGTAGAATTTTGATATAAATGCAGTGAACACCTCATTCAAGGTATCATATATATCATAATCTATGTTATGAAACCAATTATTAGCCCTCCTGTTTTGGAAAATTGGAACATTCTCATCCTCAACTCCTCCTCGCACTAATCACTCATATGTAATTATTTTAAGAAACTATAAAAATCTCTAATAAAATCATGTAAATCCTATAATAGGAGGCCATTGAAAGACATAATTTGGGATATGTGAGACTGCTTAATTTCATATCTCCTAGACCTAGGGGAAAACCTAATATTAGTTGGGTTTCTTGATGCAAGTGCAACTTGAAATTTCCTATGTCTTGGTATCTGGGGAGCTGGGTCTATGGGTTGTGGAATGTTCATCTTTTTATTATCATATATGTTATCAAGAATCCACATTTCTAGTATATTTTTTCATTTTAAGAGTAGTTAATTGTTTAATAATGTTAGGGTACTAGGGATCTACTCTAATGACTGAAAATTAATTTTTTATTGAGAATAACCGCCTTTTAAGGACTAAGGGGGACCCCATGATGATATCATTGACTTAGAAAATAAAAAAACAACAACATACCAAAGGCTCAAGATCACAAACAACCTGCACTACAATAAGGAAGCTCCACGCAACAACAAAAAATATTAACTCCACATTCCAATATCTCAGAGGTGAATGACTTGTTGTCCCATGTGAAAGCACATAGGGCTGGTATCAACGGCCAAAGTTATACCCTCTCAAACATGTAATTCTGAAAAGCCATAAAATTGTGAGAATCCATTTCCCTACACCTCATCTAGAACAACTTCTTGTAGAAAATTAATTTCTAAAACCTTTGAGCACTAGACCACCATGGACAAAACAAAATTCACAATAAAGAAATACAGGTCACAAAGGAGAACAAACAACATAATACCAAACAATTCTAAAGAGAAAGACCCTACAATGCATCAAGAAACACATAATTATAGAATATAAAACCACAATCCACAACACAACCACCCTTGAGGAAGATAGTTCATTTAAAATTCATTCGACACAAACTTGGAGGAATCCATACATCACCAACTGGAATCCATACTCTGTCAGTGCCAAAACAAACCATGTGCATGGAACCAACATAATCAGAATCAGAAAACAAACCTCCAATGAGACTAAAAATCACATCTGGAACTGGAACTAGATACCCTGCCGCATCTGTGAGAAACACTCACACACCATAATGCAGTAAACAGGAGTGGAAGAAGAACCAGGGAGAATGAATATAAGACTTCGTCACCCTGGACTAGAAGCCCCACTCTCCAATCGAGGGAGATTCACTGTTGAGACAAAGGGATCCGATTTTATCTCGCAACACCTCTCTAGACATGGATTTAGGAAGATCAAAACCATAGGGGAACACTAATTGGATACCAAAATGGCCAGACCATGGGAAGTAGAAGGGACCCGTGGAGAAGGAACATGGAACACCGATGATGAAAATGGTGTAGGAACTCCCACATAGCATCTAACCTATAACCAAATAATGAACCCAAAACCTGAAAAAAGTAAAGGACCTGATCAATATAAGGGGGAGACAACATCGATGAACCAATGGCTCGATACCGAGGGCTTCACGAGCACCCCCCCTGAAATGCCGCTGTGGAAAACACTATAATGCCACTTTTATAATTTAGATAGGGATATACTCTATCAATAGATGTTGTTACATGCATGAAATTGATAAAAATAGTTCATTTTTAGCACAAACAATAGTAACAAAGAAGAATTATCATTTCATGAAAAATAGTAAAATCTGATTGAATGTATCATACCAAACTATAATAGACAGTATTTAGAGGATTAATTTTTTATCTAGGTTTTCATGTTTTTAATTTTCATAAGATTTTTTATATGTGAACATGTTTTAATTTGTTAAAAGAAAATTAGCCACATGAAGTCTTTCCCTACAAAAGCACCAAAACCTGAAATGTTTCCCATTGAAAACGAGTCAATGTTTAAAAATTTATGTTTTCATACTCACTTCAATGAATAGTGGTTTGTATGGTCAAAACCAAAGGGAAGGTAAGTGACCAATGTTTTTTATTATCAAAGCACCCACTTATGTCAAAAGTGGGTGAAATATACCTTTTCTTACTTATTATACTTTTTTTATTTTGTGTATCTTTTTCAAAGAGTAGTGATGATTGAAAAAAAAAATTTACTGTAGAATATATATTTTAAAACTAAACTATGATTCCAACTACATTTTTAGTGAACTATTAAAAGGTATAAATAACAATGAAAATTAATCAAAATAAACACTCATGAATTTATAATCTACTATATTTAAAATGCTGACTTATTCACAAAATTTTATTGAAACACAACTTAATAAAAAATGAAGAATATCCCTCTCTAGAAAATTTTAAAGAGATAAGATTGAGTCTCGGAGTTTGCTAATATAGAAATCAATCAAACTGCTAATGAATTTGAAAACAATACACTTGGAATTTAACTCACCTTAAAATTCCACCAACTCATAACTGTTAAATCTTAAATAAATGCATTCATGATCAATCATGTCGATTGATCATGAAAATTTAATTTGAATGTTTTGAGGTGTGAACAACTAAAATGAGAATCAGAATCACTATCACCAAATAATTATAATTCTTTAAAAAGAATACCATTTGAAGAAATATAAAAGATAATCCAGTAGTTTTGAATTCCGGAGCTAGAAAATTCAACCACATATTAGTGGATTAAAGACACTAAAAACTTATAATTAAACGTATATGAATTTATAAAAAAAAAGGGAGGAAAACCACTCCTAGTGCTTCTACTCTCTAAGACTCTATCTATAGGTAGATTCATGAAAATATTATCCTCTCCTAGATCTTCTCTGCTCTCATGGGGAAGTTCCAAAAGTGAATGATTTGAATGATATGCTTGTGTGTTGTTGTGATTTAAATGAAAATTCATTTTTTTAAAAGTCACCAACCATCTTCAATGAAATAGGTGGGTCTTTCTCAAAGTCATCCTACATGATCTTTTTACTACACCACACATCGTTGTATGTTAACCCCTATAACTGACTTCACACTTGGAGATTGTGTGAAATTGGACATGAATATGGCTTTTTGAATAACTTGAAAAGAGAGGATGAAATAATGCATTTAAAAACATGATAAAAGGATAAATTTACTCATATTATTAATTAATTTTTATTATATATTAATTAATGTCAAATTAATTAATTTAAAGATTTTTTTATTTATTAATTAATATATATATTTTTGTTGATTAATATCAATTTTTTATTAAATAAATATTTATTTTTAAAATACTAAATTGTTTAATTTACATCATTAATGTTCATATTTTTAATTGCATAATATATGAGTTAAATATATCATTATTATTTAAAGATAAAATATATTAATAAGTTAATTATTTATTTTAGTTATTATTTTTATTTATTTTTATTTAAATTGATAAATTTAATATTTATTATTATTATTATTATTATATTAATGTTCTTATTTTTAATTGGATTATATTATTTCTTTGAATTTTAATAAGCTATTTTTTAAATTGTTTTTATTTTAGTTTTAAAAATAATTAATAATTATTTTATTCTATATATTATTTTATTATTTTTTATATATTATTTATTATTATAATTGTTATATATTATAGTTATTATTTATTAATTTATTATTTATTTTGTTTATAATTATTTTTTTAATCACCCCCTCTTCTCCTCGATGCATGGGGGGTTAGTTTATTTAGAGGAGCCACATCGAATTCCTATTCTCCCAGTGATGACATGATTCCACAATGGTGGCATTGGCTCTTCCAGATCCAATCTCGTAAAGCAGCTCGGCTTCAACCTCCATAGGTGATAGCCTAGGCTCCTATTCAGCAGCTACAGACAGCTTCCATAAGCGGTGACTACTAGTTTCATAGTTATATATGCAGAAGGGATGGGTCTCGACCTCTATGACGAAAACATCCTTCCATGATAGCAGCTATATCTCTACCATCACCAGTGAGATCTACTGAGTCGCGACCTCCTTCTTCTAGAGTTGATGTTAGATTGTGTTTTAGCATCAGAAATAGGAGACTTATGGTCCACAATTCTTCTCTGGTGTGGGAAGATTGGACCTGGTTTCAGATACGATGTTAATTAATAAAATTAATTTATGTTAAACTAATTAGAAAAATACTAAAGTAAATGTTTAAGGATAAGATTAAAGATTCATCATAGAAAATAAATTTACTAAAGTAGATAGAAAGTATGAGAGAGGTGGAATTTTTTCAGGGACTGATTAGGTCATCGATAGATGAAAAGAGGTAGTATCGTGGGTTATGTTTTTAACTATAAACATGATAAACAATTAATAAAATTGAAACATTAAATCAATTATTGACATAAAATTTTATTATAGTCTGTTAATTAACTAGTTGATTACTTAAATTAATAATGAATTGATTAAAATATTTTACAAAATAATTAAATTCAAACTTAAACCCAAAAATTATTTTATAAATAATCTAATTTATTAAATAGAATAATTAAAATAATTGAAACAAGGAATATAATTTGAATTAAAATAATAAATTTAAAAGGGTTAAATTAATTATTGTAATTAAAATTAAAATTAAAATTGAATAGAAAAAGTTTATATAAATTATGTAAAGAAATCATTATAGATAAAGTATTGATTAATAGAAATAATTTAGATTAAATTTTATTAATTTAGTAATGAGTTAAAACTAACAATACAAAAAATAAAATAAAAGTCAGAATAAAAACATAAAAGACTAAATTAAAATATATCTTAAAATAAAATTACAAAAAAATAATAAAATCGATTATTAATTTTAAAAATCTATTAAATAATAAATTATACTATGAAATTTTAATGGTTAAATTAATTAAATAATGTTTGAAAATAGATAATTAAATAAATATAATCTTAACCAAAAGATATGGGAAACTGTTGAATTCAGAGCCACATCACCTTCCATTTTCCTCATATTAGTTAATTAATTAATCAAAAGAGCATTTTAAAAGAAAATAATCTTTATTTTTCTATTTTATCTAAAATTCATCTTTTTCCATATCCATAATTTCTAAAAAAAAATCAAGAAATATTGTATGATTATCTTTTTATTGTTCAGATAAATAGTTATCCATGGTTTACTTTTTTATAAAACATTTAATAGTGATTCTTCTTTTTATTTTGTGAATGTGGATCTTTTCAACTTTTTGGAAAATTTTAAAAGGATTGTCTTCATTTAACATATAAAGAAGGAAGATAATTTACCCCTGTCATGAGTTCTCAATAATTTGAATATCCCATTACATGTACTTAAGATTATTTTCAATGAAAATTTTTTCAGTAATTTTTTGAAATTTTTTAATTTTTAAAAAGATATTTTCAAACCTATAGTGTATTTTCCTTAGGAATGTTTTTTAAGATATCTTTATAGTATTTATATTGATTGATAATAAAAACCATTAGTGTTTCTTATATTTTAATAAGGATGTGATTTATAGATACTTTTTTGTTCGTTTTCCAGATGGTTTGTTTTTATGATGATGAGATGATTATAAAACCCATTTTCATGGGTTATTCTATGATTTGATGAAATATGGAACCTCTTTTCCTGGCATAGGTTGTGGTATGATGATATGGTGGATGTTTTTTGATATAATAGCACACATATGTATTATTTTTGATATATGAAAGGTGGGACCTAAAACTCCCTCATGTGCATTTAGTTAAATATTATGTATCATGATATGGTTAGGGTAACCAAATCTATGTACTGGATCTGTTAAAGGAATCAAGTCGATGTGCCCAATCGTTTATGGGAAACTTGTGTTGATGGATGAATTGATGGTCTTCGTAGTTTAACATTTCTTATGAAATTATATATATAATCATGATGGTTCCACACATTTATGATGTGAACTTATGGTCAATTATTGAGTAATTATTATTTATTATTATTATGATTCTTTTCTTTTTATGTTCCAATTTTTATTCCTTAACTCTTTTTTGTGATCTTTATTAGATTTTTTATGAATTTTCAATGTTATATTTTTGGTCTTATACCCTTATGACTATCTAATGATTTTATATGACCATTTATTGATATCTCCTATGATTACCCTTAATAGGCATCTAATCCCACCATTAATTTTGTTTCCTTTCCCCGGTTTATGGAAAACATTTTATATTTGGTATGATAATGAATAGTACTATATGGGATGAAATTTATAGTAAATATTGATGATCATTCATGAAATAAGAAGATTGTATGAGTTGTCTACAATTAATCTAAACCATTATGGTTATCGAATGAATTTAAATTATAAGAATTGAATAATATATTAAATGTTTTAAAATTTAATCATAAGAATCTTGTGAAACTATGCATGTTATACTCTATGATCCTCTGATAGGTTAGCAACCAATAGATGAATCCCATAATGTATCTCTTTGATAAATGCAACTAGAAGTGCTTACTTATATCCAGATATATATTTGTCGAAGATGTGTGGTCTATCCATTTAGATCCTTGGGATTCCCTCAGTAACTATTCCATATTTGAAAAAAAATCCTCACCTCTCCGATGGACATAGATTAGGTTATCATTATCCATCAACCTTCTTTAAACCGGGTCACTTCCTGCAAACCATTTTTTCATTACTAAGCATTTGTTATATGATTAAGGGGTGATCTTTACCCAATCCATTAACATCCAGGTGATAATAATAGGATCCTATGTAATATAGCCTCAGTCCATAGATGTATACACTCACCATTTATCCAACAATCTCATCAACCCCCACTCCTCTAGCAAAAGTATCTCCCTAATCTTCTTTGGGTGTCTACTATGAATATCTATAATAGCATTATCTTTCACCATATCACAGTCCATATCAAAGTATATTTTCAATAGATGCCACACCCAATGACTCAGTTAGGGGTTCATGAACAATAGAGAAGAGATTTAACACTTGACTGTGTCATATTTGTATACAAAAAATGTCTCACCGATTGGATAATAGATCCAACACTTCAATTATTGGGAAAGATATTCCAACTCCAAGTCACGAATAGGGTAGTTTCACTAAATTATTTATCAATTATGATACCCAAATTCTACTACCATATATTGTGGTATCATCATATCCCCTAAAACAACCAGTGATACATTTCATTAAGCCGTAAATATAATCAGTGGATCTAGAAATGTCTAAATTAGATCTTTCATGAGTCTTTTATTCATCTATAGTAACGCCTCTTCATAATTTTCTATCCACTAAACTTAAACCCCTTCTTAGTATGTCCATTCCTATAAACTATCAAATGGTAGAATCCATGTGTTAACCCTCGGTATTGTCCCACCAATACAAGGAAAATACATAACTCAAACACATTTTTTGGGAGGTCCGAAGACATTTGAACCTTAACATCCTTCGGTAACATATATATTCTTGTATTTGAGATAAAATTCACTACAAATTGTTCCATTTGGATCCATAAGTGGAACATTTATATCTTTTCATTGATCAAATTTCCTCCATGTTTACTGAACATAATATCTTTGTAACTAGCATTCATTTTTGAGGTTTTTGATTACAGGTGGATATCGTAAACTAAAAACACAATGGGGAGTATATATATGGATATAAGATTATATTTATTATATTCATCAGTACTTATGTGGAATTTTATAGCCTGAAGGGGAGGATAATATAGTCATAAAATCTATAAATAATTCAACTCATTGACATAAAAACATCCTCCTCTCTACCATGAAGATAATGTCATCCTTATCAAAGTCCACTCTTAGAAAACCATTCGGCTCCCCCAACTGATCAAATAATTCAATGATACTTTGAAATAGGTATTGGTTCTTTATAGTCATGTGGTTCCACATCCTATATAAATCTTAAAATACTACCATCCACCTTATTATATAATAACACTGGGGACCCCTAATGATATGTTCTCATCCTATTAAAATTGTAATCTTCAAAATCCCTATGTTGCACCTTGAGTTCCATCAACTCAGTCCACATCTTACTATATAGATGAATTGATATAGGTTATTCTTATATAATTATTTTGATCTCATATTAAATTCCTATATCTATATGATTTATTCATAAACCATGTGGAAATGTGTCCTAATATTGGTCCACTACAGGAGAAATATAGGAAGAACACACCATAAAAACTTCCAAAAGATCCATTCTAACTACATGTCCTATAATATCTCTAATATGGATATTCTATATACCCTTTATACCTACTAAATATTACCATTGATTAATCATCACAATATTATCTCCATTTGTTGTAGAAAAGGACACACATCACCAAATGTAGTCAATTTGTTCATGATACATAGCTAGTCACTCGATGTCAAAGATTACAAAAAATCTATTCATATCATCGATCATGAAATCCAATAGATATCCATATATAAAAAAATCTAAGGGAAATCAAGGAAATATATAAATAAGAATAACTTAAATACCCAAGATTATATCATGTGATAACAAATTATAATATAGCTTGATATATATGTCATGTACGGAAAGAACATCAGAATATATAATTGAATGAGAATATCATGTATCAAACAAGATAGAATACAACATCTATATAACCAATAATATACCAAGAATAAATAATGGTTCCACTTTAATACTCGGTGGAACCCATTATAATACATAAACTATACATTCCTCATATCCATGGTCCATCCCATAGGGCTTATAACTTTCATGGGATTCCATGGTCTATGGGGTAAGTGTCTTCTATTGGGGATCATTTCCAGTTCTCTATGTCACAGTCCATATATTCCCTATACCCCTAGGATATCCTCTAACAATGTACTTGAATGTAATGGTTGAATATGTCCAACCTTTCCACATATATGATACATTATATCTGGCATTGGTAAAAATTGGTGATAATTTACACCTTGTCTAGCGTTGAATCATGGAGGACCTAGACAACCGATATAGGGGAGTGAAGAAATAAATCATGGTTCTAATTTATTACCACTAATATTCTATATATCCATGAACTTCATCTGATTTTGAACAAAATAAAGACCTAATACACAATCATAGAACCCACTCATCGATCTAGTGGATGGTGGTGGAAAACCTACACCTTTTTATACATCCAACACCTTCTGATCATCATGTACTTGTGAATAAACTATGGGTATCTCATCTGCTCAAAGCACGTGATTTTCTATATAAACACTCTTTGGAGGCCTATCCCTAAAAACGATCATTATTATCCTTATCCACATCCATGTTTAGATAATATTGAGACATCCCTATGAATTTTATAATATAATAAAACACCAATATCCGACCCATCTGATCCTTTATAAACTTCTAACCATGGACCTATATTTGTGTACCCAGAATGATCTCCTTTAAGAAGTGGTATTTGAAGGTATCCCATATAATACCCTAAAATATTCCCACTTGTATAATAAAACCCAACCACGTTCTATAGATTTCATAAATAATGAAATAATCTAATCTTAATCGATGATCCACTGTGGTCCCCAATAACGTAATGATCTAAATGATATAATAAATCTACTGCAATGCATCATAAGGGCCTATAGTGGTCTATAAGGCTAGAGGATGATGTATTTGGATGTCCTGGGAATAATCGATCATTTTTCTATGATCTCCTATTTCTTGAACATGCGGTAATCGAAAGACATTGTGATTTATTGGATCAACAACCTAAACAATAGAGATGGTAAAATAACATCTTCCATGAAGGGATAATTCTTCTTTTATTCCATTAGTGGCCCTCTAAAATGTCATGAAGTACAAATTTTCTAAAAATCGTAACTTATTATTAGAAAATCTATAGTAATAACAAATATATTTTATAACAACTCATATGGTATTTCTATATAAAACCTATCCTAGGAGGAAAACCACAGAGATAAGTAATAAGACATTTATTTCTATTTAATGATAAAGCTTGTTTCTCAACACCTATATTTTTTTCATAGTCATATAGAAATACTAAAAAGCACACTCAAGTTAAGATAATATATATTTTAGTATATTATATCACTATATCATAAACCACATATCATGAAATTGAATCTAATGTACTTCCATATATAGAAAGAAACATGTGTAGATATGACATGTGATTCTAAATTCCTAGTTATGATGTTGAACTCACCAAAATACTATTAAAGGTAATAATAAAATAAACTTAGGATCAATAAAAACTATAAAATAGTAACTATAATAGAAATTCTATCACTAGTTTCATGGAGGATCTATAAATAATAGTTTTCTGGGAACATATGTAACTATCCAACCTAAGTTCCAAACAACCAAAATCCTCTCTACCTTACCCCAATCATATAAAAAATAAATAATAAAAACAAAATATCCTTTGATACAACTTTGTAACATCCTATCTATAATCCCCAATCTCGGACAGAGTTCCACATGACATCATGAATGACAACCTTTATGCACGAGGTATACAATTAGGAGTGAGTTTCTAAATAGCATCAATAAGGAAACAATAACCTTAGAATCAAAATTAATATATCATAATTATATCACAAAAAATAATAACATAATTAGTAATAGAAGAAGTAAATAAAAATAATGATACGCCAGATGTCTTGGTAGGTACCTCAATTTATTCAAATTACTAAACCAAAGAACCCAAATTTTTTATGCCAAACTACAGTTTGTGAAACGATAAACATGTAAATAATATCACTATGGAAATGCCCTGATGTTTGTGTTTGTTTCATCAACTGAACCCAATGCTCCATCTGCTCAACACATTTTCATTGGGAACATTCCCTATCTAGGATCCCATATCATGACGTACATCGTGATGCCCATACAGGTTAAGAATATAAACCTTGTAAAGCTCCACCATTTCATCCATAACATAAGTCTATATACATAATCATGTATTCCATGATAATACATAAATTCACAATCAACAACAAATCAATCACATTTCTAGTGGTCATGCCCTAACCAAATCATTGTGCACCCTAGTCGTACCCACATTAGCTCCATGCTAGATAGATGGTCATATCATTATTCATGATCATGGGTCTACCACAATGAAATATTATATATCTCTAAGGAGTTAAAATTATAATGAGCCTTTTGTTATTTCATATGACTGTCAAGACTTGTCACAATGATGGGTTAAACAAAAATCTTTTCATACCCTTATCAAATACCATTTCATGCCCCTTGGACTTAGTACCCCAAAATAACATTAGGTCCATCATTAATGATATTGTAACACTATCCTATGTTTCTATCCATTTTCAACAATTCCCCATGTCATGAATTATACCATTTTTATGAGTAACCAATGCACATTGTCCCATGAGTCAGTATCTACCAGAACCAGAACCATCAATGTTCATAGATTCACACACAACAGGGAATAAAACATATGGTCACATCATATTATATGAATAATTTGTTTTATAATAAATGAACACACACATTTGATCGAATCAATCATGAGTCACATGGGCTACACAAACACACACATATTCAAATCAATCATGGGTCACATGGGATACACATAAATAATCATGTGATAAATTTCAAATATTGATAGGTATAATTGAATAACATACCTGAATATCATGAAAAAAGTAATATACAATTTCTTTATTTGATAAGAAGATTCTTTGAATCAAATGTTTCAATGTCAATATCATGATTTTTTGAGACTCGATTCCACAAACATTCCTATGAACCAACAGATAAAACACACATACAATCACTCCCTAAAATTAATTACAATTAAGAAAAAAATGGGTTATATTTTGGAATTAAAATTGGTAATCAATATAATATGGTAGAAAAACAAAAACATATGCAACTACCACGGCCATCAACATAAAATATATGTACATTTTTAGAAGGAGAAATTGTTTCTCCTAGAATATAAATTATATAATAGGTCATATAATTCCCATGAATAATTATCAACCAGAATAATAGCCTAAAATAATTAATTTCAATATCCAACATGTCATAAAGGAATATTTTTCCATGATTCACCCTATGTTCATCTGTAAATCCTCTTGATCTAAAGAACATATAATAGGGGAGGACCAATTGATTATTAGGGGGATATAGGTTTAACATTTATTAAAAATACTCTATTTAATATTGAATTATTTTCCATTAAGTATCTCCAATCCTTTCAAGATATCAGAGGATAGATTGGACATTTCAACATTGAATCATTTTTCATCATTAGGTGGTGATGCACAATATATTCATGGTGGCCTTGAACGCACACAACCCATGGAACCTAACACTACCACCCACTACAATGAGGTGTCAATGTTTTTCAAATTTGTAACTCACCATGACCTTCGTCATGGAATTATTAAGCCAATTAGGCAGTGGTCTATATGAGAACATGTATCTTGACATTCCTGAGGCCTTTCCTTATGATTGGAATTTTATTTAACCCTTTTCATAAAAGTAGTTCCCAATCATAAAACTACATGCATCATGGCATTGCCCTAGTCAATTTTTACAGTAAACATAAAACACACCACTTTATTCCTCTAATGAATCCTCCTTACATGTTACTCTATTTAAAGGATCCAGATTATATTAATTTAGAACCATGGATGATATATTATATTTATTTTGGAATATAATACCGTGTAGTTGTTTATAAAAATAATTTATCGGGTTATTAATAAAAAAATTGAATTTATTTTGACATTATAGCCATGACAAACCAAAATAAAAAACTCGAACAAAAATATTAAATAAATAGATCCAAAAATAGTGTTTTATTAGATTAAAATATAATTTGGATTCAAAAAAGTCAAACATTGGTTTCCAAAAAACTCCATTATAATTTAAAATATATCATTTTAATAATAAAATAGATATTTGGATAGTAAAAAATTAAAATATTTTTTTGAAATGAAAATATTGTAATGATATAATATCTTTTACTAATTATTTACAGTCATTTTTCTTTACTATTCTCCTGAAAAACATCAATTTCACCAAAATCCAAATAACATTACCCATTAAAAAAGATAATATTATGTTTTCAAAAAAAAATCATTTCAAAAAATTAAAATTAAAAAAATTTAATTTTCAAATTTTAAATGAGATTTCAAAATATAATGAAAACAAATTTTTATATAAAAATAACCCTTTTGAACATTAACAGTTTTTAAAATTTTATAAAAAAATTTCACAGAGAGTGTTAAATTATTTATTTTCTTAGTGTATACACATACTGTGTTGATTTTTACATGAATAATTATTAATGTATTATATAATTATTTTAGTGTTTCATATATCATATTATATTCTATAGGATATTAACTACTGTAATACGTACTGAAATATAAGGTTGGTACATTATATTCTAGTCAAATAAATTTAATCCCCTTAATTTTATGTCATTTTATTAAAATGTGCTTAAAACATTATCAGACTCAATTCCATGAAGTGGGAAATGACTTCTAAATCCTCTAAATTTATATGATCCCTAATAATGGAACCTTAAAACAGTGGAAAATAGAAATAATTTGGAGTGAAGGGTATATATAGAAAACAATAATGAAATACCATTTATTCTAAATTTATATCATTTACTTTTGAAAATAATATTTACTTATCTATTTAGGCTAGGAAAATTATCATTTCTTAAAAATTCTAAAACCATGAATTTAATTTTGTGAGTATCATTCATTTTAATGAGTATCATAAAGAGTATAATGATTTCTTGGAGATATTTTTCATATAAGAATTGATTGGTTCATCTTTATATTTCTTCAGTTGATGAATTATTTTATCATTAAGAGAGAGAACGAGAAGGAATATTCTTTCATTATTGTTTTCCATATAATATGTGTAAATTCATTATTTTGTTACTCTTCGAGGAAATTTTCATATATCCTTCATCTGATATTCTAAATGATAAATAAAGAATATAGGTTTTTATTCCTAAATAACTAAAGTTAAATTTTAATTGATTATAATATTGTAAAAAGTCTTACAAGATATTGATTATATTTCAATCCATTTATAAAACCAAAATGGTTATCACAAGTGAAGATAAAACCCAATATGAATAAAGGATCATATGAATAAAGAATACATTAATTTTAAATCCTCAAAAGTAATACCAAATGTTCAATATAAATTATTCCATTGAAAATTATATTTAAAAATCTTCAAATTGTGGCTCACCAGCCATAATCTTAAATATTTAATCACATATTCTTCAAAAATCAATATAACATTTAACTCCAATGAACAACAAAAACCCATAATGTAACATATCGAAAATTTATATTCCACAATCATGTATTTAGTAAAATAAGAAAATATTTTCCATCAATAAAATAAATCATAATAAATACTAAATTAAATCATATATTATTTTAAAATATAATGAGATATTAATTAATCTATTATTATCAACCACTTTGACATAAAATCCCACACAATAGAAGAATTCCTAATTTACCATGATTTTTAAAATTTTCCAAATCATCTAGTGAACATATTACAATATAAAATTAAACACATAATCACTAAATCACATTTCAATCATAGGTTTATATAAATGATAATATATACGTTTCCAAAAAATAATAACCCTCTCTCCCAAATAAAATTAATTACCTCAATATAAAATATCATATTAATCAATATAGTCATCTATAACATAATAATGAACTATTATTAAAAGAAAATAAAATATCCCAAAATATTACCAATCGGGTGTTAAAATAATAAAATACAACCTAAAAAGGGTATATATGCCTTTAAAATTATGATCATCCTTATATTAATCAACAGTTAATTATAAAACCTGAAACCCTATCAGTAGAAACTTTATTCATTCAACATCCATCACAAACCACTGAAAATATGATTTCCTCTTCTTCCCCACTTCATAATTCTAAAAATCGGGAATCAAGTACTAATATTCATTAAGCTTAATCTAATAATGGTTTCAACTTTATACATAACTAAAATTTCAAAATAATTCAATGATTTAATATATAATTCATTGTTTTTAAACTTTAGAATATAACCTTGCTAATCATTTATTCATATGATCATGTTGATTCCTTTAATGAGGTTCCCTCCTAGGAAAATGATTTTCCTAAATCTCATAATCTCTACATTTAAAACATTAAATTAATACATTATCATGAACTTTATTAACCTCCACATTTAACTGAACTCTTAAGTTTTAATCAATAATTTATTTATATATTCCCTCATTTGTAACATGTGAAACAACATCATGTTCCTTTGAAAAGTTTCCTTTGGTGCCACTACCAATATTTATTACACATATAAAGTTTAGTATTTTTAACTTCATCTTATTTATTAACTAAATTTCCACAGAAATATATTTCTCTATTATTTTTTTGTGTTAGAAGGATCTATATTTTTTATATAGTTAATCATAAATAAACTTTTCTAGTTAATAATAAAAATATTTTTTTCAGTCCATATCCTATATGGTATGCTTTATTATCCATAAAAAATATAATATCCTTCAAATACAAATTTTACTTATATCATTATAGATACAGACATTTATTAAAACCAAAAATTTTTATTGAGATTATATCTAAAAAATATAGTAAACCATAATATGAGGAGGATGAATAATAAGATACCAATAACTAAGAAATATATTATTTATCACTTTTGATTCATCCAAATATAACCATAACTATATTTAACATTCAAACTATTTATGTTATAGAAATATATTACAATATGATCCCAACATATCATATTAACCCATAATGTTTTGTAAATATTTTAAATTATTCTCATAAAATAATATCTTATCCTTTAAATTTATCTAAACTATGGATCTGATAAAAAAATATATCACCACATGACATTATTAACACCTAATATCATGATTCAGAAAAAGGTTATAACATTCTTGAATTTCTTGGATCTTTTTTGTTTTGTCTTTTTTAGAAAATTTGAAATGGTTACATAAAAAATGAACATCTTAAAATACTATATAATTTTCCAAAAAATATGTTCTTACATTTCAAAAAAATCATTTATATACCATTTTCATCACTGAAAACATGACACTATAGATCATTCAATAGTTTTTATACATTGTTATTACCAATGAGAAACATTTTAAAATATTTGATGATTAAAATAAATATTATAAAGGGAAAAAAATTTTATAACTGTAATTCACTTTTTTTACAAAATAGGAAAACACATAAAGAGGTTTTCCTTTTTACAGAAAAATATTTGATCACAAATAATTATTTCAATTTTTAGAAATAAAATTGATAATAAATTTCTTCCATAAATAATTTTCACGATGCATAAATGAAAACACAATGCCATGATAATTTCATTAGAAATAGGAGACTCATAAAATCCTTTCCTCTAGAAACAAACATGTTTCTACTAAAATTTCTCAAACATTATATTATACATAATCTCATTTTCTCAACATTAATGATATCATGAATTCAAAATAAAACTCAAATAAATCAATCCAGAATCATGTTTTTATCTTGGGACATTATAAATATAATTATCCATACAAAGAAATAACCTCCACGTTAATTCTAAAATGTATCTTCTCAATAATATATCATTACCCAATGCTGCATAAGGATATATCATACCCACCCATCATCGCATAAATGATACAACTATTATTTCTTAATAATAACACAAAAATCATTCATTTATATCATAAAACTCATTAAACATTCATTTACACTTATAAAAAATAACTTTTAGCTATCTCATAAACTGAGAAGTATTTTCCTTTTTTTAAAATAATTTTAAAACTAAAAAACGATGGATCCACGAGTAAATGAAATTATTTTAAAATTTAATTTATAACATAAATTAATCATGGTAATAATTAAATTATATGATGGTAGTAATAGAGGTTATGTGGAAAATATTAAAATATCGTTATTTTTCACTTTTTTAAAGAATGAAAAAATGACTTGTATGAAAAAAAATGATGAAAATAGTCATTCGAAAATATACATAAATAAAGTATAATATAGATAAAAATGAAATTATAACATTCTTTGATGTAAAACTAATTACAATATTTTAATATTTACGATACTATAGATAAGGAGATAATGTGTTTAAAACTACAAAAACAATGTTTTAATGGACAATATCATATTAAGTTTATATCTTTTGAATCAAAATATCATTGAAAGAGTTACGTTGAAATTGATTTAAAAAAATTAATATTCACCAATGAATGATAAAATAAATTTATATTCCATTTTACATTCCACTAAAAATAAAACATGTGGTGAAAATGGAAAAATAATCAAATGAAATTTTGATGAGAATACCAAACCTTGTTTCTCGACTCACCACATGCGACTTTTACATTCTTAAATAATAAAAAATTAGTTATAATATTGATTTAGAACATTTTCCATATTTAGTCACTTATTATTGTTCATTTCATTTTAGTTTTAACCATGATCTATTTATTCAATGATTTTGTTAAGTTCACATCGATTGTTTTGAGGTCATTCGGTCCAAAACATATAAAACAACTAAGGTAGGTTTTCCATTCTCACATATTTTATTGTTAAATCATAAAAAATTTCTAAAAAATTTTATAATTATAATTTATTATAAATTTAATATACCTCTAAAAATAATTATTTATGATATTCATAAAATATGAAATACATCATTTCATTAAAGTGATTGTTAGCATGTATATGTGAGTAAAATTTTATTTTTTTCAAATGGATGAAAATGAAATAGTGTAGATGAAGGGTTAATATAAAAGAATAATTACAATATTGTAAATATCATATTTTTTTAATTAAATACATTCTTATTACAACCCATATGATATTGTAATGAAAAATAAAATGAGACTTTCATGGCAGTAGTAGTCGACACGTACACATAGGTGGCATTACCATTATCCAACATATGGGTGGGTAAGAAGTTATATAATATATAATATTTTTATAATAATAATTATTTCATTGATATCATATGAATTTATTAATTATATATTAAAAAATATCCATGTGAGGAGGTGATGAAAAATGAAATTCATTACTTCGTAGTGGTAGTAGTTGGCTCATAAAAATGAATGACCTTTCATATTCTAAATGATAGAAATTAGGTGGAAACTATATGTTAAATAAAAATAATATAATTTAATTATATTAAATATACTTTTTTAATTATTTTGAGATTCATAAAATATATTTGTAGGAGATAGATGGTGAAACAAAAATGAAATAATTTTGTCGCGGCTTGTACCTCATCTTGGATATCTTCCATTGGATTACCCCATAAGACTTCAGGGAACTGTTTTTTTGTTAATGAATTTTATAATATTAACATGATAGTATTGATGTTAGTTCTTAATATTTCGGTAATCCTAAGGTGATCATACTTTGTATATAAGGGATGAGAGGTGTTTTTCTTTTATAAGTTAGAAGAGTGGAACACTTGTAAATATCATGAACATTAAAACATAATAAACACCATTCCTTGAAAATTGGAAAAAATTTAATCCAATACATAAATATTGGATATTTTATGGCATAAATACACTCATTCAATCATATTTTGACATGTTTTAGACATATTTTAAGTATTATCTCTTTTTTTAACCCTCTTTTTGCTACTTTGTCACCCTTGCACTGGTGGCCATCATTTTTACTATGGTATCTTAATTTTATTTATAAAGATGAAATGGAAATTAATACATAATTTGAATATTGTTATTTAAAATATGTAATCCAATTTAAAATATTAATGTTTAATAAGGGTTTAAAAATATTTATATGAGGACCAAAAAACACACAAAATCATTTTTTATAAAAAATGTATTTTATGGGTAAAAATAAATATTTAAATATTCAACCTAAAAAGTGTAGAGTTTTATTTATTAACAATAATTTATCACATATTTTTAAAAAATTTATTTTATTTTACATTAAAACCATTTTTGACCAAATGGAACCATCGAGACACACTATTAAATATAAGGATCCATAAATAGAATTGTTTTAGTTTAAAGTATTACGTCATTTCCCAAAAGTTATGAATGGGTACAAAGTAAAAATTAATTTATTTAAATCCTTTATATTATTCCTTTAATACATTTTTTGTCTAAAAATTATATTTTATTCATTATTATATCATAAATATTTCATAAATGTTTTGTTATTTTTAAAAATGTAATTTTTCACAATCCAACTTATAATAATCCATTTAATAAAATTCCAAAAACACCATAATAAAAATATGAAATAATTTATTCAAAAAATTATTTACTATATTTAGAATTCAATATTTCAAAATTTTATAATTGAAATAAAAATTAAAAATTGGAATTAAACCGGCTATTATAAAAAATGATCCTTAAAAGAATTAATGGGTTTTAACATTATTTAATATTATTTACCAATTTGTCTTAATTTATTTGTTTAAATTTTTTGTTTTAATAATTAATAATTATTTCACTTCAGGTTAATAAATAATTGTATTATTTATTTCAATGTCTAATATATGACATTATATTAAACAAGATATTTATTTAAAATAATAGATTCGGAAATCTTGTGTTGTAACACCACATAAATAAATTAAATAATTACAATTTTTCTGTTATGATTGATGAAAATACTATGAAATACTTCTTAGAATAAATTTATATGAGTGTGAGCTGACATTTAAACCCTTTAAATAGAACCCATGAAACGGTAAATTAAATTAGATAAAACATAATTAATGTGAACTGGATGATAAATAAACTTATGTGCCAAAAAATACCTTTAAATACACATAGATTACATTTCATTTGGAATATAATATTTATGCCTATGTTATTTCTAGGAAACATATTATTTCATAAGTATTTTATAAATCAGTTATTTATAATTGTGAGAATCATCAATGGGAGTGATTTTCATATTGCATACATTGACAACTCAGTGATATATCATATATAATACTTGATAGATTTATCTTCAACTAGTATGAGATGATTAATTATTTTATCATCAATATAGATAATAATATACAATATATGTAATTGATTTATTTTTATTCCATAAGATTAATTTAATGCTATTTTTTTTTCAACCTAATTTCTATCTTTGCGTAATCCTATATTATAAATTAAAAATATGGATGATTAATTTTATATTTTTGAAGTTTTAATGTTACCTTTTAATAAATAATAAGATCCACAAACTAGTTCTAGGTTATTCCTCAAATTTTTACTCATTAATGAATTCCAAAATGGTTATCACACATTAATATCCAACCTAATATGATAAAAAAAATTTATAATGAAAAGATTCAATAATCTTTATAGCCTCACCAATAATACCCATTATTCAACCTAAATAATTCCATAAATATCTAAAATTAAAACTCTTCAAAATATCCATGACAATTTTTGAAACCATAATATGAAATATTTTCTAATATATTTATCGAATATCAATATAGGATTTTTCTAAAAATATCAATAATAACTCAAAAATTATTTTGAAAAAATCTATAAAGGTGTTGTTTTTGTGTTATTGGGATTGGTTTTTTATTGAAAATGTTGGTGTAAGAGGTTATATATTGTTTTTATGAAAGTACATGTATTGATGGTTGTTCCGTTTTCTAGTTATTTATATTTTCTAGGTATGAAAATCAGGGGTTCATTTTACAAATAAGGGAGGATTTTCATATTCAATTCATAGTAGTACATGCATGATGCATGGGACCTAATGTATTTATTGGCGTTTTTTTGATAAATTATTTTTAAAACATAAAACTATGTCAATATGTAAAATATATTTTTAGTTATTCTCAAACCCACATAGAAATCATGCATTAACCTCATACAGTGATTGATAACTATATGTGTTTCTCACGAAAACAGAAAATTTCGAAAGGGTATTCATCTTGCAAAGCATGTTTCCAACCGTATATAGAGTTTATAAAAATTTCTCATTATTTATTATAAAATGGTGGGGTTTCAATGTTTTTCAAAAATTGAATTAGAAAATTAGAGTGGTCATTTTCAAAAAATAGTGATCCACATATGGATGAAAAATGTGGTTTTCACATTGTAAATTATATATTGTGTGCAATATAAAACAAAGGATTTTCATAAATGGTAATAACTGTAATTACAAATAGTAAAATTTTTTGTTCATTGCCACAATAAATTACCCATAATCACTTAGTTATACTTTGTGAATATTATTAGATAGCTTCATCACTATATAAATTCATATTATCCCAAAAGTGGTTTGCAAAATAGTTGAGTTCATAATGGATGTTGATTCATAGGGAAGTGGATTTCTCCAAATATGACCAATTCATAAATTAGTTATTTATTGAAAATGAGTTTTTGTTTAAAAGGTCTCATTGATCCCTGAATCAAAGTTAGTTCATGAACCAATCAATCTATTTAGTGCGTGTGAAATTTGTACATAGATTAATGCAGTCTGTGAAGGGAAAAAAGACAATTTGATCATGGATTTCCCAAAAAAGAAGTTATGAGGTAAATAAAATTTAATACCATGAGTGAAACATTAGTTTCATGTAACCATCAAATATGTGTAAAATTTATATTTTGATTTAAATTAAAGTAATATTTATCTAAAGGAGAGTTCATCCATGTCAATTGAGAGCATATTGAGAATTGAAAGTGTGAAAGGTTGTAAATTTAGAGGAATTGTAAGTACAATCCAAACATTGTAACAAAAATGATCTATAGTGGATTTTGTAAATTAGAACATTCCATTTTTGTGATCCTTGCACTATCCTACTATGGATTGAACAAAGTAAATAAAATTTCCCTATAACAATTTTACTTTTTCTAAATCATTATTGCAGGGAGGAGAGAAAGGGTTGTTTTGTTTAGTGAAAAACGAAAATCCTAAAAGTTTATAGTGTTAATCTATTATACACTATTTCACACCCCCATAAGGAAATTTAAAATAGTAGTTCCAAAAATTGATATAATATCCAAAGTTTATAGTCATTGATTCTCCTTTTTAGTGGAAGGAATTGATGTTGTTAATCATAAAGGGATTTAAACCTTTGATAGAAATAATTATCAACTATTGAATAACTAGATGTAATAATATATTAAATCATTAGGAATTGATTCTTTTAAAGCATTGATTCATGTTATTTAATCTAGTATGGATAGTGGATCTTTATAATAAATAGGATAATGATAATTGGATGATTACGCCATGCGAATCGTTTCTTTTCGGGGGACTTATCCCACACAATATATATGGATTTCATATTGTGGAAATCCCAAAACATTATGTCTAAATGTATAATAAAATGTTTGGAATTTGATTCAAACTACATAGAATCAAAATTTTGGATTCTATCCAACAAATATATAGTCCAAGGGATGCTCTCTTATTTGTTTGTTAATGGATTCATTGATCATGTGAATGTTTTCCGGGATAACATCCATGGACATTATGAAATCCTTGATGATGTAATTATCATCAAATGAATATTGAAAACAAAACCCCATGGATTGATCTAAAAGAATAAAAAATGTTCTGAAAATATCTAAAGGAGGTGACATTGAATATTTTTCAAAACACTCTTCGCATATGAGATGAGAAATGACAATAATGGGGCTGTAGAAAACGAGAATTATAACCATGTGGTATTCAAGTAAATGAAAAATTTCTCCATATAGGTGAAGGTTACGGGTGCAATGGAAGAGCATGTGTGTATGTGCCCACTTGGATTTTTTTCATTAATAATGATCCATCCGGGATCAATATGATGATAAACGTCAGTCTCCACAGATCGAATCACAAAAATAGACAAAGAAGAAGGATTGTCCCGGAACCATAATCAAGGATATTTACAAGTTGATTATAATTAATTTAATCAATTGAAAAGAAATCACTTTTGGGTGTTCCTTATTCATTGATGTTATTGATCATGTTCTGATGTGATTCGTCATTGCGTCGCATAAGCCAAGTGTAGACTTCCTCTAGTGGTGATCCACAAGTGTACCTCGTATCTCAAGATGTCTCTAAAGGAGTTTCCAGGTTCTAACATGGACACAAATTTTCTTGCGTTGTCTGCCTTAGATCCTCTTGATCTGATGGAAGAGGATCTCTCTCAGTCTTGAGAGAGTTCTTGGAGGAAGAGGTTCTTTCAACCTTGAAATAATTCTCCAGATTTTATGTGCAAAACGATTCTCTTGTGTGTCGGAAATGAGTTGGGGTTGTGAGGATATTTATAATCACGTTTAAGGCTGTAGAGTTATGACAATAAATAAATGCATTATGCGTTTTATTTATTTCATTTACGCTTATTTAAAACCATCATGTCGAATAAATAATTCCTTGACATGCGCCCACGCTGATTATAATAAATATCATTTAAAATAATATTATATCCTCAAAATCCTGACCGGAAAAACTACACGGCGTGTGTTAATAAATACACTGCGTGTACTTGTTTTTCATTGAAAACTACATGGAATGTACATTAAATGTACACGACGTGTATATATTGTTTTCATTTATTCATTTACTTTCCATAATGAAAACTACACGGCGTGTAATTATTAATACATGACGTGTACTTGTTTTCCATGAAAAACTACACAACATGTAATCTTTAATACACGACGTGTATATATTGTTTTTCATTTCCTTCTTCCTCCATCATTAAATCGATTTAGGCTTCCTTGATTAATTATTAATCCACGTACGGGAATAATCTTTATTCTACTAGAGATACTTGAATACACATAGTGTGTGACCCTCTAGGCCTCTTTCTCTTTGGCATTAGTCGAGCTTGCCTAAAGTCCAAGATTACTGTCTAGCAACGGGTCATGGAACCCAAGAGAAAAAATTTGATGACAAATTGACGTATCACCTCATACATATGCTTACTGTGTAATTTAATCCCTTTGTCTCGATATCTCATCAAGCAGGTTTCATGGCAGTGTCATAAATCTATATGCTTGATCCGTCGTTCATTGACTACCGGAAATAAACTCGTCATTCACACCATGTCCATGGAATTTAATGTGACAGTTCTAATTCTATCAAAGGGACGAGATATCAAATTCCATAAATGGAAGGGACAAATACTTCCTTGACTTATCTATTAACAACATGTCACACGTGACGCACCCAACGTACCCTACTTCATGCCAAATGTCTACATGACGGTTTTCATCAGTAAATCTAATTTCGCGAGTCATGACATGAGTTAATGATAATCTTCCAGTCTAAGGACCATTACAGACGCTCACAGATAGTAATTTCGGATGACCCCAAGACATGTGGGATTACTACTGGGGGGTCTGTTCTCATAATCTCCCATCTTGGAGATTACCAAATGCGAACTCCATGAGAGAGAGTCTCGTCTTCTTACATGTACTTGCACATGACGGTCTGTATACTATTTGTCCTATCATAGTATGTCATCCAACTACAGAACATTATTTAAGAATATTTTTATATCATTTCAAGGTTCTTATCATTGCAGGGATCTTCCATGACCTTATTAATGAACCAAATATTCCAGGACATTATTATATTGTAGTCATGCAGAACAATGAACAATATAAAATAAGTGAACATTCATGTAATAAAAGTACAAAACGGTTGGTTCTTAGGACACCAACCTTTACAAACTCCCACTTGGACTAGAGCCAACTGCCTATGACTTTTAGTCCGCTAGACCTCAAATGATGATCATGTTTTTGCTGATTCAAGGCGTTAGTCAAGGGGTCTGCCACGTTGTCTTCTGTGGAAATACTACTCACTACAACTTCACCTCTCTAGATAAAATACCTCAAGATATGATACTTCCGAAGTATGTGCTTTGTCCGCTGATGTGACCATGGTTCTTTTACAAGTACCACCGCTGCAGTATTATCACAATTGAGTGTGATAGGATCTTTACTGCTCGCTACTACATCCAACTCTTGGATGAAGCTTCACATACATACTGCTTCTTTAGCTTCCTCAGAAGCTGCGATATACTCAGACTCTACTATAGAATCTGGCACCACACATTGTTTTGAGCTCTTCCAGCTCACTAAACCTCCATTCAAACTGAAGATGTATCTAGTCTGCAACTTCATGTCATCTTGATCAGTCTGTAAACTAGCATCTACATGTCCTATGATGACTAGTTCCTCATCTCCTCCATAAACAAGGAAAATATCCTTAGTATGCCTCAGATACTTTGGATAGTCTTGACTTCCATCCAATGGCGGTCTCCTGGATCAGCTTGATATCTACCTACCACACTTAATGTGTAAGCAACATCTAACCTCATACATAGAATAGCATACATGACTGACCCAATCTTGGATGAGTAAGGGATCCTTTCCATTATCTTTCTTTCCTCATGTGTCTGAGGACACATTTTCTTCGAAATATGAATTCCATTTGACATTGGAAACAATCCCCTCATGGACTGTTCCATACTAAATCTCTTCAGTATCTTGTCAATGTATGCACTTTGACTCAGGCCTAGCATTCTATTGGATCTATCACGATGGATCTTGATCCCAAGAATATATGCTACCTCACCCAAGTCTTTCATGGAGAATCATTTATGCAACCATGCCTTCACTGACTGTAAAACAGGTACTTCGTTTCCAATTATTAATATGTCATCAACATATACTATTACGAAAATGACTGCACTCCCACTAAACCTCTTGTAGACACAAGGCTCACATTCATTCTTAACAAAGCCAAATTCCATTACAGCTTCATCAAAACGAATGTTCCATGACCTTGATCCTTTATTTAATACATAAATGGAGTTCTGAAACTTGCATAACTTGTTGGAATCCTTTGGAGTCACAAACCCTTCAGGTTGTGTCATGTAGACATCTTCCTGGAGGTTCCCATTAAGGAAATCTATTTTGACATCCATTTTCCAAATTTCACAGTCATGGTAAGAAGCAATGGCCAATAGAATTCTGATGGATTTCAACATCGCAACGGGTGAAAAGGTTTCATCATAGTCAATTCTTGGACGTTGTCTAAAACCTTTTTCAACCAGTCATGCCTTGTAGGTGCTGACTTGCCCCTCCATGTCCAATTTCTTATTGAATACCCATTTATTACCAATTGGATTTACATCAACTAGAGGATCTACCAAAATCCAGACTTGGTTTTGGTACATGGAATCCATTTCAGAATTCATCTCTTCTTGCCACTTGTCAATTTCTGTGCCTTCAACTGCTTCCATGTAGGTAAGAGGATCATCATTGTCAACCAATAATGAGTCACCATTCTAAGTGACAATAAAACCATATCGTTCTGGTTATCTCACCTCTCTCGTGCTCCTACACAGTTCTTGTGTCTCTGGAACAAATTGTTCTTCCACAGGGCTTTGTGGAATCTGTTCTTGTACCAACTCATGTGTATCTTGATCCTTGACTTCATCGAATTCTATCTTGCTCCCACTATCTCTTTTGGAGATGTGATCCCTATCAAGGAATATGGCGTGTCATCCCATTGTAACCTTTTTGTCTGAGGGGTTGCATAGGTAATATCCCTTTGCTTCCTTGGGATATCCTATAAATATACACTTTGTGCCTTAGGGTGCAAGTTTGTTAACTGAAGATGACTTAACAAATTCTTCTCTATCCCACACATTTAAATTCGATAACATGGCTTTTCTTCAACTCCATAACTTGTATGGAATACCATTTATCGATTTAGTTGGTACTTGGTTTAGTATGTGTGTTGTTGTTTGTAATGCATATCCCCAAAGGGATAATGGAAGACTCTCATGACACATCTTTGATCTCACCATGTCTAACAGGGTGTGGTTCCTCCTTTCACTTACACCATTCCACTAAGGTGTGTAAGGAGGAGTGAGTTGAGATAGAATCTCAAACTCCCGTAATAAATCAATGAAGTCCTGATTAAGATATTCTCCTCCTCTGTCTGAGTGGAGTTTCTTAATCTTCTAACCAGGCTGGTTCTCAACATCATTCTTGTATTCTATGAACCGATCAAAAGAATCTGACTTATACCTCATTAAGTTGATATATCCATATATACTAAAATCATCAGTAAAAGTTATGAAGTATGACAACCCACCCCTTTCCTCAATATGAAATGGCCCACACACATTTGTGTGAACTAATTCTAGAAGCACTTTAGCTCTTTCACCTTTCCCACTAAATGAGGATTTGGTTATTTTGCCTTGTAGATGCATGACATACACCAAGTGGTTTTTGTTTGAAAGAATCTAAATACCCATCTTGATGTATTTTTGTCAAACGTTTCTCATTGACATAACCTAGCTGGTGATGCCAAAGTTGGGTGTGGTATGAGTTATGTGAATTGACTTTGTTATTGATTGCCATTACTAGGTTTGTGTAGTCTAACACATAAAGGCCGTTATATAAATGTTCCCTACCAAAACAAATGTTATCTTTATAAAAGTAGCAACATTCATTTCCAAACATGAACATGAATCCAATAGTATCTAATCTGGATACTGAAACAATTTTTTTAGTAACAGAAGGCACATAATAACAACCCCTTAACACCAAGATAATTCAAGTCTGTAATGTAAGGTGGTAGTCCCCGACAGCTACAGTAGCAAGTCTGGCTCCATTGGCTGCTCGTAGATTTATCTCACCTCGATCAGTCTTCTTGAATATACTTGGATCTTGTATTTGGGTACAGATGTGAGCACCAAAAGTAGTATCTAATACCCAATTAGTAGAAACAGATAGATTGCATTCAATAACAAACGCACCTGAAGCTTCCACTTGCTTCCTTGGATGGGTGTAGTTTTTCTTCCAGTGGCCCTTCTTGCCACCTATGAAACAAACAACATCTTGTTCGCTTACCTCCCCTTTGATCTTCCTTTTCTTGGAAGTCCTTGAAGAATCTTTGGGATTAAATCACTTCGCCTTCCCTTTCCTTTTATACACCATGAGGAAAGAAATTTTTTCACGCATCAATTCATTGTCCACTTGGAGAATAAGGAATAGAATATCAGAAAAAGACTTCTCGTTGTTGTTCATGTTAAAGTTCACAACAAAGTTTGAGAAGCTCTGGGGGAGTGATGCAAGAATGTGATCGATACCCAGTTCTTTGGGGAGTTTAAACCCTAGAACCTCCAATCGCTCAATGCATCCAATGAGATTTACTACATGAGGCCCATTTGGGGCACCCTCTCCAAGATTGCTCTGAAATAGAGCATTGGAGATCTCAAACCTTTCCTTTCTTTCTCTCTCCTAGTATAGACCACGGATGTGCTCAAGCATTCTATAGGAATCCATATATTCATGAGACTTCATGAGCTCACTAGACATTGGGGACAACATCAAACATTGAACGTTGAGAGCATCATTCAAATGTTGATCATAGACCACGGAATCTTCATCACTCGCCCCTGGGGTAGGAGAATCAGGAAATGAGGACTCCAGCACGTAAAACTTTAGTTCATGGCATAGGATAACCCGAAAGCGCCTAAACCATTCCTGAAAGTTACTTCTGGTGAAGATATTGTATTTATCCAAAATTGATCGCAGAGAAAATGTGGTTGATGAGTTTCTCATTTCGATTCTACAAATTAAAAGAGCATATTTATCAGTACATTATTGATTACATTTTATGAAAAATAATAAATGAATTTATTAATTCTCCCACTATTTTATCAAGTCCAAATGGCCCTCACCATTGAACTCAAAATGGCTAGTTTATTTGACATTCTAGTGGCAAGGATCCATATTCCCCTTCGCATGACCCCAACAAGGGTTGGTCAGACTATTTGAAGCTATTTAGGTAGGAAGGTCTTTGCCAACTGTGAGCTTACAGTTCCTTGATCTGTTGAGTGGACTCCCCAATCCTGAAATCCTGACTTGGATTTCCTCAACTATTGCCTCCAATATTACATCATGTCTATAAAGGGCTACTCCTCTTTATGTAATATGGTTAAGTCAACCTGAAACCTTTCATAAGGGCTTCCTTTATAAAAGTAAGTGTCCCAACAAGGGTTGGTCAAACACATAGTTTTATTGAGTCTTTCCCTTAATCAAGTAATGAAAGGCTTGGCCTGACTTAATATGGTATTTAGGGATTTGAATATTTTATGAGTAGTTTTACATTATCACATGCTTGTTAATATTATGTGATGCTTGCTTAAGTGATTAACCATGTTCCGATAATGTTTACGCATAGTCTGGTTTTTATTTTATTCCATCCTTCCATGCTTGTTTGTTTTATTAATTATATGATCGTGACAACACATACATAATAAATAAACCATGAAATCAGGCATAAATAAAATAAGATGGAATGATAATGACCTTCTATTGGTTAGATTATCTATCATTTTTGATAAGATAACCCTAACCTAGGGAAAACACCTTGAACTCGATGGTTCATGTTTTTCATCTCCCACCCGTCCACCTTTGTATCTTCTTCTGCCAGTTTCACCTCGACTTAGGGATTTGAACTGTCTCCTCTAGCTTGGAAGATCCTCCATTACATGGGTTTACATTAAAGAATCCATGGGCACACATGCCCTACATTTTTTTGGAAGAAGGCTCACATGCCAACAAATTTAAATTAAATAAATTTAAATAAAACCATACACATACAATGGGTCTTTGGTCTAGCTCATGATCATCTATAGCATGCAACGACATTTACACATATTTAGAATTCAAATTATTTTTAATAGTTCTTTCATTTAAGACGAGTCACACTCGAATTCAATTAATTATGATCTTATAATTAACCAATTCCTTAACTTAAATTCCTTTCTGAATTTCCTTGAGATACTTCTCATCTATATTCCTTGTACGGGTCTTTGTACATCAGAGGAAACCTGGTGAAATTCCATTTCTATAAAGTACACGATGTGTAGTTTATAATTACATGGTGTGTATTTCTTATCACCCTTTATCCAAAATAGACGTCGGGGGCTTTGGCGTGTTTTTTGTACATTGGAAATTTTGGTGTACACGATGTGTAGATAAATCATACACGGTGTGTACTTCCTTGTAACGTGGTAACCAGCCTGGTAACCCTGTGTACGCGGTATGCGGCGTATCCTTGTACACCGTTTCACCTGGGCCGGAACAGACTACACGGTTTGTTTCTCCAACATACACGCTGTGTATTCCAGTTTCCATGCACCATTCAATTCTGGTCAATACGGCGTGATTAATACTTAGGCATATTCAATTCACACGGCATGGTTTGGCGGACCAGTGTCGTTTCGTCGAGCCCAAGTACACGACATGTAGTTTTAATTACATGCTGTGTAATCCCGTGTTGTATAGACAGAAAGAGCGGCTCCACCGGATGAGTTCATCATTTTTATTTTAATAAAAATTAAAATTAAAAGGCTCTTTCTGTTATATTAATCGATAAATGAAGAAAGAATAATTGATCTCATCTTTTCAGATTAATAGAATGATATATTTTGAATTGAATCAAATATAAATGCATAAATTATCAACGAAAATTAAATAACTATAATAAACGTTGTAACCTCCCTCTGATACAATTTTAAGGTTCCGAGCACAGCGGGAGCGCATTGGTGGATTTTCCCACTTGGCTTTTTGTCATTAATAATGATCAATTCAGGATCAATATGATGATAAACGTCAGTCTCCAAGGATTGAATCATAAAATAGACAAAAATAAGGTTTTTCCCGGAACCAAAAACAAGGATCATTACAAGTTTATTATAATTAATTTAATCAATTGAAATGAAATACCTTTTGGGTGTTCTTTCTTCGTTGATTTTCTTGATCACGTTCTGATGTGATTCGTCGTTGCGTCATAGAAGCCATGTGTAGACTTCCTCTAGTGTTGATCCATATGTGTACCTCATATCTCAGGATGTTTCCAAAGGAGTCTCCGGGTTCTAGCGTGGAGAAACCTTTGCTTGTGTAGTCCGGCTTAGATCGTCTTGATCCGATGGAAGAGGATATCTCTCAGTATGGAGTGCATTCTTGGAGGAAGAGTTCCTTTTGGCCTTGAAATAATTCTCCAGAGTTATTGTGCTCAACGATTCTCTTGTGTGTCAGAAAAGAGTTGGGGTTGTGAGGATATTTATAATCAGGTTTAAGGTTGTAGAGTTATGACAACAAATAAACATGTTACGCGTTTTATTTATTTCATTGACTCTTATTTAAAACCCTCATGTCGAATAATTAATTCCTTGACATGCGACCATGATAATTATAATAAATATTATTTAAAATAATATTATATCCTCAAAATCCCGACAGGAAAAACTACACGGCGTGTATTAATAAATACACGGCATGTACTTGTTTTTACTTGAAAAATACACGGCGTGTACATTCAATGTACACGACGTGTATATCTTATTTTCAGTTATTCATTTCCTTTCCATAAAGAAAACTACACGGTGTGTACATTCAATGTACACGGCGTGTATATCTTATTTTCAGTTATTCATTTACTTTCCATAAAGAAAACTACACGGCGTGTAATTATTAATAAACGGTTTGTACTTGTTTTCCATAAAAAACTACACGGCGTGTAATCATTAATACACGACATCTATATCTTGTTATTCATTTCCTTCTTCTTACATCATTAAAATGATTTAGGCTTACTTGAATAATTATTAAACCACGTATGGGAATAATCTTTATTCTACTTGAGATACTTGAATACACTCAGTGTGTGACCCTTTAGGCCTCTTTCTCATTGGCATTAGGCGAGCTTGCCAAAAATCCAAGATTACTGTCTAGCAACCGGTCAAGGCACCCAAGAGAAAGAATTTGATCCCGCATTGATGTATCACCTCATATGAACTATTACTGTATAATTTAATCCCTTTGTCTCGATATCTCATCAAGCAGGGTTTTATGGTGATGTCATAAACCTATATGATTGATCTGTCGTTCTTTGACTTCTTGAAATAAACTTGTCATTCACACCATGGCGATGGAATTTAATGTGACAGTTCTATTTCAATCAAAGGGCCAAGATATCAACTTCCATAAATGGAAGGGAAAAATTCTTCCTCGACTTAACCATTAACAACATGTCACTCGTGATGCACCCAACGTACCCTAGTTCCCGCCAACTATCTGCGTGAATGTTTTCGTCCGTAAATCTATGTGTGCGAGTCATGACATGAGTAAATGATAATATTACAGTCTAAGGACCATTACGAACACTCACATATAGTAATGTTCGATAACACCAAGACATGCAGAATTACTACTGGCGGGTCGGTTCTCATAATCTCCCATAATGGATATTACCAAGTGCGAACTCCATGAGAGAGAGTCTAGTCTTCTTACTAGTACTGGCACATGTTGGTCTGTATACTATGTGTCCAATCATAGTATGTCATCCAACCGCAGAACTTTATTTAAGAATATTGTTATAGCATTTCAAGATTATCATAATAGCGGGGATCTTCCATGACCTTATTAATGCACCAAATATTCAAGTAAATTATTATATTATAGTCATACAGAACAATGAACAATATATAATAAGTGAACATTCATGTAATCAAAGTACAATAAAGTTGGATCTCAGGACACCAACCCTTAAAATAGGATGGTATGAAAGAATAATAAGTTGATTTTATCATTTAATTCCATTCCTCTAATATGAAAAGTGGAAAATTAATATTTAAAATGAAACTTCAACACATTTGGTTTCAATGTGGAATGTTTGGGACCAGGAAGTAAATATCCCCAGGAAGTTTCAAGATAACAATCAGGTTGAACAATAAATTCCTATTGAATGGTGTCAAAAAACATGAATTGTTATAAAATAAATATGATCAATAAGGATAAACATATTTCATAATAAAAAAATTATTCAGAAGAAACTACAGTGAAGAAAATTGAAGACTAGAAAGACCATATAAAAAATGTAATGGAGGATGTTATTGGAAATTATATTATGATGAAAGATGATGATGATGAAAAATAAGAAAATTGTAAAATATTTAATCTCCATGTCGATCATGAAGCCACTCTTGAAGAGATAGATATTTAAATTCTCAAAATGAATAAAGACAATATGGTGGTTCATGATTCCACACTCTATATATACTACATTAGGTAGAAGATAACTACAAGATAATGATAGAAATTTAAATTCCATAATATGGAAATAAAAAAATAAAAAAATATATTTTATTACAAAATCAAAGATTAATACAATTCAATTGATATCGATTTTTCCACTACAAATGTCAAATATTTAGGACAATGTATCGAATAGCTTGAAGAAGAAGTTATCATTATGTTTGGAAAAGATGAAGTCCCTGAGAGTCTTTTGACTCCCAATACAACATCGAGAAAGTGGATAATTTGGGTTTTATAAAATGTTATCTTATAGAACATATTTTAACAATAAGAGGTACATTTATATCAATTGGATTCAAATACATGACTAAATGACACGGTTTTTAGGGAGATTGATCATAAATTGGAAGTAATAATGGTTAATGCATGACCATAAGTACCCACTCCAAAGTTGGAGGCTGTCTGCAATATGTCTAAGAATATTAATAGTTTCGAATAATCAATTGGTGCTACATCATTGACAGAGGGACATTCCTTGAATACTTATTCCACAACCATGAGGTACTAAATGTCACAAGTCAGGCAGAGGAATCCAATCCGAGTTTAATATTATAGGAATGATTTAAATTCTAACTATTTTTATATGGGGGATTTAGACACTTGGGAAAATATATCAAATTGATAATGTGATGGAATATTCTAATGTAGACCGTATGATTTTTAATGAAACAACATAATGAATTATAAAATGATTTAAAAATTGAGCATTGAGTTGCATCTTTTAAAGATTTGTTTGGTCTATTATACCTTGTAAAAGACCAGGAATTCCATGAAACATTAGGTATGAATTTGAAAAACATGGATTGAATTGAATATAGTTTTTTTGGAGGTGGTTATAGACATTTATCTAAAAGATTAACATCGTGTTGGTATATGGATCATTGAAAGTGTATAAACATCCCACATGATAGGAAATATGGATATTGTTGTATAGATTAATTAAATCTAGGAAGGATCCATCAAATATGGAATCAATGAAGATATCAATATTATTAACATATGTAAATCCATGTTTGGGGTAAAATACATGAGATGTGCATATGTATTGGGAATTTAATGTTTTAGTTACACCGTGCTTAGTGTTAGTCAATTGTGTGACTCAAAAAAGAAATAAAAATTATTAATATTTATCACATAATCAAGGTAAAATATGGGGATTTCCTTATGTATAAGAATCAAATTAAAGGGAATATCTACCTATTCAATATAGAAAGAAGATATGTTCTTTATATCCAAGGAAGAAGAAAACTAATTGTGGCATTAATCAAATGGATATATGAATCAGTCAACCTGGTGAAACTTTATACTGCTCGTGATCTCCCTATGCTAACACATGGCTTTTCACACTCGTATTATTATTTTCAATAATGGAATATTTCACAAAATATATACAGTGCAATATAGTAAAGATCAATAATAGTACATGAACATTGGAATATTGATGTGTGTGTACCTATATCAACAATATAAATTGATGTGATGAGATAATATGATATTTTAGTTAATAATTATATTAGGATGGATTTGATTTTAGTCATTTCCCATTAGTAGGAAGTGTTTTGTTTCATAAACTAATATTAAATTGAATTTGAAAATATGTTTAGATATAAATTTATTAAAATATAAATCAATAACAACATGAGGTTCACTAATGGCCTACTATATGATTTTCTCAAAAAAAACCTGGTATAAAGAATTATGTTTTATCAATGAATGAAACTGTATTAATTGATGTGGTTGATAGGTGATATGAGATTATATAGAACATATACAAAATAATTATCTCTAAAAAGGAACTACCAGATATGATTATGAAGGAAGTTGTTTTGTCACCTGTATATATATCTAGCATGGATTTTTGTAGTCAAATGAAGAGAATATTTTATATGAGTTACTGTATGGAATCAAGATGATTCTTAAGTACATTCAGGTATTAATAAAGAAGTTTTTCATCCTCAATAAGGATAAACTTGGAATGAATTAATCCCATGGAGTTAAAGAGATATTTCTTAGATACATTGGAAGAAAGAAATTCATATATATATATATATATTAATTATATTATGGAACAGTTGTGGATATAAATTATATCATTATAGTGGATAATGAGTAGAATCTCTAAAAAATTATTGAATGGTATCAGTAGGATGGTGATGAAGAAATTAGTGGATCAAGGGGAGATATAGTTCCTATGGTATTTTCAAAAGATAATTAGTATTATGAGTTGGATGATGTTAAGCCAATATCATTGTAACGTCCTAGTTCCGGGTGCTTCCCATGGGGGCCTCGTACCCAGTTGGTCACATGACCTCATGTACATTTTCCAAAACTCCTGGGGCATCCGACTAGAAGAGAAGTCTATGGTATAAAAGTGGGGAAACTATTACCTAATTGGATGAGTATACACAGCCGAATAATAAATATTAAACAATAGGATAAGCAGTAATACCACAAAATTTGTAATATTAGAACACTGATATGAATATTGAAACTAGAGCATATGTAAATGATTCAAGTCACATGTTCCTAAGAAATCAACCTAACAAGTCACACTACTGAAAAATAGAAACCAAAGTGAAATAGAAATCAAATAAACTCCACCAGCATCATAACCCTCATCTTGGTCCCATGATCTCCCTATTTGATAGCAATAAGAAACCGGATGATGAATATCAACTTCTCTTCTCTATAAATGAAACAATATAATTAAGTTTGGGTCCAAAACCCTGACCCAAATAGGGTGTGAGATGAATCCCAGAAGGCAACCAACAAAATATCTGTGTTTAACAATCATTGAATATATATATTAGGAAAAATGCAGAAATTAAATGATAAACTAAGTACCCAAAAGAAAACAATCCTATAGTTTTAAATTACATTCATTTACATTCATTATTAAACCATTGAAATAGGTAAACTAAGGATCTAGCTTATTGTCATATTTCCCCTTAGGTAATTGTACCAAAAAAACATCTCAACTGATCATCTAAACAACCAAGGCCGAGTCCAAGCATGTGATTTGGCATGCAGTACTCTTCAAAATCATTCAATCATCCACAACCGACCCTCCAGGAAATCTCTCACAATCTAACCCATATGGTTCCACATAGCATAGGGAGAATGATAATGACCTCCTGGGTATCTCTCACGATCAATATCCCCATTCTATATAGCGTCAATAATTTATACACAACCTCATAGTAGCTCTCACGGTCAATACCCCCTGGGTCAACATAGCATATAAATCATAAATGACCTCCTAATTAGCTCTCATGGTCAATACCCCTAGGTCAGGTCTACAACAAGGCTTTCATGGTCCTATGTAAATAAACATGGAAACCCCCACAGTTATCCTAGTCCAAGGATCTCATGGTCCATTGGAAAAAAAATTGTGCATATCATATCAACGCATCACATGTAATATAAAACTAATATATAGTTTTCATTCACAAAAATAACACTTGAAATTCATATAATCAATCACCTCCATCCAAAACAATTCAAGGTATGGAAATAGGGTACGATTCATTGGAATCCTAAGCCAAATAGATATAAATAGTCAATCTATGGAATCAAACCCATGGGTTGTCCCATAAAAAAGGTATCTAACCTTATGTATATGTTATAACCCCATTCCAATTAATTAAACCATAGAAGGTAATTAATAGGGTTAACTTCGCAATCAAGAAATACCCCAAATGTGGGTAAGTATAACTTTTAAAATATATAATCCAATGTCAAATGAATAAAGGCACCAACCACTTACCTAGATATTGTACGATCGATACTCTTGAACACACTTCCTTGAATTAGCATAGAAAGACCTAGATATAAAACATGGGAAAAAATTTCTTCCTTGAATAACACATGAGATCAGATGAATCAAGAAGAGTCTCACTAGGGGAATTAATAAGGTGGAAATCCAACACAACCAACGGTGTCTCAATCAATGCTCAGACCAAGAAATAGTTCCCAATATTTGTTCATCATTCTTGAGTACTCCTGTACGAAACACGGGAAGAAGAATTGGTTTTTGGATAACAGATGTGACCCCAATCCATTATATCAAATAAAAATAAATGTATACATTGTGTTCATTTAATCTACATGGACTGTATTAGCCTCAACCATCCCCCTTTTTAGGCAGTCTTCCAGGTCACCAATACTGCCATGTACTAGGCCATTACAGAGTTGTACGTGGTACCCAGGTACATGGTGTGTACTAATAAGTAAAATGTGTGTACTTAGAAAACATTTATTTCTTCTTTTTCCTCAAAAACACCTGAAATCATGATCCATACCTGAAATGAAGATATGGGTTCTTAAGAACATCACTTCTTAATGCAATTTATCCAAGAATTTCCATTCTGAGGGTGGCAAAGAAGAAATTTCAAAAAACATTATCCACTGGGATTGTACATCGGCCTCCCTCTCCCATGTTTCATCCTATACTCACACATTATCCCATATAATCAATACTAAAGGAACATACTAGCCACAAATAACCTTCTACATGTGATCCAAAATTTGAATAGGGTGCTCCTCGAAGGATGAATCCACCTCTAACTCAACCTCCTCAGGTTGAAAAATGAGAGACTAGTCAGAAAAGTGACATCATTGCTGAGAAATATGGAAGACGTCATGCATAGCCCAGTACCACTGAGGTAATTGAAACCGATAGGAAACCGGACCGTCTCTCTTCAAAACCTCAAACAGTCTGACTTTTTTCGGTGAAAGATTTCACTGTCTTATAATCCTCTTATGTCCCATCCTCGGTGTGACCCAGATGAAAACCTAATCTCCGACCATGACTCAAGAGGTTATCTCCATCGATCAGCATAATATTTCTGGTGAGACTATGCAATATCCATCCTTTTTCGAATCACCTCCACCTACTGGGTGGTATCCTAGAAAGATGAGGTTCAAGAATAGAAACTTCTCCTACCTCCATCCAACATTGGGGTGATCGGCATGACCAACCATACATGGACTCATATGGTTTCATCTAAAACATCTCCTAAAAATTGTTATTGGAGGAAAAATACACTATGTATTTTTGTATCTCCCAATAGCCTTCGAAATCCAGGACGCATGCTCAATGCATGTCCTCTAAAACCGAAATTTTGTGCTCGGACTAACCATCTATTTCGGGATGGTAAGTTGTACTCATATGTACCTGTGTACTCAAATTTCTATATAGTCTCTACAAGATATGAGAAGTAACCCGAGAATTCTTATCTGAAATTATATAGTGAGGAACCCCATGAAAACTTATAATATCTAGGATCTAAAATCTTTAAATCTCATCAACAATCAAGGTTTTTTTAATTAATAAGAAAAGTGAAAAATTCATGAGTCTTTTAACCACATGCCAAAATTCATCATTTCCTTGAGGAGACCTCTGTAAAACCATCATGAATCCCATTACGACATCATTTTACATCCACTAGGGAATGGGTAACTACTGTAAATGCCCTTTCATACACTGATTCTCCACCTTCTCATGCTGATAGGTGGAAAATCTCATAACAAAACTAGCTACAACCCTCTTCATACTTGGAAACCAATACTGACGGTGTAGATCTCGATACATCTTGGTGACACGAAGATGTAATTTCTAAACTGGGGAATGAAAATCTCGCAACAACTTCTCACGTATGTCTACTGACACCCATATTCATCCATGAAATTTCAATACTTCATTGTTGTCTACAGTGCATCCAGGAGTAGGGTTCTCACATGACACAGTCTCTCATAGGACTAGGCATTCAGAATCTGATAGATTCATCATTTGAACTCGTACAAGAAGAGTATAGGTAACATTTTAGAAGAAATAAATGTATGCCCCTATCTATCATTCACCTCTAAATGCATCCCAAAGAATATATCCATAAGCTACCACTCACTGCTGGCCTCTTAAACTACCTATATAAGAGTCTTCCTGATCAACGCATCATCTAATGTGTTTCCTTTCTCAGGTATGTAGGCATGCTCATAGTCAAAATATTGAAGTTACTGAACACACATTAACCATCTGAAATTTAGATCACACTGAGTAATGATGTAATTGAGAATTTTGTGGTTAGTTTATACCACAAAATACTCTCCCAAAAGATAGTGTCTCCATTAGCATAAATAATGTACAACTTCAGATAACTCAAGATCATACATCAGGTAATTCCTCTCAAGTGTCATCAACTACTAAAACATGAACACATTGACTCCTTCCCCCTGGGTAATTACTAATCCCACTCCAATACCTGACGTATCATAGTAAATAGTGTAAATCCTTCCCGACACACCAAAAATCAGTATGGTTGTTGAAGTCAATCTTCCTTTTAGCTCTTTAAAGGCTTAATCATATGATTTTGACCACATGTAATTTTCACCCTTCTTAGCCAGGCCCGTTAGTGGAACTACTAAGCATGAAAAGTATTTGTTAATGTGACTGTAGTAACCATGCCGCCCTTGAAAACGACATTCCTCAAAGACGTTATTTGGATGCTCCAATGATACTATTACTCTCACATTCTCTAGGTCTAATGATACTCATGTCTCTAAGATAACATGACCCATGAAATAAATCTACTCCATCAAATAGTGAAATTTTAATATCTTATCATATAACTGATGCTCTCTCAGTGTACTCACTATGATCTCAAGATGGGTGGCCTGGTCGTGTCGATTGTGAGAGTAAACCAAGATATCATCCAAGAAGAGTAGTACAAAATTATCTAAGTTAGTATGGAACACTTTGATCATTAGTTCCTTGAAAACAGCTAGAGAATTTTGAGACCGAATGACGTAACCAAATACTGGTACATACTATACCTATATTAAAATGATATAAGTGGTATATCTGATGGTCTAACATGCAACTGATGATAACCAGATCTCAAGTCAATCTTCATGAACACCCATTCTTCTCGAATCTAATTAAAGAGATCATCAATCCTCATAAAGGGATATCAGTTCTTGATCTTCAACTGGTTCAACTTCCAATAGTCCACACAAAGTCTATGTGTGCCATTTTAATTATTCGTAAAAAGAACACGTGAACCCCTTGGAAAAGTACTGGGTCACATTAAACCCTGTGCTGCAACTCTGCCAAATTCTTCTTGAGCTCGTATATCTCAGGTGTAGCCATCCTATAATAAGTAATAGACACTGGGGCTATTCCTAGAATAAGTTAAATAGAAAAATATACCTCTCTCTATGGAGGTAAACTTGAAAAGTCATTTGGGAAGATAACTTTGAAACATCCCACGAAGGGATAAAAGTCCATCTTTGATGTCCCTTATCCATCTTGATAAAAACTAGCAATATGGGTAGTAATTTCTCCAATCCCATGATGCTCGGGTCTAGCTCTACTCAACTAGACATCTCAATTTCCCTTGTGTAAGAAATTCCTTCCCTCTGGTCAGGTGAAACTAGCCCTACAGTGATAACAGTCATCAAAGTCTTGAACGAGGACTATCCAGTCCATTCCTAAATTGACATCAGAGACTATCATCACCATGAAATAGAGGTACCCTAAGAATTGACACCCACCAAACTCAAGAGGGAACTACTTGCACTGACGCACACTACCCTTCCTAATCCCCAACAGATTTTCTAGCATCATAATATCTTCAAAAGTAAAGATACAGAGCTTGAGGCTCTCCACAAAGGAAACAGATATAAAACTACGGGAATCCCCTATATCAAAAAGAGTATAAGCTAAAACAGAGGAATATAGAATCATACCTCTAATAGTATAGGGTTGGGGATTGTACACTTACAAGGTCTACACCATTGAAAAAGTTTGACATGTACCATGGCCTTACGACCCTTCCTGACTACACTGAGCTAATCCACCCTATTTTTGTTGGAAACCTGCATTCTGGCTAACACATCCACGACATCCTCCCCATCCAAAACATCTTGATGAACTCTAGTTCCCTAACCAAGTGGAAACTGGTGGTCCCGCTCTTAAATGTGGAGTCATAGAAGATCCCCACTCAGTAGCTACTAATGAGAAAAACCAAAAAAACCGGGAAGATGATTCATCTTCGCGAAAGATCGGCATGAAACTGGTTCTCTCAGGAACTAAGGTCTCATGTTCCCACTCTTCACGCACTGGTATCACCTCACCTGGATATATGTATATACATACCTCCTACCATAATCCCCTCGTAAATGTTCCTTATGGATCTTATAGCCATAAGGAGTAGGAGTACCGGCCCTGGATGCCAAATCACCCTGGCTCGCAGTTCCTAACTCCCTCAGATTGTTCCCAATAATCAGCACATGATTTACTATAGCAATACCTATAGTCTACCTAAGAAATATTAACTTATTATCCAAATTCATACCTGAGACCATCCTTGAAATGCCTAGATAGTGATAACTCATCACCTCCCAGAATTGGTGACAAGCACTGAAGCTCTGTAAAACAAGTTGAGTAAACAATCACCAAAAGAGAACCTACCTCCAAATGCAATAACTCCTAGGATTTGTTGGCACTCAACATCTCATGGTAGAAAAAATCATAGAAGCTCCTCTAAAACTCTTCCAAAGTCATATCCCACTGATTTCCAACATAAGAGATAACATCCCACCATCTCCTTGTGGAATCACATAGCATGTATGTCACAAGATTCACCCTCCTCTTTAGAGGTGTCGCTAGATTCTAGAAGATAGAAAGCATGGAGTACATCCATGAATCTATATCTTGTGGTCCTCCAACCCCTGAAAAGTGGGATGATAAGGCTAATGGGACACTCACATCAACTATTCCATAGTTAGGGATGGATGTGGCGCTGCCTCGAAAGTCATAATCAGCCTCATAAAGCCTTCACAAAACTACGCATTAGCACCTGGGTGTAGTATAACAGTTACTTCTAAGATGTGGATGACCAAAGGATTTGTTGTCAGTGCTTGATCATCCATTTTTTGTGTCTGATCATTTCCCTGAACCTGCTTCACAAATTGAGGTTTTCATAGTGGAATGACTCTATAAGGTCAAGTGCACACCCCAGTTCATGATTATGAAGGACTACAACATAAAATTGCATGAACGAAACAATAGAAGGAAAACATTCACGTTTTACAAAATAGATTTACATGGCCTGTAGAACCACTACAAGACATATTCCATTAATACTTAACATGGTGTATACTTTTTCAAAACCTTTACACATGACACCCCTACACACAGCATGTTCGTCCTATGACACCGCATATACTTTAATTTTACCTCTTTTGAATGTTCTTCTACACTTATATAACTACATAGATCTCTCTTAGTAACATTACAAGAAGTGTTCACTCTAGACTTTCCATTTACCAGTTATGCCCATCTACCAGTATCATTGGTCAGATGGTCAAATACACAGTTGATAACTACACAACATGTACAACCTATGTTTCATCCACCAGTGTCATTGGTCACACAGATGGACATGCAGTTCTTTACAACAAATAGTGTAAAATCTTGACACATTGTGTTCTAACAAAAGTTTCTCAACCCCATGTCTTTGGTCACATAGTTAGTCACACAATCAAGCACTACAAGGTGTGTACTCCTAGTACACGATGTGGGCTATAGAAAATTTAGTTCTCTTATAATATAATAACACATAGCGCGTGTTTATAATACCACACAATGTGTTGTCTGGGTTTCTAGATAGTAAGCCTCTAAAATGTCTCTAGAACCCTTAAAAACATAATTCTTTTTTCCATGGAATGAAAAATTCTTATCCATGAGAGCCCATAATCCCTTAGAATCATTTTTTTGGAATCCTTATTCATATCATTACTTGAAAAATTCTATTAATGTTCAAACATGATCCACTAAATTATGATCCATGAGGGCCCATAAAACCTCAAGGACGAATGTTTTGCATCTGTCCAAATGAATAGTTACATATACGAATACCTTATCAAAATAGTAGTTATTTATATCACGAAATCTATCACAATAGTATACATATCTAGCACAACATTTATCAAAACAACATGAAATCGATAATTCACCCTAACTAGAAGGACATGAATTCATGACATGTGATCCCTAGATATTTCCTATATGAAGAAAGAGATGGAATACCCTCATCTCATAGGGTTGAAATAGAAATTTCACAATGGTGATTTAAATCATAACAGCTCAAAACAAGTGAATCAGCCAATGGTGAAATAAATCCCACTATTATAATTTCAAAACCAGAAAAATTGAATTATTCGAGGTAACATGGCTTTTCCCTGTACATGGGTTCGATACTCCCATGAACATCTTATTACCAACTCCCCGTTCCTTCATATACTGATCTGTTTGACTCTGATAGTAAGGCAATGTTGAAATGATACTCATATGATACCACTTTGTAACATCCCGATTTCTGGTGCCTCCTAAGGGTGCCTCATACCCGATTGGTCACATGACCTCAAACACATTTCCTCAAATAAAAGGGGATATTGAAAATAATCTCGGAACATGGTATGATAGTGGGGAATCTATTCCCTCATTGGTGATTATACACCATGGAATTACAAATAGTAAACAATAGAGAAAGTAGTAATCGAAAAAAATAAGTAACAGAATATGTCAGACAGGAATATATAAACTATAGCATATATAAATGGTGTATGTCACATGTGTCTAAGAAAGATTCCAAACAAGTAATAATGTGGTGAAAATACAGAAGCCAATGTAAAAAAAATTAATCCCCTGCAGCATCACAAGCCATAGCTTGGTCCCATGCTCTCCAGCTCTCACAAAAATCTAGTACCTGATGAATAAGGGTGCTTGACCTTATCTATACCTACCAACATATAATCTGTTTGGGTCCACAAGAATGAACTAAACTGTTTGTGAGGTGAATCCGAGTAGGAAACCACCAAATAATTAGTTCCTAGATATTAGTGAATATATATAGTAGAAAAAATGCTTAAATAAAGCAATAAACTAGGAAATACTCAAAAGTAAACAATCATACTCTTTTAAATTACTTTCATTTATATTCATTACTCAACCTTCACAACATGTAAAAATGGAATCTAGCCTAAGCTCTATATACCCTCGAGTAATAGTATGAAAATAGACGTCTCAACAGACCATCTAAACCACCATTTTAAAAAATCCAATCTTGTGTTTTATCTTGGAAGACTTGTCACAATCATTAAATAATCCACAACTAAACCTCTAGTAATGTTATCGTAGTCTAACCCCTATGGTCCCAAATAACATAGAGAAAAAGATAATAACCTCCTGGGTATCTATCATGTTCAATACCCCTGGTCTATATAACATCAATAATTTATACCTGATCTCTAGGTAGCTCTCACAGTCTATACCCCCAAGGTCAACATAGCATAAAAATCATAAATGACCTCTGGGGTTTCTCTCATGGTAAATTCCCCTAGGTTAGGACTACACCAAGGCTCTCACAATCCAGTGTAAATAAACATGGAAATCCCCATAGTTTTCCTAAACTAATGCTCTCACGGACCATTGGAAAAAATAGGGTGCATATCATATCAAAGTAGCACATATAATCTATAACTACTAAATGGATAACATTCAAAAGAATAACACATGAAATTCATATAATCAATAATCACCATCCTAGACAATTCAATGCATGGAAACTGAGTATGCCTGATATGTTACCTAGGTCAAATTTCCATAAACAATCAAAATAGGGAAACACACCCATGAGTTGTCCCATAAACAAAGAATCTAACCTTACACATTTTCTACAACCCATTTTAAATCAATTAAACCATATAAGGTAATTAATATATTTATCTTCCCAATCAATAAATACCCCAAACGTGGGTATGAAAAACTTTTAGCAAATATAATCCAAATATGAACAAAGAAAGGCACAAACCACGTACCTCGATATCGTATGATCGATACACTTGAACGTCTGCCCTTGAATCATCCTAGAATGACCTAGAACTACAGAAAGGGAAAAACATGCATCCTTGAATAAATCATGAGAGAGAAGAAATTAGTAAGTGTCGATCTAGGTGAATTTAGAAATCAATAGTGGGAATCCAATCCAACTGACAGCATCTCAATCGATGCTTAGACAGAGAAATGGGGGCTCGATCATTGTACGTCATTACATACCACTCCTATACAAAACAAGTGAAGAAGAAGTGGTTTCTGGATAAGAGAAATGACCCCGCTCTATTATATAATATAAAAAGAAAAGTGCATTTTATATTCATTTAATGTTCACACTGTGTATTAGCCTCAGCTATCCCCCACTTTAGGCGGTCTGCCTTATCACTTACATAGCCTTGTACTCAGAAATTTCAGGGACAATACACGGATTTACGAGGTACCTAGGAACACATCTTGGAGTAATATTAACTTGGAAGATAATTATTTAATTTCTATTTCTTCTTTTTTTCTCAAAAAAACCAAAAATCAAGATCCTTACCTAAATGGAAGATCCGACTTCTTACAATCATCATAGAAGAAAAATATATAGAATAAAAGTTAAAGGAAGACATCAATTTTTATTATATAACTCCATTGTAGATAAAGTGAATGATGGGTCTATAACAAAAATCCTTCCAGTAATGAATCGACCCAAATAACTTATCAAAATATTACACTACCCGAATCACCACATATCAGAATGGAATTACCCATATCCATGAGCTAGCAATTAACACTTGGGCATCGAAAAAAAATAAAAAGGAATTATTTGTCTATACCTAATGCAATAACATGGAAAATATATACAATAAAGTATAAATGATTAATATATTCCACATCTTATAAGATATAGTAGATACCAAACAAATCAAGAGTAAAAAAATATACAAGTATAGGTTTAACCATAAAGCACAACCAAAATAGGAAAACCAACTACTCCATGTGATTGTATTAGAAGAATTACACTATCTCACCACCATATACACAAATCAGCAGATAGAAAACCTTGCCACCTCACTACACCACCTTTCCATTCCCTAGACCAAAATACATAACTTAGTATATGCCACATTGAATTGGAAAACATGGGTTGAGCTAATAAATTCAGTATGACATCACCTAGGTGTTCCTATCATATATATTAAAAATAATAAAAGAAATATAAAATTTAAATAATAAAAAGAATTATAAAAACATAGTAGTTTTATATCAATATCATGAAAAAATGGTTAAATTTCTCCCTTTCCTTCATTTTTAAATAAAGGAGGTAAATCCATTTCAAATCATTTCAAATCCAAATATCTCATCAGATATATCCTGTAAAAAACCAAGAAAGCATCACATATCATATCAAATACATGATAGTGACACAAAATAGTATAATCCAAAAGTAATATTCGAGTTAACATGATTCCAAGGATCAAAAGAGGCATTGATAGTTAAGACACTCATACCTGACATACTTAATCACATATGCATCAAGACACAATAAATATGAATTGAGTCTAGGAAGCATAGAAACTCCCCAAAAAGTGATCATCCAAACATATTTAATAAGTCCATATAAAAACAAGCCTAGAAAGTAGAGAAAATCCCAATGAGAATCCCCTCACCCTGCTTCGATTATGGAAAATACATATTACTATACCTTCCACTCCATTACCCATGGCTCCCCATGTTATTTATTTTAAAAATAATTTCATCAAATCATTTCCATCCACCCCTGATTTTAAATACATTTCACATTAAATTCGAAACTAATTTCATTTACCAAAACTAGGGTAAATCCATCCTTTATAAAATCCCAGTTCTGCAAATAGAAAAAAAATTATACATATCATTCCATTCCATTTATTAATTAAATTTATCAAATAAATGGTTAATATAGTTCATTAACCCATGATATAAATGGAACCACCAACCTCAAAACTCTGGTAAGACATGCCCATAATAGAATCCACCATAATGAAGGAACAAAAAATGGAAACAGAGGCCCTGTAAACAATCTACACATCTTATAACTCATCTAGTTTGACAAATGGGTTGATAGGGAATAAGAAACAAGATATACCTCAATATAGAACACTAGTCACACAGAAAAAAATTAGGATTTTCCCCTAGAACAAGATCTCAAAATCAATATATATGGAAATAAGATTAAACATCTCAAATGATCTAAAAAACTGATAGTGTAATGCAATGTTGCCACCACGATCAATGGATATGAAGAAACAAAAAGGATATCATATACAAAGAAATGAAACATAACCTCCACGATGATCCAATACCACATGAATCAATATAGATCGAATGGGTACGCTTAATATCATTGGAGAAGGGCTCCATGTTTAGATAATGGGTGGGTGTGATCAAATGAATTTATAATCAACTGATGTTGTAAACTAAAATTCTTATCAATGCATTTGAAAGAAATGTAATTCCATTAAAAGTCATGTAATCCTCACGACTCAAATATGATGAAAAACACAATAAAATTTTATTAAAAATAGTTATATATGTGACCAAATATGAGAGTTATATCACTGTGTTGGGGAGGGGTGAATCAGTAATATCATTTTATTTTATGTTTGTTTCTAAAGAAACCAGATTCACCTACTATTAAATATCTCATTCCCTACAAAACATAATCAAGCACACATGCACAAGAACACAAGAATTAAAAATGTCCACTATTCAATATGAATAGCTACGTCCTTAGTATGGTATGGGAATAACCCAACAATAAACAATCCACTAGAAAAAATCATTTTTGGAGGAATATAACGAGTATGATATTCCATTTCACTCATGTAGAACTATGTAAACAATCCAGTAGTTTGTGTACTTATTCTAGGAGAAATGATTTATTTTGATGTTTCTGTAACAAAACGTGTTATAATGATTCTTGATCAAACATAACAAATTTGATCATTCAGTACTTTACTTTATATTCTTACCCATAAGATGGTTAGAACTACATATAAATTTTACTAAAAAGTCATTATGATTTCCTAGTATGATTACCATGATCAATTTTCTCAATACAAAAAATACAACATTATCATAATATATTTGAGATACTTTTGAACCACATCTATTATGAGTTTTAAAATTTGATTACTAATCCCATATAATTGTTATTACCTTCTAAATAATATTCATAGATAAATAAAATTTTATTCTAAATACGATTCTTAGCTTAATTCAGTTCTCACATGGTTATTATATCGAGCTGAATACTATTCCTAGCTAAATATGATTCCTAGTTGAATATGGTTCCCTACTAAATATGATTCTCAGCGGAATATAATTCTCACCTAAATATTATTCTAGCCCAAATACAATCCTGTCTCATCTCCTTTATTTTTCATTTTGAAAAATCTTCATCAACAAAGCTCAGTAAAAAAACATATTTTCAATAAAAATGTGGAACACTTCTCTCTTCCCTTCTGAATAATACATCAATGAAAGAATGTAAAAAGTACTTTTTATTTTAGAAATTCCCAAAAAAGGGTTGGGTGGTATTTTTAAAAAGTTTCCCGCCCAACAAATTTTCTCTTAAAATAAAACATCATTTAATTTAGGATTCATTTATGAAATTTTCAAATCTTCTAAACCATTCTAGACAATTTTTGAATATTTTATCAATTTAGTCTAATTTAGTTTGGTTCTCCCAATACTGTTTCATCGGTATGATTCACCAGTTTGATTTTCCAAGTAAAATTCTCCAGTATGAATCTCTATTAAAATTCTCTAATACTATTTTCCATATATTATTTTCTCAGATTTTTTCTCCATTAATATTTTCTTTATATTATTTTAATACCATGATTCTCCAGCACTATTTCTCTAGTTCAGTTTCTTCCTTATTATTTCTTAGAGCAATTTAATTTGTATGATTTATTACACATGATTTATTAAATATGTTTTTCATAGTATGATTTCTTTATTACAATTTTTGAGTATCAATACCATATATAATGAAATTAAAAAAAATTAATCTTCTTAGAAAATATGAATATGATGTTCTCATACTGATGGTCTAGAGACAAAGAAACTTTAACTTCACCAACTTACTTATTCGAAAAAAATAATTTTGTAAGCATTACATTTCCCATATGACATTTAAATATGTTGAGGATTAGCTTTAGCATCATATGAAATTTAATGTAATGTATTAAAAAATAATATTCCACTAGAAATATTATTTCATTAAACCAAACCAATATTGTCTAAATATTATTTGAAGCACCTTTACTCTCTTTTTCTTTCATCAATCTATCCTCACAATTTGTCCAACTTAATTGTGATTTGTGACAAATACAATAAACTAAAGACTCATCAGATTTGTAATTAAATGAATTAAAACATAAAATTCATATCATAATAGAACCAAGGTTAGCCCGATGAACTTTTCCTTCCATTAAAAAAAATTAAAAAATAATGTAATTTCTTAAGCACTATGGTTCTAATTTTCTGAAAAAGATTTTAGATTAAGAATTACTAAATATGATTTTTCTAGTCATAATTCATGAATATGAATTTTTTCCATAATTAATGAATATAATGAATTTATAAATATGATTTTTTAGTCAGAATTCATGATTAGGATTTTTTTTCAGAGGGCCAGAATATGATTTTTGAGTGATAATTCGGGAATAAAATTTTTACTCATAATTTCAGAATACAATTTTTGAATCATAATTCTTGAAAAAAATTATTATTTCAGATCGCAATATTTTTCAAAGAAAGGTAATTTCATTAATTTGAAATTTATGTGAAAACAAAAGACAACAAACACATTCAAAATCCCAAAAACCATCTCCATAAAACTGTGAATTTTTATCAATTTTTTTATCAACATCCCAATATGATAGATTATATTGACTCGTCTAGATGTTGTGGGTCTGATTCACATGAAGACAGTATAGATCAGATTGACAACATTCTTCAATATATATTTCTATCTATTGAAATCACACCATACATTATTTCTTCATGATAGTGAACATACTTATCTATTGACCACAAATACAAAAAAACACAACGTGGTCCTAACAATATCACCATTTGTGTTTAGTTTCAATACCTAATCCATCCACTTCAACCACTTTAAGAAAATCAGTGGTATTAATTTATTTTTTCACATTTTCTTCTATCCATTCTTTTTATGGTCCCCCTATTTCTTTTTCCTCCCCATCTCTTTTATTTTCCCCTTATTGATAATTAAATTCAAAGGATCCATCATGAAAATTTTCTCTATTGTAGATAGAAGATGTCATTTTAAAGGGTTTAAACTTTTCAGCCCCAAATCTTGAAACTTATAATCAGAATTAGGTTCACATGAGTTTCTTAACAATGAAAATTAAACTAAAAAACTCTTAGTTTATGTTATAAAACATGGTATAGAAAACTACAGTGAATAATCAAGGTGACTAATGTTTTCCATAACCAAACATTAATGTAATACACATTTAATGTTTATTTCAACATTATCAATTTTGGGGACATTCTTGAAATAATTTTTTTAGGTAAAAGTATGATTCACCCATATCAACAAACATATCAGAATGTTAAGGTGTATAAAAAGACTACATTTCCAATCCTCAAAATTATTATAACCTCATTACATTATCAAAAATAAATAGTAAAATACTCAGTAATTTCATTATCCTTATTTCAACTATTTCAATTATATGAATGTTGTTAAAAATATAAAAAATATTTGGGATTAAGTAGGAACCATAGTTTTTTCATTGAAGCAATAATGGTATTGTGATTCTTATATTATTTACAAAATATTACTATTTTTTGGATTTTACATTTGATGAGAGTTCTTCCTTAAGTTTACCATTATCAGATTATGTAACAACATTATTATTATCAATAGAATATTTTCATATAGATATTAATATTGTTACCTATTTAGTAAAATAATGGTTAAAATAAGTTTATAAAATTCAGTACAAACCTATCTTTTGTTCTGGAAATATAGTTTAATATCTTTTGTTATCATTTCCTTATTGATATTTTCCACAATTTATTGATACCATTGTCAACATTTCTGATATATTTAAAATTATTTTTATTCCCCTTTTTATTCACTAATTTTTGTGCTTCCTATAATGTCCTAATAAAATCAATATTTCTTGGATAGATAAGTAAGAACTCATTTTTTACGGGCTCAGCACATCTGTTTTTCATAACCTCCAAAACATCAACTTATGATAATGGTTTGGAAACATTTTTTTTGTGGCAACAAAAAAATACATCCTATAAAAAGATGTCTAGGTTTCTCAAATATTTCAAAAATAGTATCTAGAGGTTGGAAACAATTTTTAATTTTCACACCATCATTATCAAGTTGTTCCAAACAACCTTATTATAATTCTTATATGGAGGGGATGGTCTCCCCCTCAAACTGTTACTTCAATATATTGTGGTTTAGTTGTAATACTTCTCGTGAACCAACAAATGTTATTTTTATTTCAAAGTCCACTACAATTATATAAGTATCTATAGAAAGGTAAGTTTGTTTTATATCCTACATACTAATAGGAGTTTTGAATATGATTATCAGAAACCATCTTAATAAAAAAATTTGATCCATAATTACTCTTATTTTAATAAAATTATTCTTTAGCTTGTTTTTTCATCCATATCATAATAATAATATACAATAATTGCTTCATGTTGAAAATGTTTAGAAAAAATTTTGAAGTCATGATTATTAGAAAATTCCAAGTTCTCCATGTTGTTAATCCTGGCCACATAGATAAACTTACGAGATTTATTCTTTTCAGAAAAATTACATATTTTTTAAAAATCATTGAACGTAAAATTGGTTGATCCTTATTATTTTAATCCTTATGATAACATTCAACATCTCTAATGATAGTGTATTTGAAACCTGTATCATTTTATTATGATTTAGAACATTTTTTTTGAAAAAGTTCTAACTCATCTTCTATAGCCTTCAACTTCACCTCTATATGTTCATTACTATTATTTTCTTCCTGAATAAATTTATTCAAATCATAAATCTCTTCCATCAACATTAAATTTTCATCAAAAATTCATTCTTCATTGTTTGTGGAAAATTTTTCACTTTTTAACTTTTTGATATCCTTTTAAAGTCTCCCAATCATCCTAAAAAATTTATTAAATTCTTCATTCTGATGATATTATAATTGAGTTACTTATTTTATAGAGAAACTAATTTCATATTCTTTATTATCAGTAGATGGAACAAAAGTATTTCCTCTTGAATTTTTCTTAGAGTTTTTAGATTCAACTTCACTAGATTCCTTTTCACAAAAACTAATTTCACAGTTAGCAAGTCTTACCTCATTAACTATTTGAACAAACATGTTTAATTCAGTACCACTTGAAATTTCCTCACTATCTTCATCTTTATATAAAAATACTATAATTTTGGGTTTGGATAAATTATTATATTTTTTCTTTGGGAAAAATTTCTCATAATCACTATGTTTCTTCTAATATATTCATATCATTTTTCCATTTTCTCCACTTTCTTCTTCATCACATTCCTCTTCATCACTTTGTTCTTCATAAACTTATTCTTCATAACATTAAGACTCATCACATTCTTATTAATCACTTCTTTCTTCATTACATCTTTGAGGAAAATTTAAAAAAAATACCCAATAGAACCAAAACAAAAAAAAATTAATGGAATTTTACCTTCTATAACTTCTTATACCTCTTATAACATTTTTTGATAACATGGGTAAATTTCCATTAGATTTTTGGATAACTCATTTTTAGAGTCATAATTAGTAACATCATCCCTCTTGGGAACCATTTTAACCATATCTTTCTTAGAACCATAGGAACACTTTTCTCTTTCATCTATTGTTTTTCCTTCATAATTTTTACCCTTCTCATCTAATATGTAATGAGAGTACTATGCCAATAATTTTGATATATTGTATTTGGATCTATATCTCTTAATGAATAATCTTTGGCATCAAACCTATCAAGAATAATTCTCAAAAATATTTCAACAATAGAAGAATATTTTAACATTCCACCAAGAACATTAATAGTGCTAAAAATTTCATTCAATGTGGTAAATAATTCACCAACATATTCAGACTCACCCATCTCCAGATCTTCATATGTCAATATCTAGATATTCCACTTTTTTTCTGTTTTTTGTTGAGTTCATAATTATTTTCTTCTTATCCCAGATACCTCTGGAATTGGAAACTCCTTTTACACTCAGAAACTCACCTTTAGAAAGTGGTGAGGTTATATCATTCCTAGCTCTTTCATCATTCCCATGGTTTTCCTTATCAATATTTATAAGTGCAGAATTCACAATATGAGGAGGGAAAACTTTAGTAATGACATTGGAATCATCATATCGAATATATAATATATATGGAAGCATTATTCCATTCCATGAATGATAATTCATATCATTTAAGATCAGAATACCCTTAATATTCATACAACATAGATTAACCATCAAAACTTTTTATTTAAAACCATATTTAACGAATAATTGAAGGGAACCTTCTACTCTAATACCACATATATGTGCTCATATATGATATTTATATCACTAAGAGGGGGAGGGGTTGAATCAATTTTATCTTTTCCTTTTCTGTTTCTTTCCTAAAAAATACCCCCAAATATTTTGTTAAATATTTATTTCCCTACTAAAAAAATCAAACACACATCCAATGTAACACAATAATTTTCATGATTCACTATTCAACTAGAATATCTATGTCATTATTATGTTATAGAAATGATCCACTATCACAAAATCAACTAGAAAAAAATCCATTGGTGTGATATACAAGGAGTGTGATATGCCCTTTCACTCATGTAACAATGTGTATATAGTCCATTAATGCGTGTGCTTCTTCTATCCCACATTATATATTACAATTTTTCTATAAAAATGTGTTACGTGGCTTATTGATCAAAATTAAAAAATATGATCATTCAATACATTTATTCTATTTGTTACCAATAAACTGATAAGAATTTCCAGTACATTGCAATGAAAACTCAGTCTAATTTCCCATTATGATTCCCATGTTCGAATTGTTCAACAAGATAATATAACATTACCCAGATACAAACTAGATTATTTTTATCCACTTCAATTATGAGACTTGAAATTCCAATAATATTCCCTACTAAATATTATTCCCTTTTGAACATGATTCCTAGCTGAATACAGTTTCTTGATAAATACAATTGTCAACTGAATAAAATTCACACTTGAATATTATTCCCAGATGAATATTGTCCCCATATGAATATGATTATTATTTGAATACGATTCCATGATGGATACAATTCTCTGTTGAATGAAATTCTCACATGAATATTATTCCATGAAAAATATTATATGGCCTCTTCCCTTTTTTTCTTCTGTCCAATAAATCCTCTTGAACAAAGCTCAATGTGCAAACTTCTTCTCCCAACAAATTCATAACTTCTCTCTCTTCTATTATGAATAGTACATCATTGATAGAATGTAAAAAGTACATTCACTTTTTTAGGTTTTCTTAAAAGGGTTGGTTAAGATTCTTATAACGTTTCCCCCTCAACCAAATATCCATTAAATTCAATTTTACTTCAATTTAGGATGCATTTATGAATTTTTCAATGCTTCTCAACTATTCTTGAACCTTCTAGAATCTTATATCAGTTACATCTTCTCCATTATGATTCTACTAGTAATATTTCGATAGTACGATTATCTAGTATAATTTTTCTAGAATGAATATTCATTATGATTCTCGATTTCTATTTTCACACTATAATTTTCATAGTAGGAATCACCAATACTATTTTCCATGTATGATTTTCTCATTATGATTCTCTCATACTATTTTCCAGTATGATTTCTTCAATACTATTTTCCAGTATGATTTTATTAGTATGATTTCTTTAGTACAGTTTCTCTAGTATAATTTTCTCACTGTGATTTTTTCACTATGATTTTTCAATACCACTCATATATATCAAAAAATATATAGCATCAATATTATACGAAAATTTGAATATGATGTTCTCATACTGAAGATCTATAGAATGAGAAACTACATCTTCACCAACTTCATTCTTACACAAACATCAGCTTTACATCATGACATTTGAATATGATGCGGATGATCTTTAGAATTATTTAACTTGTAAAGGAAATTATTGTAACTTCGCATTCCTCTAGAAATATTCATTCTCTTCAACGAAACCATTGATTTTTAAATATTATTTGCATCACCTTAACACCCACTTTATTTCATCGACCTAGCACCAAAACGTTCCTAACTAAAATATGATTTTTGAGAAATAAAATACAATAAAACATCACTATATTTGTAATGGAATGTATTTATACTTCCCCATTAAATTCTTTCCTAGCCCATGGTCAGCTCAATGAACACTTCCAGTAAGAATAAATATTCAGAAATGATGCAATTTATGATGCACTATGAGTTTTAATTTCTAAATATCATTTTTCTATCATAATTTTTAATATGATTTTTGAGTCATAATTCCTTAATGCGATTTTGTGTAAGAATTCTGGAATATGATGAAATTCGAAATACAGTTTTTTGATTCAGAATACCTAAATATTATTTTGACTCATAATACCTAAAAATGATTTTTGAGTCATAATTCTTGAATAATATTTGAGTAAGAATTCTTAAATATGATATTTGAGTAATAATTTAGGAATATTGTTTTTGAATCAGAATTCTTGAACATGATTGCTATATTAGATCAAGATCACCATGTTTTACAATGTTAGGTGATTTCATTCCATTTATATTTTCATGGAAATAAAGTACAACACAAATCATCAAACATAAAAAAACATTCTCCAGCAGCTTCTAAATGTTTATCAAAATATTCTTATCAAAATCCCAATATGATGGATCAAATTGACTCATGTAGATGTTCTAGATCTAATTCTCATGCAGATGTTCTCAATCCAATTGAAAATTTTCATTAATCCCGATTATCATCCATCATCTTCTCACCATAAAATCTTTCTTCAACATAATCCACACACTGATCTATTAACAATAAATTAAACCAAATCACACCTTGGTCCTTAAAATGTCATTTTATATTACATTGTGATTAACCATTACACAGAGTGTACTCCCTTCATGCTATGTACAAGGTCCATGGAAGCTTCCCTTCAAAACATATATAACATTTACTCATATTATACACTGTTTATTTCTCCCACCCATTTCAAAAAGTTTAGATTAATCAAAAAATCCACAAACCAACGTCGGTTTTCTCTTATCTTAGGGATATCCCCATGAATCCATTAACACATTTATTATATGATTCTAATTATTCAATCAATCCTTCATTGTAGAACATTATTTCATTTTTCATAGAAAATGTTCTCTATTCTCTAGATTCCCTATACAATCCCAACTCAAGAGGAAAACGTGAATAGAGAAGAAAAATTCCTAAATGCAGTAAAAATTATTTTTCAAAGTCCCCACAATAACACATTATGTCCTTCAGATGTTATTTGGAAGAATAAAATCTGTTAAAAAGGTTAGGCCACTACTCCCTCATAAAAAACTCTTCCTCCCAATTATATTGACAACATAATATATGCCTTCATAACAATATGACTGATGAAATTGACTTCTCACACACACAAAAAATCACTTAACATTTAACATATCAACTTGATACTCAATAATGTAAATATATATCTCCAAACTAATCTCATCCCAACTCAATACATTTGAGGGTTTAGGATGATTTTTCCTGAGATTTGGTACCTGGAATTTTTTTTAATTCTTATTAACTCTATCCGCAATTCCAACTCATTATAATCCTTCCCAAGATACTCAAAAATATCAAATGATAAAACATATCTAATATACAAAATTATTTATTTATCAATTAGACAACAACCCATCTAATGAGAAACATTTAAGAAAACCCGATCACCTATGAAAAACTCCAATGTATGATGTTGTTCATCCAGATATGATTTATACATACTCTTCAACATAACCAGACACTGACATGTATCATTAATGCTCATAGATGTATATTGAACCAAACTCAATCCCGCCAAAGAATATTCATCCATGGCTTTCGAAAAAAGAGGTGATCTGCACAGGTTACCATAAAAAGTCTCAAAATGTGAAATTATTATTGATGAAAGATAACTATAATTATAAGAAAACTCAATCAGTCCTAGATGGCTATCCCACGATCCCCCTAAATTGAAAACATAGGAATGAAACATATCCTCGGAATCTAAATATCATGTTCAACAAGAATATCTATCGATGGATGATATGTTGAACTCAGTGTAAGATTAGTCCCCATGTACCCATATAGACATGTCCATAACCACATGTTAAACCAAGGATCCATGCCTAAAATAATGGAATAAGTTACCCTATTTAACCTCACAATTTCTTCCCAAATGGCTTACACATATCTTCAACATTAGCAGTGTCTCTGATAAGAATGAAATGGGATTACTTTTTTAACATATTAATTCCCACCATGAAATAATTTCAACATCCATGAGTCTATCATAATCCCAAAAAATAATGTATTCCTAATTCAATTTTTAGACCAGCACTAGAAGTGGGAGAAGTATCCTAGAAGGTACCAAATGATATTACTTAATATTTTGGTAGGTGTAACGATGGGACACATAATCTGTAATTCCATGCTTCATACCCATCCACTATATGAATCATCTCATGTAATAATACATCATCACATTTTCTAGATGAGAGATCCATATATATCTAAGGTAACAAATCAGAAAAAATATTTTCACATACTATGGGATGACAAACTGATCTCCAAAATATAGAATACCATCTTATGATAGAGGCCTACCTGGAACAGTCTCCCTAGAATATCTGATTTATCATATTTTTATGAACTAAACATCCTATTGATAAATTAGTATAATAGACTCAAGGATAGATGATTAAAAATGATCACTTTTCAAAACCATGCATGTGACATCATCTCGATCGTCCAAAGGTAATATATTGAAAATACCCATAAGGATCCACTCATTCTTCGAATCCTAACCTAATTTCAATGGAACTATCTACTAAGAGAGTCTATAGTGACATTCCCCTTAGATAAGGTATGGGTGATATATGTGTCAACCATCTAAAGGTATTCCAACCACCTCCTCTATATATGGTTCAATTAATTTTGATAAAAGATATAGATCAAACTCATATGGTTAGAAAAAACTGTGAACTTTTCCAAAAAAATATAATGATGCCCACAATTAAAGTGCATACATAAATGTCTAAAGCTATAAATTATAAGTGAGGTAAATATTATGATAATTTCTTAGATAACGAGATCTATAAGATACCACATGATCATCTTACATGATCACAAAACCCAAAAAATCACCAGAAGCATCCTTGAAAAAAGACATACCCCTTTATGAGATCAGGTAATAACATAATAGGAGTTGATACCAATATTATTTTCAACTCATGTAATGATGAATAAAATTTTGAATCCCATATAAATTTCACCCCTTTCCTAATAATATAAATAAATTGTGATAAAAACGTATAGAAATACATGATGAACTCTCTATAGTAACTCAAATGTTCAAGGAAGAATTGGATCTTAAAGAATTATAGTGGCTCTTCCCAGGACAAGAAAACCAATACCTACTTAGGATCAACTGATAATCCATGATCAGAAATCATTTTCTCTAATTATTTCACTTCATGAATACATATATTTCATTTTGAAATCTTTCTATATAAATGGTGACTTATCAAGATTTCCCAATCCAATATCAGATGGTGGTCATTATCATGCTCGGATTTTCAATAAAAAAATATCATCAATGAAAACTACCAAAAAATTGTTAAGATACTGATAGAATATCTTATTCATCAATTCAATATAATGATCATGATTATTTGTCAAAATAAATGGAATAACAAGATCCTCGTAATGGCTATAACCACTCGAGAAATCTATCTTTTGTATATTACACTCCCTAATTATTAGTTGATAAAAACACAACTGAATATAAATCCTCAAAAACTACTTTTCCCCTTTAATTGAGAAAAAAATCATTCACGTGAGGAAAATTATTGTTGTTCATAACTATTACTTGGTTCAACATCTAACAGTACACACATAACCAATGGAAACTATCTACCTTATGTTCAAATTTCACTATGGCTTCCAAAGGGGATACACTATGGTGAAAAAAACCATTCACTATTAGAACATCCAACAAAATTTTGATCTCATTCAACTCTTCTGGTACCATATCATAAAATGTATCAAATTTACATTCATCTATAGCTCCAAGTCAAACATAAACTCTGCCTCCCTCTATAGAGGAATCTAGGAGAAATTGTAACAGAAAATTTCAAGAATGTCTTGGAAAATAGTGGCTTGATAATCCAATGAAGATAAATAATATAGATCAAATCATACCATAGAAAAAAAATACCTCATCTCTAGGTGGGATGTTCTTGCACGACAAGACCCCATATCCCACTCTCACTAACACACAAGTAAACTGCCATCTGTCGAAAGAAAATATATGTGCCGATGATAACAATCAAACTAAAATCAATTTTAGACAATACAATCCATGAAAATGATAACATAAAAAAATCATGATATATAATAAATAAATCATATTCTAACTCTGCATTAGCTATTGATAGCATTTTAGAAGAACATTGAAACCCTTTCTCTTTCGTCTTCCCAAGAGGTCTCACTTAATCCATAAAAATGGAAATTACCTCCATTGAGAGGTTATTTATTTCTACATAATGGATATATATAAATGAGTGGGAATCATAATTATCAAATAAATAAACAATTTTTAATGATTCAAAAATGATGTTTCCACTCACAATCATTAGACATGAATCTACCACTACTAGAAACTCATCTAATTTGTGAAGGTGCTTCACTCAAAAAGCATGTTACTGGGGCCCTATAGTATTTGATCTATTGGATTGCACTGCATTATCATTTTGAGATAATAATACATGATTGCTTCAAGTAGTAGAAAAAACCTGGAAGAAACATCGTTAAAGATCACTTCATCAACAATTGTTTTACGTTTTTGCAGGTGAAGGACAATAACATCATGTGTGTCCAAAAATTACACACTGATATAATTTTGGACGCACATAACTAGATATAATCAGCTGTCCTAAAGTGTAATGTGGCTAAGAATCACATCCACCACTCATGTGATGATCCTCCCACTTTATTTTTTACCGGGTAAACCACATAATCTTATACTACTTAAATGATAAGGGGAATGATATAAATCATTTATTGTAATATTCATTTATTATATTATATCCTTATACACTATCTCCAAATTGGTCTAAATCATTAGTATAAATACCAAAAATATTATATCTAGTCGCAAACCCTATAGGTACTTTTTATCATTCATCTTGTCATTATTCACTACCACTTTTTAAAAAAGGACTTGCTCAAAAATCAGATTGGTGTACTGTAACACTAAATTATATCCCTAGTATAATGAGAAAAACTCCATATAATTTTCCATCACCATCTACTCGGAAAAAAATGTTATTAAAATAGAGTCTTGAAACACTTCAAATCCAAGAACACATGCATATCTGTATGTACTATAGAATCCCACTAATGCTTTTTTGGGATCCTCAAGTGGGAATTCTACGAATTTTATTATAATAATATAATGTTAATCTAATAATATTGTGATCTAGTAAATATTTTAAATATATTACTCCTCTAATTGATGTTCATTCGTACAATCAAAGGAAGGTGGTTTCTCACACAAGAACTCATGTGATTGATCTCTTTCTCCTTTATCTCCATAATAAACCAAAAAGGATTCATTATAAACACATGGAATTTTCTATTCAATAGAAAAAAATATCTCACAATAGCCTCAATAAATTTACGATCCACATGAGTATTAACATTAGGATAATTAGTTGCACCCTCTTAAGTAACTTGTCAAACTTGTCTCAGAACCATACTGTTGCATAGTGAAAGAATATAAATAATTGAAAAACAGAATATTTTCTCATAACAGATAAATCATAAGAAGAATCTAGGATTAAAATAATGAACTAAAACCATCTCACATGCATACAAAAATTACATGGTAACTTGAGTCTCATCACAAAAAGAGTTTCTCAGGAACTCACCACAACAATCCTCTAAAGTCCTGAAAATCCTATCTCATGTCTACGGAATTTCCAAAGACAATGACATTTGAGGGAAAACACTCTTTGATATTATAGATAAATGAAAATACTTAAATACCCTCTCAAACCGGTACTTGAACCAACCCTTCACATTCCCAAACAGAATTCCCAATCCCCATGGGTTGGAGACTAACACCCGGGAATTAATGAATAATTTGAAGGAATAATTTTTTCTAACCTAAAGAAACAATGAAGACAACATATATAATGGAATCCACAATATAGAAGAATAATATATATTATAACTGAAAAAATAGAATAAATAAAACAACTCAAGGGTTCAAAAAGCTCCATTTAAATGTCCAACCACAAAGGTCTACCAAAATAGGAAATCCAACTAATCCATTTGATAGTGTTTTTGAATCCCACTATCTCACCACCAGCTACACACATAGAAGAAAGAAAACTTCACCATGTCAGTAAAACACCCTGACATTCCCTATATCCGAATATATTACCATCTCTATGAACTTCCAAAGTGGTACATATGGAGTGATCTAATAGGCTCGGTAGGGTCTCTCCTAAGGGTTACATATCATTTTTCTAAAAAATAATCCCTGAATTCCCAAAATTAATGTCAAAAATTCATGATAATAGATAGATATTTTTATTTAAATCTAATTGAAAAATAGTTTAATTTCCCCATTTTCACATTTCTAAGTAGAGTAGGTAAATCAGTTTCCCAGAATATCATATCATTATATCTCAGGAGGTGTATCCTATCAAATCCATCCAAATTATGGATCACATATCATATTAAATTTTTTTTAAATACAAAAATAGTACATGGTAAAATCAGAATCACATATAACATCACTCCAATGATCATACTATGTCATGATAACTTGAAAAAACATCCCTAGCAAAGATAATAACATATGCATCAATCCACTATACATGTACCTTGAGTATAGAGAGTGATGGAAAACCCCAACAATTAAACCAACACTACTAAAAATTCAACAATTAATAGTGGTAGGCTATATATGCACTAGCTAAGAGTGTAGATAAAGGTCCCTTATATTAGTGGGAACTACAAAAGAGCACTGATAAATGAGGTTCCTTATTAGTTCTAAAAAATTATAACATGAGAACCATTTTTTTAGTGCTAGTGTAGAAGTACTGATAAATGGGATCCCTTTGTCAATGCAAATAAAAAGTGCTGATAATGTCAGGCCATTATCAGTTCTATTAAAAATGAACTAATAAATGGTGGCCTTTATCAATGTTTTTTATAGTCGTGATCAAGGTAATATTTATTTAAAATAAATTTCCTAAAAAATATTATATTAATATATAATTATAATTATATTAATATAAATAATAATATTTATTAAAATATGATTTAGATAAAAATAAATATGAATTTTCATTTAATATATAAGATATTTTTCGATAATGGATTATAAAATAATTTACAAAAGGATTAATTCATAATTTGATAATTAATGTCGAGTAATAGTCATTTAATAACAATTGGATGACATAAAAATTAAATGACTTAATAAATCAGGTATGATAATTTTAAAACATGACCCATACTTCAAACAGACATAACATTTGAACCAGGTGTTGTTTCGACTCTATCACATGACAAATCAAAGCTAGTGAAGAGATCCATTCCCGAGTCATTGTGGGGAACCCTTGTTCATAATATTTTTGGAAAAAAGGGATAGAATGTCTCCAAAAATTAGATTTTAGTCGTGGTATCCTAATTTTTTATCATTCTAAGGAATTTAATCCTCTTCAAAGGGGGTCATATTTTATTTATTTCATTATAGGATTAATTTATTCCTTGGGATAACATTTCAATTTATATTATGGTTTTGATTTTTTTTCATCCTTTTACTTTCTTTTTGTACCTTTTCATTCCCTTTAATAAATGATCAGAAGTTTTTTGCTCTAACTAAACATACATGGTCTTATGTTTCTAATGTTTAATACTTTTTCAAATTGTTGTTTCATTTAGAATTATATATATATATATATTTTATTATATTTAACTTCTAATAAATAAATTGTATAAATAAATATCTTAACATATTTAAATAAGAATTTTTTTAAATATACAAAACAAATAAATTCTAAAAAAAATTAATAATAATTTTATGTAAAGTAATAAATTATTCATTTTTTTACATTATAAAAATTCATTATTATGTATGTATAATATTAATATATACATATGTCTGTACTAATAAAAATATATATTTATATTTATATTTACATTCAAATATATATAAATCAATATTAATATGTAATATAATTTAAAAAATATAATCATATATATCACTCATTTCTCAAAATATAAAAATAAGAAAAAATTCATTAAATATAAAACCAAAATGCATGGTCGGGGGGTAAAAGACATCCAGTTGCATATGGGAGCTCTCAAGTTCATTCCTAGATACAAGCATGTATTTGGGGGAGCTTTTTAGATAATTTGAAAGGGGTGGGGGAACATGATGGCACTTAGGGAGTGTAAATATCTAATAAATGGGCCCTAGAAGCCCTGAGAAATGGGTTATGTGGGCATGAAATCAACAAAACTAAAAATATTTCCATGTGATAAAAAATTCAAAATAATGGTGTCTTTAACAGTACTTTTTAGTTCTAATAAAGGCAGCATTTTTCAAACAATTTTTATTACTAATAAAGGTTGGATTTAAACATCGCACACAATATCAGAAATTTTTAAGTGCTGATAAAACACTTTTACTAGTGCTGTTGATGGTATTCTTTTCATTAGTTCTCCCAATAAGTCTAAATAGATCTTAGAAAAACAAGACTAGAGATCATTGGAAATCCCCCTGAGAAAACCCCCTAATCATGGATAAGGCCATTTACTCAACTTCCACTTAAGTAACCATGTATTACTGTGTTCTCTATTTGGTAAATCAATTCACAAAAATATTTTAATCAAGCCATGTTTTTAAACCATTTCACATTTAATTGAAATAATTACCATTTACCAAAACTAGGGGAAAACTATCTTTATAAAAAACTAGTTCCACACACACATGATAAAATAATTAGTTATATCACATGATTTCATTTAATAATATAATTTATAATAAAATATGAGCAATTAATTTTACAAAAATAGGCTTGATATGGAACCAGCTACCTCAAAACCCAGTTCCCACATGCCTGCAATGGAATACACTACATGAGTGAAACCAAAAACAACAATAGGGCCCCTATAATCAATCTACACATCATAGAAATGATTAAATTCAGAAAACTGGTTAGTGGAGAAGAGGAAACAATAAATTCTCCAAGAACACACATCTACCACACTATAACCAATAAGGATTGGAACCTAGAACAAGATCACACAAAGGATCTATATATAATCAAGTTGAAACATCAACAATGATATAAGTCTATTAGAATAACACAATGTTTCTACAATGAAAAAAGTAATTGAAGATTCATAAATGATATCTTTCTCTGAGTGATGAAAAATTACTACCCTGATGATCCAATGTTAATCAAATGTATATAGAGCAAATAAAGACTCCCAAAATCACAATAGAATGGATTTAGGTCAAGAGAAAGGAAGGATATAGAATAATTAAATAAAAATAAAATGATTTATCACCCTAGAATCCCTATCTGCAACATTTACATGGTGGGTAATCCCTTTACATGTCATCTAATCCTAGGGACTCAGATACAGAGAAAAACTCATAACATTTACATTATAATATGATATTTCAACATTAATCATTATTTAGACATTGCGCAATTTGTAATACCTTCCTGTTGAATACTGGGTTCACAAAAACATCCCTATAGGACAAATATTTTTTATTCTCCAATTAAAAATCTTGCATTTCTCATGGAGACTACAAAAACTAAATATTTTTTATAAGCACCTCAAACGAACTAGGGTGTTCTCGGAACTCATGGAGAATCCCTAAAATCCAATAACACTTATATAGACATAATTAATTCGAACAAACATACAACTCCAAACCATATTTAATTTTTCACAAAAAAATGCTCTCTATCCATGGGAGTCCCTAGATACCCTGAATTTAGGAGGGAAAAAATAAAAGAGAAGGAAAAAAACTAAAATATAGTATCAGGGTGTTACAGTTCCAATCATAGGTAGATAAAAAATGTTTTTAATAAGATATGGGGGATTATATTTATGTTCATATGATGAATGGATCTTTCAGAACAAACTAAATGATGAAATTATGGTAATTAAAAATAAATCATTACTTGTGTTTACAGAATAATCCTTGATTGAATAAATAAATTTTGATAATACATTTTGATATATTTCATAGACTGATACAATTAAACAATTATTGTCCATATTAATGTAAATTAATTTTAATTTTGTTTTTTCAGATGTAAAATAAAAAATAATAATGAAGTTCTGGTGGAATATGTGTGAATAAAATAAATATATTTGTTTATTATCCATTAATATGATAAAAAAATTAGGTAAACTTTTTATTTTATGGATTGAAGAAGTTACCAAGAGTGATATATTCATGACATGATCATTATTTGAAAAATATTGGTTTCTAACATGATGGATTTGATAACAATATCTATGTCAATAATATGTGTAATTAAAGAATCATGTAATTGGTTTATTTAGACAACATAATATTGGATTGATCAAATGAAGAATATCTGAATAATATTGTATAATTCATGAAAAATGATTTTGAAATAGTAATGATTGGTGAGATGATGTTTTCCCTGGACTTTAGGTGACACAAGGAAGAAGTAATAACTTCATTTCTGAGTTTGAATATTCTAATGAGTTTCAGAAAAGATTTAGAATGTATTTTTAAAAGGATAGGAAAGATATTATTGTAACCTAGATGAAAATTTCAATGTATAATGAGGGAAATATGGTTAATTTCATATAGTAAGTGTAAATATTTTGAATATTATTGTACTTAATAAAAACAGGAATTATATCTTTCCCATATTCCATGTGGAATGGTATCAACATAATCCCAAAAAATGACAATTACTTCATGTGAAATGATGATATAAGTATATCAACGGTATGGTGGATTTTGGTTTGTTGCATAATGGAAATTCTTAACAAGATTCATTGGCTAAACCAAATTCTTATTCATCCAATTTAGTAGATTATAAAATGTCAAAATATTGTGGTGAATTCTATCTTGGTATAATACTTATTTATTTTTTATGAAATAAAAAATCATTCATTTTATCAGGTTCCAAAAAATTCAAATACATTAGGCCATTGATAATTTATAGTAGTTATTATGGATAAAGTGATATCCTGAAAATATGTGAGTTTAAGTGAATTGTTTCATCACAATTTATTGGGAGAATTGATGTGTAATAAAGCATTGGAAAATAATTTCTAGTAATCATTGATGAATAACATCAAAATAAAATATTGTTTAATAAAAGGTAATGTGGAATATGGGCCTTTGAATTTAGAGTATGTGTCCTCAGAATTTTTAGTGGTAGACATCCTAACAAAGGCCTTCCTAAATGACAGGTTTGAAAAACACTAACTTTCTCTTGGACTAAAGTCAACTCTCTACACCTAAATTTTCATGATCAAATACCCCATCTTCTTGATTTATTTTTTGTTTTACCTATATATGGATATATTTTCACTTCCATATTTCAAACAAAAAATGACGGACCATTGGGTTCTTTGTTAAAGGTGGAGGAGTCTTGTTTATGAATGAGGGAGAAGTTTTTAGTTGGAGTTGAGAAAATGAGGTAGTTTATAAATATGATGATACTAAAGTGGTTATTTTAATGAAGATAAATCATAAAAATATTTCAGTATGTTAATTATTTATGATTTGTGGTTGATGAAATTGGTCTTCTCACGTGCCACGCACTATTAAATAGTTACATCGAAAAAAATTTATCGGTTTGGTATTATATTTTACGGACATGTTAGTATCGATATTGTATTATCAAGAGGCATTAAGAATTAATTGGTTTATTAATGAATTTTTTTTCTTAATTTTTTTTATCAAAATGATCGTGCATCGTGATGGATTAGAGTAAATTTTGAATAAATCATCAATTTCATTCGATATTCATTGATTGTTAATCAGAGAAATATTATACATGAATTATTCAATGGTTCTAAAAAAATATAAACAAACCCAAAGGGGAGATTTTTGTGAAAAAAATTCATGATGGTAATATTTTTTTGTTTCTAATGATGGTTGTGTTTGTTGAGAAAGATAATTGAATAAGATCTGTCTTGTTTGATTGCAGTGTAAGATTTTTGATGTTGGACCTGTTTCCCAGTATATTAACTATTTTGGATTTGAAATTTGATAATTATTTTTATGTAAAATGGAGTATTTTAATATATCATTTATAAAAGTACAGTAATACAACATGGAACATGATAGATTTCTCAGAGGTTCCATAGATGATGTGTTAGTACCACATAAGAGTTATGCAAAACAAAAACAATATTTATCCAGATCCCAAAAATGAATTGTACATATGTGGTTTCCACAAACAGATCTTGAAAATATTATGTGATTCTCACATGTATGGACATATGGTATAATAATTGATCTAACATTTAGTTTTGTAAAACAATAATAAATTTCATGTAATGGGTTTATTATATTCAATAAAAATGTGGTGTTTTAGAGGAAAATAAAAATTTAATTTTCTACGGTTTTTATATATAGAGGCCTCTTAAAATTTTTGATTCTATTATATGCACCCAATATTGTATGAAGGATGGGACGGAGGTTGTTATTATAGGTATTACATGTAATTGTTATTAGTCGGTTTTCATGTTTATTTTCTTATATAATGTAATATTAATCACTACATTTGATAGAGTGATGTCTATTACAATGCATCATTAATGGAGAAATTTTTTTATTCCTATATATGGGTTATAAATGTGTTCAGTTCATGTGTGAGGATGATTCATGAAGTAGTGTGCTTTATAAAAGATGATCAATTTGGGAATTATTTATTATTTTCAAAAGCTGTTTTATAAGGCTCCATCCAACCACAAGTTAATATTATTTTGTGAAGCACTCGAGTGACAGGGTGAATAAGAAGTTTACATTGGGATTAATGTATTTAATAATGTTTTAATGAATGATCATGAAAGGAGATTCTACAAAGAGAACATTAAATCGTAAATTGGATTTCATATCTTGGTGGAGAATTTTGATTCACCGAGAACTCACCACTATTTAAATCAATTATCAATTTATTTAGATCAAAAATATAATCATGTGTAGAATTATTGTGTACATTTTTTTGATTGACAAGTAAACATTCAATATTTAATGGTTTCAAAGGAGGTAATGAGATTCTACTATAAAAATGGTAATAGAGATGCACTATAGATTATTTGGTACATTCGTACATTGAATTTTTATGCTCATAGGACTATTCTTTTTAATGGTAAACTATATAATAATACTATTTCTTATGATTTCTTTTAATTTATAGTCATATATATTTATGGGAAAGAGTTATAAAAATATTTCGTTCAATGATGATACAATATTAAAACATGAAGATGATTTAAAATATCATAATTTTATTCTCCTGACACCCCTAGGGTATTTAACCTCGTAGGACCTTCACATATAAAAATACATATTCACCAATCAAATATTCTAAAAAAGTGGATAATATTTTCCATAAATAAACTAAATCACCCTAAATCCATAAAAAAAATACATTATTCTAAAATATACCTCAATATTTATTACTTAATTAATATTAACATCATTGTAATAAAATACCATACTAGCAAAAAAATATCATTTACATAAAATTCCTTTAATTTTCCATAATATATTTTGATCCTCTTTAAAAATAACATTACCCACCAAATCATAAAATCAATTTTCAATCATATGATTATATATATGTTAAAATATATTTTCCTAAAAATATAATATCCCTTTATCCCAATTAAATATAATTACCTCCACATCAAATACCGTATTTATATATATCATTATTTATACTAAAATAATATATTATACCTAAAACACAATTAAAATATTCCAAAATATTATTAATCAACTTTCAATGCAATCACATAAACCTGTAAAAGGTTATATGTTCCTTTAAACTTCTAATCACCCTAAAATTTATCAACACTTTATCATATCTCTTGAAACCCTATATGTATGAACATCATTCAGTCAACTTCCTTCATAAAACTTTAACCATGAATTTTTTTATTATTCATTAAGATGTCATTCTTATAATAAAAAATAAATCATGTCTTGAGATTCATCAATCATATTATCATCAAATTTCATAAATTAATCATATATAAAACTGTTAAAATAAGTCAAACCTTTTTTAGGTTGTTCTACTTTTCATTATCTTCAACATATAACCTTTATAAACATTTATTTATGTAATCTTGTTGATCCCCTTTATATGGATTCCTCTATGGGCAAAAATTTCTACATAGATCACACTCACCAAATTTAATACAATAAATTAATACCATAAAAAGAACATTATTTCTATCCATTGTGTTAACTGAAATATTTATTTATTCTTGGATGTTTTGTCTTTATTAACTCATTTATAATAAATAATACATCGTTTTGTTATAATGGAAAATATATGTTGGGAATTATTTCTGGAATATTAAAACATAAGAAATTGATTCTTTTTACCTTCATGATCAATATCACCAAAACATCCATGAGATACTATTTTTCTCTTGTATTTAATGTTTGGAAACTCATCGATGTAAGGTTTTTTAATCATATATTTGGTTATTTGGATATAAATAACCATAAAAGTTTTCACTCTAAATCCTATCCCATATTATTAATAAATTTTTTAATGTTAGTTCCAATAATTTAAAAATCCAAAAAAAATTTGTGTCACTATATCAAATATAACCCTAATTAACCATCTTATACCTAGGAAAAGTACTTGGATATCCTTAACCATGTCATATTTTGATCAAATCATTCGATTCAGAAACAAATATAAATACATCACATTATTTTAATATCCTTTGTGTCTATATCCTAATAATAACTTATAAAATCAAGCCATCATTTTGACTCATAATTTGTTTGAATTTTTTATATTATAATCATCAGATAAAATCATATCCTCTAGTGTTATCTAAGTTATTTATCTGATACCATATATTGCATCATATAACATAATAGGCCAATAATTATATGATTTATAATAATGGTTTCATGAAATTAAATTTCTTGGATCTTTTAGGTTTAGATTTATGGATCGTTAAGATAACTATTTCAGAAATATTAGCCACTTTCATGTAGTGCACATTTTCTTCACAAAAATAGGTTCTTATGTTTAAAAACATGTTTAATACAAGAAACGTTTTCTACATTAAATACATTTCAAAATTATCTATTTTATATTTCCTATAAATTCTTGACATAAATAAAAAATTACTACAAAACATTGTATAATAAATCAAAGATCAATATAGGAGATTAATTAAAGGAAAATAGTTAATTTCATTTTGAAAATCATGAAAGACAATAACAATGGTTTCAAATTTTAAAAACAGTACTTTCTATAAAAAAACATTTCAATCTAATGAAATTAAATTTGCATACCAATCTATTTCAAATACCCTTTTATATTAAACCTGAAGTAACAATCCCAACAATACTATTTATTTGAGAAAGCATGTGAACTCATAAAAACCATTCCTTAAAAACCAATTCATTGACCTTTAAAAAGGTGTAAACATTACATTAGATATAAAATAATTTTCATACACTATAAAATTAAAAAGTAAATACAATAATACGTGTATAAATAATAGAAAAAATATGTAAGAATCATGGTTTCTTATCATTAAAGTCATCTATACAAACACACTTGAAATTTAATAGTGATCATTGTTAATTCCAACACATCTCACATCAAGAACATATCATTACCCAAAGAATTGGAGGGTTATATCATACCCAAACATTATCATATAATGTTTTCAAAAACTATTTTATGATTAACAAATATAAAATATTTTACTTATATCATTATATTAATTAAAATTTCATTTCATCACATAAGAAAAAAACACTTTCTCATATCATAAAAAATGAGAAGTAATATCGGTTTCCATTCACAAAATTTGAAAACTAAATATTTACAAGATAGTGGGAAAAGAATAATATTTGAGATACCAAAGTGACATATAAGGAAAACATGATAATGTAAAATATAAATGATTATTGTAAATGGCATGCATGTAGTAAATATAAAAATAATCAATTTCTTAATGAAATTAAAAGATGACCTGTGTGGAAAAATATGAAAATATTCCTTTGAAACAATTTTCACATAATTTAACAAAAAAAGAATTTTTAGATTCATTGATGTATTGATATAAACATTCTTACAAAATTTAAAATAACTTAGATATGGAATAAAAAAGCTTAAAACATTTAAAGTAGTGTTTTAATAGAATTTTTTTTAAATTTTTTTACGTTTTCAATTATAAGAACATTTAAGTAATAAACAAAAATGGATTGTAAAACATTTAAATGTTTGGGAATTAATTATAATATAAATCCATATGGCACATTATTCACCATATAAAATAAAAATTTTAGATGAAAATGGTATCAGTATAAAATAATGTAAATTGAGATGAGAAATCCCTTACTTCATGTCTTGACACACCATGTTTTAATTTTACATTGTTGAATAATAAAATTATACAAACAATATACATTATTAATTAAATTATTAATTTTCATTTCTCTATTTGTATTGTTTTTATTTAATTTATTAACATGTTCTATTTAGTTCCAAAATCATGTATGTTCATGTTAGACATTTTCATGTCATTCTATCCATAACCATACAAGAAGATTAAGTTTATTGATCGATGTGTAAGGGGTCATGGTAACATCATCAAAAAAATATTAAAATTGATAAAATGATCATTTTTAAGAATCCAATATTACATTATATCAATCCTTGTAGGGAATTCATGAATAATTAAATACATCATTTCATGGAAGCAGAAAATTGTATGTACACATTAGTTGCATGTTCATATTTATAATGGAAGAAAATGGAATAATGTATAGTTAATTTTACATTTATATAGTCATAATTGTATTATAATCATCATATTTATTCATTAAATCATTCCTTATTAAAACTCATCTGATCCTGTAATGAAAATGATATGTTTCATTCATGAGGGTGGTCTTCTACACATGTGTATGAGCGATGATTCAATTTTCAAATTGACGGTGGGTATGAAGATAAATAATATCTGAATGATCATCAATTTTAAATGAACATTGGATCCTATTTTATTAATACATTACATGAATTTTATGTTAGATTGTTTTTTAATAATTGTGTATAATATATATATATGAAATGTCGAAACTCAACTAATGTAATGAACCTATTTTTTCTATATAAGAAATCAAAATATTATATAAAAGTTTTTTTTAAGTTAGGCATGGAGTTTTCATGAGAATATTATTCCCATAAGGAATCGTTATTGATTTAATAAAAAGATTTAATATATTTTACAATGAGTACATTATTTTTCTGAAATAATAAAATATCACATGAATGGCGTCTCACATGGGAAATCTAAGACTACCATTGAATCCAAAATATTTTTAACAACATGAATATAGTGCACATCAATTTTTTGTTTAAATCAAAGATAACGGTAATTTTTTACCTATTTCATTTAATATCAATTTATTTTTCTATTACTTTTCTTGGCTTATTCTGATGAAAAAATTGCATACAACTATTCCTTCACACAAAATTCAATCATAATCATTTAAATCACACATTTTTACCCATTAAATTTATCCACACCATAATTGGTATAAACTAAACAATATGAATTTAATTATTGGTCGAAACACAAATTCATTTATGGTTTTCATTTAATATTTTGAAAATAAATGTCAAATACATAGTTTAATGTTTTAAAAAAGTCAAACCGCTCAGCCTTAAATCATGGATGATTTTTTTTTGTATGAGCGAACATGGAACTCCCTTTCACATGATTGGTGAAGCACTGATGATATAGTCAGATCCATACCTTTATCCTTGATTGAAGACTCCCATCCCCCCTGTGCACAGTGAGTTCAACAAGTTTGTTTTAAAATTATTATTATTTGTTCTTACCTTTATATTCTCTACTAAAATTATGGAAAAAAGGTTAAATAAATATAAAAATTTAAAGACCATATTTATCAATGATAAATTATTAAACCACTAACAAGGAATAATTACATTCATTGATCATAGTTATTATTAATGAATCATTAAAATAATGTTTCACAAAATTATCAATGAATAATGTATATAAATGTTGAAATGTTAATTTTGTGATATTATCAATACAAAATTATCAAGAACTATCAAAAATATAATTACATTGAATTACCAAATGATACTTATAAAAATTTATGAAAAGATAATAATATAAATTAAAAAATAATAATTTAAAAATAATGCAAAGCTGATTAAAATTCATTATCAAGTAATAATAATATTGAATTATGATAGATAAATTTATAAATAATTATCAATGTATGTTTATGAAAATCATGAATGATAAATTTATATTTTTATCAAATAATACTCATAGACAACATAATCATATGATCTTAGATTAGTCTATAGATATATATGTTATCGAATGTGGTATTGAAAATATTCTTGAGGAGAATACCACTAGTTCTTTTTTGGCCTTAGATGATAATTTTGAAATTATCTGGGAGATAAAATGTATCTTTTAATGCGATACATTATTTTTTCTAAATTAAATATCTATATTTTGTCCTAGGAACCCTTGATGAACCATGATTGTTGATGGGTCAACCACTATGAAACAATTCCTATAAAGAGGTGTTATTGACTATTCATGATTGCACTCTAAATTCCAAACATCATGGGGTAGTTTATTCATTGTATTAGAAATGAAAACATTGTAGAAGGAAGTTTCATACCTTTTGGTTTATTGTTTACACTTTTTACCATGTTATAACACTTGGGTTGGTGATGATTTATTTTGATCAAATGTGGGTGTGTGCATAACCCATGAGATGATTATGTGTTACATTAGGAAATGTATACATTCATTGATTTTTATTTAGGTTTGGTGATCATCACATGCGTTATATGGTTCTACATTTATTCATGATGATATGATATTCATTATTGCATTTTCTGCCCTGTTATGTGCACCTTTAGAGATATTACTCATGGTTTACAATGTAGATGGATTGTGAGGACATGTTTTTTCAATATAGGGTTAGTTTGAATGATTTGGAAGGATAGTGTATGTGGAATGAATAATTGGGTAGGCATACAATGACACCTCACCAATGTCCTTGTTTACACTTTATGCCTATCCAGATCCAAGAAGCATGTTACTAGAGGCCTGATGGTTGTTTATTAGTATGATCACATGATTCTTAGTGGATTATAAGGAAATGACAAACACAATACCTAGAGGATTCTAATATTTACATACATATGATACTAGTAATATTCATTTAAATTGAATTCTAGGAATAATTTTACTCAAAACATTGTGGATGAAAACTATCAAGATCACTCGATTCCAAGTAGATTCCAAAAATCATGACTTACATGATGCTTAGACGTTGTAGGTTATTATTTTTTATTTTATTACGGCCAGTTCATGATTATTTCTTACAATCTAATTTTCGTTTCATTATGAAGATGATGCAGGAATAGTCAGGAATCATGGTGTCTTCATTAGCAAGTTGGTGAATTTTTTTGTATGTTTATGTTCCATTATAATTTATTTTATATATATTACAAACTCCTGATATCCTACAAAAACGTGTCAAGGAAAAATTGGTGGTGTTTTGCTGAGTCTTGTACTCACACCCTGTTAAGTAATTTCGGTGAACTTGTAAATTTCATGACTATACACTATGAAGGAAAAGGGCCCTATAGTGGATCGACGAGAATATGTTTTTGGAGATTCAAGAATAATTTTATAGACTCTAGAGGGATCATGATATTTTATTTATTATCTTGTACTTTGTAATATGTCATGAATTGAATATTTATGAGATAGTTTATTATATGTTTGTGACTTATTCACTTTATTTGATTAGTTTCCTCTTGATACTCTAATCAATATCATAATTTTTTTTATTCAGTTGGGCCATGATACTGAGGGTATTGTCTCCACACTAACATACATAGACCCTAATTTATAGTCGGTATCCTTTTTCATACTAGGAGGCATGCATGAGGTCATGTTACCTTCCAAACCATACATAGTAATTCAAGAAATAATTTTAAAAAATGGTATCAAGGAACTAGATTCACAAACTATTCTTTTCCCATTAGCATTATTTTGCACATGGCTCACATGAGATTAAAGGGTTGGTACTCGAGTAACGGAACAAAATTATTTTCTATCCATTATTATACACCGGACATTCTAGTTTTCATTATGTCTGGAAAATTCTGTTTTATTATTACGATTATGTAAACACACCTTTGGTGAATAAAATGATGTTGATATGTGTTTTGTGATATTTCTAGTGCATTAATGCATCATGTCGTGGATCATAGGTTCACATGGAATGTATATACCTATTTTGGTGTAGTATATTGGGTTTTTAAATGAATCCACTGGTTTTTGATATCTATTTAGGATGTTATCTATGTTGTGTGATATATATTATTCCATGATATTATGATATATCATTATTATCATTAATTATTTGAAATGGGAATGTTTCTTTTTTATTATATATATGATGAATGTGACTGTCTTATGGGGTTGGAGAAAAATGATGGTACTATGAGGGGTATACATTATGTTGAGGGTTGACTCTTAGGAGTACCATGTGATGATCCTATAAACTAGATAATATCTATTTATTTTTCAAATGTTCATTCATGTTATATATGATTCTACCTCACATCCCTTTTGTGTGACAAAAAAATTGTGATAGAGGGTGATAAATAGCAAACTCTCATGCCTTCTCTAGTAGACCAAGAAAAGGGAAAACATCATCTATTAGTATTACACCTAGTGAGAGGACAATTTGGAAGAAAAACAAGGACAATGATAAACTATACTAGTGATATCCCAATTTAGCACTCTCTAACATTTCAAGAAACTAAAAGACTTCAAGACCCTGATGTTTAGGTAGAACTCAGTAAGGGAGTCTTTGACATCATTGAGACACTAAAATACATGAATGATGCAGATTCATGATAGGGTGATGGTGGATAGGAACGGAAGGGAAAGGTCTCATCAATATAATTTGTGAAATCATGAGTTCTATAGTGGTTCACCTAATTAAATGTTAGGAACTATTATAAGTTCTTCCCAAAACCTCAATAAAATTTATGACGGCGTTTCTTGATGAGTCACCATTTAAGATTCTTTTATTGGGGATAACCATCAATGATGAAGGATGACATGGTGAGTGAATCAGTGACCTATTCAAGGTATTTAGAGATATACATAGATGATGACTCCAACTTGTCATGCATCTTGTGGATGGGGTCATGAACATAAGGTAAGAAATTTATACATTTTGGATCAAACATTAAATAATGGTGGCGAGGTAATATCTACAATTCACCCTCAATGGATTTATTTATTCAAAAATTTCTTCGATTGATACTTTTCACGGAAGAGATCTCATTATATGCGTAGATTTTTATTGTTCGCAATTTTTATAAATCCTTAGAACCACTTTTGATAAAAAAACACTTCTTTTAAGAGAAAATATTTTCTATTATTATTCTATTTCCCAATATACCATATTGGTATACTTTGATTTTAGGGTAGAGGAAGGTTGAGGTTTCCAGCCTAAGTGGTGGAGGAGAGCCAGGGTTCGATAAGGGATTGTTTTCATATTATTTAAAAAAGAGGTATGTAGTGATTCAATTAAAAAAAATTTAGGAATTATTTTATTTTATTCACATCACATCGGACCAATTGGTAGTTTTGTGGAATTATGAAACACCTCGTATGGTTTTCTTATAGGTCTAACTATCTAGATCGAGGGAGAAATAGTTAGGAACCAAGGACCAGGCTGGGGTCCATAGTTAACGTCCTGAATGGTGATTAAGACTATTTATATTTTATGTGGACATGGTCACATAGATGAGCTATGAGATTGTATACTATGGATCATAAAATGATTGATAGTGTTGATGGACCATGAATTATTCAACCTCGATGGACTGATTTTTAATAAAATTATCACTATAAATGTTTTTTGGTGATAAGAATTTATTTGTGGGAGACATTTTAATACTATCAATATAAACCTATACATAGATGCTCTTTTGTAATTAAATTAATTTTATTTTTTGAAAATTTATTATTTTAAAATTATTTTTTGTAATTTTTTTGATTATTTTAGGATTGCACTTCCATATGTATTTCCATATTATGAGCTTGTTTATTATGTGAATGAAATGAAATCTTTTTATTTTTTTTATTTTCTCTACGATATTATAATATATAAATTATTAGTTATTAAATATGTCTTGTTATGTAATATTATGATATAGAGTTTATAACCTCACCACTAATGGACTTATACCCTCACTGATAGTCAGTAGCCTATCATATAAATGGAGGAAAGCATGAGTTCATGCGACCCTCTTTCTCAAAACTAGTGGTTCTGGTCATAATGCTACAAAAAATAAATCAGGGCACCAGTTTCACTGAGGTTCCATTTTAATTTTCTTTAATTTGTTGTAGGGTAGAAAAGAGATAAAAGAGTTTGGAATCATTAAAGGGATATATGATATTCTATATAGCACTGCATACTAAAATTTAATGATTCCATAATGTATGTAAAATTATGTTTTTATTACTATTGATTAAATTAATCTTGTTTGATTCACATGATGATGATATGTGATTTAGTAAATTTTTTGTTTGTTCATGCATCATAATTAGGCTTTTATGTTCCAATACCATGTGTATACATGTTTTTGTGTTGCATATTATTTCTTTAGTTATATTCATTGTTTTTTTATATTTATTTGATATATTTTCAATGTTGTTTGATATATCTATATTTCCATGTTTTTATGATACATCTTTTTTAGAATTAATTAGTTGAATTGGGCATGCTATGATGTAATTATGTATATATATGATGAATATGACTAACATATGTGTATGGAGACTATGGTTAGTGCTAGGAGGGTTATACATAGGGTTGAGGGTAGAATCCTTGTAGAACCTTATGATTTTTTCGTAAACTATATAGGACCTGGTGATATTCCTAATTTTACTTCGTGTTACTTTATATTTCAGCTCATATAAATTTTTTATTTTCTTCAGTTGTGTCGTTGGGTGCTACAGAGAACACCCTCTCAATATCCATAGTATATTATGTAGAATGGAATAATTATATAAGAGTTTACACCTATTAGTCAACCAATGAGAATGGACATTGAGGTCCATGATTGACTACTCAAGAGAATTTGAGCTTCTTTTCCCTGAATCATTTTACCAAACTAGATAATAGTGGATAATAATGATTGGGTATACATAATTGAGGATATCTTTTTCCTAATTGAGACACCAAATGAAATGATGGTGAAACAACTAATGTGCATGCTATAACACCATCTAAGAGGTGGTTAAGTGTAGTAAAACATGATATATTTTATGAATGAATTACTTGGAAATAACTTTTTGAACATTTATTCAAATAATACATTCTTGGAATACATGTTCAAAAAAAAATCAGAAATGATCATAGAGTTTCCTTAGAGCTTAATAACAATGGTTTCCTACATAACACTAGTCATTATGCAACATCAAAATACCCTAATACATAAGAATAGACTGAATGAGGATAGATTCGTGGGTACTCATCAAGTTTAAAATAATCCTCTAAGGGATAACTCTAGAGGAAAAAAGTAGATGGATAAGGTTTTATGAGAGAGTGGTGTTGGATATCTACAAAAGGGAAAGGACCCATCAGTATCATTTGAAAACAATTGAGTTCCATAGCTATTCAATTGTGAAAATTTAGGACATTACCAATAATTATGCATAGAACATAAAATAATGTGTTTATAGTGTTGCAAGATATGAAACCTCAGGATTATTTTTTAAGGATACCCATTGGTGATCATGTTAAATATAGAGGGAATACAATTTTATAAATGGGTTCCTTAGTAGAAAGCCCGTATGATGACTCAGGTTGGTCAGGATTCATCGTGAAAGGGTTTTTGAGGTGAGGTAGGTCGTGTGTATGATTTTTATTAGAAACTAATTTATGGTAGTGAGAAACCATGTACTATTCATCCTTAGTGTCTTGAGAGGTTCAAACAAGATATCTAGAGATTCATCTCTGGGATGAGAAGTCAATAACATGGTATAATTGTAAAATTCACAATTTTAACTAATATTTAGACACTCATTTTAAAACATTATATATATTTTATGTGAAAATGAAATTTTTTCTATTCTTATGATTATTATTGATTTGGAAAATGGCAATGTACATATTTATATAATGACTCTATTTTTTCATTTTATTACTTATTATCATTCCATGCAATATTTTTATAGGTTTTTACAAAGTCAACAAGAGATTAGGCGGCCTATTAAGCATTGGTATTGATATAAAAAATACTTAACATATTATATTTCAATCAAATAATTTTTTATGAATGATTAAATATCACCAAAATGGTGTATCATGTGAGAAATTTGAGACCACCATTAAATCTGGAATATGGGTTTTACCCAAGGAATGATATATCCTTTTTGAGTGTAATATTTTTTTTCAAATCACATATAAGGGAAAATAATTTCTCAATTCATTTTTTTCATTTATATTTAATTTTTCTTTTTCTGAACTATTCTTCCTTGCACACAAAAACCTCAATTCATTAATTAATTATTTGATCCAAATCATTGGAATCCCTTATTTTTTAATCATTAAAATTTTCAACACTTTAATATAAGAAAATTGAACACTCATTATTCAATTTTGTTTCGAAATGAAAATAAAATCGATGTTTTGATATGTGATTTTGGAAATAATAGATTAATAAGTGGTTTTATGTGCTAAAATTTTCCAAACCACTCAACTTTCTATATTTTTTTTCTTAGATGAGTCTGATCACCCTTCTAACTCACTAATTTGTTATTAGTGATTCATTAATGGTCTAGGACACTCATGTCTCTCAGATCTGTTTGTGGTGACTCCCTCTTTTCAGTCATTGTGTGGTGAGTACAATAACTCATTATTTCTATTATATTTATTATTAATAATATTTACATTATTATTATTATTCTTTTATTTTGTTTAAATTTTTCCTCTTATCAAAAAATTTTAAAGGTTGAATTTACATATAAATAATGAAATCAAGATCTTTCAATAGATAATTCCCAATGAAATTTAAAAAGGATAATTATATATAATTTTCAATGATAATAATAACAATTTATTAAAAGATAACTACACAAAATTATAAAATAAAAATTTTAAAAAATTATGAAAAGATAATTGTTTCAGATTATTAGTGGATAATTATCAATAATTATCCAAAATAATTACATAAAATTACTAATGGATAATAATCAAAAAATTATAAAAAACATAATTACCTCAAATTATAAAAGGATTATTTATAGAGACACATTTCAAGATATAATTCTTTAAATTTTCATAAGAAAATTAAAATCAATTATAAACTAATAAATATATCCAAATATCGTAGGATAATTTTTGAATAATTATCAAAGGATTATTATCAAAATTATCATGGATAATTATATTATTTTATGAAAGAATAGTTATAGAGGAAAACCACATATGATTTCAGATTAATCTATCTATATATATATTATCTAAGGTGGTTTTATAATTTATTTTGAGGAGAATACCTCTAGTACATGAGTTCGAATAAGATGGTAATTTTGAGATTATCTAGGATATCGGTTGTATCATTTCATGTGATGAATTATTTCATTTTGAGATAAAATTGCTATTTCTGGTTTTTAGAACCCTAGATGAACAATGAGTTTTCATGTGTTGAAAATTATAATAAAAAGACATATAATGATTTTTCATGACTATTGAGGTTTCCACACCACCTATCAAATAGGGAATTATAGTTTATAATTGTCATTACAATCAAAGAATTTGAGGTAGTAAGTTATACACATTTTTTACTATTTTGTTTTATGATTTTTACCATGTTATGGCACTTTTTCATGTCATTCATGATTTTTACTGCATGTTGGTGTTGTGTATACCATAAGAACATTATGTGTTACATGATTCCAAGTGATTATTTGTATCTTATTATATATGTTTGATAATGATCACATGTATTGTCTATTTCCAATATTATTCATCATGGTATGCTATGCTTTGTAGTTTGTTATACCCTATTTTATGTGCCTTTGGAGGTATTTTTCATAGTCCCCAGAGAATACTGACAATCATTACATGTTAATTCAATTGAATGGGATTGTGAATTATTTGAAATGATGATGAAGATAGACCATATCACAGATTATAGATATGAATAATCCTTGAGTATGGTGTTTAATACACACAATGAATAGTGGATTCCAAGGAGCAAGTTACTTGAGGCCTAGTTGTTACTGATTTTCGTGATTATTTAATTCCAAATAGATTTGATGGACACTACTCACATGAAACCTATTGGATGTTGAGTTTTACATAGACTCAATGTTGTGAAACATGATTACTATGGTATTCTAGGGAGCATGTCACTCAAGGCCTAATGGATGTTGAGTATTAGGATAACTCATTTCTTATTGGATGTTGATAACATGATGAACATATTGCTAAGAGTATTTCAGATGGTACTTTTTTTGGTTTTGAGTCAGGTTTGTGATTATTTTTCATACCCTGATGTTCTTTTTAGACTTGAACTGAAGTGTGTATGTCTCAGGCTCATGGTGTCTTGGTTAAAACATGGGATATTAGTTTTTGATTATTCTGTTTCTTTAACATTAATTTCCTATATGTGGAAAATGATATGTTTACTTGGGAACCCTCGCAATGGATTTATTGGTGGTTCCCTATTGAGTCTTTTAGTCATACCCAATATTTATATTTCATTTTTATTATATATCTTATGGATTAGTATCTGGTAATGTGAATGGGTGCAAGAGTGGTTAACTTGTCTAAGGATTATTGATCACCTTGTTGACTAGAATAGACTTCAGGGGAACCCAATATTTTATTTATTATTCTACACATTACACTATAGTTTTGAGTCTATCTATGGGAGTCCTTTTATTATCTATATGGAAATTATTCCATTTATTTTATACATTATACTCTGATATTTTTATGATTTATTGTTATGTATGTTTTATTCATTTATGACTCGATACTGGTGGTATAGTCTCTCCACTGACAAACATAGAGCCTAACTTCTAATCAAAATATTCTTCCTTGTGAGGAGGCGCATATGAGGTCATGTGATACTTCATCTCATATATAGACATTCGATTATGAGTGTCAAAATATCATATCTTTAAAGAATCATATTTATCCTATAAATATCATATATATTCATTAATTTTATCATTATAAATATCCATGTGTGGTGGTGATGATAAATGAAATTGATAGCATTATAGAGGTGGTATCCTATAAGTACATATGAGGGATAGTTTCATTTTCTATATGATAGAATGTATGTACATAATATTTAACACATAAATATAATAGCATTTTAGTATATTAATTATACTAATATAATTGTGATTGGTTTGTTATAAATTATTTAAAAGAGGTATATGAAGATATAATCCTGAATTAATTTATCTAACACTCATTCCTCATCTATTTATATCTTCCATTGGCATACACAGAAAAACTTGTAGAATTGGTCTTCTGGTGATATAAGAAATGTGAAATATTTAAAGGTGATTTTGGAGGGTATTTAAGAATATCATGGTTAAGCTAGAGTTTTTTTTGGTTTGGATAAGTGGTGAGAGGGGGTAACCTATTATAAGTGAGTGGATGGTAGCCATTTTAAATTTTACAATCATTAACAAATTATGAATTTTAGTTATCTTGAAAATTGGATCCAATTTATAAATATTTAAAATATGTTATAGGTTAGTGTCTTAATCTACTCATTCAATCATTTATTGATGTGTTATATAAATAAGTGATTCCTTATATCTTAGTTTAACCATAATAAAATGATATGTCACTATATATTCTCAAAAGAATACACATTCTTTTAAAAATCATTATTCACATACTATACCAAACTATGATAAATACTCATTGAAATATTTTGAATATATAATATTCTTTCTAAAAAATTATCATTAAATTATCTTGTATAAAATAATGTGACCCTAACCCAAATCAATGAAGAACATAGAATGAACAGTCATCCAAATGTGGAATTTTTCCACTTGAATCCCATGTTTTAGAGCACATTGAAGAGGTAGCTTCAATATTTTTTCCTAAGAACAAGTTCAAGCCGAACATGATAAATTATGGCTGCAGAGAAATTATTTATGTGAAGATAATATGATTGTATAATTTATTTCAAAAACCATAGTGGTTAAATCACTACATGGGACTTCCATTACCTATTATCATTACATCATATATTATTCTAATGTTATAGTGTTTTTCTTAAGTAAAAGTATTATGATATCAACATGTAAATAATATTAATATAACTGAATGATTATATCAACATAAAAACAATTTTTATCTTAACACCATTTGTTTTTTGTTATATGTGTTTCTATATTAAATAATCATATTTCACTTTTATAAATGAATACTCCTAAAAAATATTTTAGCATCCTTAAAATTTATATTTATGGTAATAAATATGATTACATTCCAATTATAATTATAAATATATTTTTCTAAAAACAATTTTTTCTCAACTTGAGCTTATATATGATAACAAATTAATTTTTATTTTATAAAATCAAATTATTTAAATGAACTTAATTTTCTTATTTTATCATATCATCATTTTCTTAGTTGGATTTTTTAATTTTTTAAGATATTTATTTGTAATCAAATACTTTGATTTTTGCAAAAATATTTTTTTATGATGTAATTTTAATGTAAGTGTATCATTTAAGTTTACAGAACAATTTAAGTAATAAAATAATCTTTTAAATCATATTATAATACCTTATCATATATTCATTGAGCATATAAATCATTTTTTCTATTTTTAGAACATCACAGAAAATTTAGTTTAATAAAAAATATTTCTGGTCATTAATTTTATCCAAATTTCATCAATGAAAAATTTAGATTTTGATTTCCATTAAATCCTCATACATTTTTTTAATATACAAATTTAATATATTATAATTTATTATTTTCATAACAATGGAATAAAAATTTCATTTTGGTCTAAAAAACACATTTCATTAAAACTATTTTTTTTGTGGTTATGTGTGTTTGTTTGAAAAACAACATTTCACACTAATCAAAATTTAATTTGATAAATGTAATTCTAAATTTCACATCAAAAGGATGAAATTATACCTAATGAAAAAATAATAATGATTTTCATTAAAATTATTTACTTTTTCTGATAATTAATTTTTAATGTAAAATTAAATTTCGTAAAATATTAAAATGTTAAAAGAAAATTATCTAAAACACTGATGATTATATAAAAAATTGGTGGTTGAGGTGATTTTATACCCAAAATCACATTTTATACCCCTTTAATCCATTTTTTATCATTTACCAATGAATAGTAAAATTATAATATTGAAAATGTATGGGTTACTACAAAAACTACCATTTTCTTTAATTATAAATGAGTAATATCTCCACAAAATCCTGACTCAACTTCCTATGGAATTTGACCATTAAACTATTTAAATTTTATACATTAATATCACTCTACCAAATCCATTATATTGTTTCAAAATTATTTTTATTAATGCAATTATTTCTAAGGATTTTTTCAATAGAAAAATCAACTACCAAACATGAGTATTAATTTCTATTAGTAATCTATTTTACTCTACCCCAACCAAAATAATTTATATACATGTTAATATAATCTTACAAATGCCATATTTATTCAAAAAATTTATTATATTTATATGACCACAATTATTTACCTCTTTCTATCCACATTGAAATAAGAAAAAAATGTCAAATGTGTATTGTGCGGACTACCACCTCCATAAAGTAAGATTTTTTATTTTTCATCATGACTTTATTTAATTATAAAAACCACTTGAAATATTAATAAAAACCCTAAAACCATTCAAATTATATCACTATTCTTATATTATATTTGTATTATATAATTTCTTAACCATACTCAGCCATCATGATATAGTGTGCTCATGTATAGGTTGGCTTAACAACCAGATCGAATAAATTATATAAATACCTATCCTAGATGACTATTAGAAATTAATACTTAATTTATTATAATTTATTAAAAATTTATTTACTTTCTATGGTTTTTAAATAATAAAATTGTGTATATAACATATTCATAAAATATAACCATCAATCGCTGTGATTAAAAAAGTATTCGGAAACAAATTCAATTTTCATACAAAATTAATTTAAAACTTAATAAATAAAGATTTATGATAATAAAATCCATATTAAATTAAATATATATTATTAAGGTTACTAAAAATTTATTTAACAAACATGTTTTGTTTATTTTAGCTGTTAGGTATGTGTAATGAACTAATTAAGAACAATGTATCAATTTTGTCTCAAAGATTCATTGTTTGAGAAACATTTTATTTTATAAGAATAATTTCATTTAAATTTTTATTCTACTACATATTGGAAATATAATATCATTAATTTTATTTATTAATTCAATTTGGATTTTAACATTAATTTCACTCCCTTTCAAAGGGTTTTAAATAGACAATTTTATTAATCTCTAAGGGTTTCACATCCCCAATTCATATCATTGATACATGTTTTGTATTATATAACCAACTTAATTTAAGTGGTATATGTGATACCTAAATCAGATTTCATATAATGAAATAACCTTTTAATGTAATTTGTTTTCTATTTAATCCTCTCTCTATTTCAATGGGATTTATATTAAATTCTCCTAAAAATGAAAGAGGTTTCCATAAATCAAATATTTTTCGTGGTCATAGTAAATCCTCTTTTAATACTACCATTAATGATTGGTCTATTCTATATTATTATGATTTTATGTTTTTATTCCACCTTATTTTCAAGGATATGATGTTTCAAAATATGCTTTTCTTTCCTTGTATCAATCTATTGATTTGAAGAATTAATGTTTTCTTAATGAATTTTTTTTATTTTTTGTTGATTATTAATCCATATCATTGTTTATATATCCTTAAAATATTCATTGTTTCCTTGTCAGAACTCAAATAAATTTTTTATCTCTTATGATCAATTTTTTACCCTATATTAAATTTAAATCACAGTTTTTATTATACTTTTATCATTTCTGGTTTTTAATAAAGGGGTTTCAAAATAATTTTAATGAATTTTCTTTATAATGATAATATATTTATTCTATATGATTAAAATTATTACATATTTCTTCTTTCATATAATTTCATATTAATTTGGATTTTAAGTAATTTTTTAATATCTCTTCTCTTTAAGTTAAATTTTTTTTGAAAGAGACTTGAAAATAATGCCTTTTATGATGATATTAAGAAATAATTTTTAAGAAATATTATTTTTTTAATATGTCTTCTATCTTAAAGGAATTCAATCCAATAGAGTAATTTTTTATAAATAAAACTACAGGTTCTCTTTTTAAATACCCTTTTTGGATTTTGTTTTCATAAAATACTCGTATATTTTAAGTGATCTCATTTGGAGTTGTTAGGAATCCCATTTTAATCTCAAGGGATATTTATGATAATATGATTTGTTTGTTTTTATTAGGAACTAATATTTATAGATTGTAGTGGGTTTGGTCAAACATATCCTTCCCCTTCATTTATTAAGGATTTAATATATCATGATATAATTATGGTAATCGAGTAATGATTGCTTACTCTACTATGGGAATTTATTATGGAATACCTTATCTTCTATGGTAAACATATATGGATTCCTTTTCCATTATAAGAACCATGTGGTCATTCCAAATCAAAAATTAAGTATTTACTTATTCTAATTTTTGTGCCACTTATTTTTTCTAATATATTCTATATTTACAAGTTATTCTAAATTTTTATGATATTATAGGATCTAAGGATATTCTGTTTTCTTCTATTATGATTTCATTTATTGTTTAATTTTAGTTGAATTTTCTGAAGACATGATTTTATGACCTTTGTTTGAACTATATTTTAATACCATGATCCTTAATTCTCAATATATATTTATTATTGATTTTTATAATCCCATGATCATTTTAGATGATATTTACCACTTACACATGTTTTCCTTACAATTTATTATCAAATTATTTTTTATGGTTATGAATTTTAATTTACTGAGTATTCCTTCTCATCCATTCATTTGGTTTCCATTCCCCAGGTTATGAAGTTGTTTATTTCGTATGAGATTTCTATAACAAGGTCTATATGAGATTGATTATGGATAAGTGTTCACAAGTGTTGTAAAATAAGATGCTAATGAAGTGAGTCTCTAACAAACTAAACCTTTAGGACCATGGGTTGTGCAATTACATATATGATGTATTAATTAAATAATGGTATAGATTTACTATTTATTTATTTATAGCTTCAGTCACCATATGGACCCCCTCATTTCGACTTCTAACCCTTATTTTGGTGACTACTGTTAAAATATAATAGTATAATTTTGTGAAAAATGTGAAGTATACCTTATTTCATTAATTTAAAATGTTGATTCCAAAATATTGAATCAATTTTAAAAAATTCATTATTTATTTAGGGTTTAAATTTATTCTAATTCCATCAAACAAAAATAATTTAAAACAATTTTTAGAAAAGAAAATATATATTTCTATTTAAAATGAATTTATACTTATTTAAGTAATCACTCTTGAGTTATGGTGATTCCAGTGAACATATTTTCTTATTAATAAAAAGTAATTTTATTTTAAATTATAACCATGAAAAACCCTAATATAAAATTTCATATACACTATCAAATTATAGGAATAAAAATTTAGTTTATTATTAGATTAAAATTTTACTTAGGTTCCAAAAATTCTAGCATTGGTTTCGAAAAAAATATAATACTTTAAAATGGTTTTTCTAATCATTCAGAAAATTATTTGTTCGGGAAAATTATTTACATATTTTTAATTCATTATTCTATCATAATGATGTTATTAAAGTAACTATATTTGTAAAATGAGTATATTTCACTATTTAGTAAAAATTCTTTATAGAATAATCCCTAAATATCACTCTAGGAAATTTTTGAAATGATGAATTTAACATTGAAGTTAATTTTATAAAATAGAAATTTTAAAATAACAAAATTAAATTTCAAATGATAATAATAAATATAACTAAATTCATCCATTTTAGATAATAAATCATTCAACAATATATTTTAACCACTTTACATATAATTTTCCAAAGAGTATTAGTTTATTTCTTTAGACATTGTTAACTGAAAATGCATTGATATTAAACATAAATTTTAATAATTTATTATACATTTTATTTTAGTTTTTTGTTATATAACATTTTATACATAAAGTTATTTACTTAATGAAATTCATACTAAAATCATGGGGTTTTACTATCAGGAACAGACCTAGGATACCCTCAAAAACTGTTACCTGACATGTTCCACCACTATGCCGAAGGGAGTTTCGGATCCCTATTTGATAGAGACTGTCACTAGAGAATAAATAATAAAAATATGGAATGATTTATCCCAACATAAAATTAAAAACATGTAATATATGTACATAATAAAAATTAGTATTTGAAGGGAAACAATAATAAATATATTACATTACAAAGGTATTTATTAAAATTATACCACTAAAAGGTAGAAAAATGAACCCCATGGTGTGAGTCCAACAAAAAGGGAAAATCCCAAAATCTGAAATAGCTACTCCAAGTGATAAAGAAACGATGTCCCACTATCTCATACCCATCTACCTAGGGCCAAATGAATAAAACCTAGAGTTTCTTTCTTTTTTTTACATCAAAAGACCTGACCTGGTCTACAGAGCACAAAGGGGTTTGCATATAATTTTCATTTATGATTAGTTATATCCCAACCATGTGTTCTTTATCATGTATGTGTATAAAAATCCAATCATTCTCAACCTCAAATAAAAAAATGAAATAATAATATGTTAAATAGATTTTATTTCAAAATCATTGTAAAATGTCTCACCCTTTTCCACAGTTCTAATCAATCATGTTAAAATAGTTTCAAAGAATAACAAATATATATATGAAAGAATATAATCAAGGATTAAAAAATACAATACCAAGTAGTAATAAATGACAATAAGGATCATTACATGTCTGGATATCAAGAACAATCATTCCCAAAAATTGAAAATCACATCCATGAAGGCCCGAGACATATGAATAAAATTTAGGGATCATAGGAACACCCTAGAATGTGAACTTACAAAAAGAGTCGAACAAGTCCCTATGAAACATGTAAGATGGATTAGAGGAATACGCGATGAGTTTATCCCCTGATGGAAACAACTGATGAGGCATATTTCCACACTTTTCACCAATGTTCCCATGGATTCCCATGTGCAACATTTTACAAGTTATTTTGTTAATAAAATTTTATTAAAACTATTTCATAAATACATTTCCAAATACATAAAAGATATATTTTATTTTAACAAAAATTTGAAAAAAAAAAATTTTCAATTAACCTATTAATAAAAAAATATCAATAAATCTTTCCCATTTATTTATTAAACAATTTTTAAGAACCAAACAACATAGTTAATCCAACAGAAGATATAGATGGAACCAACTACATTAAACATGGGCCATAAATGCACGTAATTAGATCCACCGATAATCAAAATAGTGAAATGACCACACCAAATCCCCAATAATTGAGACTCAAGCCTTATAATGAAGTCCCATAAAAAATAGATAGTGGATGGGATCGGTCAAAACATACCTAAAAGGACACACAATTGATACAATATAAATAATAAATGATTGGACCTTAGAGGTTGACTGTACAATGGATCTAGATTAATATCGTCAGTGCCAAAATGTGTTCATTATATTATATAAAGAGGTTATGATAATCATTTCATAAAAAAATTATTGAATATTAAGAATGTTTTATTTCCAAGATAAATTTAGCACAACTAACTTGGAGATCAAGTGTTTAATGATGAAATTTGGATAGATATTTATCAAAAAAAATCCCCTAGAATTTCCCTAGGATTTGAGTAGAGGCATTAACAATGAATGAATAAAAATTGGTAATTCAAAAAATGTATAAACCCTACAGGTCACATGGTATTCGTGATGTAAATCACATATTAATGAAATGCATCATAAAATTTCATCAGGTGCCAAAAAAGGCATCTACTCAGTTAAAAAACTCTACCACCTTTTCAAAATGTCAACATGTTTCAAAGATTCTAAATCATTATATCTATGAACCAAACTCAAGGAATCTGTTAGGAAAATGATTCTCATCATGAATCGCATTCATAGTGTGAATGTTCCCAAAAGGAAGTGTCCATCACATTCCAAAACCAACATGAATGCCCTATGGACCCAAAAAACACTCTTAATAATTATAATAGACTTACCATTTTGAATGATATTTTAAAAACTCGACACTATAAAACATTATATCCCTTTGAATTCATGTGGATGAAGGGTTCCCCTAAAAGACGTGATGCTAGTTCAACCTCACTGATATTTCACGCTCTCATGTCCAGTGAAAATGTCGTATGTTTCTCCATAAGACCTTTACAAAAGGGATTGAATTATAAAAAATACATTCACATAATAATATATGATCTCAACTGGATGGTCTACAACTAAAAAATCTAGATCTAAATCATTATATTTCCAATATAAAATGTGAGAGGGATTAGGTTGGTGCTTCCTCAGCTAATATGTTTAGAAAAGTCATAAATTTTTATCTTTTATTTGGTAATTCCATATTATAGGCAAAATACCCATGGTGGTCAGTGACACAAAATGGTCAACTAAAGAGAAATCCAAAGAAAGACTTCGGTCAACTACATATGTTTTTTTTCCAACTCTGTAATGTAATTAGACATCGATGTTTATCCTCAATATCTACTAATTATTCCTAAATATTACTCCGTACTATAAGATAACCCTCACCCACCTCTTCTAAATAAATAGGGGATCTGAACATGTAACCAAACAAGGCCTCAGAGGTCTCCATTTTTATTTATGATAGATAATTGTTTTTATAATAAAATCAGTCTACCCCTATATGGATTTCCAAAAATCCATATAAATCTAAGATACAAGCATGGATCATACACTCTAGGATCTAAATAGCATGATCTTTTTGACCATTTTAATAAGGATGGTAAGTTGTACATAATCAGATATGAGTCCCAGTAACCTCTTGTAGAATTTTACAAAACAATGGGTTCAACATAGGATATCTATCCAAAACAATTATATAGATAACACCATGTAACCTAAAAATTCCATACACAAACAACAAACCTAGATATTCAAAATTAGATATGTACCTGATCAGAATAAATTGAGTTGGATTTAATCAACTAATCAACCACTACGTAGATTTAATTTCTCCCTTGGGGTCAGTGGTAGTCCAACAACAACGTCCTAGGACTCCTCACACCATTTACAAACCAAACTAGGGTAATGTTGGAGAAATATAGAAGGTTTTAGATTATTAACCTCTATTTGTTGGAATGTTTAACATTAAGACACGTAATCGACATTGAAACACTTCATATATAAAAACTGGAATTACTATTTGATGTTATAATATGTCTTCATGGTTCCCAGATAATAGACAATAGAGAAATATGATAGTAAAATAACATTACGTCTAATTGATGCTGGGATGAAAAACCAATACCCAAAATTGATAATACCAAAAAAATAGATAGACTAACCAAAAGTGGTCTCCTCATCATAAAGATATTTTATGATTTCTATTAACTCATCATCCTACAATGGACCTTTTAGAATAGACACTTGGATAGATTATGATAACTAAACACTATTTAGAAATATAACTAAATAAACCATGAATTAATACAAATAAATTTGAGTAAGATACCCATAATGTTACTCTCCCTCTTTCATAACAATATATTAAGTGGTGTTACTTTTATTTTAGGGATGTCATTTATGACATTCACCTTCTTCTGGGTGTTCATCATTTCAAAATCGAATGTCTAAAGGTATTCCATGAATTGTATTTATTTGATATTCTAGTCTTAAATAGAAAACATATATATCAGACTCTTATGGTCAGAAAAGAATATTAATGTCTCCCCAAAATTATAGTGTCTCCAATATTTAGGCGCATATATTACTATGGAAAGATACAACTAAAGAGTGGGATGACCCATCTCATTTGAAAAAAAGTGAATAGTTCCATAGGCTAAAACATAATCTTCATATATAATCATACAGCCAAAACGAACTATGATAGAATCAAAATATAAATCATAACCCTTAGTGGGATCAGGTAAGATAAAAATAAGAGCTGATTTCTATGTATTCATAGTTCATAAAAAGAAGACTGACATTTCACATACCATGTGAACCTCACTCCCTTCCTAGTAAGTGATGTTAAGGGTGACGTCAACTTCATTATTTCCATATTGAACTTCCAATAGTATCCAACAATATTAAAGAAGATCCAAATATCAAAGATGTTATGTGGATCCTCCCATGAAATGAAAACTTTCACCTTATCAAGACCAACTAATAATCTATGTTAAAAAATAACATGCCACACCAATATTCCATCTAGGATCTATAAATTTTATTTCAAAATCATTCCATAAATATTTTTGTTTATCAATATTTTCAAAACAAGATTCAAATAGTCTCATGATCAGGGTCAAATGTCATGAAAACCGTAATATCGTCCATGAATATGATGAAAAATGTGTTGAGATGATGGTAGAATATCTAGTTCTTTAGAGCAATAAAAAATACCATAGAATTATTTAGAGAAAAAGGAATCATATGAGATTCATAATGGCCACACCTACTATTGAAATATATCCTTGTTATATAAAACTATCGAAGTCTGAGATAATGAAAACCCAGTAGAAGACCAATCATTGAACATTACTTTCCACCATTAGTGGTCAAATAAATCATGTAAATGGGGAAAATTATAATTTCTCTTATCTTCCACCGGGTTCATCAAATGATAGTGCACATTAAATTTATTTGACCATAATTCTTCTGGGAAATGATCATTGGTACTGTCGAGGATTAAAACTACTGTAAACAAAACATTTTTCCATCCAACCATCCAACTAAATAGTGATATTTTCATCACTTATAGATCCATGGGATAAAAGGTTAATTATATTTGTGTTGTACCCACCACTAGTTTTATTATAAACTCTATATCCCTTTATATAGGTATATTAGAGATGTTTTATAGGAATGAATCATGAAAATCTATGAAAACTATAGGAAAAATTCAAAAATAAGAAACTTAATTAGCCTAAAATACAGTAGTAGTTAATAAACTATTCATCATTGGGTAGAAAGGTCCTTCTTTACCAGTCCCAAGATCCCACTCTCCCTGAAATACTCAATAGATACCATTGGCATCAAGGAATGAGACATGCCAAATATAACAGTTATCCTCAAGATGATGAGTAAAAATTCAATACATTCGGATAATGAAATCAAGTAGAACAATATTGAGAATGATTAAATCCTAAGTTAACTATGTGTCATCTATATATATATATAATAAGTAAAGTGATAACACATTTCATTCCTATTCTAAATAAGTGTCATGAACCCCATTAAAATGAATATAAGCTCAACAAGATGTTTAAAAAGAAAAAAATAGGGACATATAAATGTGTTGTAGGATCTGGTATCAAATTAAATAGTAACTATGAAAGATGAGATAAAATGGTATCTATCATAATCACAAGACCTACATCAAAATATTTTGTAATTTAATCTATAGTGTCAATGTGATTCACTTTGGAATACAATAGATGGTTCCTTGTAAAAATCAAAGCATCTGAATACACCAATGTAGAATTTGGATCTTTGGATCCCTTACCATAATAGGTATTGTGTGTATCCTAACAGAGTAAATTATGATGGTTGTAGTAGCTCCAAACATTCCACATATTTATGTACACATAACAACAATGTTAGGAGTGCCCGACCATACCACATTGATAGCAATTTTGGGGGACACTATACTTCATACCTGATACTGAAGAAAATGCCCTATACTAAGAACCACTTCAACCACTCCATCTATGATCATGCATTTTCTACTTCTATCCCTATGAGCTAATGAATCTGGTGCTGGGTGGAAGATAAGGGTCATAATGGATAATCCCTAAATTCATGTCAATTTATACTATTATAGCCCTACCTACCAGCTACACATAGGTATAAATATTTATCCTAAACATATATGATCTGATATCTACCAGTAAAACTATAATGTACTTTAAATCAGTTATCATATCATTCTTCAATACCTCAATAGCATGGAAAACCATCTCCATCTATTACTGTACACTAACGTCGAATTCTCTCCATACCTGAATGAGAGGAACTCCATATAATTTTACATCATCTCAGAATCTACCTAAATATTCTAGAATAAATGGTTCTTAAAGAAAATTTGACCCAATCACATTTACCATTTAATCCCAAAATTTCATTTTAGGACCATAAAGTGTCAACACAGTGCAATTCACCTTGATATCTACAGGCTTATCCATAAATTTTAAGATCCAATCAATATTTTCTAGAAAGTATTTTTCCTCTAGGTTGTAATTAATATAATTAATTTATGTGGTAATCTCATGTAACAAATCCTAATTTTGATCACATTATCCTCCATTACCAAGTTATTCAATTAAAACATCATTTTGGACTTGTGGTACATTTTGGTCCCTGAAAGGAACTTTTCCAACAATTGCCCTTATAGGACAATGATCTAAATGTGGATTCCCTATATTATTATCCACTATTTACCCCTATAGAACCCATGATATATGTTTTGGAGGAATAAAAATGTAAAATAAAAATAGATAAAATAATTATAACATAAGGAAATCTTACAAGAAATCAGCAAACTGTAAGAATAACTAAGATTTAGAAAAAACACCATAGAAGAGACACCCCTCCCAGCCTCCCAATGTATCTTGAAATTCATCACAACAAGAGATTCCATGTACTCACTACATCCTTCCAATCATGTTCAACAATCCTATATCTAGTTTAAAATATTTCCATGTACAAGGAAAATTGAGGAAAACCCACCTTTGATACTGATATGTTATAAATAGACCAGGGGTAACTATTGAAACCGGTACCTATCCTAATCCATCACATACCCATAGGGTGTTCATACTAATCATGGGATAAATACTATTACTCCAGCATCAAAAAAACATAGGGAATTATTTTTCACAAAATGATACCAAAAAATAGCCATATACATACATAACAAAATGAAATGTCAAAAGGAAGACCATAAGAAATATATTCCATAAATAAAGAAAGAATCATAAATGATTTATCTAAAAAGGAAATAAATAAACTCTAATGTGTTATTATATTAGAAAATGAAATAACAAAAACTAAGAATCATTTACCCTTTGTAATAATTGGATGATGTCCCGCTATCTCACCACCAACTAAACTAGACTAGATGACAAAAACATTTCTACCTAAATATGGTGCCTTTCTGTTTCCCATATAAAAAGGCATAACCTAGTCTGCATACTACTGAAGGGGTGTGAAAGGGTGAGATAATAATCTATGTAGGATCCCACCATGGTATTCCATACCAACTCTCTTTATAATAATATGAACATGCTCAAAAATTAAGATAACATGAAATATAGTCTGTTAAATAGTTTTTATATCCAAAGCATCATAAAAATTTTCACCTTTAAATAGATTTAATCAATAAACATAAAATGATTTCACAAAATATATATATATATATATATATTAAGGAAATAAATTCTCCAATTTTACAAGAAAAATCATACATTACTCATAATGAGAACCACTATATTATGAGCTAGCTAAAACACGTATACCCACCTAAACACAATCGTACTCATCAAGAACATATACATATGAATCAAATCAAGGTATTAGATGAACACCATATAAAGTGAAACTCCCAATTTCTTCTAATAATTATATTGGACACTTTCCCTCTAGAGCAGTGGAACACCCCATGAGTTACCCCAAACCTCCCCCTGAATGTAAAAATGGTTGAGTCTTATGGAAACATCTTCTAACTAAGTACGAAATGATTACCATGTGCTACATTTCTAAAACTGTTTCATCAAAATATAAATTTAAAACTATTTCATAAATAATTCTAATAATGATTTGAAAATAACATTTACTTCATTAAATTTGGGGGAACCACCTTATCTCAAAAACAACTTTACACACACAAATCAATAAATCATTCAAATTTATTTATAAAATAATTTTAAAAAATAGAGGAATACAATTCATCAAACATTGGATATAGGTGGAAAAAACTACCTCATATATAGGTCACATAGACTTGTAATAGGATACACCATTACCAAAAAGAATTAAAAGACAATAAGAGAGGACCTGGGATCGATTAAAACTACATAAAATGAAATTTCATAAAAAATAATTGGATGAGAGGATAAGTCACAACATACCTTAATGGAAACATACCCACTCCACTATATAAAAACAAGGGATTAGTTCATGGATGATGATCTCATAATGTATCTACAAGAATCACATAAGAACAAATATTTGATCAGTTGATTATATAAATGGGGTTCAACATTGTTTTCATGTCCGCTAAAAATTTAGATGCTGAAATATCACATACTAGGAGAGATGCAATAGAACCTCTATAGAGATCAAGTGCTAAATGATGTTATTCAGTTGGAGAGATATCACCCAAAACACATATTATATCCCTAGATACTAAGAACAGGGATGTATTTTAAATAACAGAAAGGAGATTACTCATGAAACACATAAACCTACAACTTGCAGTGGATTCATGATGTGAATTATATATTCTTGATGTTAATTCAAAAAAAAAATTGTATGTAGAAATATAATTGATCTTACCTAAAAATACATTACCAGACATTTCATGAAGTGGACATTTTTTGAATCATGTAGATTTTTGATTCCCTAAATTGGTCTAATATAATATTCTTAGTAACAGACTAGTACATTGAATCTCATTCATTGTATAAATTTTCTCTCCATGCAGCATCCATACATGTTCCTAAATAAGTTCCCAAACCAACGCCAAAATCCCTTGAAACCCAACATACACTCTTGAACATAAAAAGAGACACGAATTGATAAACATGAGTTTATATTCACACAAGTAACCATACCTTGACTAAAAAATGATCGAAAATAAGAATATAAAAACTAAAAAAATAACATAAAAAACGTGTAAAAACGAAGCACAAAAAACAAGTTCATCTATAAGAAATAAATACATGGTTTAATCATGATTTAAATTCATAAATAAGACTTCCATGATAATAATATATTATACTATTAAATAAAACCTTTTAGAAATATACACCCATCATTTTTGACCCAACCTTATCTTATATCCACCTAAATAAGTACCCTACTATGTGAAATTCAATGAATCAACAAGACCAACAATATGAAACATAATTCAAACTTCAAATGCATGTCAATCAAGATTCACATGTTTAGTATGATTATAAAACACAATATAAATTCTTTGATGTCTTCTCATAAACCCTATATAGGTAGAAAAATTAGATTACATTCATTTTCTGAAAATAATCCCTAGTCATGATAATTAATGTATTCAATTGAAATATATATTAAAATATAAATGAATATAAATATATGTTCATAAAATACTAACCAAAAAAACTATAATAAAATCCATTTCAAGTAAACTAGATCACTCAATGATTTCAACAATATGCCTGAGATTATTCTAATCCAATGCGACAACCATTTTATATTTCCTCCAAATTTTCTTCATGTATTTTTCACATGTTTCTACACTAAATTAGAGTCCCACAACCAATAATTTATAGGGATAAAAACCATATAAATCATTCAACTCAATCCATATAAGGTAATATCACAACACAAAATTACATTTCAAAAAAATAATAATGAAAAATCATAATCAATAAATCCTTAAATTTTATATTTCTGAAATATAAACACATACATGAATATTTTATTTTTCTGAATGAAATTTATCTACACCAAAAAAATTTATAACCATGAATAAAATAATAATTATAAATAATTTTTAAATTTTAATATAATTATTTAAATATAAATCATGATTGTTTAAAAATAATTCATATCACCTAATAAAGAGTTTACTATGGCAATTACCCCAATCATGATGTTGATGTAAAATCTAAAATAATGACCTTGTCCCAGGAATCCTAGAGTCAGTGCCTTAATTTTTTACATTAGAATGATTATATGAAATAAAATACCATAGGACTAAAATGTTTACTAGTTTTGTTGAATTAGATACATACCTAATACCCATTTTTCTTTGGGAATAGATAAAAAATTATAACACAGAAAGAATAATAAAACAATTAGTCCCTGAATGCTGATTAAATGATCACTTATCTGTAACATGTGGAAGGGAAAATATGGATATGATGAAATTATAAAAAAATATTCATTATTGTGGAAGAATCCTTGAATCAATAAAAAGAATAGATATTTCAATATAGATAACTGAACACAAATTTTATTTCAATAACTTGACTGAATGAATAGATAATACAAGGCACCATCTTTAAAAATTATTTAATATTGAGTTACGTAAATTATTCACATTGATGATGTTTTCAGGTTTAGAGTTTTAGATAATTAGGCCATAAATATTATATAGCAACTCTAATATTACAAAATAGACACTTCTTCTCCCTATTAATTTTCTCACAAGATAAAACTCTTTAAAACATGATTTATTTTTTACTTTATATAAATATTCATAACATTCATCTTAACTTCTGTATTTCTCTTACTCATCCTTATACCTGGTGGAAAACATTTCAGAAACATGGGATGAGCACAAAAATATCAGTAAGGGGTATAAATAAGGAATGAAACCATTAGTCTTTGAATATTTAAACTCAAGAAAACATTTTCAAAAAAATTTATACTTTTCACCCAATAAAACATATGTTATTTAACATACCTCCTGAAATCATAATATTTTTTTAAAAAATATCATATAAATCCTAAATCAATAAGCATACTTGTGGAATCCATATCATATATTAATTGTATCTTTCATAACTACACAAGGATTAACTTTCATGGTTTTGTTTGCAATACCTTTCTCAATATATTCCCTAAAAAAATTATAATAAACCATAATATTTCACTCTGTATCATTAACCATTGCATTAGGGAGGTATCATAGGTTCACCCTCCATAGGTTTATCAGGGAATGACCCGTATATATATGCAATGGCCAATAATCGTAACATAATCATAACACATAAAACAAGCATAAAGAAAAAATAACATTTTCACATTTCAATGTAATGATATCTTTTCATGATATTTATAAAATATATCCTTTATCAAAACCATATTCAATACCAAAATACATAAAAAGACAAAATAGTATTTATTTTTTTCTTCAAAACATTACACCTTATTGAAGAAGAAAAATACCAAATAATGATTACGGTGGTTGAAAAGTTGTTGTCTTCATACATGTTAAAAAAAATTTCTTATATGTTTCAATAAAATTATTCATATAAAAATATTACTTTTTAATTTTTATGAATGAAATTAAATGTCAAAGTGTTCGACTATACTTTGAAAAACTTAAGATTTTGTATATTATCAAAATATGCCACAATGATAAGAGATTGATATGGATTCCCTTTCCTCGAGTCTGAATCATCTAGTACATTATTTATATTATATAATAATAAACACTAGTAAATTAATACTTGATTGAGAACATTTTTCATGTGAATTATTATTTTTATATCACTTATTACAATGATATAATAATTAAATAATCATTTATATTCATAACAGGCATTTTGTCAATATTCAGTATTTGAGTCGAAAATTAACTTGGCTTGATGTCAGAAGTCCATGTGGTCATAAGTCCATCATATCCATAATAAACTTCCTGACATTATAATCATTTCTAAAATTCATTTATACTTTTTAAATCAAACCATTCATTTATTTTATGAAAAATGAACAACATTATAATCATGTAAAGGGTAGGTCATATATAAGCATGAGTAACATTTACATTTTTCTTTGATAATTATTGAAATAAGGTAATTTTTATTTCATATTTCACTATTTATAATAATATAATTAAAATAATATTCATCATTTAAATATACTTATCTATATCATAACAGTGATGTGGTGAATAAAAAAAATATTCACATCACTTTGGGGTGGTGATAGTTCACACGTATGCATAAATGAGGTTGTCATTTTTTTCATTGAAAGTAAGAACATAATTGATATATTATTATATTATAATGTTATATAGGTCATATAAATAATATAAAAACATTAATTACTTTATTATGATAGGTCTTGAGAGATGATTATGGAAAATGAATTATATCGGTTCGAGGAGGTGAAAGTTCACACATATGCACAGACGATTAATTCCAATACCATTTAATGGAAGCATATATGGATTTAGGTGATGGTATTAACATAAAAAAATATCATTATATTTAGGATAATTTATTTAGTATTTCTTCATGGTTGAAGAATATTTTATGGTAGTCGAATAATAAATAAACTAGAAACACTTAAAGAAAAAAATTACATTTCCTTCATATGAACACCTTTCATAGAAAATTAAAACCACAATGATGGGTGTTTTTCCTAATATAAGGCCACATAAATGTGGGAAGGGATTAATGTATGGGTTTTGGGTTGATATTCCCCGATACAAAAGTTTTTTTATGTGTGATTAATAGAGAGAAATGTGAGTCTTTTTATAAGAGAGGGGAGGGGCACCCTTGGATTTATTAAAAGTGTTAAATTAATATAAAATAAATTTAGATTGAAAATGTACTAAAAGTGATTTATTTAAAATATATAATTAATTTGGGTCATATTCACAAAATTCAATTAAAATCATATATTTTTTTAATATTTTTCAATCCCTGCCATTTTGTTTTAACACTTATTTTACATGTTTTAATCATACAATGATATCATGTTATTTTATGTTTTTGGGTTAATGTAATTGTCATAACATGTCAAATAACCAAAAAAATTTCATTAATGAAATATTAGGACTTATCCAAACCATTTGGATGAATCTAATATTTTTTGGAATTTTATTACATTTAATAAACTACTTTTTTATTTTAAAATATCAATAATGTTAATTCTATCACTATTTACTAGTTGACATTTGAAATTTTTTTAATAGAAATATAAGTTCCAAAAAACACATCTAAATAATCACCAACATGTTAAATATAACCAAAAGATTAGGGTATGAGAAAAAATAATTCAATTTGTAATTATTTTAATATTTATAATATAATTTATTTGATTCTTTCATTAATTATGAAATTACTACATCATCATTTTTTCACAATTAAATTTAATTATATAATGAATAAAAATTATAAATAAAGTACAATGATTTATGTAATATTATTAGTTTTCCAAGTTCTATTTATATTTGAAGATATACCTTTTATAACTCTATATTAAAATACAATACATTTAGAAAAAAAAGTGTTGCAAAAAATAGGTACTCATTTAATATGATATTATAAAATGCATTAAAGTAATCCATGTGGATCCATGTTGCCTTAAAATTGACCTAGGGATGCTAATTGTCAAAATACACTTGTAAAATTAAATTAGGATAATTTTTATGGATGTTATATATTATTATAATATTATCTTTTCCTTCAATTACCCGATTTACCTTCAACTATGGTAATAAAAAATAAATACTAAAGTTATTAATCAAAATGTTTAAAACTAAAAGGGCTTTATTTACAAAATTTGGAACATCTGATTCTTAATATGGAATCAATTTTTTAAAAATGGAAACATAGATGTTTTATTAATTAATTTAAAATTATTCATTATTATCGAAACAATAAAACAGGTTTTTAAAATTGAAAACCACCAAGAGATTGACACACTTTTTTATCTAATTTCAATGTGAAATTACATAGAATGACCAAATTTCTATTAAATTTATAAAATATAAATATAAATTAATAATAATTAAATAGATAATCTAGCAATATGTATAATTTAGGGAAAATTGGAACTAACATGCAGTATTTTTCACTATTAATTGAAATATGAATTTTATGAGAAAAATACAAAAACATTATCGAAACTATGTTTTTATTTCCTGGTTCCAATGAAGAAGTTAATTTTTTCAAATTCAACTTATTAATGTTTGGAAAACTATATTTAAAATGGGTTCTCCATAAAAAAATGGAAATACTACCTTTTAAAAAATATTAGAGATTTTATGTCTAAAATTGGATTTATTCTTATTTTAATAACATAAATTTATTGGAAGAAATTAAAACATTTTATAAACATATGTAAAATTTATATAGTTATTTATGTTAAATCCAACTAATACAATAGCTAGGCATTAACTACAATTTAAAATAATAATTTTAATAATGTATAATATTTCGGTATAACTAAGTATTTTCTAAAACAAGATATTTTGAAGAAACCCTTTATTGCATGTTGAGTTTGCTATTATACATAGCGTCTCCATTAAAGTAAAATTAATACATAATTCCTAAATATTAATAGATATGAAAATTCATTTTTCTAAAAATTCCTAGGATGTTACATCATTCCCCATTTTGGAAATTGTGTCCTCAAAATTTCATTTACTTATAAAATTAATTGGGGGTATTTCTCCCTCATAGAATTTTTCAGATTCCCAACTAGGATCTTAAACCATATGGTTTTTTCAATAAACCTAAACCTGAAGAATCATCTTATTTTACAACATTTTATCTTTGTGGTCAAGAATCTGAACTAGTTGTTCCTCATAAGAAAGATTTTCTTCAATCTGAACTACTTCTAGAATCAAAATAAGATATGGATCCGACATATACATTCTTAACATTGAATCAGGAAAAATATTATGAATCTGAGATAAAATCGGAGGTAAATTCACTTGCTAGGAAAGTGATCTAACATTCCCTGGGATTTCATTGGGTCCATTGAAATTTTGAAATAACTACCCTTTCATACCAAAGTGTATGACACTTTTCCATGGAGAAACTATAAGAAATACATGATCACCTACCTCAAAAGAATGATCCTTCCACTGGTTATCCGCATAACGTTTCTTCATGTGCTGAGCTGTCCTCATGTGTTTCTGAATCAACTGATATTTTTCTACTATCTCGTCTACCAATTATTGTCCCATCAACATCCTTTCACCTACTTCGTCCCAAAAACGATGGAGTTTGATACTACATTTTATATAATTCCACTTATGGTACCATCTGTGTACTATAATTAGAACTAATTTAATAAAAAACTCAACCAATGAAAAATATAGATCCAAACTTCCCTAGTAGTCTATTGATCATGCACTTAGAATATCCTTCGATGTCTAAATTATTTGTTCTGAAAACCAATCTGATTAAGGTTGATAATCTGTACTGAAATTTAATTCATTACTAAATAACATCTAATGGCCTTTCCAAAAGATATAGGTGAACTAATGATCACAACCAGATATTGTGGGTAGAGGAACTCAATTTATCCTTAATATCACAATAATATTCCTCTTAAAATTTTGATATAGAGATAACGTATCTCAACTAGGAATAAACTGAGTAGATTTTGTCTATCAATCAACAATAACCCATATAGAATTGTTACCATGAACATTCATTAGTAATATATCTATTAAATCCATGGAAATGTTTTCCCATTAACACTCTGGCACTCGCAATTTCTTAATAGTTTCTTTTGGTAACTAATTCTCTTCACTAACCTATTGAAAAATCAAACATATCAGGGTAAATTGAACAACATCTCTTTTCATTCTATCCCACTAGTAATACTCCCAAAGGTCTCTTTTCATATATTTTTGGCACAAATGAACTGAAAACAGAGAACTACGAACTTAACATAACAACTAATTCTTCAATTTTGAATCACAATGAAAACATAATATCATTCAAATCTCAAAAAATCATTATCAATGTTAAATTTAGGAAAATATCCCTTTTGAACCGATTCTACCATTTTCAACAATTCAATGTCTTCCTTATATACTGGATTAATTAGATCTGATAGAGATGACTGCACTAAAACCTGAAACAAAAAAGAGTAATTTTCTGCACCAAAATAATACAAACCCGAATTCATCAAATCATTAATGAAAGGATCATCTTCCAAACATAGTGTGGATAATGTAGCATTAATTTTTTTACTCTAAAAATACATCGATTTATTTAAATTTAATGGATATTAATGAATCATGAAATCATAATCCTCGACTAATTTCAGCAATCTCATTTATCTCATGTTCACTTTTTCACAACCCGTCCTCAGGGCTCGTGTCATGACTACCCCAAGCCCGGCTTCTATAGGCCAGAGGTTGGAGACTAGCACCAAAGAAGTAAATCCCGACAACTGGGAAGGCATTCCCTTTATAAAACATAAACACATCCAACCAGAGTACAAGAGGAAGTAATACACTAAGTACAAAAGAAAGTGATAAAAAGTAAATGGTCCACAATACAAACCCAACTGAAAAGTACAACTACAAATGAACGAAAGTTCAACAGAAAAGACAAATAGCTGGAAGATATAAGCAGCTCCTGGGTCGTCCACCTCGGATCCTACCTGAAGGGTAGGTACAGATACCCTCCTCAATGCTCTCTCCTGCCAACCTCCTCTGAGTATTGTATCATCATGAAGTCCACCTCTGGGTATTCACTCGTCGTGAGGTCCACCTCCGGGTACCATCCAGTCCTCGTACACTCGGTCTCTGTCAGTGTTGTCTATCCTCTGCATCCAACACAAAGAGGTGCGGGCATAGCCTATGCAGGGGTGAGTATAACGATACTCAGTAGTGACCCGAAGACCCTCATGGTCTTACCAAATCCAACAAGGATAACCACAAAGAAGTATCTCAATAGATAACCCTTACATAGGTATAATCCCATACTTATACCTAAGAAATCAAGTAACCATCTCAATCATGAGGAAACATAAAGGTTATGAAATCAACAGGTAACCACTACATAGGTATATGCCCATACGTATACCTAAGTTATCAAGTGACCCATCTCAATCAATAGGTAAACACAAAGGTCATGAAATCAACAGTTAACCACTACTTAGTTATATGCCCATACATATACCTAAGTTATCAAGTGACCCATCTCAATCATGAGGTAAACACAAAGGTCATTGACTCAGCTCAAACAAGGATTTTCATTAATGATATCAAAACCTAAACTGCTAAAGACCTCCTCCTCTGATGAGTACAATGATCCCATCACAACTCTGAGGCGTTTCTCACTATCCTTATACTATTGAGGTACTCGTCCGGTCGAGTACCGCGGGTCTGCCACCCAAACACAGTAGTGCTCCCCGCCATGGGTATGTCACCCCAACATAGTAGTGCTCCCCCTAATTGCTAACAAAGGTACTCCTTCTATCGAGTATTGCGGGTTTTCCACCCAAACGCAGTAGTGATCCCCGCCGTGGGTCTGCCACCCAAACATAGTAGTGCTCCCCACTGTTCTAGTCAAGTCACTCCGACTCGAATCGAACAAGCAGTCATCAGGTCTCAGCCAGCTACAAGGTCTCCGTACTCCGTACGCTCGTCTCTAGGAGGATCCACACCACGAGCTACTGGTCGATACTCCAACTATCACAATGTCCAATGAAGAATTATCTCACAGGAATTCCTCATCAAAGGGGTCTCAACGCATCAGACGGCGCGTCAATCAGACTCCTGGTCTGTGAGTTATTAACTTTTTCGTTCTAGGGGCCCGATTGGATTTCGGCTAAAATCCAACCCGGACATACCCCAATGCATCCAAACCTTAGGTTACGTATTCCATATGAACTCTCTCATCAATAGGAATCCAACAATGTTGACGACAAGTCAATCAGACATCCAGAGCTCAAGTTATAAGTGTTTCCGCTCCGAGGGCCCGGTTGGTTTCGTGTTCGAACCAACCCCGCCATACCCAAACTTCGCCAAAACATTGAGTGTAATATACAGAAACAACCATCTCGTTACGAGGAATCCTACGCAACTGACGATGTGTTGATCGGATGTCCACAATTTACGTTATGTTTGTTCAACTGAAAACGGTCCGAAAATAGGGGGTCTGGGCCCGGTCCGACTCAGCCAAACACCCCCCGGGTCGACCCGACCCAGGTCCGGGTCTGTCCTGGTTGGGTGATGCTCGTTCCAGCTAGCATGGCTCGGCCCAGCGCTGGCAGCCTGGCCCAGCGCTGGAGGCCCGTCCCGGCTGGCGAGGCCCGGCCCGCATGGCCCACATGGTTGGCCGTGTGGCCGGCCGACCAAGCGGGGGACAGTGCCCAGTGAGGCACGCCCTAGCCGTTGGTCTGGGGGGGGGGGTTACACCCCCCAGTTTCTTCAAAACGACCGGCCGTGTTGGTCGGCCCTTGGGTAACCGCGGGACCCCTCGGGTCCCGCCTCTTGATGGCACCGGCGGTCGGCGCCGCGCCCCTCCACCACGGCCCGCCGCGGGTGTGGCCTCTTGTAGCTCCGGTGCAGCACGCCGATGTCGCGCCCCTCCACCGCAGCCCGCCCTGGCCGCGGTTCGGCTCTACTCCGCATGGCACGACAGTGCCGCGCCTTTGTGGCGACCTGGAAACCATGCGCTAACAACCCGATCATGGTCGGACCGACGTCATTTGGTTTTTCGCAGTCCGCCTCCATCATCCATAAAAGAACTAACAAGAGGGGAAGGTTCAGACCGTGTTCGTGCGGTCTGAGCCCTTCCTCATCAAGATGGTATCATGCAGCCCAACAAAACACAATAATTGAACAATGATGATGAATGGTATTAAAACATGAATGTAATAACCCCTACCTCAACAATTGATGTCGAAAATTGGGTGTCGCGGTAGATGGCGTCGGAGAACAATGTCGTGGAGATCAGACAATGATTCTGTGGACGTCGGGGTGCATCTGAGGAGGAAATAGTGTTGGCGACTGTAACGCCCCGACCCCAGCTACCCAGAGTCGGTGCATTACTTCGTAACATTGGCATGATCACAAGAAGATCAAATCTCGAAAGACCGATTGGTTTAGTAGCCTTGGAAACACTAGATATAATCATAAAGTTTTACATTACATTTCAAAGTGAAAAACTACTACAACAACAAAGTCTTCATATCCACACTATTAACACCTCATAATATCCCTGCAAGTCATTCATAATTTACTTCTTCACTACCTGGGAAAAATAAAACATAGAAAAGGGGTGAGCTCAAATGCCCAGTAAGGATAAAAATATAGCGGAACATTCAAAATAAGCATAAACATTTAAGGCAATGAATTACTAAAACAAAAGCCTTTTAAAATTGAACTTCAACATAGTATAGAAAAAGTAAAATGAAATAATGCCATTTACTTGTTCACATGGATATTTTACTAATCGAATAATCACATGCAAAAATCAATAACCACTTTCATAATGTTGGAATGCATAATGATAAACGTTAATTTCTTTGTCTAGGCCTCATCCCAAGACCTAGGGGTTACTTATAACCGGAACCCAACCCGGAGTGCCTCTAATAACCGGACACCAACCCGGAGTGCCTCTAATAACCGGACACCAACCCGGAGTGCCTCTAATAACCGGACACCAACCCGGAGGGCATACTTTTACCAGTCCCTAACCTGGAGGGCTTACTTTAACCAGTCCCCAACCTGGAGGGCTTACTTTTACCAGTCCCCAACCTGGAGGGCTTACTTTTACCGGTCCCCAACCCGGAACATACTTGTTTAGCACATTCATCTGAAGAAAAGTTTGAAATATAAGATAAACATTCGGATTAAAACTAGCATACGAAATGTCAATAGTTTCACCATAAACTATGAATGGTATAAAATAGCACATCCACAGTCAAACATATCACAAAACCTTCAATACAATATAGAAGTTTTGTATTATAATAAATCAACTTCAAAAAAGCGTAAAATCCATTAAAGGATGTTGACATAGATGAAATCAAAACACTTTTTAGAGAAATATCTCTTTCTATTTTTGAAATCATTTAAGAGCCATATAAAATAAAACATTTTCTTTGAAAATATTCTTATAAGCTTGTAAGGAAAGCTTTGAAGATTTTATAACGGCGTAAAATAACCGCACCCACCGTATAAGTTAAAAAAACATTCTTACCTCAATTCTGTCGAAAAGGTTAAAAAGGACATTGTTTTGAAAACGACGGAAAGATTCCTTTATAAACCTCTTATAAAAAGTAAAACAAGGGTATAAATGACTTTAACCCATATTCTTGTAAATAGTAAAAATGTTTTGAAATACATTTTTAAGAAAACATGGATGTGGATGATAAAGAGATCCCAGTAGATTATTACGTATATACAACCTCGGATAATGAAGAGATTGTGAAATAACCCTTACCTTGTACTTTTCCTTGGTTGGGGTAGGTTAACCTCCTGTATAATGGTGAAATAATTGTTATTAAATTATACAAGAATCATATATATTAATATGATATCATATATGATCTTCTAACAATGATTTGTTAATAATATCTTATAATTATCGTCGTTTCGGGTGTTAACTTACTCATTTTCTTTTATATGTTTTGTTACATAAGTCATGTTTGTTGTATCTTATTCATATCCAGAATGATATCAAGTCCTTAAACATAATTTTTAAATCATTAAATGATAATTATACTTGAATGGATACGATGGAGAATGAATCTCATCGCGTTCGTGGAGACGGTAGTCCGTACGTACGCACGAACGCTACTTCCATTTAATTTTTATTTTAAAAGAATCGAATCCAAATGATTCATAGGTATATTACTATTCCATTATAATATAATATTTTATATATGTTACTTAAGTTCATTAACACCATCCTTTATACGTTCCATGTGTGGTATGAACGAGTCATATCATTTTAAGGGGGCGGTAGTCCGCACTTCCTCAAATGAAATTATCGTATGTATATACAACATGAAACGAATAATGGTATGAAATAAAATGGAATTACAGAAGCTTATATATAAAATATATATCATTAATATCATATTTAATTACAGTTCCATCATAATGGCCACCATGAGAGGTGGTAAGATGTATTTGAACAATCATCATTTCGTGAGACGTTAGTTTGCCATCCACAGAAACATTATGTTCATCATCCATTAGATGGAGTTGTGTGTATGTGTAGTTTGAATACTTCTTATAAAAATATCCTAGTATATTGTGGATACTGTTGTTGTTACAAAAGAAAGGAAATAAAAAGAGTTTGGGGGTTGGAGAAGCAAAATAAATGAAAATAATTTAAGAGAAATCGTTACCTTTAATCTAGGTAACTCACTTTGGTTGGAACCAAAGGACTTCTTGAAATGCTTTCTGCCTAAGGGGAAGCTTCAAGGAGGAGGAGAGGGATGTGGGGGGATTAGTTGGGCAGAGTTTGGACGAGCCAAGTGGCTTGAGAGGTGTGAAGAAATGAGAAGGAGGAGTGCCCTTTTATAAGAGGGGTGAGGGGCACCTTTGGAAAAGCTAGAAATATTAATTTATAATAAATTCATATTCGGTTTCTAATGGCTCCAAAGTTGACTATTCAAAGTTTGAGGTGGGGATGGGTCGAAAACAACTCATCCAATAGAATTTAGACAGGTTTGGGTACTTATATTAACCTTATCTTTAAGTATTAACTCTAAGTTAATTAGTTTCACTTTTACAATGTCTCTTTGTATTTTTATATTATATGGTTAATAAACTTACCATATACATCCAAGCGACCCCCAAGTGGTCCATTAATGAATAACCTATAATGATATAAGTCTCTTGGCTGAACCATAGATTTTTAGGAATTTAATATCAATTAATAATATAATATTTGTTTTAAGAACTCTTTTATGTCAATTTTGACACTATTCAATAGTTGATTTTTTGTGAAACTCATAACAGATTGATTACTTAGAACAAAGTCAATTAAATCAATCCTAATATATCATATTATCCTATAAAATTAGTTTAATTCATTAAAAGTTTCATATTATATTTATTTGGGTATTTATAATATCAATTATTTTAATTTTTCACTATTATAGTAATTACTGCATCATCATTGTGTCATAAATAAAATAAATTATTTAATGTCTAAAAATTATAAATAAAATATCATTATGTAGGAAATCCTTTTAGCTTTCTAATGAATATTTATTATCCAAAATCCAACTTATATAACCCTATGTAACAATTGTTTTGCTAAAAGATATATGCTTGTGTCATTTTTGTATTCATTTTGACTTAATTAAAATAAAGTGTCATTATCACTTACAAGTGGATCCATGGGGTCCCAAAATTGACACAAAGATTCCCATGGTCGACCATGTATCAACAAATAGGGTTAAGACACGTTTTAGGGTAATTTAGTATTATTATAATTTTATTTTTTTACCCTTATTTACCGGATTTACCCTTAACCATGGTAAATAAAATATTTACCGCAGTAATTATTCAAAATGTCTAAAAATAAAAGTTACCTATTTACACAATTTGAACATCCTGATTCCAAATATGGAATCCATTTTTCTAAATTAAAAACACAGAAGTGGCAGAAATTAATTTAAAATTAATTCCCGCTGTCAAAACAAAAAGCGTGTTTTTAAGAGATAATAACTATCAAAAGATTGACACTTGTTTATGTTCGGTTTAATTGTACAATTATGTCCAATGACCAACATTATATTAAGTGGTAAAAATATATTCTAAATATACTTTAAAACCACTCAAATTCATAATTTATCACTATTAATTATTTTGATTAAAAAAGTTGTTTTTAATTAAAATTTAGTAATTTTCACTATTCATCAAAATATGAAAGTTATCCGAAAAGTACCAAAATTTCACCCTAGACTAATTTCGATATTCCGAATCCAAAAATGAAGTCCATTTTGAAATATAAAACATATATGATTTCAAAATTTACGTATTACTATTCATAATGGCTAGTTTGATTGGTTGTGGCGTGTGTTAAAACTCAAGGTTGCGTACAACACACGCTACTATTTTATTCAAAGGAAAGCGTACCGTGGAAGCTTGGGATGTTTCATTTTAAATTTTTGATGTCCCCATTTAGTCAAAAAGTTTAAAATATAGTATTTAAAAAGGGTTCACTATTAAAAGTTGATAAAAGTGCAATACTGAAAATGAATTTGTTCTTGCATTATATCTAAGAAACTCATAATATGGATTCTAAAATTATAAGGATTATATAAAGTTTAAAATTTAGATAATACTATTCATGACCTCTTTTAATGGATTTTTTTTTTGGTAAGTCATGGTGCAATTGAACTCGGTGTTGCGTGTAGTGCAAGTTATTGAATTATTTTGAAGAAATAACACACTATGAAATCTTGGGGTGTTACATTCTCCCCTCCTTCAATAAATTGCGTCCTCGCAATTTGAAATTGTTCTTTGAAAATAAAAGGTTGAAAGTATAAAATATATTTGTGGGAAAACCCACATCGGAAATTGGGTTACTAAAATTTAGTCTTAATATGAGGAAAAGATAAATCAAAGGGTCACCACCAAATTATGATCTCGATTAGGAGAACATTGGTGGAAATTTGAGACATATAATCGGAGGAAAAACGTAAATATTTATAGGTAGTGATTGAGGTCATCAATCACAAAAAGTATAAAATTGAGGTCCTTAAACTCATCAATCTATGATGATTTGAAGTGCCATCGGTTCAACAAAATATAGGGTATTGGGATAACACATTTTTGACGTTTCAAAATATCTTAGTTGAAATCCCACATCGAAAAATGAATTAATGAGGCCTCTATTTAAAATAAAGAGTCGAAAGTATGAAGATTACCGAAAATAACACATACTAGGGTTCCATGTAGGAAAATATGGATATGGAAGAAAAATCTAACCATCAATTATCTGATGGAGAGTGGTAGAGAACATGGCTATAAAAAGGCCAACAATCCCAAAGCCATAAATTAGTGATGATTTAAGGTAACATCTAGGAAAACATTTTTGTTCAAAGTTGCTTTTCTTAATATTGAGGAATTTATTTATGATATTGGCTAAGATCATAAGGAGATATACTTACTTTATAATTAGAGTTTTATCCATTAATAAATTTCTACCACAAACTCATCTTTCACTCTAAAAGATAATAGAATGTAAAAAAAATTCTATTTACACTATTCGTATAGGGTTCCAAAATAAACGAATTTATAATTCATCTACATGATCTTTTAATAAAAACAACATTATTTAATCCAGGACATCTCATGGTCCAGTGGTAGGTGATACACCCTTGTCGCCCTTCGGTTGCGGGTTCAAGTCTCGCAGCCTTGCCGGACGCGACGAGTTGCCGCCCGACCTCCGGGTTGTCCTTTTATGGCAATCCAAAATAATCCAAACTAGAACTATCCAAAATACTTCTGTCCAAACTCATAGTCCAACATTTATAAGGAAGGTAAACATAATATAGATCCTTTTTACCCCGTAATAGCATATGAATACCTTCATCATGTATTACCATATTCCTTATTGATTACATTCATGCTCCCTTATTCCATATAGAAAGCTGGATATACTTCATTAATCCAAAAATGTTTTAAACCCCAACAATGATGGAATATACAAATCATTAATCAGTTCCAAGGTAGTCAAGAATATCCAATATATTTTTTCCAAAATAATCATGTATTATTCGAAAATCACTACCTCGGTATCAGAACTATATTATGGTTTATCATTCTCTCAACCATATATTTTCCAAAAATTTATCTTGCTATTGAGTCACTTTTCTTTGTTCCACACAATCTCAAGTCCTTAATGAAATAGTACTGCAGTACCATCCTTATATACTCCATAATTATTATAACAAGTACATTGTTGATACAACACTCAATTGACATAATCAACATAAGAACTCTAATCATTCCTCTTAATCTGTGGTAGTATCATAACTTGATTATTATCCAATAGCATCATTTGCGTCATAGTCTGATGACTGGGACATAGGTTCGCGTAGTGTCCAAACTCCTTGCAAATGAAGCATTGTACATTTAAAACCATTTTCTTACCCTTGCAGTCACGTACTTTGTGCCCTTTTCCTCCACACTTATAACAAACTCCCATTCCTTTCAGGGAAGTTCCAAGGTGTTTCTTTCCACAGTTACCACATATGGGAAAATTCTTCTTTTCCATCTTCCCTTTATCCATCTTTCTCTCTTCCATCCTTTTCTTCTCTTGCTTCCCTTCAAAGCCATAGGACTCAGTAAACTCTTTACTTATCTTATCAACACATGATATTATTTCTTCATATGATGATAATACATGGGAGACTATTTCTCTTATAAATTCTAGCTTAATACCATGAAAGATATGATCCTTCCTTCTCTTTGAATCATGTGTATTTCTGGAGTTCTCATTCCTTCTACTGGGCGCCATTTCTAAACAATGGCATAAACTAGATCAGTTTATGAATCAAAATACATAATTCCATACTTATAAAACACCTAACATAAATTGAACTATTTATGGATATAATCCATAATCATAAGAATTTTTTCTTTGAGGAAGTATATACTCATAATCCCTTCAAAATGATTTGTAAAGAAAATGAGAGTTATCCTAAGCATATCCCCCGGGAGTGTCGTAACCAAGAGTGCAGCAAGGCCCGTTGTCGTGCACCAGTTCCCGTTCGAGTCTAGCTCAAAGCGGTGTTTTCGGGTTTTAACCCTAGGTACATCTGTGCCAGAGCCGCCTCTACCTGCTCGTATCCAGACAGGGATGTATTGCTCGGAAAACTCACAAAATCTCTACAATACCAAAATTCTAGGAAGTTCTTCTATACTAATCCTCAAAGTTCATCTTAGGTCTACGTGCTCTAATCAGAGTTTATCTAAATCTAGCTTCCAAGGTTTGTACTAAACTTCCTCTGATACCAACTGTAACGCCCCGACCCCAGCTACCCAGAGTCGGTGCATTACTTCGTAACATTGGCATGATCACAAGAAGATCAAATCTCGAAAGACCGATTGGTTTAGTAGCCTTGGAAACACTAGATATAATCATAATGTTTTACATTACATTTCAAAGTGAAAAACTACTACAACAACAAAGTCTTCATATCCACACTATTAACACCTCATAATATCCCTGCAAGTCATTCATAATTTACTTCTTCACTACCTGGGAAAAATAAAACATAGAAAAGGGGTGAGCTCAAATGCCCAGTAAGGATAAAAATATAGCGGAACATTCAAAATAAGCATAAACATTTAAGGCAATGAATTACTAAAACAAAAGCCTTTTAAAATTGAACTTCAACATAGTATAGAAAAAGTAAAATGAAATAATTCCATTTACTTGTTCACATGGATATTCTACTAATCGAATAATCACATGCAAAAATCAATAACCACTTTCATAATGTTGGAATGCATAATGATAAACGTTAATTTCTTTGTCTAGGCCTCATCCCAAGACCTAGGGGTTACTTCTAACCGGAACCCAACCCGGAGTGCCTCTAATAACCGGACACCAACCCGGAGTGCCTCTAATAACCGGACACCAACCCGGAGTGCCTCTAATAACCGGACACCAACCCGGAGGGCATACTTTTACCAGTCCCTAACCTGGAGGGCTTACTTTAACCAGTCCCCAACCTGGAGGGCTTACTTTTACCAGTCCCCAACCTGGAGGGCTTACTTTTACCGGTCCCCAACCCGGAACATACTTGTTTAGCACATTCATCTGAAAAAAAGTTTGAAATATAAGATAGACATTCGGATTAAAACTAGCATACGAAATGTCAATAGTTTCACCATAAACTATGAATGGTATAAAATAGCACATCCACAGTCAAACATATCACAAAACCTTCAATACAATATAGAAGTTTTGTATTATAATAAATCAACTTCAAAAAAGCGTAAAATCCATTAAAGGATGTTGACATAGATGAAATCAAAACACTTTTTAGAGAAATATCTCTTTCTATTTTTGAAATCATTTAAGAGCCATATAAAATAAAACATTTTCTTTGAAAATATTCTTATAAGCTTGTAAGGAAAGCTTTGAAGATTTTATAACGGCGTAAAATAACCGCACCCGCCGTATAAGTTAAAAAAACATTCTTACCTCAATTCTGTCGAAAAGGTTAAAAAGGACATTGTTTTGAAAACGACGGAAAGATTCCTTTATAAACCTCTTATAAAAAGTAAAACAAGGGTATAAATGACTTTAACCCATATTCTTGTAAATAGTAAAAATGTTTTGAAATACATTTTTAAGAAAACATGGATGTGGATGATAAAGAGATCCCAGTAGATTATTACGTATATACAACCTCGGATAATGAAGAGATTGTGAAATAACCCTTACCTTGTACTTTTCCTTGGTTGGGGTAGGTTAACCTCCTGTATAATGGTGAAATAATTGTTATTAAATTATACAAGAATCATATATATTAATATGATATCATATATGATCTTCTAACAATGATTTGTTAATAATATCTTATAATTATCGTCGTTTCGGGTGTTAACTTACTCATTTTCTTTTATATGTTTTGTTACATAAGTCATGTTTGTTGTATCTTATTCATATCCAGAATGATATCAAGTCCTTAAACATAATTTTTAAATCATTAAATGATAATTATACTTGAATGGATACGATGGAGAATGAATCTCATCGCGTTCGTGGAGACGGTAGTCCGTACGTACGCACGAACGCTACTTCCATTTAATTTTTATTTTAAAAGAATCGAATCCAAATGATTCATAGGTATATTACTATTCCAGTATAATATAATATTTTATATATGTTACTTAAGTTCATTAACACCATCCTTTATACGTTCCATGTGTGGTATGAACGAGTCATATCATTTTAAGGGGGCGGTAGTCCGCACTTCCTCAAATGAAATTATCGTATGTATATACAACATGAAACGAATAATGGTATGAAATAAAATGGAATTACAGAAGCTTATATATAAAATATATATCATTAATATCATATTTAATTACAGTTCCATCATAATGGCCACCATGAGAGGTGGTAAGATATATTTGAACAATCATCGTTTCGTGAGACGTTAGTTTGCCATCCACAGAAACATTATGTTCATCATCCATTAGATGGAGTTGTGTGTATGTGTAGTTTGAATACTTCTTATAAAAACATCCTAGTATATTGTGGATACTGTTGTTGTTACAAAAGAAAGGAAATAAAAAGAGTTTGGGGGTTGGAGAAGCAAAATAAATGAAAATAATTTAAGAGAAATCGTTACCTTTAATCTAGGTAACTCACTTTGGTTGGAACCAAAGGACTTCTTGAAATGCTTTCTGCCTAAGGGGAAGCTTCAAGGAGGAGGAGAGGGATGTGGGGGGATTAGTTGGGCAGAGTTTGGACGAGCCAAGTGGCTTGAGAGGTGTGAAGAAATGAGAAGGAGGAGTGCCCTTTTATAAGAGGGGTGAGGGGCACCTTTGGAAAAGCTAGAAATATTAATTTATAATAAATTCATATTCGGTTTCTAATGGCTCCAAAGTTGACTATTCAAATTTTGAGGTGGGGATGGGTCGAAAACAACTCATCCAATAGAATTTAGACAGGTTTGGGTACTTATATTAACCTTATCTTTAAGTATTAACTCTAAGTTAATTAGTTTCACTTTTACAATGTCTCTTTGTATTTTTATATTATATGGTTAATAAACTTACCATATACATCCAAGCGACCCCCAAGTGGTCCATTAATGAATAACCTATAATGATATAAGTCTCTTGGCCGAACCATAGATTTTTAGGAATTTAATATCAATTAATAATATAATATTTGTTTTAAGAACTCTTTTATGTCAATTTTGACACTATTCAATAGTTGATTTTTTGTGAAACTCATAACAGATTAATTACTTAGAACAAAGTCAATTAAATCAATCCTAATATATCATATTATCCTAGAAAATTAGTTTAATTCATTAAATGTTTCATATTATATTTATTTGGGTATTTATAATATCAATTATTTTAATTTTTCACTATTATAGTAATTACTGCATCATCATTGTGTCATAAATAAAATAAATTATTTAATGTCTAAAAATTATAAATAAAATATCATTATGTAGGAAATCCTTTTAGCTTTCTAATGAATATTTATTATCCAAAATCCAACTTATATAACCCTATGTAACAATTGTTTTGCTAAAAGATATATGCTTGTGTCATTTTTGTATTCATTTTGACTTAATTAAAATAAAGTGTCATTATCACTTACAAGTGGATCCATGGGGTCCCAAAATTGACACAAAGATTCCCATGGTCGACCATGTATCAGCAAATAGGGTTAAGACACGTTTTAGGGTAATTTAGTATTATTATAATTTTATTTTTTTACCCTTATTTACCGGATTTACCCTTAACCATGGTAAATAAAATATTTACCGCAGTAATTATTCAAAATGTCTAAAAATAAAAGTTACCTATTTACACAATTTGAACATCCTGATTCCAAATATGGAATCCATTTTTCTAAATTAAAAACACAGAAGTGGAAGAAATTAATTTAAAATTAATTCCCGCTGTCAAAACAAAAAGCGTGTTTTTAAGAGATAATAACTATCAAAAGATTGACACTTGTTTATGTTCGGTTTAATTGTACAATTATGTCCAATGACCAACATTATATTAAGTGGTAAAAATATATTCTAAATATACTTTAAAACCACTCAAATTCATAATTTATCACTATTAATTATTTTGATTAAAAAAGTTGTTTTTAATTAAAATTTAGTAATTTTCACTATTCATCAAAATATGAAAGTTATCCGAAAAGTACCAAAATTTCACCCTAGACTAATTTCGATATTCCGAATCCAAAAATGAAGTCCATTTTGAAATATAAAATATATATGATTTCAAAATTTACGTATTACTATTCATAATGGCTAGTTTGATTGGTTGTGGCGTGTGTTAAAACTCAAGGTTGCGTACAACACACGCTACTATTTTATTCAAAGGAAAGCGTACCGTGGAAGCTTGGGATGTTTCATTTTAAATTTTTGATGTCCCCATTTAGTCAAAAAGTTTAAAATATAGTATTTAAAAAGGGTTCACTATTAAAAGTTGATAAAAGTGCAATACTGAAAATGAATTTGTTCTTGCATTATATCTAAGAAACTCATAATATGGATTCTAAAATTATAAGGATTATATAAAGTTTAAAATTTAGATAATACTATTCATGACCTCTTTTAATGGATTTTTTTTTTGGTAAGTCATGGTGCAATTGAACTCGGTGTTGCGTGTAGTGCAAGTTATTGAATTATTTTGAAGAAATAACACACTATGAAATCTTGGGGTGTTACAGCGACAATGCGTTCATCAAATCGTAAAGTGTTCCTCATCGAGGGAGAAAGTCCTTCATTGGAGGAGTTCTTCATTGAAGGGGGTGGTGTTCTTTCTTTGAGGGAAGAACACCCTTCTCTATTCCTCCAGAGGTCTCACCAAAATCTCAACCCAACAAAAGCAAAAAATAAAATAATAGAAAAGATATTCTTTAATTCTCACAAGTATTTCAAAATTCAAACAACTTAATTTAATTATGTGAAGAGTTATAATTCATTTATTAACTTGTGTTGGCAAACATTTAATAGGGGGAGGGGAAGAGGACGAGTCCTCATAAATAAAAGGGGAGTTGTCAAAATTAATCAAGGGAGTTTAATGGGTTTAAGGAGTTTAGGGAATGTGAAAGGTTGGGGATCATGTGTCCCCCACCTCACATATATCATCACATGGGTAGTTAGGTGCTTGTGGGTCACACCCCAAGTCCCCCATGTAGGATATAACCACCATAGATATAAAAATAAATTGTTCCACAATTTTATTCACTTCTAATTTAATCCAAAAATTTTAACTTCTACTCCCGCACAAACGCAACTATAGTAAAGGTCCCCTTAAGCAATTATCGGCATTGAGAGTTCATTGGTGCCCTCGAATTTCAATTCTTAGCACCGGTTCAAAAGATAGAAAAACCCGCTTGTTTGTTCACCAAACATACCGTAGGAAAACTTCAGAAATTGATTCCGGGCACACTGGACCTCAGAATCAGGTTCCATCAGAAACCACAGACTTGTAAAATTCTAAAGAAATTAAGAAAAAATAATTCCATGAACTTTCCAGGTCTTTACATTACTCCCACCTCAAGGCTTTTCATCCTCGTAAAGCTAAAAAACACACTAGGGCAAACAAAAGTGGTACCTAGAATACATCTGAGCCTCCCGCTCCCATGTGCTCTCCGGGAGGTTCCCGTGCTGCCAATGAAAGCACACAAGGGGAATCGACTATCCTCATAGGACCTACTCATGTAGATCCTAAACCTATACTAGAACCTCATGAATGTCACCCCTGTCATCGATATCCAGCTCTCCATGGTCAATGATGATGGATAGGTCGTGAACACAACTCCTCAGCTGAGATACATGGATGACATCGTGCACCCGGTGAATCTGAGGTGGAAAGGCCAAGCGAAAAACCACCTCACCTACCCTGCTGAGGACCTAGAAGGATACAATGAACCTTGGAGATAACATTCCGCTTCGGTCACATCTCTATAGACCTCATCAAGGTGAGACCCGTATAAAGACGTGCTCGCCATCCTCGAACTCCAGATGTCTCCGTCTTTTATTAGTATAGGACTTATGTCTGCTCTATGCAGTCTCAACTGTCGTGAACCATAGGCGATCATTTCCCACTTCTACATCAGGATACACCTGTATCTGGTCCCTGATGTGTCGCAGAGAACTATGTAACCAACACCCTCAAGATGGGCGCACTGGTCAACCTATACCTCAGCTACTGAAAGCACTGCTGGAAGTGGTGCTACAACTCTGGTGAATTCTGGCACAAAGGTAAGTTTGGCCATCTCTTGAGTGGTCGAATGCACCCTCTTAAGCATGATTCCATCTTTTCCTACCTAGGGTTTCCTTTTTTCCGACCAAGTAAAACCCATCCCAATGTTGTAGAAAAACCACATCTCTTTTGCATGATACCGTCAATTTGTGTATGAACTGTGGTTGCCTAGTCCATACCCAAACTAATGTCATACGTCCTCGACGCTTCCTCCAAGAGGTTACAACTGAAACTCTTGCCTCTAGGGTCAGATCACATAGACGGCGTAAGTGTGATTATCGAGTCTCCTCGCAAGGTATCTCCAGACGTGAGGGTAAAGTCAACGGTTTAACAGGAAACTCTAGGTATGGAACAAGATTCGTGGAAGGTAGGAATGATTGGTACCTACGTCTATTGATACAGAAGCTAGTAGTAGACAAATACCATCCCTCAAATCATTCTTAGAGCCCTTGGGTCACACCCCTTGACCACATGTAGCTATTATCATCTCCTTCCCTCCAGCTCTATGAGCCTAGCGGGGACTACATAGGCGGGTGGTTGTAACTTGTCGAAATGTACACCACCTCATGCTGCTCTCCTAGCTCTGCTTCCATGTCTGCTACTCTACAGTTTCATATGCCCTTAAAACATACTCTTCATGAAACATTTTACAGACCCAAGTCATTGAGACTGGTGCCAGTTCCCTGCTTTCCCACTTATAACATTCACAGGATGTTTCTGCTCAGCCAATGAATATTCAACCACAAAGGATCTCTCTAGCACCATAAAATAAGTAGGAATGCATAGAGGATACAGTTCCGGCTCGTAAATCCTTAAATACACCTCGCTCAGAAGTCCGAGCTGTAAATCACTAATCGTATCGTATTCATCGAGTACCCGGAATGATCCATAAGCCTCGATGATTACTCAGCAACCGATATGTTATCATGCCGAATTGATATAAACTCTAGAAAACACTCAGCCACCTCCTCAAGACAGTCCTCAGCTGCCTGTGAGTCGAGCTCACCTCGGAACCTGAGGGGTATCTGATGCTGAAACACGTGTAAGGCACTGAACCTACATGTGTCATCTACCGGTACCGTTGGTTGAAACTGCTGACCAACAGGTAGGGATATAGCTGGCACACTACCCGAAGGTACTATCTCAGGCATCGGTCAACTTACCAAAGTACCATCACTATGCCGACCATCCTCATGGTCACTAACTGGGAAACACCAGTAGCTAAGATCATCATCTTCACTACTAGTGTCTGAACTAGATATAGAACTCTAGCAATCACCTCCAGCCCGTCCACTACTGCCTGGGAATCTGTCTTGCCTCATAACCTCGGAGGCCTCTACTACTGGAACTTGTGAAATGTGCTCTGTCATCATGCATCGTCCGCTAGTACACCTGGTGGAATCTGCTGCCCAACAGGTGGTGGTGCTGCTGGTACACCACACGAAGGTTCCAACATAGCAAGAGGGCTATGCACCAGACCTCATCGCTCGGTGGGCCATCATCAGGTACTCCCTCAGAACTCCAACTGATTGTCTACGTGGAGGAATCCAGAACATATGTGACACTGCCAAATGATTAACACTTGATGATCTGACCTGGTTTGAGATGACTTAAAGAAAACTTTCGGAAACACATATGCAATCTGTTTTTTCGTGCACTGGGTCGGAAATCAGTAGTCGGGGTCCTCGTGTATGGATACGTCGGCTGCCTCACCAACACTGGACTCCAGGAACTGAAAACCACACTCGGTATGCTTAACACAATTGCTTCACTAAAAGAAAAAATATCAGAGTCATAAGTTCTGTGGTAGAACTGACGTCCTCTAATACCAATTTGTCACAACTAGTCCTCGGGGCCCGTTCCATGACTACCCCAAGACCGCCTTCTATAGGCCAGGGGCTAGTGACTAGTACCGAAGGCGTAAATCCCAAAAACTAGGAAGGCATTGAATTTATAAAACATAAACACATCCAACCAGAGTTCAAGCAGAAGTAATACACTAAGTAAAAAAGAATGTGCTGAAAAGTAAATGAGCCAGAATACAAAACCAACGGAAAAGTACAACTACAGCTGAATGAAAGTACAACAAAAAAGACACATAGATAGAAGATAGAAGCAGCTCCTGGGTTGTCTACCTCGGATCCTACCTGAAGGGTAGGTACAGATAGCCTACTCAAAGCTCCCACCCGCCAACCTCCTCCGAGTACTGTCTCGTCATGAAGTCCACCTCTGGGTACTGACTCGTCGTGTGGTCCACCTCCGAGTACCGTCCAGTCCTCGTACACTCGGTCTCTGTCTGTGATGTCCGTAATCCGTATCCAACACAATGAGGTGTGGGCATAGCCCGTGAATGGGTGATTATAACGATACTCAGTAGGGACCCTGAGACCCTCAAGGTCTCACTAAATACAACAAGGATAACCACAAAGAAGGATCTCAACCGATAACCCTTACTTTGGTATAAGCCCATACATATACCTAAGTTATTAAGTAAACATCTAAATCATGAGGAAACACAAAGGTTATGAAATCAACGGGTAACCACTACTTAGGTATATGCCCATTCATATACCTATGTTATCAAGTAACCCATCTCAATCATGAGGTAAACACAAAGGTCATGAAATCAACGGGTAACCAATACATAGGTATATTCCCATACATATACCTAAGTTATCAAGGGACCCATCTCAATCATGTGGTAAACATAATGGTCATTGACTCAGCTCAAACCAGGATTTTCATTAATGATATCGAAACCACAAATGCTGAAGGGATCCTCCTCTGACGAGTACAGTGATCCTGTCACAACTCTGAGGCGTTACTCATTAAACATAGATTGCCGAGGTACTCCTCTTGTCGAGTACCATGGGTCTACCACCCAAACAGAATAGTGCTCCCCGCCATGGGTCTGCCACCCCAAAACAATAGTGCTCCCCCTAATAGCCTACAGAGGTACTCCTATCGAGTACCGCGGGTCTGCCACCCAAACACAGTAGTGCTCCTCATCGTGGGTCTGCCACCCTAACACAGTATTTCTCCCCACTAGGTTAGTCAAGTCACCCTGACATGAATCGGACAAGCAGTCATCAGGTCTCAGCCAGCTACATGGTCTCCGTACTCCATACGCTCGTCTCCGGGAGGATCCGCTCAACGAGCTACTTGTCGATACTCCAAGTATAAAAATGTCCCATGAAGAATTATCTCAAAGGATCTCCTCATACAAGGCATCTCAACACAATAGATGACGCGTCAATCCGATGCTCGGTCTGTGAGTTATTACCTTTTCGGTTCTAGGGGCCAGGTGGGATTTCAGGTACAATCGAACCTGTCCATACTCCAACTGCATCCAAAACTCAGGTGAAGTATTCCAAAATAATCTTCTCATCATTAGGAATCCAAAAAAGTCTACGGCACATCAATCAGACGTCTGAAGCTAAAGTTATAAGCGTTTCCGCTCCGAGAGCCCGGTTGGTTTCGGGTTCGAACCAACCTAGGCGTACCTAAACTTCACCAAAACCTTGAGTGTAATATACCAAAACGACCGTCTCAATCCTAGGAATCATACTTAACTAATGGATATTATATTAGAAGTCCACAACTCAATCTATGTCCGTTTAACCGAAAATGGTCCGAAAATAGGGGGTCTGGCCCCGGTCTGACCCGACCCAACACCCCCTGGGATGGCCCGAATATGGTCGACCCGACCCGGGTCCGGGTCCTGCCCGGTGCAGCGCGGCCCGGCTCGGCGCTGGTGGCCCGACCTGGAGCTGGCGACCCAGCCCGCGTGGCCCATGTGGTTGGCCGCATGGCTGGCCAACCAGGCGGGGTGGCGGCACCCAGTGGGGCCCGCCCTTGTCGCTGGTCTAGGGGGTTAAACCCCCTGGTTTCTTAGAAATGAGCGGCAGTGTTGGCAGACCCTTGGGTAACTGCGGGACCCCTCGGGTCCTGCCTCTTGATGGCACCGGCGTCCGGCACAGCCGACCGCCCTTCTAGATTCCCCACCACTTTGTTCAACCGGCACGGCGCGACGCCGCCACGCCCCACCGTCGCGGCCCGCCCCGGTCGTGGCCCCTTGAAGCTCTGGCGCGACATGACTGCTCTGCGCCCCTCTATCACGGCTCGCCCCGGTCGTGGTCCGGCTCTAATCCACGTGTCACGACGGTGTCGTGCCTTTGCGGCGACCCGACAACCATGTTCTAACCACCCGCTCGTGGTCTGCCCAACGTCGGCCGGTTCTTCGCAGTCCGCCTCCATCGTGCACAAAGATAAAACAAGAGGGGATGGGTCAGACCGTGTTCATGCGGTCTGAGCCCTTCCTCATCAAGATGGTATCATGCGTCCCAAAAAAACATAATAATTGAAGAACGATGATGAACAATATTAAAAAATTTAACGTAACAACCCCTACGTCAATAATTGAGGTTGAAAATCGGGCGTCGCGGTAGATGGTATCGGAGAACGGCGTCGTAGAGATAGGTCGATGATTTCGTGGACGTCGGGGTGCGTCCAAGGAGGAAACAATGTTGGTGACAATGCGTTCTTCGAATCGTAAAGAATTCCGCGTTGAGGGAGAAAGTCCTTCGTTGGAGGCATTCTTCGTCGAAGAGGGTGGCGTTATTTCATTGAGAGAAGAACACCCTTCTCTATTCTTCCAGATCTCTCACCAAAATCTCAACCCAACAAATTCCCAAAATAAAATAATAGAAAATCTATTATTTAATTCTCACAAGTATTTCAAAATTCAAAAAAAATTAATTTAATTATGTGAAGAGTTAGAATTCATTTATTAACTTGTGTTAGAAAACATTTAATAGGGGGAGAGGAAGAGGACGAGACCTCATAAATTATAGGGGAGTTGTCACAATTAACCAAGGGAGTTTAATGGGGTTAAAATATTTAGGGAATGTGAATGGTTGGGGCTCATGTGGGAACTACCTCACATATATCCTCACATGGGTAGTTAGGTGCTTGTGGGTCCCACCCCAACACCCCCATGTAGGATATAACAACCTTAGATATAAAATAAAATTGTTCCGTAATTTTATTCATTTGTTATTTTATCCACAAATTTTAACTTCTCCCGCACAAACGCAACTGCGGTAAAGGTCCCCTTAAGCAATTACCAGTGTTGCAAGTTCATCGGTGCCCTCAGATTTCAATTCCGAGCACCGGTTCAAAAGATAGAAAAACCCGATCATTCATTCACTGAACATACCCGAGCTAAACATAGGAAATTGATTCCGGGCACACCGGGCCTCAGAATCAGGTGTCGTCAAAAACCCCAGACTTGTAAAATTCCAAATAAATTAAGAAAGAAAAATTCCATGAAATTTACGGGTCTGTATATACTTATTTATGAGTAAATATATACATAAAAAAATTTTGGCCAATATATATTTCACATTTTACTCCTTATAGATGATTCCTAAAAATTTCAAATAAAATAACAACAGAAACTAAATCCAAATCCTGAGTAGGGTAACTTAAATCATGGGGTTTCAACAGACTTGATTCATTAGCAATTACCTAATCATTATGGATTATGACACAACCGAGTCCTTTTAATGACATGCCATTTTAATTAAAAAATTCTATATTTCAAGAAGGAAAACGTGAATTGTAGTATTCACCATTCATAATTTTAATTCATGAAAGGAATCATCACATTCTTTTGTCCAAATGAACATAACACCATTTTGAGTAAAAATAGTTAGTGGGCTACATAACAATGCCAAATTTTCAACAAACCTCAGGCAATCGAATTATAAACACCAACAACTATGAATCTTTGTTATATTTGTGGGTCTTGACCATTCCACAAAAACATTTATATTAGTTTAGTGAATAATTATGCCATATTAAGAAATATTAGAGCCCTGGAAAAAAATATGTTTCAATTGAAAATCACCTTTGTTAATTTGACCACATAATGTTATATCCATTAAGGTTTTAAAAATAACCCTTACTTGACCATTATGCTCCTCTTTACTTTTTGAATATACCAAAATGTCATCAATACACACAACCATAAACATATGAAATAACTGATGGAATATTATATTCATAATATTCAGGAATTCAGAAGGTGTATTAGTTAATCCAAATGGAATAGCTTCAATTTTATAATGGACATATCTAGTATGAAACATAGTGTTCAGAATATCTAATTCTTTTATATTTAACTAATGGTACTCTGTCCTCAAATCATCCTTCGAAAAATATTTTTCTCCATGTAGCTGATGAAAAAAATCATCGATATAAGAAAATGGATACTTGTTCTTAACTTTGATGTTATTCAAGGCTCTATAATCAATGAAAAGTTTCATCGAACAATATTTCCTTCTAACAAAGAAGGCATGATCACCCCATTGTGATTTAATAGGTACAATGAAAACATTATCTAATAACTCTTTAAATTTAATCCTCATCTCTAAATGTACAATTCAATCCATTCAATAAGGGGGAAATGAATTTGATTTATCATTAATAACTAAGTCAATAATAAATTCAACATCTTGTCTAGGTATAATACTATGAAACTAATCAGGAGAAAACATCATGATACTCAATTACTACTGGCACATCATCAATCTGAATAGTTCCTTTGAATTCAATAATATGTGCATGATAGCATTCATTTCCATATTTTAATAGTTTATCAGCTTCTTGATATGTTTTCCATTGTAAGGGTTTATTATTCTACACAAAATGAAAGTATTTTGGAAAATAAACCTATTAAGTTCTACATTCCATATTTTCATGTTGAACAGAAATCCAATCTATACGAAGAATAATATCAAACTCTACTAGGGAGAAAAAAAAATTGTTTACAGGTAAATACTTTCCATAGATAAGGATAAGAAGATTCTTTTAAATTATTTTTGCCTCAATATTTTTCTAATGTGTTTTTACCATATGTTATGGATTCTTTTATTTAGGTGGAATTTCAAATTTACCAAAAAATTTATCATAAATAAAAGAATGTGGAGACCCTAAATCAAACAACACATATGAACAATCTGAATAATTAACAAATTACCTGATACCACATCATTTAATGGCCCAATATATTCTAAAGTAGTTTCAAAGGATTTTACCACACATTTTTTCTTCAGTTTGTCTTTTTCCCATCTTTCAAATTCATCATTGGATAATCATTTTCATAATGAATCATTTAGTTATACCAGAAATACCAGGAACCGGTCGGTGTCGGCCCTAATAAAATTAATATAAAAGGTAACAATTCATGCATAAAATGGGTTATTACATAAACGAGTGTGCATCACAACACATTTATATGCCTCCACAAGCGGGGAACAATAATTAGGAGACGTGAAAGACTACATCCCTCCAAGATCAACAAGTGCACACTTTGCCAACACGTCCTACACCTGATTAACATCCCGATAGTCATGCGAAACATCCACATGAATTTCGGAAATCTTTCATAGACAGTCAACCTACTAAGGTAGCATACACCAAATAAACTGGTGTGTGTTGGTTCCCAAAGCATGAACCGTAGTTTTCGAATTAGATTTGATCCATATATATTTAAAGTTAAACTGGACAGTGTACCTGATAGCATAAATCATTTCCCATAACTCGGATTTAAAGGAAGTGCCAATTCCAATTGCATTATAGAAGAATCCCTTTACAAACCCATGACATGTGCAGAACAATCCACCACAACATGAAAAAATTGGTGTGCCCAACGTAGCACCATCAACATTATCCTAGAGGCAAGGCACAGTGAGTGGTATCCACTGAATATACATAAGCATCTTAGTCCTGCGTGGTCAACCTGAACCACCAAGAATTCAAAGAATGTTTAGATCAGAGACAATGTTAAACATGGTTCCATCCTGTAAAGTAAAAGAATTATAAACCTCCATGTTTACTGTCACCATGCGTTGTTGAATCATTGAGTGAACTCCATTGAACCGTGATGAATTTCGGGCTTCCCATATTGCTGCAATTACATCCTCAATAGAAGACAACCAAAGGTTATAAATCTAGGCACTGATGCAGTCATGTGGAAGGTCGGACAGTAGCTCTAGAACTGTTCTGTAGGTATCAAACATAATCCCAAACAGAGGGCCAACATAGGCCTAGAGTTGCTTGGCCTGACTGCATTCCATAAAAACATGTTGCGTCGAGTCCTCATCAACCATGCAAAGGGAACACATAGAAGCCATCTGAATACTATCCCTCTTGACCTAGACCATCATTGATGTTGGTCAATGTTTTAAATTTATAATCCTATTAACTACTGTATATAGGGCAAGCATGGTCAAACCCACAAGGAAGGTAAATTTGACCACTAATCTTCTGAAAACATTGGAAACTCCAGAGTTGTTAGTAGTGGAGTGATTTCTTCCCCTTCCATTTTTCACTTTTTATATATTTTATTTTTATTTTTTCATAAGATGTAGAGTTACATAACATTGGAAGACATGTTTAAAAACAAAACCAAATTTAAGCTCGAAATAGTTGTAAGGCATGGAAAAACAGAGATATAGAACACTGATAAGAATAACAATCTATTTAACAGCTCGGGGAGTAATCTCCATTATATTGGTTTTGAAGGTGTGTCAATTCACTAATAGGTTGTTGTAGAGTACCACTTTAAGGAGTATGAATCTCCTCCCTCGCGAGGACTTAAGTCACACAACCCAACCAATTTAAGAGTTTTCCACTTCAAAATTAATCAACATTGAACTATTAAAAATTAACAACAAGAAAAAATCACCAAAAGTATTGAAGTATTTTGAATCTATTATCATTAGAAAAGTGTTTCCACAATCAATCTCACCAACAGACTGTAAAAATTTGAAATTAAACTTTGGTGGAAAAAGCAATTGAATGAATTCAGTATCAATGTCGCCGATCAATACTGAATTCATTTAAAGATGAAGTGAAAAAGAACATTAAAAGGTAACTAGTGGAACTTAAAGAAAAATGAATCACCTCAGATCAATTCAAACTTCGAGTTTCAAGGGTTATGATCATAATTCCATTAGCAAGTAACCCAAATCACTCTCAAAAATAGACTTTAAACCATATTTCCCTTAAATCACTAAGCAACACCACTCAACAATTATTTATTATCACCAATTTCATATTCAAAAAAAAATATTAACTACCAACAAGGCACGTTTCCTATGGCAAGACTCCTTGTATAATAGATTATAGTCGAAAATTATGCATGAATTTTGAAAAAATTTATGTATTTTTTACAAGAAATTTTGATTTTTAAGATACATTGAATTGTAGTGGGAAATGATGGACTTTAAATTAGGCACCGTTTAGCATGGTCAAGAATTAACCCCCTCCGCAACACTTAAAACCCAATTTTGCCCCCAAAGTTGACTCCTAAATATGGATAAGAACAATTAAACAATAAAGGTTCAAAAAAGATTTTATATTAAGTAGATTTATGACATGTATAATGGTCACATTAAATTTCAAAAATTTTGTTTTCAAAAATTAATAACATAAAAACGGCTTCATTGGAAAGTACATGCATTATCATTTATGTCCAGTGACAAAGATTTCCAATATAGCTCAAAAGAATCATATAAGGTGTCGGTGCACAATTAATTGGGTGTAAACATTTTAACAAAGTATGATTCAAATGGATGTTCAATATAGCATAATGATTCATGCTAAACACCCTATAGACTAATCGGTTCCAATGAAAAACAGAACTACCAGCATGCATGTACCCCCCCCCCCCCCCACATAATTTCATGCAGTGAATGGGTTTTAAACATTGAATTTCAGTTCATAGAAACATGCACATGTAGATGTTTTATTTAATTAATATTAGTGACATGCAGAAAAAGTTTTTTTATATGCAATATATGCAGCATATTTTCAGTACACATGATGCATAATTTTCTAATAGAAGAATTTAAAAATAGTAACAAATAGAGCAGAATTTTTTCATGAAAAAAATGCAATACTTTTTTTTAAAAGTAATAAGGAGAATATTATGAAATAGAAATTTAACAGTAAGATACTTCCTAGAATTGTTTTTCCTCGGTCTTTAAACATGGAAATTTCACTCTATTAAATTACAAAGAAATAACTTCTTGATAACTCTGAAACAGAACAACGAAACAAAGAAAACGCAGTAATAGGTATTTCACAAAAACATAGCATAGAAGCAGCATTTTATTCAAGGTTAAAAAGAAACAAGATAAAGACAAAAAGAACCATGGGTTTCCTCCCATGCAGCTCTAGATTTAAATTCCCTAGTCAGAATTTATTCAAGAACAGTTTCCAACCACTGTGAAGGAAACCAAGACCTTCAACTCTCCCTCAGACTACAATTTCACTATCTTCCCATTAAACAACATGGGTTTATTCTCTTCACCTACACTTTCTAAAGCTCCATTATTCAGCACTCTCACAATTGTAAAAGGTCAAGACCATTTGGACATAAGTTTTCCTGGACAGAGTTCATGTCTAGAGTTAAAAAGAAGGACCTTCTGTCCAGGTTTGAATTCCTTGTCTTGAATGATAGAATCATGAAAGATTTTAGTCCTCTCCTTATAAATCCTTGAATTATCATAACTCTCTCTCCTAATTGCATCAAATTCACTCAGCTCAAGTAACATCCTCTCACCAGCACTCTTAAAATCAAAGTATAGAGCCTTAACTTCCCAATAATACTTGTGTTCCAACTCCACAGGTAGATGACAACATTTCCCAAACAATAGCCTATAAAGAGACATACCTATTGATGTCTTGAAAATAGTTCTATATGCCCATAAAGCTTCATCAAATTTAAGAGACCATCATTTCCTTCAATTTAACATAGTTTTTTCATGAATTCGTTTAAGATCCCTATTTGAAATTTCCACCTGTCCACTGGACTGTGGATGATAAAATGTTTCTATTTTATGAACACAACCATATTTCTCCATTAAGTATTTAAATTTATAGTTCCTAAAATGTGTTCCATTATCAATGATAAAATCTCTGGGAAATCCAAATCTTGTAAAGATGGTCTTTTTCACTAATTTTAATATAGAATTGGCTCGATTGTTGGGCATTTCCACTACCTCAACCCATTTTTAAACATAGTCAACAGTAACAACTATATATTCATTCCCATGAGATGATGGAAATGGACCCATAAAATATATACCCCAGACATCAAAAATTAAAACTTCTAGAATTCATTTTTGGGGTAACCCTTGTATCCTACCAACATTACCAAGCCTCTGACATCTATCATAGCCAACTAAAAATCTCCTAGCATCCTTAAAAATAGTAGGCCAATAGAAACCAGATTGTTGGAATTTATGAGAAGTTCTTTCACCACCATGGTGACCTCCCAAAGGTGAGGATTGACAACTTTCTGAGACATGCATCATTTCTTCCTTAGGTATACATCTCCTAACAATACCATCAGCACATCTCTTAAACTACAAAGGATCATCCCAAAGAATATATTTAAGCATAGAATTGAATTTCATTCTTTGGTTATTAGACAGATTTTTGGGAAAGACACTTGCTGTCAGGAAGTTAGAAAAATATGACAACCAATAATATTTCCTGATAGAAATAGTAAGTATCTTTTCATTAGGAAAGGAAGAGTTAATTTCCATATAATCTTTAGAATGGGTAAGAGGAAGCATAAAAAGGTGGTAAACAACTAAATTTCCATCTCCCTGCTTATCCCTAATTTCTGAATACAACTCTTGTAGAAACAAAATCCATATAATCAGCCTGGATTTAGTTTCTTTCTTAGACACCAAGTACTTTAAAGGTGAATGATCGGTGAAAATGATGAATTTAGAACCTAAAAATTAAAGTCTAAACTCCTCTAAAGGAAACACAATAGCTAACAATTCTTTCTCAGTGCTGGTATAATTATTTTGAGCATCATCCAGTAGTCTACAAGCATAATACACCACATGAAGTTTCCTCCCATTCATATATCCAAGGAAAACATCTATAACCATATCACTAGCATCAAACATAAGATGAAAAGGTAGGTTCGAGTTAGATGTAGTAGTAATGGGTGATGTAGTGAGTTTCTGTTTAAGAAAATTTAATGATTTCAAATAGTTTTCATCTAAATTAAAAGGTGCATCCTTGACTAGCAAGGAATAGAAGAGATTAGTTATTTTGGAAAAATATTTTATCAATATCTAGTAAAAACCAACATGACCTAGAAAACATATACCAACTATGACATTATTAGGAGGTTGAAATTTTTGAATAACATCAATCTTAATAGTATCAACGTCTAGACCTCTCATGGACACCTTATGAACAAGAACTATTCCTTCTGTAACTATAAATTAACTCTTCTCCCAATTAAGAACAAGGTTGGTTTCAATGTATCTATCCAAGACTAACTCGTGATTTACAAGACAAGTATCAAAAGTACTAACCACAATAGAGAAATCATCTATGAAAACATCAATAATTCTCTCAATCATATGTGAAAAGATATCCATCATACACCTTTGAAAGGTGGTTGGAGCTCCACACAACACAAAGGGAATCTTCCTGTAGGCAACTGTTCTAAAGAGGCATGTGAAAGTGGTTTTTCCTGATCATCTATATCAACACGAATCTGGTTGTAACCAGACTACCCATCCAGAAAATAGAAAAATTCCTTTCCTGAAAGACTCTCAAGCATTTAGTCCAAGAAGGGCATTGAAAAATGGTATTTCCTAGTGGCTGCATTAAGCTTCCTATAATCTATACATACTCTCCATTTTTTGGAATTCATAACATGGACTTCTTCATTATTTTCATTTTTAACAATAGTGAAACCTCCCTTCATGGGGAAAACCTGTACAAGGCTGACCCATGCACAATCAGAAATGGGATATATCATTCTAGTATCTAGCAACATGACCACTTCTTCTCTCAGAACATCTTTCATGTCTGGATTTAATCATCTTTTAAATTCCACCCTAGGCTTACGGCCAGTCTTCCTAGGTATTTTATGCATAAAAAATGAAGGACTAATACCCTTGATATTAGTTATTTTCCATCCTACGACAGATTTAAACATCTTCAAACCATTTATCAATATTTTCTCTTGATTTTAATTAAGTTCAGTAGAAAATATTTTAGGCAATGTGGAGTTCTCTCCCAGGAATGAATTTTTAAGATGAGTAGGAATGGGTATCAGTTCAATAGTGGGAGGTTTTACACTCAAAGGAAGACTCTTAGGCCAAGGAGGTCTAAGATATTCAACATACATCTTGAAAGGAGTATTAAATGATGAAATATTTTCAATTTTATGATCATATTCAGAAGTAATAGTGCTACTGTCCGAAGTGGGTAGTACACTGTCCAGATTTTCCAGATCATATTTCTACATGTTAATCAGATCAAAATCATCTAGTTGTCTTATAAGTTCTCCCCCAATATCATCAAAGTGTTTAGTGAGTTTGGTGTTAATAGAAACACCCTCAAATTCACTCCAAAATGATGGGCACCTCTTGATGATAAAAGTTGGTCCTTTAACATTTTTAAGCACATTTAACTCTTTTTGTTGTTCTCCAATTTTAAAGATTAATTAACCCTTAGAGACATCAATAACATCACCACTTGTGTCCAAGAAGGGCCTACCCAAGATGATGGGCACCTCTTGATGACATTCCATATCTAAGACTAACAAGTTTGCATGAAAAAATATCTTCCCAACCGTAACTAGAAAGTAATATGCCCTACCTACAGGATGAGTGAAAGATCTATTAGCTAACTGCAATATGACTGTGGTGGGTTGAAGCTCACCCAACCTCAACTTTTGAAATAGTGAGTATGGGATCAGATTATTTCTAGCACCTAAATCACACAAACATTTCAGCTATTCAGAGTTTCCTAATGTGAAATGTTTGACAAAACTACATGGGTCATTCAGTTTAGGTGGTATTTTCTTTTGAAGTACTGCACTGCACTCTTCAGTGAGGCTGTAAGTAGAAACTTCTTCTACAGTTTTTTTTGTTGAAACAATTTTTTAAGAAATTTCATGAAAGATGTGATTTGAATTAAATCATGTATGAAAGGAATGTTCACTTGAGGTTTAGAAAGAAGACCAATGAACTGAAGAAGTTTAGCCCTGGTGTTACTTTGTGGTTTCAACTTCTTAGGGAAAGGGATGGGTGGGGTAAGAATTTTCAGAACAGTAGGTATATCCATCACCTCTTCCTCAACCTTTTCTTTTTCATTATTATTTTGATTTTTAGAAGATGTTTTAGATTGAGTTTTAGGTTAAAAATTCAGATTTAAATCATTTTCATAAATTTTCTGTGAATTTCCATCATGTGAACAATGCCGATTTTTATTTCCAGATTGAAGCAGATTTTCATTTTGGAATATTTCATTTTCTTTATCAGCTACAGTTTGAGTATTAAGCCTAAATCTAGTTATAAATTCCATGGCATTATATCTAGGGTTAAGCTCCTTGGTACTTACAAGTCTACCCTTTCTCCTAGATGAAAAATCATTATAATGTTGACCAAGTTGTGTTTCCATGTTTTCCATTCTAACATTGGTTTTCATTTTATCAGACTTATATTGATTTTGATGTTTTGTTAGCTTAGAGATGCATCTTTCTTCTTGAGATTTTAATATATTCATAATTAGATCAATCTTATAAGGAATATCATTATCATTGTTTCCTTGTAAATTTCAAAACACACCCCTATGTTGATTGTGAATGTTTTTTCTTGGTTGATTAGAGAAATTAAGTGTAGTGGTTTGCTTAATTAAGCCTTGATATTTCCAGGACAAATTACGGTGGTTCTTATATCCTTGGTTGAAATTATTTAAAAATGGATCTTCTATAGGAGCAATTCTATGACCATAGTAAACAAAGATTGAATTTTATTGTTGTTGGGATGGCATATCAAAATTAGGAGATAATTTTTCAGTATGCCAAAACATACCACACTGGACACACTATTCCCATAATGAATGGTTGGTATTTTGACATCCTAGTTGGTTAACATTTTGTTTAGAATTTTGGTTCATTAAAGATTGAATTGTTTGGTGATTTCAGAATGTTGAGCTTCAGTTTCATTCATTAAACCAGTATTGGGGTTAACATTACTATTGACTCTTTTCTTCTTGAATTTTTATGTTGTGAATTCAATCCATGATTATTAAAAATTTGTCTATGTTCCTTATCTGTCTTATCATTTTAATTACCACCTGTGGCTTGATCAACTAGATTCTATCCTGAGGAGGAAAACCCTTCATAGAATGTATCCTTAAGAAGTTGTAATGGGAGTTGAGGATGGGGAAACTACCTAATCTGAACCCTGAAACTATCCCAATCTTCATGAAAATCTTCTCGATCCTCTTGATAAAAACTAGTTATCTTTGTTCTAGGTTCTCCTTTATGTCTTTGAAGATAATATTTCATAATGAAAGAGTTATACACTTGATCCCAGTTTTAAAAAATGTTCTCATTTAGACTTATAAACAAATTCCTAGAATTCCCTTTAATGAAAAAGGGAAAGAATCTCATTCTTAGTTCATTTTCTGTGAGTCATAGAAGAGGTAATTGCTGCACTGTTTTGTAGAATTTTCTAATGAAGGAAAGGGATTCCTCATCAGAGGGTCCATTAAAAGCTGGAAACAGAGAAATGTGTGATTGTTTATGTTCATAATTTCAATCCCTAAGAGATAGTCTAATAGATGATGGATTGCTTGAAACTTTTGAGTGTTGGAACTCCCTCATCATTGGCCTTTCATTTTCTTCTAAAAGTTCTTGGTTGGTGTTGAAAGTTATTATTAGGAACTCTATTATCTAAATTTCCACTTTTAATTTTGTTCTTCTTTCCTAGAGCAGTGAGATGTTTATCTAATTCAAGGTTCAGAGGCTCTAATCTAGCACCAAGAGTTCATGTGCTCATGCAAACAACAACATGAAGTCCTTAGTAGTAACAATTCAGCAAGAAATGAAACATTTTTTTTTCAAATTATCTAATCATTTTAAAGATTTTTATATAAATGGTTTTTTAGATTAATTGCTCGTGCCTTCCCCAGAAAGTGCACCAAAAAACTTGACCTGGATCGTTGTTGAAGTCGGACAAAGATTAAAATTTAAAATCCTACTAACTATTGTATATGTGTAAAGTAGGGTCAAACCCACATGGAAGGGAAATTTGACCACTGATCTTCTAAAAACATTGGAAACTCCACAGTTGTCAATAGTGGAGTGATTTTTTCCCTTCTATTTTTGACTTTTTATATATTTTATTATTAATTTTATAAGATGTAGAGTGACAAAACATTAGAAATTTTTTTAAAAAACTAAAACATATTGAAGCTAGAAATAGTTTTGAAGCATGGAAAAAGAGAGATATAGAATACTGATAATAAGAACAATCTATTTAACCGCTCGGGGATTATTCTCCATTATAATGGGTTTTAAGGTGTTTCAATTCACTTATAGGTTGTTTCAGAGTACCACTGTAAAGAGTATGACCCTCCTCCCATGCCAGGAGTTAATTCACACTAGCCAACCAATTTAAGAGTTCACCACTCCAAAATTAATCAATTGTGAACTATTGAAAATTTACAACAAGACAAACTCACCATAAGTCTTGAAGTCTTTTGAATTTATTATCTTTTGAAAAGTGTTTCCACAATCAATCTCTTTAACTGACTATGAAATTTTGAAATTAAGCATTGTTTGAATAATAAAATTTAATGAATTCAGTATCGATCTCACTAATCAATACTGAATTCATTTAAAGATGAAGTGAAAAAGAACATTAAAAGGTAACCAATCGATCTTCAATTTTTCCACGAACTAGAGAATTAGCTATACAAAATATGTGTTATGTATACTAAAACAATTAAATTACAAAGCAGAATAATTGAAGGAAAAAAGAGGAACGAAAATCCCTATGCTATCATGAATTACTGCTCCTGGACCTTGGATCACAAAGGAATGGTTCTCCGAGTGTTGCTTCAGAATTCGCCACCAAGGTTCTTTCTCTGCTCCCTTATCTAGTGTGTTCATGCAATGGATGATCCTCCTCTCTCGATAATTGTTTCATACTCTACTTTATGTATCCATTGTCTTATTCTTCTTGTCACCACTCAATTTTCACTGACTTGGACTCGTCTTTTTTCTATTTCAACGCAGACATGCGTTTTTTCGCGATAGGCACGTCAGAGTAATTTTCCACACGTAACTAACTCCTGCCAAGTTAGTTGAATGCACCTGGACATTTTCCCGCCTCTTGGATGAACCTGCAAAGTTAGAACATAGAAATAAATAATTGAGAATGCAAAGAATGAAAAATATTTTTTTTCATTTTAATGTTATATTACTCATTAAAAGTTAACTAAAGTTAATTAATTAATATCTTAATTGATAATTATTATTTACTTTTATATTATTTATAAAATTATTCACTTAATATTAATATGGTAAAACATAATTTAATCAAAAATTTATTAATTTAATTAAGTTAATAAATATAAATACTAAATTATTTGTTATATCATTTTTAACTAAATTATTAAAATTTAACATCATAAGTAAATAAGTAATTAAAAATTTAATAATTTAGATTTTATTAATTATTTATAATTAATTATTTTAGTATTATTATTATAATATCTATTTAAGAAATTAAAATGAAAGATTAATTTATTAATTAGTTTATTTTAATATAATAATTAGAATTAATACTTTAGTTTTAAATATTTTTAAATTTGTTAGCATATTTTATAGTTTATTTAATAATTATTATTAATTTTAAATTTATACTATTAAAATTATATTAATTTATTATTTATTTTTAATATAAATTTAGTTTTAAAATTAGTTTTAGTTTTTTATAAATATTTCCATTTTACCCCCCCCCCCCAAATTCTGGTGCACAACAACCCTAGGGGGGGTCTTCTTTAGCGCAGCTGAATATGGACGGCGGCCCCCTCTTTCAGTAGCCCATTGACACTACCTCAGTCTCCCTCTCTATGCAGTGACACGGCTGCGGCTCCTCAGTACCGGCGGTGGAGAGTAGATCTCCTCTCCCTCAAACAGCGGTGTAGTATAGGTTGCATCGGTTGGCTTCTTCCTCCTTGGCGCGATAGCGAATAGATCCACGGCGATGCAGAACCTCTCTTGCATTCCCATTACAAGCATTTTCACCTCAGTTGATAACTTGATAGGCTTCGGTGGTGGGATCTTCGGTTTGCAAAGCAATGAACCAGCAAGGAGGCACAAATCAAACCCCCTTAGCAAATTACTAGTTCTGATTTCTCTCGAAGAGGCAAGATGGTTCGAATCAAGTTTGTTTTCAGTTTTTTTGTGAATATGTTGTTCCAATTATGTATGAACAATAAAAAGGGTTAGTGATGAATGACGATGGAAGGAGGAAGAGAAGACTGATGTGTGGAATGAAAAAATTGGAGAGATAATGGATTGGGGATTTAAAAAAAGGGTTAAAGCAGAGGAGAAACGGTGAAACCGATATTTTCATCGGTAATGTGGAAATGGGAGACACTGATAGTTATATAAAAAACGATACATCATTAGTTGAAAATAATAACATGTATCGGTGAGTGCGTGAGACACTGATAAAAGAAGAAAAGGATCAGTGTGTCGGTATAAATAGTAAGACATCGATAGAATAAAAAACAAGTCATAGATAATTAAAATAAAGAGTAATCAGTGTGACGTGAAACCGATGGAAGTTTTTTTCTTTGGTGAGTCATGGATCACTGATAGAAGGAATAAAAAACACGTAGTGGGAAAAAATAATATAAAAAGATCAGTGAGTAGCGACATCGGTACATCGTGAAAAACTGTTAGTTAAAATAAAAGAAATCGGTCTGTGACACACCGATGGAAGAAAATAACAACTCATCGATAATTAAAATAATAAAAAATAATCAGCGCGACGTAAAACCGATGATGATTTGGGTTATCGGTGAGTCATTGACTCACTGATAAATGAAAAAAAAAAGATGTCGATGATATGAGAGACCGAAACCGATGAAAACGATCGATGCATCACAACATTTGTGCGTCGTGAGAGACCGATGGTGTTTCGAAGTAATCGGTGAGTCACGTATAACCGATAAAATAAAAAACATCGGTGTGAAAAAAGATCTATGACTAAAATAATTGGTGTGACATAGCATTGGCATGTCACTAACCGATAGTACAAAATAAAAATGTTAACAATAATAATTAATTCATAACAATTAATAAAATGATCAAACACTAATTAATTAACACAAAAAATAAAATAATGAAATTGTTTATGTTTAAATAATTAACTGTAAATAAATACTAACCAAATCATTTAACACATTAAAAATAAAGGAAACTAAATTATTTACTAATAAAATAGATATTAAGATTAATTGATTAAATATCTAAATAAAATCAAAACACATACAAATAATTAACCGCAAACATGAAATAAAAATAATGAAAAATAACCTAAAATTATTAACAACTAAGTTAGTTATGTATAAAATAAAATGAAAATTTAATATTAAAAACACATTATTTTATGAACATAATTATTAAACTTATTTACTTAGCAGAATAATTTAACCAGTTAAAAAGTAAAGTTAATTTATTTAAATAAATCAGAATTTAATTGTAATGGCTTAAATTAAAAATTGAATTAAGTTAATGAAAATAAAAATAACAAATAATTTTATAATAAACATTTAGAATTATTTAAAAGTAAACCAAATTAATATTATTAAACAAGAAAGTAATTTAATATAATTAAATTAATTACAATGACTAAATTAGGTATTTAAAGGACTAAAAACAAAAATTAAATGATAAAAATGATTAATTAACAGATTTAGTGTAAAAAATAAAAATATTCCATTATTTATTAAAAAGTGTAAAAATAATTAATTAAATTGTTAAAAATTAAATAATAGATGTGGAAAAACTATGTAAAAATAGTGCCACATCACCTCTTTAGATGATCAGCTGTGGGAATTCGATTTTTCAAGATTATCCAAACATGAAAGAATTTGTAAGGTTGAATGAAACAATGTCTATATTGCATATGACAAGAAGGTGGAAGAGTTTGGCCCCACAAAGATTCCTATAAAAATTCATGCTATTGAACTGCCCATCTCTGCTATGGGTCTAAATAAATGTATCATGGTCCATAAAATCATACTTATTGATTTCAGTCTCCACATGTACATGTATATTAAAAATAGAAAAATGCATCTGGGAGAGTAAACCTTAGATAGAAAAATGGGCATCTTTAGGTGGCACATTTAGATCACAGAGGGGCTATGTGAGACACTTTGTGTTCCAATAGTTCAAAGTAAAGTCCCTGAACCCCAACCATTTGGTATCCTACATAATCCTCATATAAGATTGAGAGAATCCAAAACTGATGAGGCAACATAATAATTCCCACCATTGAGAAGCCTGTTTTTGATTCTGTTTGACTGAAAGTCATCATCAGAATCATATGAATTCTGGTTCCATGTGAATTTTCCAATCAAACCATCATTATAGGTACAAAGGTCCTTGATTACAAGGCCCCCCATCCCCACATGTGTGATGCACTCCTTCCAGGCCACTGTAATCAACTTCCTCTCATGTGGTGATCCTGTCCATATGAAATTTCATACTATGATCTGAATCTCTTTTATAAGTCCTCTCGACCATCGATAGCGAGAGAAGGAATAAATAGACTTCGATGTGATCACTGAGTTAACAAGGAAGACCCTCCCAGCCAAGGAAAAATACTTCCTTTTTTATCTAACCATCTGATGTACAATACTAGGATGAATACCCTCCAAGTACTTCCTTTTCACTTTTCCCCAAAAACATTGGGAACCCAAGGTACTGGAAATGCAGGGATCCCCTCCTCACCCAAATATAACTTGGAATTCATTACATTTTCCCAACCGAAACTCCATTCCCCAAAAAAATTGATGGCTTATCCAAAGTAATTGCCTCGTCATCCACCTCTTCATTGTGATTGAAAATGGATTTAATAAGGGATACAGTTGTTGTTGATGCATTTCCATGTAATAATATTTCATCTGCATAAAATATATGTGATGGCCCGTGGCCACTCACAACAGCCATAATATACTTGTAGAGACCCATTTGAGTAAGGCCATTAATACACCTACTAAAGAAATCCTGTACAATGGAAAAAAGAATACCAGAAAGGGGGTCACCTTGTCGTACCCCCCTGGTGCAAGGGAAAAATCCTCTCAGGGCGCCATTAACATGGATTTATATATATGAAGATTTAAGTATGATACGAATCATATTCACAAACCCATTATAGAATCCATACCTTCCAAGGACATCTAGAAGGAAGATCCATTTAAGAGTATCAAAATCCTAGCAAATATCAATTTTGAGAGCAAGATTCACTTCCTTTGTCTTTTTACTCAACAGATTGACACATTCAGTGGCCATGGAGAGGCACTTTTTGTTGTTCCTCCCAGGGAAAAATCCAAATTGGTTAATAGTAATCATGTCATCGACCAACCCACCCATCCTGCTCACCAAAATTTTACTAATAAGTATCGGTAGTGTGTTCTCGAGAAGAATTTTCTTGATGTCCTTGATGTCAAGAAAATTCTAATTCATTGGGATGAGATCAATGAAAAAAGAGTTCATTTTGTGGGGGAATGTATGAATGGGAGAAGAAATCCTTAATGGCCTACTCAATATCATTCTTCTAAATGTCCGAGCAGAACATGAAAATTTTGTTAGTGAATCCATCAGGGCCTGGGCTACTCTTATGATTAAGAGATAAAAAAGAGTATAAGATCTATTCTTTGCATGGGGGAGAAATTAAAACTTGATTCGAGTGGTCATCAATATAGGGGATTATGTTTTCAACCATTCAGAGAATACTGGAATTCCCATTATCAGAATATATTCTCTTAAAGTGTTCAATAACAGCCAAAGCAATATCACTTTATTCGGTGTAAAAATTCCCACCAATGCTGATCACTTTGTTCCCTGCATGTGCCCTCTATTCCTTGGGAAATCTGTTGAAGAACATGGAGTTCATGTCCTAATATTTTAACCATTTCACATTCAGTTGATTTCTTTCCAATATTTCCTTCTCCATTAATAGATCATCAAGTCTATTATGGGCTATTATTTCTTCACTAGATAAGATAGTTTTCCGTTCATGACAAATCTGAATCCTATCCAACTCCTCCTCTAACCGCATGGTTTCCTCATCAATTTTTAAAAATTATTTGCTACTCCATTCCATTAGCATCCCCTAATGATGCTTAAGTTTCACAGCAAATCTCTATACAGAGCTCCCAATGGCTTCATACTTCCATGCCTCCAAGACAAGTTCCCTGCATCCTGGAATCACAATCAATCCATTATTGAATCAGAATGGAAGAGGGGTCGACCTTTTCGACTGAGTGTTTTATCAATAACAATTGGATTGTGCTCAAAATGGTGTTTAGGAAGTGTGAATCTAGATACTCAATGGGTTGTAGCATGGTCAACACTATGGACAAAACATCTATCAATCTTGCTATATTTTTTCACCTCTCACATGTACCTACACCATGTGAAGACAGAACCAGCTATGTGTACTAGATCTAGATTGTAGTAATCAATGCACTCAGAAAATTCAGCAGCAATAGTCCAATTAATGTTAGCTCAGGTTTTCTCCTTAGGATTCAACATTGTGTTGAAATCACCAATAAGAATCCATTTTTATTCCATCCTCCTTGATGTGACTTTGAGTTCCTCCCATAAATCCCTCCTCCTGATATATGAGGTGGAATCATAAACAAAAGATATTGAAATATCTTGTACAATATAGTTTCAATTAACCAAAACAAGATGAGGCCCGCTATCACATGAAGTAATATAAAGGGAATCCTACCTTAACGCCCATATGTTTTCTATATGGACTACATTGTGATTGTTGGAGATAAAGTTTTATCCAAGGGAGCTCCATTTGAGTGCCTTCCACTTTTCAAAGAGAACTTTAGGTTCAGAAATACTAACAAACATCGACTTATACGTCATAATATATTCTCGAAGGGCCCTGACTGTGTGGTAATTTCCCAGCCCTTGACAATTCCAATAGATAATCCTTATTTTTTATTAGACATACCTTTTGTCAGTGGCCCCATTTTCGTACTAACTCGGATTTCTTTTTCCCTATATTTTCTTGTCCACCCTTACCATTCTTCAAACCATGCATAGGGGCAATGTTGGTATGAGGTAATTTATTCAATTAGTTTTCCCCACTGACTACCTTCTCTTTACCAGTGCTCCGATTATGTGTATCAGTAGCAGAATGCGGTTCCATACCACTAGAAACAACAACAGCCACACTTGGACTGTCTGTGCCATATTATGTGGTTCCCTTTCCCTACACTTTATTGGCCTTACAGTCTTCACTCAATAGCCCAACCGTTCTATCATTAGCACAACCAATGGGTGTAGTAGCAATGTCTTCTAGGCATGCTGTGACTAATTTAGTGTGTTAGGCCCCATTGTCCATACCATCTGACCTACCACTGGGTTCAGTAGTGACACCCCCTATAATGATTGTAACAGACTTAGTATGTTGAAAATCTTCCACCTCATCCATCCATAGTCTTCCATTGAGGGGCAAGAAGGTATTCCTTGATTTGAGATGAGGGTCACTGCCCACAGTATGCCACCATCGGGCAGCCTTAGAGGGGGAAATCTAGGTGAAATTTTCTCCTGGGTCAGGAACTGAATGGTGATCCATGTCTATATCATTTAAAATTTCACGAGACTATGTTATACTAGGTGAATCAACATGAGTGGCATCGTGATCAGCCCCCATACAGTCTGGTGTTACCTTCTCCACATGATCAGTGGCATCATAGTGAGGAAGGGTAACTTGCCTCTCCACCACAGGAACACTACAGGGTGGAGGGTGTCACCTGAGTTCCCTCAACCAGGCCCTCCGTAGCTACTGCAGGACCAATCTAAACCTCATTATGAAGCAGATCATTCACCGTGGCCATAGAGGAAGAGCCCCCAATATTCATAATTTCATTTGGCCTATGGCCAAGACCTTGGACACCTCCCTTTCTCTCCACGGGATCCAAAGAAATTTTCTCCATCCCCTTACTTCTTCTAGACATGCTCTGATCATGATCCTTCATCTTACAAAAATGACATTATTTGTCCAGTTTGCACTCAGTAGTCATATTTCCAAAGAACAAGCAGCTCAAACAAAACTTTGGCTTCCTCTCGTATTAAATGTCAATCTTCATGTTGTCATCCCTCGTTGTAAGCACAACCTCCTCAACTAGTGTGCTCGACATGTGAACTTCATCCAAGATTCAAGAATAATTTCGAAGCCTTGGATTGTCTGTCTATCGATTCATTCGATTGGGTTTGCCTATATAAAATGCAATTTCCCACAGGATCCTTGGGTGCCAATACAACCAAATAAGCTTGTATATTCTGATCCATAATTTAGTGTGAGTATTGTAGACATTCATTGGATCAAAATTTCTATCCCATTCCTGCACATTCAGAATGCCAGGGCTAAAGGAAATAATTCCTTTGCTCCATGCTTTCCGCTTACCCTCATCTGAGGGGAAGACCACATGGTAGTACCTCCTTCTCATTGCAATCATTTTCCGATCATCAAATCCCCAAACCAATGCAACCCTTTCCATAAAATCATTAAATTTCAACAGCCGCTCACCCTTAGGAATGATGACTCTCGCAATAATCTAATGTTGGCATAGGTCGACCCATTACTCAATTGCATCCTGATTGGATGACACATGAGAAATCCCCCTTCCTTATCACTCTCCTTGGTAGAGGTTCTTTGAAATCTGAGAAGGAGGGCCCCACTGCATTTCTCACCACTTCCACAAAATTCATCATTATCCCAGTCGGTTCATTCAAAGGTACTCCCTTGATAACATCACCTTTATGTGTGAACACAAACATCTCCATATGGATAATATTCTCAACAATGGGCCTCTCGTCACCAGCATGATCTGCGCACATCCCTAGGATAATATCTTAGGGATCATCTATTTCCCCAAGTTTAGGGTTTTCACCCGGTTTCCCTTGACCCATCTAGTTATATTTAAAACATGTTATTGAATTTAAATTAGAGTTTTTCTTACAACAACCATGAATTTTTCAGAGTATTTACGGGCCTTATGTCCCATTTTAACACATTAGAAGCACTTACCTGAATTCAAAATCCATTCCCCATTTTTCTTTTTGCCGGTTTATTAAAAAAATATAAATTTTTTTTATCATCATACTTTTTTGACGAATTGTTACCTTCCACATTCCACATCAACCTTTTATTCTATCATTTTTCAAAGATCCCTTGATCATCGAAAAACTCCATTTTCAACATCATTGCACATCAATCAAATTTTTTATAACTTTTGAAATCATGAGAATCCAATGAGCTTAGATACTATCACATTAATCATGTGTAAAACCGATTGATTTTATTATCAAGATCCTAGATGATTTTTGGGTCATACCATTCCTCTCGTGTGAATTTTTCATTGCATGAATCCATTGAATTGTCATCTTCCCTCAATTACAAGAATATTTTCCCATCATACATTGAACATCTGTAAGAAAATATTTTTCAACAAACATATCATTGAATTCATCCCACTCGGGATCATCAATATTTTTACTAACCCTGACAATGTTATCCATTCACCACTACTGATCGGAATCACCTTTAAAGTGGTAAATAGAATGGCTAACCTTTTGATATTTTGAACACCCCGTGACATAAATAATATTTTCTAGGGATTTAATCCACCATTCAGCAAGAATGGGGATAAATTGTCCTTTGAATGATTGGGATGCTACTTCTTGAAATGATCCTCAATTGACATGTTCCTTTGTGGTTGATCTGGATGATATCATGGATGGATAAAAGAGCCATTAATAGCCTAAATCTAATACGTCGTCCCTATAAAAAAACTTTTCAGTTCGGATTTCGATCATCTCAGGTTGCTGATTCAGAAGGTTTTTTTCCCTTGGATGTCATACCAACATAGCTTCCCTATTTCTATTGCAGAAAACCATTCTGAATAAAGATATTTTAGACGAAGCAACATGGTAATATTCAAATTCTATATCAATTTAATTTTACCATAATGTAAAAATCATTTATGGATATTCTATTAAAAATATCGTAACCCCTAAATTTATCTATACCTACCTTGGATACCAACTATTTGGCCCCAAACGTAAAAATTACATAATCATGGCTTAAGACAAGAATTCACAATGAGTTACTTTTTTGCTTTTGAGATTTAGACAGTTATACCATAACTTTTACATAACAGCTCAAATATTAAAATGTGGACACTTCAAATCCATAACAATTTATTTCACAAGAAAAAACACTTTAAAACATTATTTTTTTCCCCTTGACATAAATATTTATTACATTCATATTGAACTCTTCTATTATCTTACTCATCCTTATACACTATGGAAAACATTTCAAAAACATGGGATCATCACAAAATCCTTAGTATGGGGTATAAATAAGTAATGAAACTGTTAGTAAATGAATATTTAAACTCATGATAACATTTTTACAACATTGTACCTTCCACCCATTAAACATTTATCCTTTAACACATCTCATGAAATCATAAGATTCCTGAAAATATTATTTTTTAATCATAACTCATAAAGGTAACTTGTGACATCCATATTATACATTGATTTTATATTTCATAGTTACATAGGGAGTATCCTTTAGGGTTATGTTTGGAATTACTATCACAGTATATTCCCAAAATCTCATAGGATAAACCTTATCATTTAACTCTGTCTCTCTACCTAATGCATTAGAGAGAAATCATGGTATCACCTTCCCTTGGTTTATAATGGCAACACTCATATACATAAGCAATTCCAAAGAACCATAACATAATCATGAAACAAAAAACAAGAATAATGAAAAAATAACATTTTCACATTACAATCACAAGATATCATTTCAAGGTATTGATTTAATCAATACATACTCAGACCCATTTTAAATACCAAAATAACTAAAAAGAGAAAATGGTATTTATTTTACTTTTAAAAACATTAGTTCTTTTAGGGTAATCCAAATACCAAATAATAGTCACGGTGGCGAAAAAATCGTTGTCATTGTACACATTAAAAAACATTACTTATGTCGTTTAGTTCAATGTTCCAAATAGAAAGATTAATTTTGAAAACCATTAAATCAAATTAAAATTCATAGGGGTTTATTATACTATGTTTAATATAAGGTGGTGTATATTATCAAAATATGCCATAATGAATGAAGATTGATATGAAGTCCCTTACCTCGAGTCTGAATCATCTTTTACATTATTAATCTTCATGAATAATAATAATAGTTTAATTTATAAATGCCCGAGGACATTTTTCAAGATCTTTATTTCTTTTATATCCCTTATTACTATGTTATAATAATTACATAATTATTTATGTTCATACCGGACGTTTAGTCGATATTCGGTATGTTGAAAATGTACTTCACATGATGTCAATAGTCCACGTGGTAATAATTCCATCATCTCCAGAATAATGTTCGTGAGAAAATAATCACTATTATACCTTATTTATACCTTTTAATGAACTTATTCATTTATGTTATGAAAAATGAACAATGTTACAATCGTGTAAACGGTAAGCCGTACAAACGCATGAGTAACATTTCCATTTTATATTGAGCATTTTGAAAATAAGTTATTTATTATTTTTAGATTATAGAATTATAATAATACAATTAAAATAATAATAAGAATTTAAATATAGATATATATATCATAGAAGATGTGGTAAAATAAATTATTCACATCACTTCATGGAGGTTGTAGTTTACTGGTACGCACGAACAACGATATCATTTTTATTTGCATGGAAAGTAACAAAATAATTGATATAAGTATATATTATAATGATAAATATGTCATGAAAATAATATAAAATCCATAATACTATCATTATGACATATCTTGTAAGATGGTTATAGAAAAATAATTATATCGGTTTGTGGAGATGATAGTTCACACGTACAGACAAGCTATTATTTCATTTACAATTTAATGGAAGTGGATATGGATTTAGCTAATTATATTACTATAATAACATATCAATATATTGAGTATACTTTATTTGTTATTACATCACGAGAGAATAAGGTTTGAAGGTAGTGGAACAAGAATGAAAATAGAAACATTTCAATAAAAACATTACCTTTCATTCAGATGATCCCCTTTATTAACACCATAAAACATCTAAGATGTTTTTTTCAAAATATGAGGCCTCAAGAATGTAGGTAGGGATTATAAAAATGTTTTTGGTCTGATATTTTCCAATACAAAAGGGTTTTTAAGTGTGATTAACAGATAGCACTGGGTACCTTTTTATAGGAGAGGGGAGGGGCACCCTTGGAATTATTAAAAGTATTAAATTAATATAAATTTAATTTCGATTTAAAATGGTCCCAAACTGATTTATTTCCAATATTATATTATTTTTTGCCAATAAAAATCATAAAATTAAAATTAGACATGTTTTGAGTATTTTTTAATCCATATCTAATTGTTTTAACCCTTATTTTACCTGTTTTAATCTTACTATGATATCGTGTTATTTGGACATTATGGGTTAATAAAATTTCCATAACATGTTAAAAGACTGAAAAGGGTTTCATATATGTCATATTATGACATAAACATACCATTTGACCAAATCATTAATTTTTATCAATTTTATAACATTTAATAAACTATTTTATATTTTAAAATACCAATAGTATTAATTCTAATAGTATTCGATTTTTTACTTCTAAAATATATCATAACAACTAAATAAGTACATATAAACTCCTTTAAATCGTCACCAACATGTCCAATATATCATCCAAATTAATGGATGGCATAAATTATGTCGAATAGTTTTTATTGTAATATGTATAATATCATTTATATGATTCTTTGATAAAATAATAATTTAATATATCATCTTTATGTCAAAATTATATTTAGTTATTTAATTCATTAAAATTATAAATAAAATACCATAATTTGTGGAGAATTTTTATCTTTATAATGGATATTTATAGTTAAATATATCTTCTTCATAAATCTATATCAAACTACATTACTTTTTTAATAACAAAAGTGTATCAAAATTTACTATTCCTTGAATATAATGTTATAAAATACATTAAAGTCATCCAAATAGCTCTAAGTTGTCCAAAAATATATCCAAGCATGGTAATGGTTGGATTAAACTCATAAAATTAAATAAGGACTATGTTTAGGGTTGTTTTATATTAATATAATTTTATTGTTACCTTTAATTTGAAGATTTATCTTCAACCGTAATAATAAAAATAATTACTAAAGAGACTATTCATTATGTATAAAAATAAAAGGGATATATTTACATAATTTAAAACCTCTGAATCAAAATATGGAATCCATTTTTCAAAATTCAAATCACATATGTTGTATTAATTAATTTAAAAGTAATCCCCATTGTCAAAATGAAAAAATGAGTTTTCAAAAGTAAAATGCCACAAAAATATTGAAATGTGTTTATACATATTTTCAACGTAAAATTAATTACAATGACCAAAATTAATTTTTATGATAAAAAATTATTATAATTATATATAAAAAACAAAAAATATAATATAAATGTATAAATAAATTCTACCAAAAAATAGTTCAGAATTAAAATAGAATATTTCTAACTATTCATTAAAATAGGAATTTAATCAGAAAAGATACCAAAACATTATCCAACCTAAATTTCTATATCCCACATAGAAAGAATATGTTAATTGATTAAAATAAAACATTATAATGTGTAAAAAATATAATTAGACTGGGTTCTCTATCAAATGTATGTAAAACTACTTTTTAAAAAATATTAGACCTTTTATGCCTAAAATTTGATTTCTTTTTATTTTAATCCCATACAATTTATTAGACGAAAGTAAAAACATTTAATAAACATATGTAATAATTATATAGATTGTAATGTTCATTCCCTCTAATACGATGTCCAGGCATTGACTTCTATTTAAAATTATAATATTAATAATGTATTGTTTTTCGATATAACAAAGTCTTGAGTGCAACAAAAGATTTCGGAGAAACTCATTGTTGCGTATTGAGTTTTCTATTAGACATAGAACCCCCGTTAATGTAAATTTAATATAAAATTAATAAATATATGTTTATATGAAAATATATTATTCTATAATTACTAGGGATGTTACAAATAAGGCATAATCAATATAGAATAGTGAGTAAATAAAAATTTATTCTATTTAATAAATAACTGGAGAATAGTCTGGTAGGAATAAAATATGATCAAATGATTCAATATTAAAAATCACATGAACATGAAACATAACCATTTATATTATAAATAATTTACTAATCCCATGGAATAATAATAATGATGGAAGGGATAATATTTTTATCAAAAATATCAATATATATCCTCAATAAAGTTAATTTCAAGATCTATCCTTAGAAAAGATCTAGTATGTTTGTAGAACCACGTCTAACTTTACTAACTAATTCATCTCACGACACTTTAGATGCATTTATATACATTAATTAACTAGTCTAAAACCCCAGTATTTCATGTCAATATCATTCCTCACATATGGAATAATCAATTTAATTCAAAAGAAATTAGCCTTACCAAATATCCCAAATGGGTAAAGGATACAGAGTTATCATTATTTCCCATAGTATTAAAATAACATTCAAAATAAAAAATTTCTGTAAAAATGGTATACATTTTAGACGATAATTATACCAATTTCACAAGAATATGGATATTTAAGTTAAATTTAACTTCCAATGAGAAATTAATATAAGAATGTGATTATTTCAAGTGAATATTGAAAATCGTAAAATGAATTGAGATTGGAAAATATCTTTTACCTCCTTAAATTTTTCAAGTCATATCCTCTTGGATTTGATAATTTAAATTGATACATTAAATACCATGAATACTGAATTAATCATGATAATACATTTCAATTTGGTATTATATACACCACCAAAAAGTGATTTGATGTATAATGACAAATAAGACTCAAAAGAAATTTAAATTGAGACAAAATCTCTTATATTGTGCTTACTTTTGTGTAAAAAAAAATTAAAATACGTTATAATGGTTATAAAAATGTTATTTAATTATAAATAACCTTATTAATATTTAAAATATCATATATTATGTTTTATAATGTCTTATCACTTGGTTTTTAGAAATATTTTTTTTATTTTCATTATTTCGGTTTCCAATTGGTATATTTTTCAGTATATTTTAAATTTTTTTCCGTAAATCATGGTTTCATAATTAAATAATTCTAAACATTATTTAAATATCAAATATATTAAATATATAATAGTTTATAGTAATCAATAAAATTTAGTGATATAAATAAAATGCAACGTTTCTGGGGATGATGGTTCGTACGTACGCATGAATGTTATTTCAATTTTCATGTCATATTAGAAAATATAAATTAAATATATTTATATAATAGTTAATTTACCATATTCATTTCATATATAACACATATTTTTATTAAAAACATCTTTAATAAATTCCACGTAAGGCACGAACAAATCATATTGCTTTGCAAGGCCGGAGTACGTTGTACACATGAATGATAATATCATATTCCCAAAAAATGGGAACCATAAAATTATCTATGATATAATAATTATATAAGTATAATAATATCAGAAATATAATAAATAAACATTATTTCCATCATTATTCCTATCTTTTAGAAGTGGTAATGGAAAAACAAACAACATCGGTTCACGAGGTGGTAGTCCTCCATATAAAAAACAATGATTTCATAACCCATTTGATGGATGTTTGTGTAGTTTTACATTATAACAATAACATATAAACATATTAATATATTTAAGATACTAATTTTTTTATGATTTAGGTATCATGGTAATTTCAGGTGTTGGAGATGAAAATTAAATACAAATGCTTTTAGAAGAACATTGCCTCTTCTTTAGATATCCTCTTTAGGCTTTCACTAAAACAATAAATAGATTAATTTTGGAAAAAATACGGCTTATATGAATTTTATTGAATATTGGATGCTATTTTTTTATATTATTATCCAGAAAAATGGCATGACATATGTGAGTTAGTGAGGGGAGTGAGCACCCATTTATATTTGAGGAGGAATGATATTCTTGTAAATAATTAAAAGTTTTCACTATTCGGTGTTATCACATAACTAATCTATCTCGAATATTGATAATAATTTATTAATAATTATATTGTTGATATGAATTTTCAACAGAGAATATGGAAATTTTTTTATAATTTTTTTCCTTAACTCTTAAGTTCCCTTATATTTCTATTTTTTCTTTTCCATTATGTTAACTAGTTTTCTAACATATGTAATTTATCCTTTAGGACAAATTTTAATTAGTACATATTTTCTAATTTTTTACCACTGATTATAAATATAATTTATAATTTATAAAAAAATTAAATTTGTGTTGGAAGCTAATTTTTAATAAACACATGAAACGTGCAAGATCACTACTTTAACTAAAACCATGAAAAATGATTGTTTTCTATTTAACGGTATATATGGACATTATTGTAAAATAATTATTACATTAATGGAAAATGTTTTTTTATTAACATATAAAAATAACTTTATTTGTGATATTATTTTTAGTAAATCTAAATAAGTTAAATAAATATAACTTATTATAAAATTGCATCAGTCAATTTTGACATTTTTTATTTAATTTTAATTGAGAAATATCCATATAATGATGAAATTATACTATATTAACACAAACACTATTTATAATGTTATATTCATTTATTTTTTTTAGAAAATAAATATATCAATTTAATTCACTTTATACATTTTTAATATCATATTATTCGTTAATTGTTTACTAAATAATTATTATAATGGGATGTTTTATAATTTAAATTAATTAATTCATTTATTGAAAAATAAAATAATTTTCATGATAATAATCATTATTTATCCTTAAAAATTATATACATAACCAAACATATGTTAATTTTCTCTTATCCTAAAGATTTATAGAAATTTAATGTTTGAAAATAATATTTTTCATTTCTTTTTTATTACATAACATATTATATCAGTCAACATGATATAAAAGTGTACCAAAAACTAATAAAATTATATCTAAATTTAATAATTGTCTATATTTGTCCATAAAATTCATTATGGATAATTTTAAGGTAATTTACCCCCCTTAAGATTAAATCTTAGTCCCTTAGTATATTATGTTTTCTCTTATTTAATGTAATTAATTTCAATAGTTTTCACTCATGATATAGAAATGTTTTTTGTCAAACCTAATAGAAATAATAAAATTTTATGATTACGAATATATAATCTATTCTTTATAATTCTATTTATATTAGGGGAAATAAGTATAGATAATTAATTTTCTAGATAGAAAGATAAAGAGGCTTTTTAATGAGAAAATGTTCAAAAGATTACTATGTTTTTATATCATAATTTAATATTAAAATTTTTATGATTAAATAAATTGGATTAATATATGTATAATAGATCTTATATTTCTTTTATCCTAATTTAATTTATAATTTATCATTGTTAATTATTTAAATTATACTGTAGTTTTCAATTAAAATTTATTATTTTTCTTTATTCGTCAAAAAATGAAACATTTCATAAAAATAAAAAAATTACCCTAATATATTTATGTAATTGTTCATTATAAAATGATGTTATTTTTTAAAAATAAAATATAAAAAAGTAACAATATTTTGGTTTGAAAAAAGTTGTCTATTAAAAGGTAGAGGAACAGTCTTCCAAACAATACACCATTTTATGCATAAAATTGGATTTGTTCTCATATTATGCCCATAAAATCTATTATATTAATTTAAGAACATTATTTTTAATATATAATAAAAAACCATAATTAAAATAAATCAATTACTGAAATTAATTTAAATTATTAAAATAAAACACCTTCGAGAGCATAAAAGAAGTTTTTTTCAAACCATTTCTTTTATATTCAATTTTTTTTCATTTTAATTTATAAGTAAATTGTAACCAATGAATTTGTACTTATATATTAATAAGTTATTTAATAAAATTCATAACCTATAATTTAATGGATATGAGAAAATTTTCATTTTGAATAATAATATTAATAGTTTTCCAAAAAACTAAGTCTAGTGTATAATGTATGCTATCAAAAAATTCATTGTTTCCTGTAATGAAAGCTAACTCCATGTTTCATGAATTTTATGATATAACATATATTTTATTTTTAAAAAAAATATTCAATATATGATAAGTATTTTTATTTTAAATTCTCATATATTCTTGGTGTTTCATGTCATACATGCTATTTAATAAAATGTAATTCCTTTATAACTCCAAGGTTCTAAATTATCCACACAAAAAAAATTGGATCATTTCTATTTAATATTGATCTTTCTAAAAAATGGGCTCATATTTAAAAATAATATTACTGAAAAACTCACATGGTAAAAGGGTTAATAAAATATCCTCTTAATATGAGAGGAAAGGGATTATAATGGTCATATGTAATAATCACATTACTAGGTTTTTGGGTATGAGAACATAAGTGAGAAATGAAAAAATGGGCATGGAAGAGAAAAGTATCACCGAAATAAAATTGGAGAGTGGTTTAGGTCATTTATCATAAGAAAGTGAATGATTAATGGAATTTTAAGGGGATAAAAACCATAAATTTTTATTATTTAAAACACCATCTTATTTATCAGGTATAAATGTAATAGTATAAAAATATTACATAAAGACCCTTTTACTAGGGTTGATTAAATTTTATGAGAATATATACATAATTTAATTACCTTTCATACTCCATATCTCATACTTTGGTTGTGACTTCCCAAATGTATAATTCATATATTTGTTCAAAAATGTATTTTTATATTCCTCAAGCACTAAAATTCACCTTTAACAAATCATAATACCAATAATATAATGATATTTCCTTAATTCATTATAAAGTTATTATTATAAAAAAATAGTTAAATGGCTTAACAAATATACCCCAATCTTCATATGGTGATGTAATAAAATAATCTCTAAACAATTGTCTAATTTTAAACTTAAACCACATCATAAATAGTTAACCATATGACCCTTATAATGTATTATTATCCAAAACATTATAATCAATTCAAATTTATTTATTAGTATCCAATTTTCTATATCAATAGTCATATTATCCAAAAATCATTATCACAATATATGGAACATATTAACCATTTTTTTCTAAAAAAATATTTCTACTGAAAAACCATTCATTTTACCTTTCAATTTAATTTCTAAAATACATAATAGAATAGTACAATAAAAAATCCTTATATATTCCAGCATTCTAATTATTAAAATAACATAGATAAAATTACTTTACAACATATTTATTGGATCCAAATATATAATAAAATTATTCATTAAACTTTTTTGTTTCATTAGAATAATCTTGAACCTAATCCATTATCTTCATCTAAGGTATATTCCCATGACTATTGGGGAATTTTTTCACATAGTTCCACATATCATTATAGTTGAAACTATTAATAGTACTATTTTATTTCATCCCATTCCATTATTTTTTCTGGTGACCCATTTCGTTAGACTTATAACAAACTCTTAGTACCTTAAATCATTTTAAATGGGGATTCTTTCCATAATTATCACATCTGGGAATATCCTTCTTTTACTTCTTCCATTTATCTGTTATTTTCTATGTCTTCCTTTTAAAATCTTAATTCACATTCAATAAATAAGATATGGTGAATCATTTATCTAATTTTATAGTTCATAAAAATATTTCTTTATATGAATAAAAAAATTATAGAACAATTCCCTTTGGAGAAAATGATTATTTCTTTCCATGAAATGGCCAATATTTCATTTTATCTTGTTTTTATAATCCATAACATAGGTTTTTAACCTTGTAAAGGTAGTATCATACTCCATAATAATTTCTTTCAAATTTTTATTTAAATTATTGAACCATCAATTCATCTCATCTTTATTATCATGAGGGAAATATTTGTCATAAAAATTTTCTTTAAAATAATTCCATTCCATATGTTTTTTTTCCTCTTGCTCCTTGGAATCATAGATCAATGACCCCCATTGATCATCATTTCCAATTATACAATACACTTCTCATGTAACCTTTTTCCTTTTCTCCACATTATAACAACATTATGTATATTCTCCAAATACATAATATGTTGCTCAAATGACATTAGATAAGTAATCTCAATAATGTATGGGGCCTCTATTCCATAAAGACATCTAGTATTAGAGAATCACATTATGGAAAATGTTTCTCTATCAATTAAAGGTTATGTTCTTAAACTTGATTGAGCTACTATAATATCTCTATAACAATCTCATATCTGCTATATTCTATATTGGATTCTTCATTAGGGAAACATCTACATTGCCTATGATTATTATTACCTCTATTATTTCTAGATGTAATCACTAAACAATAAAATATACTAGATTACCTTATAATATTATGACTATTTTATAATATAATTTTAAAAAAATTCATTATTAATCTCAATATATGAATCTTGGTTCTTTTTTGGATATCGTTACATTCAAATCATTCATAATTGATTCAAACCAAAATGATAATTATCCAATGAATATCTTCCAAGAGTGTCAAACCATGTATTCTCAAAGGTAGCTTTTATTGTTCCAGGCAACTCTTAAGTGAATCCTGCCATGCTCTTTTCAGAGTTATTACACATAGTACCATCTATTTCAGAACTGCATCCACTTTTAGTATCCATAGAAGTATTTCTTTCTTAAAAGTACCAAATAATCTCTTCTATACAGACATTTTAGGATGTTCTTATATAAATATCCATAAATTATATCATTGTTTATAGTTCTATCGTATATTTTTTATTTATTCAGGTTCCCATGGTTTATAATAAACATCCTATGATACCACCTATAATGAAACCGACCCCAAAATCCCTAAGATGGTGCCTAACATTATTAACTTGGAATCATTACAAGAAATCAAATCCCAAAGGACTGATCAGTTTCATAGTTGTTGATAACTAGATATATACATGTTACACATTTTACATCAAGAATATAAAATATAAAAAATTAAATTATTAAAATATAAAACAGTTATCTATGAATAATCACTAAAATATAGCATCTTTTTAACTTTGGAAAAGGAAACAAAATTACGAAAATCCCAAATTCTTAATAGGGGTTAATTAGAGAGGAAGAAACCATGATTTAGTAAGAATGGTCAATCTTGAAATGTAAATAACCAAATAAATATTCCATTTAAATAAACACACTAATTGAATAGATAATCCATAATCCATATGGAAAGCTAAGATACAAAAAATGAATGACATTTAATCCATTAAATGATCATAATATGGTAGTAATATATGATGAAACAAATATTCCATATAAATAATCACATGATCTTGAAAATTGACCATAGATAATATAACAAATTGAATAATATAATGGAATAAAAATCATGATGGAATGCATAATTTTGGATGTCTGAACTATCATGATTTATCATTAATACAGTTTTTTTGATGATCAATCATTAAGATATTTTATGTTTGTGGTTAAAAAATCATCTGATTTGGGTGACTGATTTAACCCATGATACTATCGTTATATCAAGGGGATTTCATTAACAAGTCTGTCACGACCTGTCCTCAGGGCCCATGCCATGACTACCCCATGCCTGCATTCCATAGGCCAGGGCAGGCGACTAGCACCAAAGGTGTAAATCCCTAAATGGGGTAGGCATTGACTTTATAAAAAGTAAACACACACAATCAGAGTACACAACTGGAAGAAAAACACTAAGCATTACAATAAATAGAAGAAGTGTTGTAAAGTAAAAGGGGCTGAAAATAAAATCCCAATAGTAATGTATAGGTACAACTAAAAGCAAGTACAACTGAAAGCAAGTAAATCAGCTACTGGGTCGTCCTCCGGGGTTCCTACCTGAAGGGTAGGTGCAGAAGGCCTCCTCAGCACTCCACGCCCATCCGTCCACTCCGTGCACCGTCACTCCAAGTGGTCCACCTCTAGGTACAGTCCAGTCCTGCTACTCTCTACCTCAGTAAGTGATGTCTGTCATCTAAAAACAACACAATGAGGTGCGGGTGTAGCCCATGCAGGGGTGAGTATAACAATACTCAATAGGGACCCCAAGACCCTCAAGGTCTCACAAAAATCCAACAAGGGTAAACCACAAGTAAATAACAAATGGATAACCCATAATTAGGTATATGCCCACACATATACCAATGTAATCTAGTAACCCATCTCAATCATGAGTTAAACACAAAGGTATCTAACTTAGCTCAAACCGAGATTTCATTCTCGGGGTAGTAGCAAGTATTCATCAACACTCAAACTGTCGGAATCTCGGCTGATGGTGTACTCATCCTCTATAGAGTATAGTGCGCCTTCCGCATCACACAGAGGCACTTCCCTCCGTCCTAAACTATTTTGGTACTCCTCCTGTCGAGTACAGTGGGTCTGCTACATCACACCAAAGTGATCCCCACTGTGGTTCTGTCACATCACACAGAGGACCTCCCCATCATAGCCTACTGAGGTACTCCTTCTTTTGATTACCTTGGGTCTGCTGCGTCGCACAGAGTTGCTCCCCACTGTGGGTATGCCGCTTCACAATAGAGGCGCTTCCCACTAGGCTAGTAAAAACATTCCCAGTTGAAAGGTTAGCAGTCGTCAGGTCTCAGCCTACTATTAGATCTCCGTACTCCGCTCACTCATCATTAGGAGGATCCGCTCCATGAGCTATGGTTCGATACTCCAACTGTCACAAAGACCCATTTAGAAGTATCTCAATGGTCCTCCTCATCATAGAGGTCTCAACTCAATAGACGGAGCATCAATCAGATGCCCAGTCTGTGAGTTATTGGAATTTCCATTCCAGGGGGCCAGTTGGGTTTTAGACTCAAACCAAACCGACCATATCCCAACTGTGTGTAAACCACAACTGGTATTTTCCACACAAAAATTGTCTCTCTCTAATTTTTCCATCGCCACAGACGGTTCGTCGATCAGACACCCATAGCCCAAGATATGGGCGAAAGGGTGAAAAACAAGCCATAGCGGGTCCGGGTCTAGTCCCAACCAGTCGGACCGACCCCACCCCACCCAGGTGCATACTGAGATCCGAACTGGTCTGCGGGTCTGACCCAGCCCGAGGGTCTGGCCCAGCCCGAGTGGCAGCCCGACCTGAAGGGGCATCCAGGTCTGCGGGTGCGGCCATGCCCGAGAGGGTAGCCCGACATGGAGGGGCGGCTCGCAGGGCCAGCTGGCAGCGCGCTTGGCCTGGATTGTGGCCCGCATGGCAAGCTAGCACCCCGCTTGGGCTTCTGGTGGCCCGCGTAGTCAGCTGGAATCTCACGTGGCCTGGTCGGCCAGCTGCTGGTGGCGCCCTGCGGGGCCCGCCTTATCTGCGTGTGGGGGGGGGGGTGCCACGCCCCCCTGATTTCTGAAACAGAACTGGCACTAGGTTCCGATTTAGTATTTGGCAGGACTCAGGGCTTCTCGCCTTGTCCGACTGGCCTAGTGGCCACCCGGTTCTGAACCGCCGTTGGGCGGCCTGACGTCGGCTGTCTCAGCTCCTCCGTCGCGGCACGACGACGCCACGGTTATACACCTCCGAGCTGCGTGACGGTTCCGCGCCTCTCTGACGTGGCCCACCCTGGCTGTGGCTCTCCTTCTACGCATGGCGTGACAGTGCCACGCTCTTTTGGTGACCCATGCTCTGCCCTTTTGGTGACCAGGTGGCCTTGCGCCGCCGGTTTCTTTGCGGTCAGCCAGACACCGGCCGCAGTTTCTCCGACTCCATCTTCAAAAAATGAGATCATTGAAAGGGGGAGGGTCGGGCCGTGTTAGTGCGGTCTGATCCCTCCACGTTATGTTGATATCAATAGGTAATTCTAAATCCATAAATTAAACGACGTAGAATGAGTACAAATTCACCTCAAACCCCTACTGTTCTTGTCGATCGTTGATGGTGGATGGAGAGGAATGGCGGACATCGATTCATTGACATCGGGAAGCGTTCGTGGTAGGAGACCGAGTAAAAAGCGTCGTCGGCATTCTTCGCAGTCGGATCCTTCTTTTTTGGCTTGGTCAAAGATCAATGCAAGAGTTCTTCATTCTTCGGTGGACGATGAAGAGGTGTTCTTCACGTTCTTCATTGAGAGATAATTCTCCAATGGTTCTCTAAGATCTTCCAACCCCTCTCTGAAGCTCCCCCAAAAGTATTACCAATCAAAAATAGCGGGTTATGGTAACCCATTATTTAATTTGTTGGCCAAATAATTCAAAAGAATTCAAATGGGTTTTAAATTAATTAAGTGAATAGATTCAATTAATTAACTGAGAGGGTTGGAAAAATTAATTAGTGGGGTAGGTGGAGAGTTCCATCCCACATATCTGGGGGGTTAAAGGGGTTTTATAGCTCGTATGGGCCCCACCAAGGATATCATCCCAAGGGAGGTTATGTGCTGGTGGGCCCCACCAACATAACCTCTCATGGGAGGTTATAGTGTGGTGGCCCCCACCACTAACCTCCTCTTTTAGGTTTTAACCACCACAAAATAGAAATAAGTTATCACCTTATTTTTATTTAATTTATTTTAAAACCCCAAAAACTAACATCCATTCCAGACCAACTGCCGTCAAGGTGAAAGTATTCTTAAGTGAATATCGATGTTGTGAGTTCAATGATGCCCTCATATTTCAATTCCGAGCACTGGTTCAAAAGTTATAAAATCGCACACGTACGTTTAATGAAGGTACCCAAACAAAACATTAGAAATTGATTTCGGGCACACCGGGCCTCGGAATCAAGCACCGTAAATCTTCTCGGACTCATAAAATTCCTCTGTATTTAAAAAACATTTCCACAGAAATTCTGAGTCTTTACATTCTCCCCACCTCAGGGCTTTATGTCCCCGTAAGATACAACTCGAACTAAGGGAACAAATGGTGGTACAGAGCACACATCTGAGCCTCCCGCTCCCATGTGCTCTCTAGGAGGTTCCCGTGCTGCCAGGGAATGTGCACCAGAGGTATCGACTGTCCATGTAGGACCTGATCCTATCAATCCTCAAGCTCCAATGGAACCTCGGTGAAAGTCTCCCCGTCATCGATGTCCATCTCTCCATGGTCGATGATGTAGGAAGGGTCATTCACATATCTCCTCAGCTGAGATACGTGGATGACGTCGTGCACCCGGTGCAACTGAGGTGGATGAACTAATTGGTATGCCACATCACCTACTCTGTTAAGGACTTAGAAAGGTCCGATGAACCATGGAGGAAACTTTCCGTCTGGCCAAATCTTTGTAGACCTCGTTGAGGTGAGACCTGTAGAAAGACGTGGTTGCCATCCTCGAACACCAGAGGTCTCTGTCTCATGTTTTAATATGACTTCTTCCTACTCCGTGTAGTATTTATTCACTCCTTGATGATCTGCACCTTCTCCGTGGTAGCCCGTATCATCTCTGGTTTCACTAGGGATAACTCCCCTCGGTTAGTCCAGCACAGTGGCGATCTGCAAGGTCACCATACATGGCCTCAAAAGGTGCCATACTGATGGTGGAGTGATAGCTATTGTTGTAGGAAAACTCAACCAAAGGTATGTGATTATCCCAACTATGACCAAAGTCAAGGAAACAAGCACGGAGCATGTCTTCGAGGGTCTGGATGGTCTGTTCGGTCTGGCCATCTATCTGAAGATGGAAGGCAGTGCTCAAGCAAAGCGGTGTCCTAAAATCCTCCTGAAACCCCTTCCATAGCCGGGAAGTTAACTGTGCGTCATGGTAAGAGAAAATAGAATAAGGTAATCGATGTAAACGCACAATATTCTACACATAGAGGCATCTAAACCTCTCTACTGAGCCCTGCTCTGTGATCGGTAGGAAGTGGGCCGACTTGGTGAGTCGGTCAACGATCACACATATCGAATCGTGAATCTGGGATGTACATGGAAGACCCTTCACTAAGTCCATGGATATCCCATCCCACATCCACTATGGGACCTCTAAGCGATGTTCCAAGCAAGCTGGTACCTGGTGCTCTGCCTTCACTTGCTAACAAGTGAGGCTTTGTGAAACAACCTCAGCTACTGCCTTCTTCATACATGGACACAAGTGCTGTCATCGAAGGTCCTGGTACATCTTCACCATTCTTATATATACCACTAGAGGGGATGTGTGAAAATCTCTCAACACTTCCTCTTGAAGTTCTATGGTACCATAGTAATTTCATTGAAGAAGATGACGTGCTCCCGACCTTAAAAAATTCATTAGGTGCCTGCCCTATGGATAACTGAACAAGTCGTGTCTCGTAGTATGCGTCCCCATGCTATGCCTCCCTAAATCACTGAAGAGGTGGAGGAGTGACTGTAAGAGACTGTAGATAGGCTGCTTCATCCCTATACACAAAGGAAATCTGTAAGGCAACCAGATGCTATGTCGCCTCTCCTATAAGCTGTATACCACACCTTCTACTGAGTGAATCCGCAATAATGTTCCCCTTCCCAGAAGTATAGACTATCACGAAGTCATAGTCCTGGAGGAACTCAAGCCACCGTCACTGTCTCAGGTTTAGTTCCCTCTGAGAGAAGATATACCTGAGACTCATGTGATCAGATTAGACTATGAAATGTTCACCCATAAAATAGTGCCTCCACATCTTCTAGGCGAAGACCACTGCTGCTAACTCCAGGTCATGGTTAGTGTAGTTCTGCTCAAGTTTTCTCTCCTGTTGAGAACGATATGTGATCACTGCTCGCTCTTGCATCAGGACACACCCAAGTACGGTCCCTAATGGATAGTATAATACTACATAATCTACACCCACCTCTGGAAGCCTCAAGATGGGGGGAACTAGTCAGCCTTTGCCTTAGCTCATGAAAGCTCTTCTGGAATCTCTCCGACCACACGAAGGGGTTTCCTATTCTTCCTCAAGGCTGATAGTGGTGCTACAACTCTGGAGAATTCTGGAACGAATCTCCAGTAGTATCCAATCAAGCCCATGAAGCTATGTATCTTCTTCACACTCTTTGGTGGCTCCCAAGTAGGTACCACCTCAATCTTTATTAGATCCACTGAAACTCCAGCCTTTGAGATGACATGTCCCAAGAAGTGAACCTCTCGAATCTAGAACTGGCACTTCGATATCTTACCATAATTCTGGTGCTCTCAGAGTGTGTCCAGTACTGCCTGCAAATGGTAGGCATTCTCCTCCTCAGTAGTCAAGTAGATATTAATGTCATTGATGAAGACTATGACAAAGCGATCGAGGTAAGGCTGGAAGATCTTGTTCATGAGACACATGAACACTGTTGGAGAATTTTTTATTCCGAGGGTCATAAAAAAGAACACATAGTGGTCGTACCGACACCTAAAGGTCGTATTCTTCACATCCACATCTCGAACTCTGAGCTGGTGATAGCCTGATTTGAGGTCTATCTTTGAGAAACATCATAATCCCTTGAGTTGATCAAAGAGATCTTTGATCCTAGGGAGTGGGTACTTGTTCTTCATGGTCACCTGGTTTAGGCGACGATGTCAACACAGATCCTCAATCTCCCATCTCTCTTCTTGGTGAACAGAATCAGGGCTTCCTAGGGGGAAACACTTGGCCGGATAAATCCCTTCCCCTACAAGTCTTCCAGTTGTACCTATATCTCACGAAGCTCAGCGGGGGCCATTCGATATGATGGAGTAGATATCGATGTCGTCCAGGGGTACATATCAATGTAGAGGTGCACCTCTCTGCAAGGAGGTAGTCCTGGGACATCATCAGGAAAAACATCCACATAATGGTCTACCACTACATGATAAGTCAGACTCTCTAGATCTACTGCTCCAAGGGTAAGGCAAGTCAACTGTTGATTGATCGGTAGCACCCCCCACCGAGTTAGTCTATCATGTTCTACAAAGGTTCCTTTCTCACTGGTGAAGGTAAACCTGGTCCCATCTGTGCAGACACACCGCACTTTGTGCCTAATACAATTAATCTGAGCCTGGACTATAGATAACCGGTCCATACCCAAGATGACGTCGTATGGCCTTGACACCACTATGAGGAGATCCCAACTGAATATCTCTCTTCCTAGAGTAAGATCACCCTGCCGGAACCAGTGCATAATCGTTGAGTCTCCTCCCGTAGGAGTCCCTAGCCGTAAGGATCGAGCCAATGGCTTTGTCAGAATCTCTGATCTCCAAACAAGGGAAGTGTTTATAAAAGAATGAATGGAACCTGTGTATATAAGAACTACAGATAAGGTGCAGTAGACAGAGATCATACCTCGAATCATCTCCGGAGCACCATGGTTATATGCCTCAGCTGCTTGATGTTGATCTCTCCCCTATCCACCCGCTCCATGCGGTTGGGGTGGACCTCCTAGTGGTGGTGGTGGAAACACCTCGAAATGTCATCCACTGCCAGCTGCTTGTCCAGCTCCTCTGCCACAACTACCTACTCCCTGCGGACCACCTCGATCGAACCTCTGTCTCTGAATGGGAGGTCCCTTAACTGTTTTCTGATCATCTGAACGGTGGGTCAGGCAATCACGATCCTTGTGACCATGCCCGCAACATGAGTAACACTTCCTTCTCTTGGAAGGTAAGTCACTGCCTCTGGTTCCCCACAAAACTGTTCCCGAGTCCTGCGGTCGTCCACCTGTGGGTCTGGTCCTCTTGGACCTCTGCGTCATTTGTCTACTTCCAGCTGTATAAGACTCTGTCGCAAGTCTACTAGTGGTGGGTCCCACTACCGGAGACTGCTCAGCACAGAATCTCTCCACTATGAGGGATCTCTCTAACACCCCCAGCGTCGAGATGCTGAGGGAGATCATCGATGCCCTGATCTCTCTCCTAAGCCCCTGGTCGAAGGTCTGGGACCTGAAGAATGGGTCCCGCACCATATCTGTAGAGTAGCGCAAGAGGTCGGTGAACCTCTCTTAGTATTGTTCTATTGTCATGTTGCTCTACTAAAGATGATGTAGCTCCTGTATCTACACCGTTTGAAGGGTGGCTGGAACAAACTCCACCCGGAAGAGGATATCGATGTCTGTCCCGAGTAGTGTCGCCTCTTCGTGGACCTGAAGCATCAGACACCACCATATTCCTTCAACTGCATGAAAGAGGTTGGTAGCATGGATCACCGTGAAGTCTGCTGGGGTCCGTATTAGCCTGAAGACTCTCACAACAGCCTCCAGCCAATCCTCACCTTCCTGTGGGTCCGTCTCTCCCAAAAACATATGTGGCCTCTGGCGCTGGAACTCATGCAACGCTCTCAAGCGGCATGCATCATATTCTTCTAGGGCTAGTGGCATCAGTGGCCCAAGGGGAAGGGGTACTGCTGGTTCCTTGGCTAGTAAAGGGACCTGCACCAAGACCTCTTTGCTCAGTGGGCTGTCATACCGTGTGACTCTCGGGGCTCTGCATGGAGGCATCCTAAAAGAAACAGAAGTGACACAGAAAATAATTATACCTACTGAGCTGACCTGATTGAGCTGACTTAATGAAAACTTTAGAAAACACACACGCAATTAGTGATTTCGTGCACTAAGTTTGAAATCAATAGTCAGGGTCTGGGTGTATGGATATGTCGGCTGCCCGCACCAACACTAGACTCCCTGAACTGAAGACAACACTTAGTACCTAAATAGTATTGTTTCACAGAAGAGAATGATCAGAGTCCTATTTCCTGCGGTAGGACCTACTTCTCTGATACCAATTTGTCACGTGCCATCCTAGGATCCCATGCTGTGACTACCCCATGCCCGCCTTCCATAGGCAAGGGGATGAAGACTAGAACCAAATGTGTAAATATAAATGCTGGGTAGGAATTGACTTTATAAAAAGTAAAAACACACAATCAGAATAAAAAAATGGAAGAAACACACTAAGTAATACTGTATACAGATGAAGTGATGGAAAGTAAAAGGGGCCAGAAATACAAGACCAATAGTAATGTACATGTACAATTGAATGCAAGTACAACTGAAAGCATGTAAATCAGCTACTGGGTCATCCTCCGGGGTTCCTACCTAAAGGGTAGGTATATATGGCCTCCTCAGTACTCCACGTCTATCCGTCCGCTCCATGCACCGTCACATCGAGCGGTCCACCTCCAGGTACCGTCCAGTCCTACTACTCTCTGCCTCAGTCAACGATGTCTGTCAACTGCAACCAATACAATGAGGTGTGGGCATATCCCGTACAAGGGTGAGTATAACGATACTCAGTAGGGACCCCGAGACCATAAAGGTCTCACAAAAATCCAACAAGGATAAACCACAAGTAAAGAATCAACGGATAACCCTTACTTAGGTAAATTCTCATACATATACCTAAGTTTTCTAGTATCTCATATCAATCATGAGGTAAAAAAAGGTCACTAACTCTTCTCAAACAAGGATTTCATTATTGGGGTAGTAGCTGTCACGAACCAGGTCGCCATCCGACCCGGTGCCTGACCCGGTCCACGGAAAGGCCCGAAGGGCATTCCCGATCCCCACGGGCTGGCACAAGTGCCCGGGGTATCAAACATTACCTGAGAACAATTTACCCAAAATAAAAAACATAAAAACAACTAACCAGATAAATAAACTTAAACTAGAAATAGACAACCAAACACACCTTTAAACTATGAACATGTTAAAAGTCTTCAAATCCAACCAATAACTAAAAAGAAAAGATGACAGCAGATACTAAAACTCTTACTCAAACCTCAAAGAAACAGGAGAGGTGCGACATCCACACGTCACAAACGTTAACATGCATGAGAAGACCACCAATGAAATACCACCATCACTGAGCCCGATGCCTCAACCTAGAGTACACAGAGAACAAGGCCCACATATACCCAAAGGTGTATGTAGGGTGTGAGAAAAGAGCCCAGTACGACGTCACCCAATAAAAAGGTTCCACACATAATAATTAAATGATAAATACATTTGCAATATTAACTAAAGAAAAGAAATAAAATCTTGAACAGTTTAAAAGAAAACGGAATTTAAGAAAATAGTTTCATATGGAAAAACATAAGTTAAAACACACGCACCATTATTTTTTAAAAAATAACCAATATGTCACACCGACGAGCGCAAAGTAAACAATGAGCACTAATATGGGAGATGACGCATGGGTATCTGCTAGCATTGGTCTCTAGATCTTCGTGTCTCGGTGACACATGGCTTAGAAGGCCACGAACCTCAGAAAAGGTGTCTTAGAAGGTCACGACCCTCAGAAAACGTGGCTTTGAAGGCCACGACGCTCAGAAATGCATATGTTTAGTTAGTGTTGCAATCGTCAGTCCTACCAGTGAAACCGGGTTGAGTTACCTCCGAAACACTAGACCACTAGTCTAGTCTACCCTCCTAGCTACCTGAGCTTCCCGGTTTGTGCTAAAATAAATTTCATGTTCATGTCACATGTCACACTAATGCATAAAAGCCAAACAGGATATTTACACACACATAATCACCATTGCACACTCAAACCCTCTTTTAAAACCATACGCACAGAAAAAATGTTTTCAAAACACAATCTGCATAGGTTACATACTTGGTTAAACCATTCACATAATAAAAAAACGTTTATCATTAAACCACCCACCACTTACACACATAAACGACATTTTGAAATAAGACACATGCTAAAACGGTTTTCAAAAGCATTTTACACAATTGTTATAATTTAATACACCTCTAAAAAATATAAATCAGTATTAAAAGAGTGTTACAAGGCCATGACACACACTACAATAACCAGTTATAAATCCAAATGCATTCCAACATCACACACACTCAAATAATGTTTTAAAGTGTAACTTGCACCACCAAAAGGTTTGATGGAAAACCCATAAACCATATGAAAAACACAATTACATAAACCCTATAATTTAACAAGCCGAAAATAAAATCATATAAAACAATTTAGAAGAAATCGTTTAGCGTTAACCACTAAACTCAAGAGAAAACAAATTTTATGACCCAACGCACCCAATGCCATGTCAGAAAAAATCATTTCTCACCATTTGCACGATTTAAAAAAATAACAGCACAATTCAAAAGTTATGAATAGATTTCTGAGAAGAAAACACCCAATAATATGAACAATTAACTAAAAAATATCAATGCGAATCAATCTTCAAATAAAACCAACTTCACACAACAATAATTAATTAAATAATATGAGAAACAAATTAAGCATTGGAAATTAATTTATCAGATAAAAATTAGACGGGGAAGCACCTACCTCGGTTGAAGGAATTCTATAAAATCCAGTGTGCGACTCCAATTGATCGCCAAACCCACCACAACAAAATCAAAATAGACCCTAAAATAAGAATTTGGACAAAAACAATGAAAATCGAACCCCAATCACAACAAACCCTAACTGAAAACCCTAAGGAGGGAAAAGTAGGGATACCCGGGTGGTCCGCACTTACGGAAAAGGTAGCAGAAAGCTGCTGCAAGGGTTCCGGAGGCAGGCCGGGTGAAAAAAAGGGAAGAAGATGTCGGACCACACTGCGGCCAGCAGAGGAAAGTACCACGCGAGATGCTGCTGCCAGACGGAAGGCTGGTCGGGGGGTGCAGCGTGGCGCGGACTGGCCAAGGTAGGGGAGCGAGATGGCAGTCCGGCAGAGGAGGGAGCAGTGCGTAGGGGGTCGGCTAGGGGAGGGCGCCGCGCGCAGAACCAGAGGAGAAGGGGGGGTTGCAGCGCGACGCAGACTGGCCAAGGCAGGGGCGCGAGACGGCAGTCCGGCGGAGGAGGGATCAGCGCGCAGGGGGGTCATCCAGGGGAAGGTGTAGCGCGCAGAACCAGAGGAGAAGGGGGGGGGGGTCACGACGGGTTTTCCAGGGGAAAGGGGGTGCAATGGAAATAGGGCGAAAAAGGGTCTGAACCATATGCAAGAAAAGAGAGAAAATAAAAATAGAATAAATAAAATTATTGCAATAAAAAAATGTAATAACATCACATAATAATAACAATATATTTATTCTCACAAAATTAGTAACAATTTAATAAATTTGATATCTTTTACACTATTAATAATAATAATATTTTTATTCTCAAAAGTTAATATTATTATTATCATTAAAACGATTTTGTAAAGTTTATTAAACTTCATATTCTCATTTTATTTATATTTCATTATTCATTAATATTAATTAATTCTATTTAATTATTTGAACAAAGGGCAGGCCACATGACGGCCCTGATGTGGTCGCATGGCTTCGCAATCATGCTTCGCTCGTGCGTCGCATGCTGTCAAGCCTCGAAGACTAATTTATCAACAAACCACAAAATTCAACCAGGACTCATCTTCCACCTTGACAGAATATTTTAAAGTCAAATAAATATCAAGGGGATAGTAAAATAATATAATATTAACAATAATATTAATTATTATAATATTAATAACTTAATAAAATTTATTTAATTAACATCGTTGATAATATTAATAATAATAATAATATCCTCAAAAAAATATTATTATCATTGAAATAACCCTTTAATTTATTTTTTTAATTTTTATTACACTTCTCATTTTTTTTATGATTATAATAATTCTTTATAATTCGTTTAATTTTTTTTGTTAAAGAGTCGGGCAACTGTGCGGTGAACCGGGTGAGGTCGTATGGCGACCCAGCTGAGGCCGCGCAGCTTCGACCGCAGTGTGCTAGATGCAACCAAGGGCTAAACATCCGTTTTTAAATAAGAACTCAACAAAATTAATTCGGGCTTCGACCCGAGCCACCTGATTCCCAATAAAACAATAAAATAAATAATATAAAAAAGACGAGTGTTATAATTCTCCCCACCATAAAACTTTCCATCCCCGGAAAGCCACAACTAGGGTTGAGACACAAAGAAGAAACTGATACCCCACTAAAGTTTAAAGGGGATATACACAACCATCAAGCAAAAAGAAGAAAAATCAACATGCTCATAGAATGTGCCTCTAAGACAACATCAAGAAACCCATAAAAAAGACATTCTGATATGTGTCGCCCACCCTGAAGAGCTAGAACACCTCTAGTTGATTGTTTTAGAAAACGAACTTTTGAACCCACAGAAACCAACTTCACAAGCTGAGACATCTCAAGCACTATTAAACGAAAACCACAACATTTGGATAAAATGAACAAACAATGTCAAACCACATCCAAGGATCACTCTTATCACTTATCACCTAGCCATATTTAAAAAAACCGAAGCAAAAGATCAACATGGGGAGGCCTGAGGGGCTCCCCACCATTAGGAACTCACTAACGCTCGAGACGATACTGGAAAACCGACACTGGGAGGTTCGAGTGGACTCCCCACCATTAAATAAAATTCCATCACCGATTCATTCTAGAGACATTCGCGCGAGATCCAATGTGGGTCTCCCCAACATTAAGAACCTATCAACACCCAATACGAGGCTAGAAAACCACCATGGGGAGGTCCAGGAGGACCCCCACCTTTAAGGAAAGGCCAACACCGATTTATTCCAGAGACTGTTGCATGAGACCCATCATGGGTCTCGCTGCCATTAGAACGAACAGAGGATACAGAACATTGAAAAATTCCCTATGGTGACCAAACACCCCACCACAAGGGGTGGGGAGGGAGGTGCCCGACTACCGGGGCGTCAAAAGCATGACCCAATACAAACCATCATTTCCACATTCCTAGAAGACCATTATTCAAATTTGAGACAGATTTACTGAACAGACTCCCATAAGAACCACTAATGTAATTTTATCGAGTGGGATTCAACCGCCAAGACGTTAAGGTGTCGAGGAGAACATGACTCCGCATACACACTAAAACCTTATGTAGCTAGATGGTTCTTTCGAAACAAAACAACCATAGAAAACAATTTAAGCTGCTTTCACTTTCAAAACTGATGACAGAAATGAAATCAGGGTTTCATAAAATCTCGGGGTTCCTGACCACGTGCCAGCTTCACTCCGAGGCCTATGCCTAGAGCCCTGATGTTTGAAGCATCTCCTGCCTCGCAGTCAAGAATTGAAGACTCCCGAACGGAGCTTCTCCTTTTGGTGTCACATGCAACCACACTACAACCGAGGAAACACCAGCAACCACAACACATTACGACATCCAACTGATCATACACTGAACATTCAACAACACAAGAGCTTAAATGGTTCATGCACATCACCCTTTGTCACACTTGATGAGAAAACAACACCACAAATCGTCACCTGAACATGATTATTGATGTTGAGAGGAACATTATATGGAGAGGGACTTCAGACTGAGTCTTAAACAACACGTGATTCCTGTAGTTGATCATAGCATCACCATGTGACTGGGTCTTCCACACTAGTGGCCTAACGTAGACCCCTTCCTAAACGAAACCAACAAAGGACCAAAGGTCATTTAGAATAGTGGCCGACACCGACCACTCTAGGCTACTTCCACCTCTCCCCACTGGAATATCCTTCACCATTTCCAAACATAACTTCCAAATTAATGAGGTCAAACTTCCCCCTTGAAAATCAAAGAGAACTTACACTGGAAGACGTCACTGAACATGACCCTTGCAAACAATGAAAATACTACAAAGCCCTTAAAGACACTGGTCAGCACTGAAAATTCTGAACCACCTTCACCCTTCCCCGCTGGATTTCCTTTCACCATTTCTAGGGGAAACCTTCAAATGAAACGACGTCAAATTTCATGCCCGACGACTCAGACAACTCAAAGAAAAAAAAACTCTATTCAACTCCCCTCACATCGGTCATCCCACTGCGAGAGGATCCACTTAGTTGTAAAAAGGAGAGGTGAGTTCATTTCTAGAATTCAAAAATTGAGTCATTCAATCAACTGGAGTGCCGACCAATGGGGAATTCCCCATAGTCTTACTTCAATCACATGTCAATGCTTTATGTGTGGCCATACACTAGTCAAGAAAAAAAAACTATAGACCCAACCAAACTGGTGCAACGGTCAAGACATACCACAAGAAAACACCAAACGTGCAGGGGAAACCACTACAAGGGATCCCCGATGTACTCTTCAAAAGAATTTACTAACCACACGCTTTCATACCAACATACAAATAATAATTTCAACTCAATATAAAAATCAGTCAAAAGGATTCTCAGCACAAAACGCCTCATATCCAACCTTTCAAAAATACATGTACACACAACACAATCACCTGTTATTTAAAAACACCATATTTTCCTTTAAAAAAACATTTTGAAAATAAGCAATGCTAGTGGGTTGCACAAACACCAATGGTGTCCCATGGGCCTCGCGCATGCATGTTCTCGTGCCGCACCGGCGCCCACATCATATTCATCCAGACACTCATCCGCTCGTGCCATTAACCCTTTCTATTTCCATATACACTCATGCATGTGGTTTCCCATGAGAACACCAAGGATCAAAACTAGACCTTTCCATTTTTCCAAACCAAAACATCTAACCCACACTTTTCAAACCTCACACACCATTTCCTTTTTAAAGCGCGTAATTTGAAAACATTTTCCTAATACCAAAATATTTTTATTTAAAACCCAAATTTCCACACTCCAAAACAATGAGACAAGAAATGACTCAAGAGAAAACTTCTGTCAGCAGGTGACTGGAACGTATGGTTGGCGGCCATACGTCAGTAACGCCACCACCACAGAGGGTATTCTCGGACAGCGTCCTCGGCTCCACATGGCTTTCCAGACCCATTCGAGCTCACTAGGACCACCTTCCTTACCCTTTTTTCATTTCCCTTATACAAGATTAACCTCGCAGACCAAAAACACAGACAAACCTCCACGTACTTTGGTAACTTGAGTCCCGCTACGAGGTGTGCTGGCTAGGCACCTTACTCGTAGCCAGGACGTCGAGTCCCGACAACCTTAACTCAAGTCTACCGTGACTCTATCCCAAAAGAAAACGACCCAAGAGAGAAAACCTTTCCCTTTGATACCATTTTTTCACGAACCATCCCAGTTCACCATCCGACCTGCCTCCCGAACCGGTCTGCGGTAAGGCCCAAAGTGCATTCCCGATCCCCACGGGCTGGCACAAGTGCCCAGGGTATCAAACATTACCTGGGAACGATTAACCCAAAATAAAAGACCGAAAAACAACTAACCAGATAAATAAGATGAAACTAGAAATAGACAACCAAACACATCATTAAACTATGAACATGTTCAAAGTCTACAACTCCAACCAATAACTATAAAGAAAAGATGATAGCAGAAACTATAACTCTTACTCCAACCTCAAAGAAACATGAGAGGTGCGACATCCACATGTCACAAACATTAACCTACATGAGAAGACCACCAACGACCAACCACCATCACTGAGCATGATGCCTCAACCTGGAATACACAGAGAACAAGGCCTGCCAACACTGAATGGTGTATGTAGGGTGTGAGAAAAGATCCCAGTAGGACGTCACCCAATAAAAAGGTTCCACATATAATTATTAAATGACAAATACATTTACAATATTAACTAAAGAAAATAAATAAAAGCATGAACAGTTTAAAATAAAATGGAATTTAAGAAAACAGTTTCAAATAGAACAACTTAAGTTAAAACACACGCACCCTTATTTTTTAAAAAATAACCAATATGTCACACCAACGAGCGCAATGTAACCAATGAGCACTAATATGGGAGAGGCGCATGGGTATCAGCTAGATTTGGTCCCTAGATCTTTGTGTCTCGGTGAAACGTGGCTTAAAAGGCCACGACCGTCAGAAAACATGGCTTAAGAAGGCCACGACCCTCAGAAAACGTGGCTTAGAAGGCCACGACCCTCAGAAAATGTGGCTTAGAAGGCCACGAACATCAGAAATGCATATTTTTTGTTAGTGTTGCAATTGTCAGTCCTGCCAGTGAAATCGGGTCGAGTCACCTCCAGAACACTAGCCCACTAGTCTAGTCTACCCTCCTAGTTACCTAGGCTTCCTGGTTTGTGCTCAAATGAATTTCAATTTCATGTCACATGTCACACTAATGCATAAAATCAAAACAGGATATTTACACACACATAATCACCGTTGCACACTCAACCCCTCATTTAAAACCATACGCTCACAAAAAGAGTTTTCGAAACTAAATTTTCATAGGTTACGTACTTGGTTAAACCATCCGCACAATAAAAAAATGTTTATCATTAAACCACCCACCACTTACACACATAATCAACAATTTGAAATAAGACTCATGCTAAAACGTTTTTCAAAATCATTTTACACCATTGTTATAATTTAATACACCTCTAAAAAAATATAAAGCAGTAGTAAAAGAGTGTTACAAGGCTTTGGCACACACTATAATGACCAGTTATAAATCCAAAAACATTCCAACATCACACGCACTCAAATAAAGTTTAAAGTGTAACTTGCACCACCAAAAGGTTTGATGGAAAACCCATAAACCATATGAAAAACAAAATTGCATAAACCCCATAATTTATCATGCCAAAAATAAAACCATATAAAAAAATTTACAAGAAATTGTTTAGCGTTAACCACTAAACTCAAGAAAAAACGAATTTTATGACCAAACACACCCAAAACCATGTTAGAAAATAAATTTCTCACCATTTTCATGATTTAAAAAGATAATAGCACAATTCAAAAGTTATGATTAGAGTTTTCAGCAGAAAACACCCAATAATATGAACAATTTACTAAAAAATATCAATGCAACTCAGTCTTCAAATAAAACCAACTTCACACAACAATAATTAATTAAATAATATGCGAAACAAATTAAACATTGCAAATTAATTTATCAGATAACAATTTGATGGGGAACCACCTACCTCGGTTGAAGGAATTCCAGAAAATCCAGTGAACGACTCCAATTGATCACCAAACGCACAACAAGAAAATCAAAATAGACCCTAAAATAAGAATTTGGACAAACAAAAGAAAATATAACCCCAAACACAATAAACCCTAACTGAAAACCCTAAATAGGGGAAAGGAGGGATACCCGGGTGGTCCGCACTTGCGGAAAAGGGAGCAGAAAGATGCTGCGAGGGTTCGGGAGGCAGGGTGGTTGAAAAAAAGGGAAGGAGATGTCGGACCACACCGCGACCAGCAGGGGAAAGTGTGGCGTGAACTGCTGCCGCCAGACGGAAGGCTGGTCGGGGGGTTGCAGCGCGGTGCGGACTAGCCAAGGCAAGGGCGCAAGACGGTGTTCTGACGAAGGAGGGAGCAGTGCCCAGGGGGTCGTCTGGGGGGGGGCTCAATGAGCATAACCAGATGAGAGGGGGTGGTTGCAGCGCGACGCGGTCTGGCCAAGGCAGGGGCGCGAGACGACGCTCTGGCGGAAGAGGGAGCAGCGCGCAGGGGGGTCGGCCGAGGGAAGGCACAGCGTGCAGAACCAGAGGAGAAGGGGGGGGGGGGGGTCGCGGCGGGATTTCCAGGGGAAAGGGGGTGCAACGGAAATTGGGGGAAAAGGGACCGAACCCTATGAAAGATAAGAGAGAAAAATAAAAATAAAATAAATGAATAAAATAAATAATATAATAGCAACAACAAAATGTAATAACATCACATAATAATAACAACATATTTATTCTCACAATATCAGGAACAATTTAATAAATTTTATATCTTTAACACTATTAATAATAATAATATTATTATTATTCTCAAGCATTAATCTTATTATTATCAATAAAACAATTTCTTAACGTTTATTAAACTTCATATTCTCATTTTATTTATATTTCATTATTCATTATTATTAATTAATTCTATTTATTTATTTGAACAAAGGGCAGGTCACACGATGGCCCGGACGAGGTCGCACGGCTTCGCAATCATGGTTTGCTCGTGCGTCGCATGCTGTCAAGCCTCGAAGACTAATTTATCGACAAAACTCAAAATTCAACCAGGACTCATCTTCCACCTTTACAGAATAGTTTAAATTCAAATAAATATCAAGGTTACAGTAACCTAATATAATATTAACAATAATATTAATTATTATAATATTAATAACATAATAAAATTTATTTAATTAACGTCGTCGATAATTATAATAATAATAATATCCTCAAAAAAATATTATTATCATTGAAATAGCCCTTTAGTTTAATTTTTATTTTTATTTTTATTACACATCTCTTTTTTTTATCATTAAAATAATTCTTTAGACTTCGTTTAATTATTTTTATTGTTAAAGAGTCGGGAAACAGTGCGGTGAACCGAGCGAGGTCGCACGATGACCCAGGTGAGGCCGCGTGACTTTGACCGCGGTGTTCTAGATGCCAGCAAGGGAAAACATCCATTTTTATTTAAGAACTCAAACAAATTTAATTCAGGATTTGACCCGACCCACTTGATTCCCAATAAAACAATAAAATAAATAATATAAAAAAGATGAGTGTGACAGTAGCAAGTAATCTTCCATAGTCAAACTATCAGAATCTCGGCTGGTGGTGTTCTCCTCCTCTATAGAGTAAAGTGGGCATGCCGCATTACACAGAGGCGCTTCCCACCTTCCTAGACTGATGTGGTACTCCTCCTGTCGGGTACCATGGGTTTGCTGCAACACACAGAGGCTCTCCACACTATGGGTCTACCACGTCACACAGAGGCGCTCCCCCTTGTAGCCTATTGAGGTACTCCTCCTATCGAGTATCGTGGGTCTGCTATGTCACACACAGGTGCTCCCCACTGTGGTTCTGCTGCATCACATAGAGGAGCTTTCCACTAGGCTAGTTGAAACACTATGAGCCAAAAGGTCAGCAGTTGTCATGTCTCAGCTAGCTACTAGGTCTCTGTACTCCGCTCGCTCGTCTCCATGAGGATCCTTTCCATAATCTATGGGTCGATACCCCAACGGTCATAAATTCTCACGTAGAAGTATCTCAATGGTACGCCTCATCATAGGGGTCTCAGCGCAATAGACGATGTATCAGTCGGACGCACGATCTGTGAGTTATTAGCATTTTCGTTCCGGGGCCTGGTTGGTTTTTAGGCTCAAAACAACTCAAATGTATCCCAAATTTGTCCAAACCTCAAGTGGGGTATGCCTAAAGAACTGTCTCACTCTATGATTTCTTTCATTCCAGAAGGTTCGTCGATCAGATAGTCATAGCCCATGATATGGGCGAAAGTGTGAAAAATAAGCCATTGCGGGTCCGAGTATGGTTCGACCCAGTCGGACAGACCCGACCCAAACCAGGTACGGACCGGGATCCAACCCAGTCTGTGGGTCTGACCTGGACCGAGGTTCCATCCCGGCCCAATGGGTAGCCCACCCTGAAGGGGCATCCCGACCTGAGGGGGCGGGCTGGCATGAGAGGGCGGCCCACGTGGCCAGCTGGCGGCCCACGGGGCCTGCTGGCGGCCCGTGTGGCCAGCTTTTGGCCCGATTGGCCTGCCCAACCATCTGTGGGTGGCGCCCTACGGGGTTGGCCTTAGCCGCATGGGAGGTGGGGGTATCGTGCCCCACTGATTTCCGAACATAACCGACGCTAGGCGTCGGTTCAGTATCTCGTGGGACCTGGGAGGTCCCGCCTTGTCCGGTTGGCCGAGCGGCCATCCGGTTCCGCACCGCCGCCGCCCGGCCCGACGCCGGCCGTCTCGGCTCATCCACCGCGGCACAAAGGCACCGTATTTATGCTCCTCCACATGGCACGATGATGCCGCTCCCCTCCGCCACGGCCCGCGCTGGCCGCGACTCTCCTTCTACGAGCGGTGCGATGGCGCCACGCCCTTTCGGCGACCCGTGCCGCACCCTTTTAGTGATCCGACAGCCTTGCACCGCCGGTATCATTGTAGCCGGCCCATCACCGACCGCCTTTTATCTTCCTCTGTCATCAACAAACGATAACAATCAAAGGGGGAGGGTCAGGCCGTGTTCGTGTGGCCCGAGCCCTCCACGTTATGTTGATATCAATCGACAATTCTCAATCCATAAATTGAACGACGTATAATGGGAAAAAATTCAACTCAAAACCCTACCTTTCTTGTAAATCGTTGACGGTGGAAGGAGAGGAACGGAGGATGTCTATTCGTTGACTTCGGGTAGCGTCCGGGGTAGGAGACCGAGGAAGAAGCGTCGTCAACGTTCTTCGTGGTCAGATCCTTCTCTTTTGGGTCAGTCGATGATCGAATAAAGTGTTCATCAATCTTCAATGGATGACGAAGAGGCGTTCTTCATGTTCTTCATTGAGAGATAATTTTCCAAGGGTTCTCCAAGATCTTTCAACCCCTCTCTCAAGCTCCCCCAATAGTATTTCCAACCAAAAATAATGGGTAATGATAACCCATTATTTAATTTGTTGGTCAAAAAATTCAAAAGAATTCAAATGGGTTTTAAATTAATTAAGTGAATAAATTCAATTAATTTATCGAGAGGGTTGGCAAAATTAATTAGTGGGGTAGGCGGAGAGTTGCAACCCACATAAATGGGGGGTTAAAGTGGGTTTAAATCCCATGTGGTCCCCCCAAGGATATCCTCCCCAGAGAGGTTATGTGCGGGTGGGCCCCACCACCATATCCTCTCATTGGAGGTTATGGTGTGGCGGTCCCCACCTCTAACATCTTCTTGGAGGTTTTATCCACCACAAAATAAAAAAAAGTTATCACCTTATTTTTAATTAATTTATTTTTAAACCCAAAAACCTAACTTCCATTCCCGACCAACTGTCGTCGAGGTGAAAGTCTTTCTAAGTGAATTCTGGTGCTGCGAGTTCAACGGTGCCCTCAGATTTAAATTCCAAGCATCGGTTAATAAGCTATAAAATTCTGCTCGTGCGTTTACTGAACGTGCCAGAACAAAACTTCAGAAATTGATTCCGGGCACAACGAGCCACAGAATCAAGTGCCGTAGATTTTCACGGACTCGTAAAATTTCCATGTTTTTAAAAAAAATCCATAGAAATTATAGGTCTTTACAAAGTCCCCATCTAGTGTTTTCTATGTACACGTCATATCACATATATCTAATGATCGGTTTATTTCATAAATATGTTTCCTTATAAAATAACTAGATTGTGTAAAGGATATGGATTTATCAATATAAAACACGTTGATAAAATAACATTAAAACTAAAACCTATATGGAAAAAATTGTACACAGCTTAGGAAATAATCATATTTATTAAACATTAATATTAATATTTATGATAAATTTAATGTAAAATGAAAAATTAATACAATAAAGTGAATACTTCAAGATAATGTTTTGAATGCCATTGGATTTGATAAATCAAATTGAATCTTAAACTAAAAGTAATTATGATTTAATCATTATGTTACATGACATAGATTATATATATATACACCACATAAATGTGAATTGATATATAATTACAAATAAGTCCCAATAGAATTTAAATTGAGACAAAATACCTTACTTTAGAATTCATCTTGGTTGAAGACTCCATAAATGGGTGTATAATAGTTTTTGTCATGATATTAACTCATTTTGGAATGTGATTAATATTTATTATAAAATTTATGATCATTTAATTACATCTTGTCACCCATATTTTAATAATACTTAATTATTTTCAATGTTTCATGTGTTAATTTCCCTATTTTTTGAGTATGGTTGGACATGTTATTTTTTGTTCCTATTAAATAGATAATTATTTAATGATCATGAAAATGTACAGAATTTTATAAATATCATATATCATATATTATATATTTATTAATAGTTATCCCTAAAAAATTCTTATAGGAAATTATATATATCGTTTATTGAAATGGTGGGTCATATGTATGTGTGAATTATGTTTCACTTTTTTGGTCATATTGAAAGAAATGAAATTAAAACATATATATATATATATATTACCAATGAAATATCATTTTTATGTCAAATATTTCACTCATTTCTATTAAAACCTCGTTTAATACATTCCATGTAAAGCCTGAACGAATCACTTCACTTCACGAGGTAGTAGTCTATTGCACAAGAGAATGGCATTATCATATTCCCACAAAATGAAAAAAATGATAGTATGTGTGATATAATAACTCTATATGTATAATAATATCACATATCATAAAAAACATTAATAACATCATTTTTCTATCTTTTAATGGTGATAATGGAAAAAACGAATGACATCATTTCACGAGGGGATATTTTTGTGTATATTGGACTGATGAATTTGTAACTCAATTGATGGAATTGTTTTATTTTTTTGGTTATAACATTAACATAAAAACATATAAGTTTATTTAATGTATTATGGGCATTATATTATCATTGTATAATAGTAATTGAAGGATGTGGGTGTAGGAAATAAAATAAAAATTCATCTAGAATAACATTACATCTTCTTCAGGTATCCTCTTTATATTTCAAGAAAATATATCTATGGTTTCCCTATTATTTAATATAAGTAATTTATAATTATTTATTGTATGTTTTTAAGTTATTATGGAATATATTTTTTGTTCCAAATAGCTTGAGAGGTGTGAGGAAGTGTGGGGAGTGAGCACCCATTTACAGTGGAGGAGGAGTGACATTCTTGTAAATACTCAAATGTGTTATCTATTTGGAGATCTCCCATACCTCATGTAGATCCACGATTAATATTAAATGTGTTTAAAGGATTTCATTGTTTATCCACATCACCAACACACAATTTATCTCAAATTTTAAACATTTTTTTCCTTAACTTTTTAGTTTCCTTAATTTTTCCAATTAGGTTCTTCATTAAGATAACTACATTGATAACCTAAGTTATTTATCCATTATGTCTAATTTTAAGTCATAATTATTAGATAATTTGTACCTAATATTATATATATAATATATAATTTATAAAAGAAAATTTTGAGGTGTTTTGTAATGTAATTTTAATATGAGCGCATATAAAATGAAAACACCGCTTTAACTGTAACCATGACAACTGAGTTTATTTCTATTTAATAGAAAATATAGTTTTTATATAAAAAAAATGTCATAAAATGGAACATATTTTAAATATATTACTTTTTTAGAATAAACTAAAATTAGATTGTATTATTTGTAATAATAAATCAATTAATTAAATATCATTTATTATAAAATAAAATTAAGAGAAATTTTAAAATTATTTATTTAATTTGAATTTAAAAATATAAATAAAATAATAAAATTTTAGTATATTAACTTAAAATCTATTTACAAATATATAATCAACTAAAAATATATTTTAATAAAATAACTCATAAAATTTACATCATATTTTATATTTTTATATTCATTTGATTTTGTCAATTATTAACAAAATAATGACTATATTCATGTTTATTAGGATTTTATGGTAATTAATTAATCCTTATAAATTTAAAATAAATTATAATTGTAGAAAAAATCATTTATATTTCAAAATTATATACATAACTGATCAAATGTTATTTTTACCCTATCCCAAATCTTTATAGAAGGTAAAAGTATGAAACAAATCATTTTTGACTTTTTCTTAACATAATTTATTATATAGGTCACATTCATGGAACTGCTTCCAAAATAATGAAAAAAGTTGATCGAAAAGTCACAAGAGTATAAATAGGTCCATACAACGTATTTTGGACATGTTTTTGGATCAATTAGCTCCTTAAGATTAAATTTTAGTCCTTTAGTAAACTCATTTTTACTCTAAATTGTTGAAATTAATATTTACAAAATTCACAAATAAATATCATAAAAAATATATTTTAACCTATTGTAAATTAAAAAAATTTCTTATTAATAATGTGGAAAAAAATTTCAAAATTAAATACCTATTATTGGATAAAATTAATTTAAAATTAATTTCATAGTCTAGACACGAATTCAGGTTTTTAAACTGAAAATGTTTAGACGTTTATAGTGTTTTTATATCATAATTTAATATAAAATTTTATCCAATAACCAAAATTTTATTAATATATGTCTAATCAATAAAATTGATCTCTAAATTCATTTTAAAATATAATTCACCACAATAAATTATTTAAACGACAAGGTATATTTAAATTAAAATTTAATATTTTCAATATTCATAAAAAAAGAAACTTCACAAAAACAAATTAAGTCCAATTCACCAAAAGATATGTTTTACATTATTATTTCTTCAATAAATTATACTTTTTAAAATAAATTTAATATAATTTTCAGAATTTAGTTTCAAAATAAGTGCATCCTTTATTGGAGAAAAACTGCCTTTAAAAAAAATGCAAGTTTTAATGCATAAAATTGGATTTGTTCCTCTCTTATGCTAATAAAATATATTAAAATATGTTTAAAACGCTTTATTTAATATATAATATATGAATTTAACCAATATAATTCAATAATACTAATTATTTTAATTTATAATAATAAAATTCATTTGGGCACATAAAAAATAATTTTTTACAAAATCATTCCCACTATATTCAAATGGTTTTTTTTTTCATTTCTATATAATTGGTAAACAATTAATTCAACAACATATTTTCATATGTTATTTAACCCTATTCATAATCTCTTTATTATCTTCTTAAATTTAATTTTCATTTTAAATAATGATATTAATAGTATTAAATAAAACATGCTCTTGCGTATAACACAAGTTATCAAACAAAGTTATCATTGCATGTAATAAAAGCTAACTCATTTTTTTGTGAGTTTCACGCTACATAATAGATTTTTTATTTAAAATTTTAAATATATTTTAAATTATCATGATGTTATATTCCCTTATATGATTGATTTTTTTCCATACATGTTATTGAATAAAATGTTATTTGTTTTGAATTTAGGGGTATTATATCAGCCTTACATGACCTAAATATAGTCTTATTGTACCTTTAAAAATAATATAAACACAAAATCCATAAATTTAATTTTATAAAAAACACAAAAAAAATTAACCATTTCCATTGATACATTAACCATATGGGAAAAGTTATTTTATACCACCACCAATAACATCAAAACAGATCATTAAGGAATCCTGTGCACTTTAGGAGGAAAATGTCGAACAATCATTAGGGTTGGACCCTTCCTATATTAAAATCCAACATCTAAATCCCTATATTTTCTACTAATGAATGATTAATTAATGAAGAGAAATAAATATAATTTATAATTTACTTACCATAGATCCATGTTTCTTATTAGAAATTAAATGATCAATAAACATTAGAAAAATACCTAATAAAGTATGCACCCCATGTGAGTAAAAAATGATATTGGTAGGGGAGATATTGGGAAAAATAAACTATTTAAACGAACTTTTTAATAATAAAAAAATGAACTCATAGTCTCATAAACCGTTCATTAGACTATGTTCTTTTCTAAATAAAAATCCATATTCTACACTGTAATCTAAAAAATAATCCTAAACTATGCAACTGATTATTCATTACCCACTTTGTCTAAATTGAGTATTCATGGATCGATTGCATGGTCTCTAGAAATTTTAATTTTGTAATTATTTTCAATATAAATTAAAAAATTGCCTCCAAACTCTTATAAACTAACTAAAACTCATTCAAATAGATACCACATATTACAAAACATTGAAAAAACAAGCTATGATTGTATAACCCAACCAAATTATAATTATATTCCATTAATATGAAACATCAAGACATATATTGATATGTGATGAAAAAATTAATTACTACACAACTATAAAATAAAATTTAATTGGTTTCATCACTAGTGATATAAAACTAATTAAATGATCAATGAAGGATTTCCCTTATTGATTATTGAAAATATTTTTATTCCTCACAGATTGAGTTGGAAGTGACTAACATGAATTCGTAGAAAATTTTATTAATAGTATTTATATCCATTAAAGATATACAATATTTTTCAAGTATAAAAGGATGATTAAACTCTTCATGATGATATATCATATGGAAAATGTGTTATTTTACATAGTATCATTCATAAGAAGGATTTTCTTAACATGGAATTTATCTTTCGTCATAGGGCTAATGATGTGTTATAAGACACCACTATTAGTCAATTTATAGAGACTATATACACAAACAATGGGGATATGTTCCACAAAATAAGTGTATCCAGATGCTCAACAAATTCATTTGTATCTACATTGATGCACATGATCTATTTTAGTTTGAGGATCGATGACTATTCAACTTATGTACACCCCAATTCAATCTAAATTTATTCAAAATATAAATATAAGAGTTGAATTTTATATTTTGATATATTAAATAAAAATTAAGCATATGTAAAGAATTAATTAATTTTTGATATTTGACAATGTTAGTGGTCTATGTTTATGTAATTAATTAGATGATTGAATTATTTAAAAATACATGATTTATTTAATGTTTCACATGAATAATTATTTATATGAGATGTGAAATGTAAATTAATTATAAAGAAAAATATTATTTTATTAATTATCACTTAAATTATATTTATTATTTACATAGAGATATGTTATATAATTTATAAATGAAAGGGGAATTAATTTTTATGTTAAGAAGTGGATGGTGTCAATGTCTATTTCATAAAAATGAAAACATATTTACAAAATATTAAAACTAATTCTATTTATGGTTACTTACCACTACACTCATTCATATGTTACATATAAAGAACTCAATATCTTATTTATTTAGAGATATAGAGTGAGTTATATAAGAGATCCACATTTCAAAAATATCAGATATCAAAAGAATCATCCATTATTGTTCTAACAGCCATAAAATCATGGAATGAATCTTAATCTCTATAGTGTAAGTATGGATATAATTATATAAAAACAACTTCAGGTTATTTATTTAAAGAAATAAAAAATAAAATAATGTGTATCTACTGACAAATAGAATAATTTATAGATATAATTATTTTATATTATTAATTAATTATAAAATAAACATGTGACACTAATTTTTAGGATCATGGTGTAAATATTTAGATTAAAAATTTAAATATAGAATCCTTAAATAGTGCGTTCACTACTCTAAAATCCTATGTAAGTAATATATAGAAATTATTACATTATTAGAAACGCCTTGAATACTTTTAGGGTTATATTTTCTAAATAATGGACATGTTAAGACCATGATTATTTAGTTTAGGTAATGATAAAAGTTTGGAACATGTGGATTATATTTTGTAAGATATACAAAATGTGGATGAATATAAAATTTAGGTTATAAGTTCATTTTATTGGATTTGAGTTTCCTTTAGAGGATAAACCTATAATATATATCACAAATGAACGGTGTTATGGAAAAATTTAAATAATAAATTTATACTAGGGAATTTCTATTTAACTATCCAAGATTCATATTTGATATGATATACATGATTATCTACCTTAATACCTCTGTTTTTCAAGGAACACCCAGTTTTATTAAAATCATAGTAATATATGTACCTTGGGTCATAAATATATATAACACATGTAAAAATAATTTATTGAGTTTAAATTCCCAATAATCCCATATTGAAGAGATATATAACCCGATCCTCCCCAAAAAGTATCTCTTATTTTTTTTAAAGATTCATGAACAATATTTTGAGATCTATTTTAGGTTGTATTATAGTGTAATATAGTGGTATCTATGTTTATCATGTTTTCTCAATAATATATATCACATGAATAAGGACGTGAATTTTATAGAAATTATAATATCCAAATATGATTTATTAGCTTTGAATTTTGGAGGTCCATCACATATTTTTACTAAATTGTAGATATTCAAAAATAAGGAATAATAATTTAACAGAGAACAAAATCATTGGTTTAAAATTTGGCAAGATTTATTTTATTAAAAGTATAACCATTTGATATATATATTCCTTGTGTAGTTATAAGGCCCCAGCCTTAAACCTTACTTAATCTTGAGTTATTACAAGATTACACATTGAGGATCTTTTCGGGTTTAGAGTTTTAGAGAATTAGATCATAAAACTTGCATTACATTCCACATATAAACAAAGTGGTTACATAAAGATAGTATTCTTCATTCCCATCAATGGAACACACATTTAAAATAAAACATGGATTAATTCTTGACACATCCTTGACTCTATCATCTTATCATGTACCTTTCCCTTGACCTGTGAAAACCATTTCAAAAACATGGGATGAGCATAAAAACTCAGTATGGGTTATAAAAAAAACATGGAAAGGAAACATGAGTTCATATATAAATAAGAATGAAATCATACTTTACCCATAAAACATAGGCACTTTAACATACCTCATAAAATCATGAATAAATCATAGAAATCATAAGACATAAAGGTAACTTGAGGCATTCATAACATTCTTACGTAGGGAGTAACCCTCTTGGTTACGTTTGGAATACCCATCACAGTATATTCCCTAAAATCTCTTCGGAGAAACCTTAACGTTTCACTCCTTCGCGTTACCCAATGCATTGGAGAGCTATAACGGGCTCACCCGCCCTTAGTTTATCACGGAACCACCCGTCTTCATAATAATGCCCAAGAACCATAACATAATCATATCACATAAAACATGCATAAAGGAAACATAAAATTTCCACATTTCAATCACGAGATATCAATACAACACATTGATATAATAAAAACATTATGAAAACCATTTTCAATACCAAAGTAAAACATGGTATTTATTTTTTTCTTTTTTTTAAAAAAAGCTATGGCTTGTAGAGGAAGCCGAAACTCAAATAACGGTTACGACGGCGGAGAAGTCGTTGTCGCCGCATACGTACGACAAAAACATTCCCTTTTGTCGTTTAGTAAACGCTTCGTATAAAAAAAAGATTCCTTTTGAATAAACGTAAAAGTCAAAGGGGTTTATACACCGTATAAAAGAAAGTTGTGTATAAAATAAAATATGCCTCAACGAAAGGAGATTGAGACGAAGTCCCATACCTCGTATCCGACTTGACCCAACCGTTCTTTAATCTCCTGAATAATAAACTTGAGTTAATCTCTACTTGATTATGAATCTTTTTCAAGTTCATTATTCCTTTTATACCATGTTATGAACATCATGTAATCATTTAAGTTAATAATGTTCATTTTGTCGGTATTTGGTTCTTAAGTCAAAAATAGGCTTCTTACACTTACATGTTGTTAATTTGGTCAAAGGTTCATTATATCCAGAATGGTATTCATGATGTAGATATCATATATTTCATATATATCCAGTACATACATTCATTTATAATATTACATCACATTTAGTGGTAAGAAATGAAATGCACCGTTCATGGAGACGGTAAGCCGTACGTACGCATGAACGCTACTTCCATTTCTATATCATATTTTCTGGAATGGAATCATAATGATATAAGAGTATATTATAATTCCAGTATAATAACATATATAATATCATTAACTTTATCCTTTACACATCCCACATATGGTATTAACGAATCAAATCACTTTTAGGGGGCGGTAGTCCGCGCTTCCTAAAATGAAGATATCTTGTTTTACCCATAATGGAAACCATAAAGGTATGCCCAAAATGAAAAAAAGAAGCTTAAGGAGAACATAAACATATTATATATCATATATAAAAAATAGTTACATCATAATGGCCACCTTTGTAGGTGTTAAATGAGTGTTGAACAATCATCGTTTCGGGAGGCAGAATTTCGCCATCCACGGAAACCGTATGTTCTTTAACCATTTGATGTAGTTGTGTGAGAGTGTAGCTCAAATAAATCTTATAACAACATCCTAGTATATTTACGATACTGGTTTTGTTACAAAAGATGTAAATAAAAAGAGTTTAGGGGGTTGGAGAAGCAAAATAAAACAAATGAACATTAGAGAATGAATTACCTTAAAAAGTGTAACTCCTTTTGATTTGAGCCTAAAGGCTTCCTTTGAAAGGATTCTGCCCAAAGGGAATCCTCTAGGATGAGGAGAGAGAAAATGGGCCGGGGTTGGCCGAGCCAATGGCTTGAAGAGTGTGTGAAATGAGGTAGAGGTGGGGGCCTTTTATAAGGGGAGAGGAGGGGCACTTTTGGAAAGTAAAGAAACATTACTTTATTTGAAAATGTGTTTCGGTTTTAAAAGGTCCCACATTGATAGAATTCGTGGATAAGGTTATAAGGCATCGAAATCCAATCATCCAATTGGTTTTGGCCATGTGTAGTTCATAGATTTTATATTATCTTTCCATTTTATTTAAATCGTCAAATAATGATGTCATCGCCGCATCATTATTATGTCATAAATAATTAAATTTATTTAATGTCTAAAAATTAGAAAAAAAATTACTATGATGTAGGAAATCTTTTTATCTTTCCATTGAATATTTATAATCAAAATTTGGACTTGTATAACCCCACTTAAAAATTGTTTTCTCAAAACATATTATGTTTGTGTCATTTTCACTTTAACATTAAATAAAAAGTAATTTATGTCATTTCCCAACAAAAGTGGATCCATGAGGTCCCCAAGTTGACCCATGGCTTGTCTTGGTCGGCCATGACACAACCAATAAGGTTGGGACATGTGTCTAGGTCATTTTATATTATTAAAGCATTATTTATTCCTTAGACTACACTAATTACCACTAATCGCGATTAAAAACTTAATAAGTTACTATTCACCAAAAAATTATTTTAATCTCATTGAACCACATTTTACTTCTTAATGACAACCATGTATGTCGGATTTTCAAAATTCAATACACATTAGTGGTAAACTTTCATTTAACTGAAAAATCAGTTTGCTTGATTACCACTTAGTGGTTTCACTATTCATCAAAAATTGAAGTTTTTCAGAAAATTACCAAAAATTCACTCTAAGCTATATTTGATATTCCGAATTCAAAAATGAAGTCTATTTTACAAAATTCAAATCATATAAGTCACATTAATTAATTTAATAATTAATTCCCGCTGCCAGAGCAAATAGCGTGTTTTTACAAAACAATAAGTATCAAAATATTGACACCAGTTTAAGTCTAATTTCAAAGTGAAATTGATTCCAATGACCACCATTGGATAAAATTGTAAAAATAGATTCTAATTTTACTTCAAAACCAATTCAAAACATAATCTAATCATATAAATAAATTAGATTAAAAAGTAGTTTTGATGTAAAATGCAGTATTTTTCACTATTCATTAAAAAATGAACATTGTCAGAAAATTACCAAAAATTCACACAAGGTAAATTTTGATGTCCCAGTCATAAAGTATAAGTTTTATTTTGACAAACATAGTTTATAAAATTGTCAAAATATAGATTCAAAAATGGTTTTCCATCAAAAGGCACTAAAACAATCTTTTAAGAATATTAGTGTATTCCATGCATAAGATTGTATTTATTTTCATTTTAAGCCTCTAAAACACTATCTTTATCATTAATAGACATAGATAAAAATATCTATTATTCATTACTTACTTGGGATGTTACATCCTTCCCCCCTTTAGAAAATTGCGTCCCCGCAATTTATTTACTTATCGAATAAATGGGGGTACTTATCCCTCATTGCATTTTCAGATTCCCATGTTGCCTCTTCAATCATGTGGTTTTTCCACAAAACCTTTACCTGATGAATCACCTTATTCCGTAACACTTGCTCCCTGTGGTCAAGAATCTGGACCGGTTGTTCCTCATAAGATAGGTTCTCTTCCAGCTGAACTACCTCTGGACTCAAAACATGAGATGGATCTGGCATATACTTTCTCAACATCGAAACGTGAAAAACATTGTGTACCTGAGATAAACTCGGAGGTAAAGCCACTCGGTATGCAACTGATCCAACTCTTTCCAGAATTTCGTATGGTCCAATGAACCTTGGACTCAACTTTCCTTTCTTACCAAATCTCATCACACTTTTCCAAAGAGAAACCTTGAGAAAAACATGATCACCTACCTCGAAAGATAGATCCTTCCTCCGGTTATCCGCATAACTCTTCTGCCTGCTCTGAGCTGTTCTCATGTGTTTCTGAATCAGCTGAACTTTTTCTGCCATCTCTTCTACCAATTCTGGTCCCATCAACTTCCTTTCACCCACTTCATCCCAGAAAGCTGGAGTTCGACACCGCTTCCCATATAATGCCTGAAATGGTGCCATCTATATACTGGAATGAAAACTGTTATTATATGAAAACTCAACCAAAGAAAGATGTTGGTCCCAACTTCCCTGATAATCCATAGAACAAGCCCGCAGCATATCCTCCAATGTCTGAATTGTTCGTTCTGACTGCCCATCTGATTGAGGATGAAAAGCTGTACTAAAATTTAATTCAGTACCCAACGACTTCTGAAGGCCTTTCCAAAAGTTAGAAGTAAACCTGGGATCACGATCCGATACAATGGAGAGAGGAACTCCATGTAACCTGACTATCTCTTTAAGATACAAACGGGAAAGTTGATCAAGAGAGAAAGTATCTCGTATAGCAAGGAAATGAGCAGATTTGGTCAAGCGATCAACAATAACCCAGATTGCATTATTACCTCGAGATGTCTTTGGTAATCCAACAACAAAGTCCATGGATATATTCTCCCATTTCCACTCTGGCACTGGTAAAGGCTGAAGCATCCCTTTCGGTAACTGCCGCTCAGCTTTAACCTGCTGACAAGTCAAACACTTCACAGTAAAATCAGCAATATCTCTTTTCATTCCATCCCACCAGTAATACTCCCGCAGATCTCTATACATCTTAGTACTGCCCGGATGAACTGAAAACGGAGAACTATGAGCTTCACATAACAACTCTCTCTTAAACTGTGAATCAAAAGGCACACACAATCTCTTCCCAAATCTCAAAACACAATCACTATCAATGTTGAATTCAGGCAACTTACCTTTCTGAACCAGCTCTACCCTTTTCTGCAACTCACTGTCTTGCTTCTGTGCTTGCTTGATTCTATCTGATAGAGATGATCTCACTGATACCTGAAACAAAACAGAAGGAATTCCTGCACCAACAACTTCTATGCCAAAGTTCATCAAATCCTTAACCAAAGGATCACGTTCCAAACGCAACATTGTTAATAAAGCATTACTTTTTCGACTCAAAGCATCAGCCACTTTATTTGCTTTTCCCGGATGGTAATGAATTGTACAATCATAATCCTTGATTAATTCCAGCCATCTCCTTTGTCTCATGTTTAACTCTTTCTGAGTGAATATATACTTTAAACATTTGTGATCAGTATATATTTCACACTTTACTCCATACAAATGATGCCTCCAAATTTTTAAAGCAAAAACAACAGCAGCTAATTCCAAATCATGTGTAGGGTAATTTACCTCATGAGTTTTCAACTGTCGTGAAGCATAAGCAATTACCTGATCATTCTGCATTAGGACGCAACCAAGTCCTTTCAATGAAGCATCACTGTATATAACAAACTCACCATTCCTGGAAAGTAGTGCCAAAACTAGAGCATTCACCAATCTTCTTTTCAATTCCTGAAAACAATCATCACATTCTTTTGTCCAGATAAACTTAACACCCTTCCGAGTTAGCTTAGTCATTGGACTAGATAACCGTGAAAAATTTCTAACAAACCTTCGGTAATAGCCCGCCAAACCAAGGAAGCTACGAATCTCGGTTACATTTGTGGGTCTTGGCCATTCTTCCACAACTTTTGTTTTTGCAGGATCAACAGTTATTCCATCTTTAGAAACAATGTGACCAAGGAAAGATATTTGTTGCAACCAAAACTCACACTTGCTGAATTTACCATACAATTTCTTTTCTTTTAAGGTTTGCAAGATAACCCTTAAATGTTTTTCATGCTCCTCTTTACTTTTAGAAAACACCAAAATATCATCAATGAAAACCACCACAAACTTATCCAAGAACTCATGGAAAATTCTATTCATTAAGTCCATGAATACAGTAGGTGCATTGGTTAGCCCAAAAGGCATTACTACAAATTCATAATGGCCATATCTCGTACGGAATGCGGTCTTCGGAATATCTGCCTCCTTTACCTTCAGCTGATGGTACCCCGATCTCAGGTCAATCTTTGAAAAAAACTGAGCTCCCTGGAGCTGATCAAACAAATCATCGATATGAGGCAAAGGATATTTGTTCTTAACAGTGATATTATTCAAGGCTCTATAATCAATGCAAAGTCTCATAGAACCATCTTTCTTTTTAACAAATAAAACAGGAGCACCCCATGGTGATGTGCTAGGTCTAATGAAACCTTTCTCTAATAAATCTTGCAATTGCTCCTTCAACTCTAAAAGTTCAATTTGTGCCATTCGATAAGGGGGTTTTGAAATTGGCTTAGCATCAGGAACTAAGTCAACAGTAAACTCAACTTCCCGATCTGGTATTATTCTTGGCAACTCATCAGGAAAAACATCAGGATACTCATTTACCACTGGCACATCATTAATCTGAACAGTTCCTTTATTTTCAACGACGTGTGCAAGGTAACATTCATTTCCATCTTTTACAAGTTTCTCGGCCTCTTCATATGTTATTAAAGTAAGGGTTCATTCTTGTAAACAAACTGAAATTATTTCTGAAAAGAAACTTCTTTAGCTCTACAGTCAATCTTAGCATGGTAAAAAGAGAGCCAATCCATACCCAGGATAACATCAAACTCTACTAGAGGTAGAACAATAAGGTTTGCAAGTAGGTTCTTTCCACAGATAAGGATAGGAAGATTCTTATAAATTCTTTTTGCCTCAACACTTCCCCCAGGTGTTTTTACCAAAAGTTCAGGAGTCATTTCTTGAGATGGTATTCCCATTTTACTAGAAAAGGTTTCAGAGATGAAAGAATGTGTAGACCCCGAATCAAACAACACACTGGCATAGTCTGAAAAAACAAACAATGTACCTGATACGACTTCATTTGGTGTCCCGACATCTGCTGAAGTAGTTGCAAAGGATTTCACCACCCCTTTCTGCTTGTAGTCTAACTGCTTCCCATCACTCAAGCTCCTTGTCAGACACTCGTTTGCATAGTGACCCATCTCATTGCACTTATAACATTTCACTAACTGTAAATCAAATTTGTTCTTACCTGCACCTTGATCCTTTTCAGTGCAATCACGATCCTTATGTCCCATCTTACCACATCGGTAGCACTTCCCAGAATTCAGAAGACATTCCCCAGCATGCCTTTTGCCACATTTATCACAAACTGGAAACTTAGTTCTCTTACCATCAGACTTTTTTGAAGAATTCTTACCTTTCTCCTGCCACCTCGGTCTCTTCTTCTGCTGGTTGTCATAGGACACTTGGTCATCGGCAAACTCCATTTCCACCTTCTCAGCACATCGAACAAGCTTTTCATAACTTTTAAACTCACGAGAAGCTAATGCCCTTCGATATTTTGGCTTTAATCCTGAGTAAAAACGATTGATTTTACTATCAAGGTCTCGGATAAAATTTGGAGCATACCTTGCCAATCGAGTGAACCTTTCTCCATAGGCAGCCACTGAGTCTTCCTCTTGCCTCAATTCCAAGAATTTCTTTTCCATCCTAAGTCGAACAGCCTTAGGAAAATACTTCTCAAGAAACATACCTTTGAATTCATCCCAGTCAAGAGCATCAATCTCATCGGCGTCCCTGATATTTTTAACCATGGACCACCACTGATCTGCTTCACCCTCCAAACGGTAAATAGCAAGACTAACCTTTTGATTGTCTGAACACCCCATGACATCAAAAATCTTCTCCAGTGCTTTAATCCACCCTTCAGCTAGCACAGGGTCAGATGATCCTCTGAATGATGGGGGATGTTGCCTCATGAAATATTCCACCACTGACATGTTCCTCTGCGGTTGATCTGGCTGATCTCGTGCATGGATACCACCGCCATTTATCGCTTGAGTCAACTGCGCCATTACTGCAACAAACTGTTCAGTTCCAATTCCGACCATTTCTGGATGCTGATTCGGAAGGTTACTTCCTTCTGTATGCCTTCCTAGCACAGCTTCCCTGTTTCCTCTGCGGAAAACCATTCTGAACAAACATGTCTTAGATGAAGCAACATGGTAATCTTTAAATGCTATATCATTTCGAAAAAGAAAAAAAATATTTTTGGATAATCATTTAATAGAATTCTAACTCCTAAAGTTATCTAAACCAACCTCTGATACCAACTATAAGGCCCCAGCCTTAAACCTTACTTAATCTTGAGTTATTACAAGATTACACATTGAGGATCTTTTCGGGTTTAGAGTTTTAGAGAATTAGATCATAAAACTTGCATTACATTCCACATATAAACAAAGTGGTTACATAAAGATAGTATTCTTCATTCCCATCAATGGAACACACATTTAAAATAAAACATGGATTAATTCTTGACACATCCTTGACTCTATCATCTTATCATGTACCTTTCCCTTGACCTGTGAAAAACATTTCAAAAACTTGGGATGTTCATAAAAACTCAGTATGGGTTATAAAAAAAACATGGAAAGGAAACATGAGTTCATATATAAATAAGAATGAAATCATACTTTACCCATAAAACATAGGCACTTTAACATACCTCATAAAATCATGAATAAATCATAGAAATCATAAGACATAAAGGTAACTTGAGGCATTCATAACATTCTTACGTAGGGAGTAACCCTCTTGGTTACGTTTGGAATACCCATCACAGTATATTCCCAAAAATCTCTTCGAAGAAACCTTAACGTTTCACTCCTTCGCGTTACCCAATGCATTGGAGAGCTATAACGGGCTCACCCGCCCTTAGTTTATCACGGAACCACCCGTCTTCATAATAATGCCCAAGAACCATAACATAATCATATCACATAAAACATGCATAAAGGAAACATAAAATTTCCACATTTCAATCACGAGATATCAATACAACTCATTGATATAATAAAAACATTATGAAAACCATTTTCAATACCAAAGTAAAACATGGTATTTATTTTTTTCTTTTTTTTAAAAAAAAGGTATGGCTTGTAGAGGAAGCCGAAACTCAAATAACGGTTACGACGGTGGAGAAGTCGTTGTCACCGCATACGTACGACAAAAACATTCCCTTTTGTCGTTTAGTAAACGCTTCGTATAAAAAAAAGATTCCTTTTGAATAAACGTAAAAGTCAAAGGGGTTTATACACCGTATAAAAGAAAGTTGTGTATAAAATAAAATATGCCTCAACGAAAGGAGATTGAGACGAAGTCCCATACCTCGTATCCGACTTGACCCAACCGTTCTTTAATCTCCTGAATAATAAACTTGAGTTAATCTCTACTTGATTATGAATCTTTTTCAAGTTCATTATTCCTTTTATACCATGTTATGAACATCATGTAATCATTTAAGTTAATAATGTTCATTTTGTCGGTATTTGGTTCTTAAGTCAAAAATAGGCTTCTTACACTTACATGTTGTTAATTTGGTCAAAGGTTCATTATATCCAGAATGGTATTCATGATGTAGATATCATATATGTCATATATATCCAGTACATACATTCATTTATAATATTACATCACATTTAGAGGTAAGAAATGAAATGCACCGTTCATGGAGACGGTAAGTCGTACGTACGCATGAACGCTACTTCCATTTCTATATCATATTTTCTGGAATGGAATCATAATGATATAAGAGTATATTATAATTCCAGTATAATAACATATATAATATCATTAACTTTATCCTTTACACATCCCACATATGGTATTAACGAATCAAATCACTTTTAGGGGGCGGTAGTCCGCGCTTCCTAAAATGAAGATATCGTGTTTTACCCATAATGGAAACCATAAAGGTATGCCCAAAATGAAAAAAAAGAAGCTTAAGGAGAACATAAACATATTATATATCATATATAAAAAATAGTGACATCATAATGGCCACCTTTGAAGGTGTTAAATGAGTGTTGAACAATCATCGTTTCGGGAGGCAGAATTTCGCCATCCACGGAAACCGTATGTTCTTTAACCATTTGATGTAGTTGTGTGAGAGTGTAGCTCAAATAAATCTTATAACAACATCCTAGTATATTTACGATACTGGTGTTGTTACAAAAGAAGTAAATAAAAAGAGTTTAGGGGGGTGGAGAAGCAAAATAAAACAAATGAACATTAGAGAATGAATTACCTTAAAAAGTGTAACTCCTTTTGATTTGAGCCTAAAGGCTTCCTTTGAAAGGATTCTGCCCAAAGGGAATCCTCTAGGATGAGGAGAGAGCAAATGGGAAGGGGTTGGCCGAGCCAATGGCTTGAAGAGTGTGTGAAATGAGGTAGAGGTGGGGGCCTTTTATAAGGGGAGAGGAGGGGCACTTTTGGAAAGTAAAGAAACATTACTTTATTTGAAAATGTGTTTCGGTTTTAAAAGGTCCCACATTGATAGAATTCGTGGATAAGGTTATAAGGCATCGAAATCCACTCATCCAATTGGTTTTGGCCATGTGTAGTTCATAGATTTTATATTATCTTTCCATTTTATTTAAATCGTCAAATAATGATGTCATCGCTGCATCATTATTATGTCATAAATAAATAAATTTATTTAATGTCTAAAAATTATAAAAAAAATTACTATGATGTAGGAAATCTTTTTAGCTTTCCATTGAATATTTATAATCAAAATTTGGACTTGTATAACCCCACTTAAAAATTGTTTTCGCAAAACATATTATGTTTGTGTCATTTTCACTTTAACATTAAATAAAAAGTAATTTATGTCATTTCCCAACAAAAGTGGATCCATGGGGTCCCCAAGTTGACCCATGGCTTGTCTTGGTCGGTCATGACACAACAAATAAGGTTGGGACATGTGTCTAGGTCATTTTATATTATTAAAGCATTATTTATTCCTTAAACTACACTAATTACCACTAATCGCGATTAAAAACTTAATAAGTTACTATTCACCGAAAAATTATTTTAATCTCATTGAACCACATTTTACTTCTTAATGACAACCATGTATGTCGGATTTTCAAAATTCAATACACATTAGTGGTAAACTTTCATTTAACTGAAAAATCAGTTTGCTTGATTACCACTTAGTGGTTTCACTATTCATCAAAAATTGAAGTTTTTCAGAAAATTACCAAAAATTCACTCTAAGCTATATTTGATATTCCGAATTCAAAAATGAAGTCTATTTTACAAAATTCAAATCATATAAGTCACATTAATTAATTTAATAATTAATTCCCGCTGCCAGAGCAAATAGCGTGTTTTTACAAAACAATAAGTATCAAAAGATTGACACCAGTTTAAGTCTAATTTCAAAGTGAAATTGATTCCAATGACCACCATTGGATAAAATGGTAAAAATAGATTCTAATTTTACTTCAAAACCAATTCAAAACATAATCTAATCATATAAATAAATTAGATTAAAAAGTAGTTTTGATGTAAAATGCAGTATTTTTCACTATTCATTAAAAAATGAACATTGTCAGAAAATTACCAAAAATTCACACAAGGTAAATTTTGATGTCCCAATCATAAAGTATAAGTTTTATTTTGACAAACATAGTTTATAAAATTGTCAAAATATAGATTCAAAAATGGTTTTCCATCAAAATGCACTAAAACAATCTTTTAAGAATATTAGTGTATTCCATGCATAAGATTGTATTTATTTTCATTTTAAGCCTCTAAAACACTATCTTTATCATTAATAGACATAGATAAAAATATCTATTATTCATTACTTACTTGGGATGTTACAGTAGTAATTATAGAATTGGGAAATTGTTTCTAGGTTCTATTGAAAAAATGAAATTTCATTTATGTCTATTTTATACAAATAGTAATTTTCATTCCTGATTTTCAAAAAGTGTTATTTTATATACATGAATGAAATACATTGTGTAATTGGTAAAATGGTGATTGATATACACATTTTTAATGGTTTTAAGTCTATAATATTCAAGATAATAAATTTAATTTAACTTATTATAACATCAGTTATCGTTGAAATTTTCACCAGGGGAATATAATTCCGAGATGAATTCAAATATTTCATAAATATGGATTATTGGAATCATATTATTTTTAATTGTTTAAAATTTTGATCTTTTTTATTTAGTAAATTAAGAGAATCTCATAATTATTAAAGAAATGTAAGACATATAATAGGTTATTGAACATAATACATTTTAATGTATACATACCAATGAGTAAGAAAAATTGTGGTTATAGGTACTTAATAATACTAAATAGTGACTTCTATTGGTATAGTTATGTATTAATTATGAGGTCCAATTTTAAATCCATTCAAATGAAAAATGAGTTTATAAAAAAAAGTATAAAATCAACAATTAAAATTTATTTCTATAATTAAATATCATTTTAGTGGTGAATATATAATTCATTTGTAAAATATATAGTTAATATATTTTTGAATAGATTTATAACTCATTCCTCATACAACAACACACGGTTATGTTGAAATGGGTTTTATAAGTGGATGAATCATACCATATTATATTTTTTTGATGATGATGATTTTTTATGATATTACCATATCATTCAATGGATATAAACTGTTATTTTTCCTTAAACATTCACTTATATATATTTTTCTAAAAATATGCAATTTTAAAAAAAATCTCTGACTCTAGTTCATCCAAACTATATATTTTTTTAAAATTTAATTATTATACATATCTTCTTCTCATTAAAACAAAGTTCCAAACCCAATTTTTTTGTTCCATTTTATATAATCTATATATCAATCATATTATATAATGAAGAATTCCATTATTTAAAAAAATATTTATACATCTGTAGTTTCAATATATATAACTTTATAGAAATTTCTAGGGAAATAAAGAACATATGAAATGGGTGATCCCAAATGATTAATAAAGGAAAATTTTAAGAGATATCAATTTATGAATCATGACCGATAAAAGATAAAATCATGAAAATTTAGCATATAATAAACATATAGTTATGAAAATGTTACCAAGGTATATAAAATAAACATTAAGAACCCGTATTGAAATGATGATGAACCATGAAAACATAAGTTTAAGAACAACATATAAACGTGAGATAACATTGGAATATAAAATTTTAGTAGAATATGGCCTGAAATAACAATTCAAAAAATGAATAATCATTAAAAACTATAAGAATATTTCAAGGTAAACTAGAAAGAGATTCATATCGTGTTTTCCTAGAAAATCTACTTATATCCCATAAAATAATAGATTTAGAAAACCACCATTGTATCATAATATTTTAATCTCATGAGATATAAATAATTACATTATAAATTTAAGTCCAATATACTTTCAGGATAACTCTTCTCATATAATTATATTCTTACATATCGGTGTTATATAAATATTAAAATAAACTTAAATCCTTTAAACATTACATCAAAATTAACCTATAGAAATTAAATGTTTTAAAAAACTATTTTAATAATTTACACAATGAAATCATCCAAAGAAATAAATTTTATGATATAATGACATTGCATCCCCAAATTAAATAATGAAATATAAAAGTAGAACTAATAATGGAGTATAACATAGGAAAGTAATGTACTTATATTAAAAATAATTTAGTGGTATATAATAAATTCTATGAAAATTATAAATATATCTCATTATAACATTTATATCATTATAAATAATAAATGTATTTGAAAAATTCCTTCCAAATGAACGATAAGGAAATAAAAATTATTTGAACTAAAAATAACTGAAAAAAGTTAAAACAACATATAAAAAGAATATATTATAAAAAGGTAAGAAATATAGAGTGAGAAAAATTATAAAAGAAATGACAAAATCATTCACTTTAAAACATCATTAATAATGGAAAAAATATAAATTGATGTAAAACAACAATAAAATTATATAAAATGAAATAAGATACATTTATGAAAGGATATATAACAAAAATAATTTAGAAATTGAAGAGAAATATCTAATTGAAAAAAAATTCACAAATACGACACACAACATCATGTTTTATAATGTTAGAATCAATATAAATGGATATGACGAGAAGAAAATCAAAATTCATAGAAAAAATGGGGAAATATAATATTATAAAATAAAAGGGTATAATATAATCTATCTAATAGTTTTATAATTAAAAATGAAATGGAATAAAATTATAAAAGGATAATGGGTCATTAATATCATTAAAGAGTTCATAAAACATAAATTGGAATTAAAAACACATAAAATCATAAAAATTAGAGGAGAAATATTTTAATATACATAAGCATGTAAAAACGATAAATATGATATTATTATAGAAAATAAAAATGAATTCAAACAAAAATTATGGATAGTCTTTGTTGAAACATTATATAAAATCAATGATTTATAATATGGGAACAAATCAAATAGATATTAGCAATATAAGACGAATAAAAAATATAAAAAAAATTTGAAAAATTTTATAGATAAAAAATTGTAGAAAAACGAAGGAGAAGATGTTATATTTTAAAATAGTAAACAATGTATAGAAGAATATGGAAAATTGAGAAAATATAAGAAGTAAATTGTATAGCATTTTCTTACTATGTAAAATGGATATAAAATAAATGATGATAATAAACTGAATGGAAAATAAAAAATACACCTATTATATTACATTTAAAAGATTAATTGTACATGATATATAAAAATTCATAATGATTCTAGATAATTACTAAATAACTCACTGAAAAGTGGAAAATTTAATGAATAAGAGAGACTGTGAGACATAATCTCAACAATGTATATAATCAAATATGTAATAATTAATGGTATATATTTCCCTTAGAAGTTTATTAAATTATAATAATATTAATCTAAATAATATAATTTATAATTTATAGAATAATATATAAAATTATGGAGTAATCACATTCATAATAGAATAGAGAGATAAATATAACCCCTTACCATAACTATAGAGTTTCCGAAACACCCTTGTGTTCCCAGTATATTTAATTTTAACTTATTATTAATCTATTTAATAATATTATTTATATTTATTAAATTTATTATTATTTATTTATTTTCATGTATTATATAATTATTTTCTATAATTAATTTATATTGATTATTGGCTATTAGTAGTTTCAATTATTCCTCAGATGTTTTAGATAGTTTTTTCTATAACTATTCCTTATACATAAGTCCATCAAATTCAAAATATTAAAGTCAATATTATAATTATTTTTATGTTATTTATAATGATTCATATTTATTATATGGAAGTCATAGGTATAGTTTATGTGAAAAAATCCATAACATGCTTGTTTGAGTAATTTTAGTTGGAATTAAGTGTTATTTAAATAATGGGTTAACTTTTTATATTACCGTTACGAAACCATAATAAATAATTATTTGGTTATTTATACCATATCATAACTATATTTTTGTTTTCATAATCATCTGTGATGAAAAATATTATTTCAATATACTTGTTTGTAGTTAAATGGACCCAAACATAATCACTCTATAATTAATATATCAACATTAATATTATGTGATTTTATTATAATATAATTAATGTAGAAGGATAATGACATAATTAATACTTTTTAAAATTCATATGTTATATCCATGAAGAGGCTGGATATGAATATAAAATTAAGATAAATAAAATGAATAATAACATATAATGAATAAAGGTGTGATTTCACTTTGAAACCACCTTTTTATAGGAATTGTGGTTTATTCTTAAAACAAATATTTTCAAATTTGACATCCCCAAATCAAGTAACCCAAAGTCAGTGATTATTTTATTACAATGGTAAATAATACTTATCTAATAATACATATGATCTAACAGTATAGTTATCTCAAGAGACTACAAAAATACATGATTAATACATTACAATGGGAAATTAAGGTAAAAAATTATAAAACCACAAATATTATTAATTATCCCTTCTTATCCTTAAGATATGTGTAGTGATATTCATGGTTTGATGAAATCCACTTATTAGATCTTTGTAATCTTAGAGAAGGGGATAATCAGTGATTTATAATTTTTTTTATTTTTACCCCTTTAAATGACTTTTTCCATTAATTTTACTAATTTAATTTTCCATTTTGAAACACATGAGCTCACACACATAAATAAGAAACATCATATTTATAAGGTTCAATACTTAAAAAGAGTAGATATTCCTACGAATGATCTGAAATCCTATAATCTATTAGAATGAACTAGTGAATTACAATGAGATAGGTTTATCTATGTACTTGCATTACAGGTCTCCCATCAATATATATGTGTCCTTCGATGTTACAATGATAAATTAATGATTCAAAAAATTGCAGATTCATTGACCACATTAATACGTCTTTTTCATTGTCATTTTTTATATTGCTCATCTTATTATTCTTATATGATCATAGCATCGATTTAGTATCTTTATTCGTATTTTTATTTTCGTATCCCCTCTTTGATACTAAGGTTCTTCAGTGATGAAATGTATCAGAAACACTTATTTTACTCAGACTAATCATTTATTATAAATATCACACTTCCTTTAATTCTTCTATATTTTAATATTCACTATTTTTCAAAAATATTATTTCAATAATATATATATAGAAATTATTCTACATTATTCTATCATGTTAACCCAAGTCAATATTTACAGAATTTTATCTATATTTATAGGGATTCTATATTTCAAATATAAAATTTTAAATTATATAAATTTTTTTTTTATTTTTTTCTATAATAAATATTTACAAAATATTGGAAGATTCCACTCTTCAAATACATTATGAAATATATATCAGTTAATTTATTTTTATTCATTATTGACATGTAAATGATAGATTGTAATATTCATAACATGTCACTTGACTTTGAATCATGTAATAATAAAACATTAGGTTGAATCAATAAGTTTTTTATGATTTTTTCATGATGATGATAATTTCAAAAAGAATAATCTAATTCTGGTTCTCATAATATTTCTTTCTTATAATTTTTGTACATTACTTTATCGAAAAAATATCCCAATTAATTGAACCTTAAAAATATAAAAATCACAAGAAGAACTAAATCATAACCCTGTGAATTGAAATTCATCACTATGAAGTCATCAAAACATGATAGTGTCACCATTATGAAGTTCACTATTAACCTTATAAATTGGAATATAACCTTATGAATTATTCACATATAACATATTAAATTCATCTCAACCAAAGAATTCATAGTATTGAGACCATATTATGTTCATCTTGAACGTTATGAAATCCCTTTATAACAAACATGTAATTTAAAAATAAGAAACAATGAAACCTTAAGTATAAGGAACCTTATGAAGTGGATATGGTTTAGTAATTTTTCCATATAAATTCTACAACACATAAATGTCATATTTGATCCATCTCAACTACAATTATCTCATTCATTTGTTAATAACTTCTAATCGTCTTCAAATATGACAACAACTATGAACTCAAATAGAACACCCAAAATATCTTTAGTTTGAACAAGATTTATATATTGAAAACAAAATCCAACATAATAAACACATTCAGTCCAAACATCTATAAATATTCATCCCTAAATAACCACAAAAACTATAATATATATATTCTTTAACACCATATCATGATATATTCAATTGGACCCTAAAAAATATACCAAATCAATAATCTCTTATTTGTTCGATGAATCTTATAAAAAAATCTCATGGCCTAAAATGCTTCCCCATTTGATTTTTTTTCAAAACAAGTCACAGAAATAACATTCATACATAATAAACTATATAATGAATAATCATTTCATAATTCAATGAGTATGTGATAAATATCAATTTTGGAAATAAGAACATTTAATACAACATAATGTCATCTATAACAATAATAATTCATATTAAACTCTTCACAGCACTAAACTCTACATGACAACATTGGAATAAATTACTCTTCATTGGTATTAGTAACTATAGTGATATTAATTGAGAAAAACAAATTAAATATTCTTCCATGTAATAAAACATATAATTAGATTTGCGAGATGTAGATTCTTACACACATACTCACAAAACTATTTGAGAGGTTCATGAACACACACTGCATCCGAACATCGCATCTTAGTCCTTTAAAAACATTCTCTAATAACATGATCCTTGTAAATATGAAAAAAACATGTTTTGAAACCCCATGGATTTGACCACATCAATTTGATGACTTATAAAAAATATTACATCTCATTAACTCCCAAGAGCTATTATGATTATAGTTTTTGATAATCATGATGAAACATTCATTGATAAGATGCATACCTTTTTTAAAAAATATATATTTTACCAAAATATAACATAAAATTTAATTATCAAACACTTATCTTATTTGTATTTATTATTTTATTTATTTAATTATAATTTATCTTTTTCTTGAGTTTTGGGGAATTCCATTTTATTTTTTTAAAATTTTGGGTTCTTATTGGCACATTTTTTGCACATGGTTTGTTGAAACAATAAATTAAACATGTGAATGTGCCTATATTTTAATAGATATTAAATTCATGGGCAATGAAACATTAAGAAAATCTTGTGTACTACCCCCAGATAGGTGTTAATACCCTCTATTTGGAGGCACATGGTTTGACCAACCCTATAGGCAAACCGTGTGGAGTGTACAATGAATTAAAAATGTATAAATTTATAGATGACGCCTCCCATTTATTTTTCTTACCTATCATAGCACTCACCATCCATTTTCTCCTTAACATGAACCATATCACAGATATCCCATGGTTGTGCCACCAAACCCTCCTCTACTACAGAATATATTCTTCTCCCCCCATTATTTTTGGTGTTATTTTCACAAATTATGGTTCAACTTCCTTTTTCCACTCATATTCATCTTTTATTTATTATTTTTGTTATATTAATAGAGGGGAGCATTGTATAGATCAAGACTAACTTAATTTTGTGGGTTTTTATTATTCTTCTATAATAGGGTTCATATGGTCCAATTAATGTGATATTACAATGACGTTTGTAGAGAACCGGCCCTAGATAGCCTGATATCGGTGTCTACTATCAATTAAATAGTCATTATTACAAGAATCAAATACCAATTTATTGAGAGTTTAGAATTATTAGAAAACCAAATACATACATGAGTCTTTTATGAGAAGTTTATACAGTAAATAGAACATATTTTTTTCTTCTTTATAAATAACATTAAGGATAACATTATTATATCTAATATATCCTTGAATATAATCTATAATACAATTATTGGATTACTTGGGAAGGAAACATAATAAGGGTGATCTCAAATGATCAGTAAGAGGAAAAATATAGAAAAATCAATAATAAATCAATGAGAATAATAATTATGGTATGGTAAATAATTGAACACACATACCATGAAATCAATAAACTGAGATATATGTACATGAACATTATGGAATGTTAATAACCACAAAGACATTATATTCAAATAACTAGATAAGGGCAAATAATATTGAAAGCTAATAATCTAAAACACATTCCATTAAGTCAATGAACTTGAAATAAAATGTATCAATAGATAAGTCAATGAACAATATGATGGATGAATAATTATTGTTACTAAATAAGGGAAATTCATAATTATTGAACATCTTATCAATAGCACAGGAAAACCTACGCCATAAAAAATATTCATAAGATGTAGAAAACTACCTATACTTCTTGGAACCAAACTCGAAGGGGTTTATCCAACTAATTTCACTTCATGAGAATATCGATGAATATAAGGGCATTAATTAACTAGTCTCAACCTGAATATATTTCATTAATCATTCTCTAACCCATATGTATTGAATTAACTGAAATCCAACACATATAGAGCATGTCCAAAGCATTAAAATAAAAAATTCCCATATCAAATATCTTTATAGAATAATGGATATGGGTTTGTCAATATTTCACCAAATAATCAAATAACATTTAAAGTAAACACCATATAAAAAATTGTATATGGTTTAGGAAATAGTCCTTTTAAAAAAATGATATGGACATTTAGTGTAAATTCAATGTCAAATGATCATTTGAAATTGAATATTTCAAGGGTAGTAAATGACTCACAAAAGTGAATTGGAATACTACCCTTTTCCAAATCAATAAAAAACCATCCCTAGTAAGATCATGGATTTAATAAATACAACATATCAAAATAGGATAAAGTGTTGTTTTCTTTGATAAATAAAGAGATCATTAAAAACATTCTTGATGAAAATATCATTTTTTAACCTTTTAAAAATTATTTTCTTTGAAAATAAAGTTGCAAATATATTCATTAATAATGAAAAATTTAAAAATTAAAAGGATGCTTTAGTGAAATAATTTTAGGTAAATCCAAATATCTCATATGAAGTAAATGAGAATTCTCTCTTCATGGTAAAAACAATAAAAAACCACTTGGGAAGGAGACAACAAGACTATTTGAAAATATTTTTAAAATTTAAAACGGATGAAAAATTTACTAAATCCTTATATATATATATTTTAAAACATTTTAATAAAACATTTTTTAGAAGAAAAATGGGTCTCTGACTAATGACGGATATGAAGTCAGAATTTCCTAAAAATATATTTTAATTCTTCATGTGTACCAAAGTGTAAAAAATGGTTCTAATACTAGAAAATTTAAATGAATAACTTTGGATGAGAAAATTGAATGGTTTTATTGAACAATATTCATATAATTTCATTAAATGGAAAACCATTAAAAGACAATTAAAGTTATTGTTGAGGAATATAATCATTAAACATTCCATAGACTCTTATACCATGTTGAAATATTTTAAATCATAATCCTCGTGAAGGAGTAATATTAAATTAAGGTTTTAAAAAATATTAATATAATTTAAATAATTATATAATATTTAAAAATGGTCATTATATACACAACCATAAAAATGTAGGTGGTTAACATGACATTTATCACAAATATGTAGAGGTGAGATAAAATTCAATAACTTTGTCTTTCCTTTCGGGCGAACGTCCTTTATCTTTATGTATAATGATTATATGTAAATTATTTAACTTAATAATAATTTTTATCATTTTCACCATTATTTTATTTCAATTATTAATATTTTTACATAACTACTTAATCAATTATGTTTACATTAGGTGTTTTAACCAAATTCACTTTTTGTGTTAAAAATAACATTTCTAGGTCAACTATTATCAAATGGATCATTATATAAAATCTCAATAATAATACTCATGAAATAATTATTATATTTATACATAAAATATATTTTTAAAAATAATGATTAAATATTTTTAGGAAAAATGAATCAATATTATTATCATGGAGATGGTAGTCCGTACATATGAGTGATTAACATTCCAATTTCTCAATGATTGATATGGAAAGAGTGTAAGTAGAATTATATCTTCCCTATAAGATAATTATATCATATATTCAATATTATTTAATCATATATACTATATATATAATTCCTGTGATTTAAAAGGAACCACATCATGTCGAGGAAGAGGTAGTCCTTGCATCCACGAATAACGTTGTCACTTTTTAAATATGTGAAATGGTAATAAAGAAAATGCAATATATTATATTTATAAAAATTAAATTATTTCATGAATGTGATATAGTGTTTTTTAATATAAATACTTTTATTTAAAACATCTTTTATATGTTCCATGTATAGAGTGAACAGATCGCATTTCTTTGTGGGGGCGGTAGTCCATACTTCCATAAACGATGTTATCATATTTACAAAAAATGAATATTATAATGGTATGTGTTATAAAATAATTAAGAAAGAATAAATACATAATAAATATCATATAAAACATATATAAATAAATATTCCATCAGAATGATTATGATGATAGGCGTTAAAGATTGATTGAAGAATCATCAGTTCATTAGGTGGTAATTCACCATACATGTATACAGTATGTCTCATACCAATTTGATGAGAGTGTGATTATGTGTACTTAGAAACCTTATAATTAAAAATAATATAATAATTAGAATACTTTTGTTTTTATACAATATTTAAATATTATAATTTTAGGGATTATATAATTGAAATAAAACTGAAAATCTTAAGGAAGTTTTTTACCTCTCGTTCAGGTATCTCCTTTTTGTTTCATTCTAATGGATTAAACGGATTGTTTTCATCTAAATAAAACGATTATAGGATAAGGGGAAGAATTTTAATGATCTATATGGGATTATATTTTATCAAGTAGCAATGGCTTGAGAGGTGTGAGGAAGTGAGAGGAGAGATGACCTTTTTATAGTGGAGGAGGAGTGGCACTCTTGGAATATTTCGACATAAGAATTCCATACACCTTTTTCACAGTGTATGTGGATCCAATAATGGACCCATTTAGGAAAAAGTGGGAATATGGCCCAAATATGGTCTTCCAATGGCTCTTGGAAAACTATCTAAATCATCTGGGACCTTAAGATTAAGGTTTAGTTTTTTATTATGCTTAATTTTACCTTAATCATTGTAATTAATTTAAATTACATTCAATAATTCTTTGGTTAAAGAACTAAGTTGAAATTATTATAAATTATAAATTATTTTTATTAAAAATATTGATTCTGTTATTTCGGATTCCAATCATAGCAGTGGAAGAATTTAATTTAAATTTAATCACACTGAATGGATGCAATGTTGGTTTTTAAAGTAAAAATATTAGAAATGATTCTATTATTATTATAATTTTAAAATTAAAATTGATTAAAAGAAAAAAACTGAATTAAGAGATTAAAATAAGCAATTTTACTTCAAAAACATTTTAAAATTTAATTTATCCTTATAAATAAATTAAATGAAAACCCAGTTTTGAACTAAAATCCAGAATTTTTCAACACTCATTAAAAAATGAAACATAACTAAAAAGTACCAAATATTCAACTGAACATAATTTTTATGTTTCAATTTAAATGATAATTTTTATTTTAAAATATATAATCCATAAAAGTTACAAAAAATTTATTTTAATTAAGTTCACCGTCAAAAGGCGGTAAATGTGATGTTATAAAAATATAGTATTTTATACAAAAAATTTGGTTTGGTTTTATCTCAATCCTATCAAATATGTTGTGTGAATGTGAAAAATATTTGATAGAATACATAATATATATTTCTCCTTAATATCTATCACTAATATTAATTAATTTAATTTCTTATTGTAAATTAACATTTTGAACATAAAAAATTAATATTTTCTTTTATATTTAGTTGGTATTTATAGTCATTTCTAATTAATTTGTAAGCAATGAAATTATATTATAGTTTTGTAAACCCTATATTTCTATAATTTAGTTAATACTATTTATAAACACAAATTTATCATCAGGGATAAGTCTTATTATATTAATTTCTTATATTTTCTTAATATATTATTATTCAATGATATTCGGTCTTGCATATAAAGAAAGTCATTGAAGAAACTCATTGTTACTTATGTCGAATGATAACTCAGTATTCGATGAAATGAAATATATATGATAAATTTAATTTAACAAAAATGGTAAATATATTATATATTTTCATGGTCTATACTCCCTTATGTTTAGTGTGTCACGTGGCATAGTTACGCTCATGGGGATGTAACTGTGTAGACCCACAAGTGATCACCCCCATTTTTTACATCAGCACACACCCCTAGATTTGGGTTGAAGAATCACATAACACCACAAATGTCACCCGTTCTTCTGGAATCCTCAGTACTAGGGCAGTAACCATCTTCCCCTTCAGATAACCGAAGGCTTCCTGGTGCTGCTCACTCCATATAAAAGGCTGGTTTCTCTTAGTCTACGATGTTAATGGTGTTGCAACTCGGGAGATTTTGGGAAAAAATCTCTGGTAGTAACTCACTAGACAAAGGAAAATATGATCCTCTTCCACATTATAATATGCTACCCAAGAAAAAACTTCCATGACCTTTGACATGTCCACTACAATCCCCTTCTCGGACACCACCTATCTAAGGAAGAGAACAACTCGTGTCTAGAACATGCACTTGGAAAACTTCCTAGAGAGCTGTTTCTATCAGAGGACCACTAAAACCGTCCTCATATGATCGATGTGATCCTCCTCAATTCTTGAGTGAATCTATATGTTTTCAATAAATATGAATACTAACCAGTCCAAATATTCCCAGAAGACGGATTTCATGATTCCCATGAACATGGTTGGTGCGTTCGTAATGCCAAACGACATGACCACAAACTCAATGTGCCAATATCTACATCAGAATGAAGTATTCGAGATGTCGCCCATTTTAAACTCAACTGGTGATATCTAGACTATAATTTGATCTTGTAAAACCATCACACCACCTTCAACTAATCAAAAAGGTCTCAGATCTCTGGGAGGGGGTAATAGTTCTCGAACGTTACCTGGTTCAGCCTCTAGTAGTATATACACTGCCTATTACCACCATCATCTTTCTTTGAGAACATTATAGGATCCCTCAATGGTGATGCGCTTGGTCGAAAAAAACACATATTCATCAGATCGTCAATCTAAATTCGCAACTCCTGAAAATCATAAGGAACCTTCAAATAAGGATACATCAAAATTGGATGGGCACAAGGTTGTAAGTCAATCCCGAACTCAACATCACATCGAGGGGGTAAAGTCACAACCAACTTGGGAAAAAATTCCAAGAACTCTCTGAAAACTATAAGAACATCCACCATCTCAGCATCCACTGATTCTGCTGAAAGAACGACCAACATAGAAAAGAGGCTCCAAGTGTCGTCTCCCCACTAGACAATGCAGTTCACCAACAAAATCCACACATTGTCCATCCTCATCGAAGAAAATGACTCTTCTCTAGATGTAGCTGATAATAGAATGCACGAAAACTACCAATCGATTCCTAGGATGACATCCTATGGCTGCATTTGAAGAAGAAGGAGATCCCCACTAGACTAATGAATCCCCAACATCAGTCTACATCCTCAAAAAACATCATACAGGCTGGCATGACCCCCAACTGGTGTACTCAGAACCAGGGGCATGGGAAGTCTTTCTATGTGTAGACCCTAATCATGGGATATAATGGGTGAAAGAAAGGAGTGTGAAGCTCCTGAGTCAAATAAGGCACAGGAAAGTGTGCTAAACAATATAATCATTCCTCGAACACCCTCTGGCCCCAATAGAACTGTTTCTTCTATGGTGGGAAACTGCCCACGTCCAGCTCTTCTACCCCCTTGAATGTTTTCCACCTCCTCGAACATGCCCTGTTCTTTTCCCTTGAGGAGTGCCATGTGGTTGGCCTCCTCCTGTAATATATTCTCTCAGAGGAGCGGGAGCTCGATGTCCCTGCTGCTGCTACTGAAAAGGCCTACTGCAAACTATTGCTGCTGAGGTGGGCGCTGATCCTGTCCACCCCCACTGTACTGAACTTGGTATGAGAACTAATTCCAAAGATTTCCATGACATCCAAAGATGATTAATCTTGATCCTGGGCCTGCAAAAATAGTGTGAGGACCTGGAGATCGAAACTAGAAGTACTAGGGCTTTATCCCCATTGGCATAAACTTGGAAGTCATGGATTCTGGAGGCATGGTGCTGAAGGACATCCACTTTGACGAGTCTAACTGGTTCCCCTCTCATGGTACACCTCTCAGTGTGTGAATCGTCTCTACAACTTCATCATTTTTATGAACCTCCAAGTACATTGGTAGAGTGAAGGGAGTGACAACATACTAAAGAGAATGCATGAGTGCCACCTCTAAACATCTTCCCCAATACTCCTCATCCTGAAAGAGGTTCAGAAAAAAGAAAAAGAGGTCCTTGAACATGATTCCAAACTCCCTCACAGATATACTCCCTAGCTAAAGGGAGAGTAACTCTTACCTCTTCTCAGCCTTCAACGCGGAAGAGGGGAATTTTGCCTAGAACGCCCTCTCAAAGTTAGCCTACGAACCCTCAGACTCCCTCTTCTCCCCAGGATAGATCATCCACCACTAACTTTCTACACCTCACATATGGATTAAAACCAATGGAATTTAGTACTCTGATAGAGACCAAATCAAGATAAAATCTATCACTAGCTCCTCAATCTAGCTCTCAGTCTCCTTGTCCGAGACACTGACCTCGTACTTCTCGAGGGTCTACTGCTAAATGGCATGAAGTGTCATCTGCCACAAGTCGTTATCCTCTTATAGTTCATCCTTCTACTGATCAGCCAAATATCCACTTGGGCCTCAATTTCTCGCACTACCTGTGGTCTCTATTTGGGTGCCATAGTGGCAAGGTAAACAAGTAATTCCTACGCCCGAGTATTGTAGAAGAATGTTTTTAATTTTTTTAGACATTTTATTTATATTAAATCCCCAAAATACCAAAGACACATAAGAACACAAGTCATTTTGAAGCGTTTACCTTTTCTAGGGTCTACCCAAAAATCAGTGTAGCCTCACATGGTCGTTTAGTCAGTCCATAGTCCTTGCATTGGATCACAGGGGGGCCTAAAATCCTGCATCCCAGCTGGTCTTCCCTAGCCTATTTCTTGCACCCAGATTTCCTAACATTTTTTTCCTAACATCCCATGAAATCCTCACTGTTCCTAACCCTGGAATCCATCCTATCTCTAAACTATCACCTCTGATACCATTCTGTCATAACCCACCTTCACCAAGACGAGGGAAGGGAAAAGAAACTGCCAGACCCTTCCTTTTTCAAGTCGATAGAGATATAATGTCCCCCAAGTCCAACCTTCAATATTCCCTAGAGTGGAGACTAGAACCAAGGGTATAAAATCAGATGTGATATGGAAGGCATCACCCCTTTTTGAAAAGGATAGGGAGATAACATTATAAATCATTAGCAAAACCCAAACTAGATGTAAAAGTAATACAAAAAACAATCCATTACCATAATCATGTTCCAAAATAATGTGTTACAAGTACAAGGAAACTCCAAAGGAAAGTACCAAATGAAATGAAAAGTAGAAACACTTACGGTGCCTTCGTCCGAGTTAATACGGTCCTGCACAGTCCCTGATGTCCTCATGGAAACCTGAAAGTAGTTTTATATACATATGCTGAGTATATAGGTATACTCAGTAGGGAAGACAAAATTCTCTCGTGTACAAGTGGGGAGGTAGACTAATGCCCCGTGAGAAAATGAGATAACCAAATCACATATCAGAGAAACAATCCACACCAAGATCACTAAGCAACACTCCCCAAATAACGCAAGGCAAGTAAAGTAATAGTAATAACACATCGATGTTTGGGTACCCCGCACCACTTTCCCACTTGTTATTGTATACATCCTAAGAATCAGACCTCCCGTTATATTTTCGCTGAAGTCTCACTACCGCCCCAACAAAAACCTTTTTGGCCACCATAACCCCCATCCCACCCACTAACACATGGGCTACAACAACCACACACATCCCCGCCTGCATACACCAAGGTCACAACATCTACTGCCATGCCTGAAGGCACCAGGGCCAGAACAACTACCTCATTCCTAAAGACACCTGGGCCTCATCCCAAAAACACTTAGGTAACAAACTATCCACACACACCTGGGCCAACCTCCACAACTTCCCTTTCCGAAGAATCATGAGATATAATGGACCTTAGGCCATCACAGCCTACCCGATGAGTCTTGGGAAATGAGATAAAGGGAGAAGAAAAGGATCTAATAACCCGCCACTTATAAGATTGTTGGAAAAAACACCCTCCCCCATGAAATAGGGGTGTTAGGGATGAATTTCTCATCTTGGGTGGGGCAAAAATAAGGAACATAAGAACTAAATTATACATATATGTAAACAAGCACTCATCCAATCCTTGGGTTTCCAAAACCACCACTCACACAAACATCCTCATTACAATTCATTCATAAAATGCACATCTGCCACACCCAAGTCACAAATACTTCCCAGAAAATAATTCCCCATTGAACCCATTCTTTTAATCACATTATAGTGGTTCCATTTATAATCTTCATCAATACCGACCAACTAATAGGCATATCTACAATCCAAGGAAAGAAAATTTTCCAAGAAACAAATTAAGCATTCACACCTGGTTCTCTTATAAAGTCAAAACAACAAAAGGGGTCTGTGATATCACTTGAAGTACTGGAACCAAACCAATCCCCAACATTCGTCCCCACATATCCCGAAATCTACAAACTAACAACTCCACAATAGGGGATCCCATACCAATCCATGTCACCTCAAAAACATCACGTAGAACAATCATACACATCACCAGAATAGAGCAAGGGAGTTTTCAGTTTTAAACACAAAATTCATTTAGTTCTGTCTTTCCGATTGATTAACCGGAATGACCAAAAAATGAGTCTTATTCATTGGGAATCCATTTAATAAAACGAGATTATGTTATGAAATTTTTTCCATGTTACAACCATTCCATAATAAGATTATACAGAAAATGGGGGTCTATTAGTGAGCAAAAATAGACCTCCAATGGCCACAATTTACATTGGACATAATACCATTCAATTCAAAACATATAAGCAATGGTAAAAGAGTACATAAGCATAATCAAACATAACCCTTCATTTGTAAAAAACATTTATTAGCTTGTTATGTTTTGGTTTCATTCATCCTTTTTTGAGAATTATCATACCCACCTTGCATGATACACATTAAAGAGAGATAAAGTAAAAAAACCCTGCTTGGATTTTCAACAATCGATGTTTTCACCATGCGCTAAGAACTGGGGATGCTTGATTTGTAGGGGAGGAACTCTGAGGACTCCAACAGTGGTCTGGAAAGGCTCCAGCATAGTCACACCACTATCCTTGAGAAGAGGGAATCCAAACACACCAAGGAAAGGAAAGGGACCGTCCAAGAAGAAAAATGATTCTTTGTGTGATAAAAGGTGAGATCCTGGAGTTACAGGATATGAATTCTTGAACCAATTTAATTTAGGATCATGGTTTCTCCATTTGGTTGGGTGGTTACACACGATGGAATTAATTATCATTTAATAATTCTCATCGGACCGCTAGCCATAACAGTTGTGAGTTAAACTGTTTCCTTTAAAAATAGAAAACACCTAACAGGGCTGCAAACGGAATGTATGGGAAAATGGTGTGATACCAAGAAAAAAGCCACAAGTTTTTGAAAGTAAAGGGTCACCCAGATATTGAAGGATTTTAGACATCATTTATGCGATTTTAATGGATTTGAATGGGGTATTAAAACACTTTTATGTCAAAAGTTATGGTGTAGGGGAAGAACTAGAAAAATATGGAAACTTGAAAAAAACAATGTGTGGGACACCGTTTGGTGAGACACTATAATGGTTCCACCATCACATTGCCACCATTTCGGTGTGTGACCATGACAGTGCGGCCGTTATGGTTCCACCAACATGGTTCCATCATTTTGGTGGAACACTGTAAGTGGTGCCACCATAACGGTGCATCTGGTTCGGTGGAACACTATATGCGGTGCCACCGTTTCGGTGCACGACTATGACGGTGCGACCACTACGGTGCCACCATCATAGTGCCTCCATCATGGTGCCACCGTCATGGTGCCACTGGTTTGGTGGAACACCATTTTCAGTGCCAGCATTTCAGAGTGTGATCGTTATTGGTGCCACAGTTACGGTGACGCCGTGTCTGGTGCCACCATTTCGATGGAACCATTTAGCGGAACCAATTTTATGGAAAACTCTTTAATGAGTCAATCTCCGACCCATTACATCTATCATAGGTAATTCATTTTCAAAATCCTTCATAATATTTTAAAAATAAATTGTGAATTTTCTGAAATATATCCACTTGGAGTGTCAAACTATGTGCAATGTAAGGCACATTTTCACGAACTAGGTTACACCGAGTATGGACCAAGAAACATTGTCATTGTTTTTACTCCTAGATATATCAATTCCAAAACCACTTCTACTTATAGTATCTGACTGATATTTATATCTAGAAAGTCCCACATAATATCTACTTCACCAAAATTCTTGGGTGTTATTCGATACTTATCCACAAGCTCTGCCCTAGTTTTACATTTTTTATTCTAGGTTTTCACAAATCTAGTTCCCGAGGTTTCTATAAAGTTCCTTTGATATTAACTTTAGAGACCCAACCCCAAATATATTGGTGTTGGAATCATCTATCAATTATAATGGCATGATTTCAATTAATCAAATCCAGAATGAACGATATATTAGTAGGCTTGGGGAACCAGATACTTATATGAGTCTTGTATTACAAATTAATACAATAATTAAAACATAATTGCATTTCTTATTTCAAAATAACATCACGGTTAAATTTATTCAATCTAGTATATCCATGAATAAATTTTATAGTACACATCATCGATTCTTGGTGAAGTAAATGTATCAAGGGAGGGATCAAATGCTCTATAATGGAAAATATTTTGGAAGAAATAATGAATTATGTAGAATAATAATTATGTAATGGTAAATGCCCCCGTGGGCGTGGTGGAGTGGTCGAAGGCTCCGTTTCCCATTGGGAAGGTCGGGGGTTCGAACCCTGTCAGGGGGTATGCTGTAAAAAGCATGTTCACCACACGCGGTGCACGTATTGCATGCCGGTTACCCAAGCGTTTACGCGGCGCCGGCCCCAGTGGGGAACTGGGCTTCACCCCTTGGGTGGGCCTGGGGAAGGTAGGGGATTCTCGGGCCACTGCATGCCTGACCGCGTACCCACTCGGGGGCTGGGCCATCACCCGCTTTGTTTCCCGGCCCCTACCTTTTCAAATAAAAAGAAACAAAAAAAAATTATGTAATGGTAAATAAATGAACAATAATACCATGTAATCAATAATATGGGATGGAAGTATGTGAACAATATTGAATGGTAATAACTGTAAACACAAGAAAATAAAATTAATTGACCATGAAAAATTTAAATGGTAAGGTGAGAAACTGAAACACATTCCATAAATTCAATGAAAAAGAAATGAAATGTATTCAATGATCTGTCGACCCAAAATCTCATCGATGAATAATATCAAAAACTAAATGAGAGAATTTCTTAATTATTGGTTTTCCGTTGTAAGTCACATGAAAACCTATATAGTCATGACCTTTAAAATAATATTTAAAACAATGGGTAGAAACACATCTATATTACATTGAATCAAACTCGAAATGGTTTTCACCAACTATTATGGTCTCATGAGACTACTGATGCATTTATGGTGTTTAATTAACTGGTCCCCAATCCATATGGATTTCACTAATTGGTCTCTAACACTTAGGGATAACATTAACCAGTCCCCAACCCGTATGGTGCATGTCCGAAGAATTTAAATAAAAAATTATAATTATCAAATATTTGTATTGAATAAAGGATACAAGTTTATCAATATTTTTGACAAATAATAAAATAAAATTCAATGTAAATAATTTAAGAAAAATGGTATATGGTTTGGGGAATAACCACATTTATGAAAAATGGTATGTACATATAGTGGAAATTCAATGTCAAATGATCATATGAAATTGAAAATTTCAAAGGGATTAAATGGAATCAAGGAAGTGAATTTTATTAATAACTTTTGACAAATCAATCATAGACCATCTATATGAATATTAAGGATGATATAAATGAAACATTTCCAAATTTGAGAAAGGTTTGTTTTCGTCGAAGAATAAATAGATCATTTAAAAACATTCTTGAGGAAAATATCATTTTTTTAAAACAATTGAATAAAATTTTCATTGAAAATGTATAATGAATACATTTTAATTAAAAATTAACCTTTTATAAATGTAATGGAATATTCAAATAAATAACAATTAGTACATCCTTAAATTTTGTAAAAGGTAAAAGATCATTCTTTTTCAAGGTAAAAATATAGAAAAAAACCATTTCAGAATGAAACATATAAATTCCATTGAAAACATTAGTAAAAGGGAATGGGGGTAAAATTTTATTTATTCAATTATTTTTATGATAATTTTTTTACAATTTAGAAAAAAAGGTTTATAAAATAAAATATGTTCATCGACTAAAGATAGAAATGAGTTTGGGTTTTCTTAAAAAAAATTTATAAAACATATTGAGTACTATATGTTGGAAAAAATTGTACTAATACTTGAAAATGGACACGAATAACCTGATAAGATGAAAATGGAAGGTTATTTTTAACAATTTTCCTAATATTGAATCTAATGATAATACCATTGATATATCATTATAGTTATAATTAAATATAATAACCATTATACATTCCAATGTTTCCCAAACTGATTTGAAAAATTTTATGTCATAATCCTCATGAATGAATAAAATTAAATTAGTATTTTAAATACCATGAAGATAAAGTAATTCCCAATATATTATATAATAATTAGCACTTGATACACAAATAAAATAAGTGGTGAACATGATATTTATCTAACTAATGTAAAAGTGAGATGAAAATCTATTACCTTGGGTTTCCTTTCAGGTTAACATACTTTTGAATACTATATAATAAACTTAGGTTTATTATTTACTTTCATGTGAACCTTATTCATGTTTAACATTTATTTTATTTCCCTTTTTACCATTTTTTAAACAATTATATTATAAAATAAATTTTTGTCAGGTGTTTTGACCAGATTCGATTTATGTGTCAAAAACAACATTACTAGGTCAAATATGTTAAAATGGGTTATTAAAGATAATATCAAGAATAATAAAAAAGAAATATTGATTATATTTATAAATAAACTATAATATTAACAAAAATCATTAAATATAGTTATGAAAAATATTCAATGTTACAATAATGAAGATGGTAGGCTGTATGTACGCATGGATAACGTTCTCATTTTCCAATGATCATTATGTAAAAACGGTAAGTAAAATAATATCTTTTATAATGATCATCATATCATAAATAAAACATTATTTTATCATATATAATTATACATATATTTCTTTTTCTTTAAAATGAATCATATCATGTCATGGAGGTGGTAGTCCACATATCCATGAATGACAATATCACATTTAAATTGTGTGAAAGGGTAATAAAGAAAATGTTATGTATTATATTTCAATAAAGGTAATTATATTGTGAATATCATATATTGTAATGCCCTGACCCCAAAATCCTAGTGTCGATGCATTATTTTAATACATTGGCATGATTACAAGGAATCCAGTCCTGAAAGTCCAATCAGTTTAGCTGTCTTGGAAAATAGATTACATACATTAACGTTTCATTACTCATTAGAAAATAGAACAAAACATAAATGATACTTTTATAATGCCATTAATCCCCTAGATTAACCCTTATTATCAATCATAATACACTTCTTGGAATATTGGAAAATTAAAACATAGAAAGGGGTTAGCTCAAATGCTCAGTAAGGATAACAATATACCAAAAACATTCATAAATATGCATTAACATTTAAAGAAATGTATAAGACTAAAAAAATTTAAACCTAAACTTAATCATAATATAGAAAAGATACCATAAAATAATTTCATTTAATTATTCACATGGATATTTTACTAGTCAAATAATCACAAGCAATATCAATAGCCACTTTCGTAATGATGGAATGCATAATTCCATACTTATAACCACATAGTCAAGGCCTTGTGCAAATACTACAAATAAGATTTTTTCAAGGAATTTTTCTAAGACACTAGTTTGTCTCATGTGACCTACTGATGCATCGAGGAGCTATAGCGGGCTTCACCAGTCACTTACTAATTCCAATCCATTCCTCATATTAAAAGGTTTAAACAAAACATAAACATTTGTATTAAAACTAGCATACAGAATGTCAATAAATTATTCATAAACCATGAATGGTATAAAAATAACTCATCAATAGTCAAACATATCACAAAACCATCAATAAAATATGGAATATTTTTATCATAATAAATCAACTTGAAAATAGTTGAAAATTCATAAAAGGATGTTAACATAGATGAAATTGATTTGTATAACTCTTCGAGAGAAATATCCCATTTTCATGAAAACATTTAAAAGTCACACAATTTAGAAAGAAATACATTTAAAGACATTTTTTATTCAAAGTTTCCCATACCACTATGAAACTATTGAATGGAATTAATATTTTAATAACATTTATGTTCATATAGATAAATCCTTATAAACCATTTTGAAATCTTGGATATTAATGAGAATGATTTAGAAGAATCAATATTTAAAACATTTAAAATTATGTATTAGTAAAAAAATACCTTAAAATAATACCTTTAAAAACACTTTCATGAAACAAGGACATTGATAATAATTATGTCCCAGTAGATACTTACGTAAAAACAATCCTCGGATAATAAAGAGATTTTGAAATTAACCCTTACCTTGCACCTTTCTTCAGTCAGGGGTATGTTTAACCTCTTGTATAAATACCGTAGTGTGTTATTTAATTATACCAGAATGTTATTAATATTTATGATATCATAAATGATTCAATTATTATTTTATACTACCCATTTAATAATAATTTCCATGTTAAAATAACATTTCAGGTAATAATCGCATTCTTCTTCCTACGTGTTTTAATATGTTATTATTGATTGTATTACTTAGATCATGATTTAAATATTTCCAGAATATAGAAAATAATTTATACATGATATATATTTATAATATAAATATGTATAATTGACCTATATATATATGAAATGGAAATCACTATTTATGGAGATGGCAGGCCGCACGTACGCGTAAACGCTATATCCGTTTTCATATCATATTGAATAAAATTAAGTGAATAAGATATATGTTAGTACATATATATTAATATATATACATATATATCCAGTATCATTTTTATTTCATATATTACATACTTATTAATGATATGTATTTTATATAAATCGTTGAATGGTGAACGTGGAAATGAATCTCATTGCGTCGTGGAGACGATAATCTGTACATACGCATGAGCGACAATATCATTATATTGATGGATAAATCATATTTAATTGTATGGTATATCATATATATAGAATAATTAACATGTTATATGTATTATTTACATCATTTATACTCATTATTATACCAACCCAAATAATGAAGTGTTTGAATAACAAACTACACCCCGACATGGAGACGGTAATCTGTATGTACGCTCATATGGTGACATTATAATTAATAGGATGGATAGAATAATGAATATGGTTGTACAAGTTTTATAATAACATCATATTATATAGAATATACTGAAGTTATTATTTTATAATGGAAACAACAAAGAATTAAGATGTGGGAGAATAAAATAACTCGAAAGATGTGATGCAATATTTACCTCTTCTTCAGGTTCTTCCTTTTGATTTGATCAAAAGGGATCCATAGGTTGTCTTTTTGACCAACAGAAGGCCACTAGGATAAAGGGAGGAATGTTGGGAGGATATTTGGGCAGGGTTGGGCCGATCCAAATGGATTTGGAGGTGTGAAATTAAGAGAAGTTGACGTGCCATTATATAAGAGTGGTGAGGGTCACATTAGGAAAATATTAAAATATTAATTTATTATACAATCAAATAATTTTTTAATGGTTCCAAATGAATTTATTTCGATCCTTAGGGTGTTACAGGTCACAATCCACTGAACCAATAGGTTTTAGACAAGTTTAGGTTACCATTTTAACAATATATTTTAGATTTAACTCTTAGTTAAATAGTTTAACTTTTACCGTGCCATCATGTATTCTTACACTATATGGTTAATTAAATTGCTCTCAACATCCAAGAGAACCTCAAGTGGTTCATTAATTACATATATAATATTATTTAAGCCCTTTTTATGATCCTTAGATTTTTAACAATATTATATCAACCAATAATATAGTATTTGTTTTTTAAAAACTCAATTATGTCAATTTTGACATTATTTATTAAATTATATTTTTTAAAGTCATATCAACATTATTACTTCTCACTAAATTCATATGTTCAATACTAACATGTCATTTTAACCTAAAAAATTAATGGAATTCATCAAAATTCTATAATTACATTTATCTAGATATTTATAATATCAATTATTTTAATATTTCATTATTAAGGTAATTACTGCGTCATCATTTTGTCATAAATAAATTAAATTAGTTAATGTCTACAAATAATAATAAAAATGAACCATGTAGGATATCTTTTTATCTTTGTAATTAGTATTTATAGTCGAATTTATATTCTTTATAACCCTATATTAAATATATTTTATTTATTAAAAATTGAATTTAACTCTTTTAACTATTCATTAAATAAAATAATAATAAATGTCCTAATCTAATCCAAGTGGACCATGGAGAATCAAATTTTTTCCTCATGTTTTCTTTGGTCGAATTATACTTATCCAATAGAATTAGGATATGTTTTATAGTAATAATATTATCATTTTTACCCTTAATTACCCTATTCACTTTTAATCGTGGAAAATAAAAGATAAAAGTTACTATTCACCAAATATTATTTTAATCTTATTGAACCAAATTTTATTTGCTGATTTCAACCGTGTCTCTAATATTTTTGAACTTCAACTCACAGAAGAGGTAAAATTAAGTTTTATCCAAAATTGCAAATGCTCCTAGAATGTGGGTAAAAAATGATAAAAATTTCGATAAAATTTTATATATATAAACATATTATAAAATGGAGCCAATGAATTTTGTTGAACAAATATAAGTATTATGTATCTATTTTGACCAAAAATAAATTAAAATAAAATAAAAATTTATGTAAATAAAATGTTGGTTTTAACCAATAATGTAGTTTTTTTTGCACTATTCATAAAAAATTGAATGTTTTCAGAAAAATACCAAATATTCACCCTAAGAAAATTTATATATTCTGAATTCAAAAATGAATTCTGTTTTACCAAATTCAAATCCTAGAATATACATTTATTAATTTAAAATTAATTCCCGTTGTCAAAACCAAAAGGCGGGTTTTTAAAAATTAAAAACTATCAAAAGAATGACATGTGTTTATGTCAAATTTAAGTGTGAAATTACTTATAATGACCTTCATTTTATTAAATAATAATAATATAATCTAATTATACTTCAAAATCATTCAAACTCATAATTTATCACTATTAATTATTTTGATTAAAAAAGTGGTTTTTAATTAAAATTTAGTAATTATCATTATTCATCAAAATATGAAAGTTATCATAAAAGTACCAAAAATATACCCAAACTAAATTTTTATGTCTTGATTCTAATGAATAATTTAATTTCATTAAATTGAATATATAACATTGTCAAATATTTGTTTTAAAAAGAGTTCTCCATTAAAAGGCGGTAAAATTGTATTATTTGAAAAATACTTTTTTTATCCAAAAAATGAATTTGTTCATATATTATGTCATTGAAACACTTAATATGTATGAAAAAATTATATAGAGTATATAAGATTCAAAATGAAATTAATACTATTCATAACCTCTTTTTGAATGGTCAGTGTAATATGTTGTGGTGCGCTCGAACTCAATGTTCTGTGTAGTGCAAACTATTGATTTACATTAATAAGAAAAAGTACTATGAAATCATGTGGTGTTACATTATCCCCTACTTTAATAAATTCTATCCCCACAATTTGAAATTGTGCCTTGAAAATAAATGGTTAAAAATAGAAAAACATTACCTTTTTGGAAAACCCACATCGGAAATTGCTTTAATAAAATTTACTCGTAATAAAAGGGAAAAGGAAATGAAAAGTCACCACAAAATTTTGTTCTCGATTAGAAGAACATTGGTGGAAGTTAGATACCCATAATTGGGAGGTAAACGTAAATATTTATAGGGGTGATTGAGGTCGTCAATCACAAACAAGTGTAAAATTGATGGCCTCAAAGCCATCAATCTATGATGATTTAAAATATTGTTATTTCAACAAAAAATATGGTATTAGGATAACACATTTTCTGTTTTATGATCCCTTACCTAATGTTTAGGAATTAATTTATTCATAGAATACGAGGAAAAAATATTTTTGACATGTAGAGTTTCATCCTTCAATTAATTCTTACCACAAACTCATCTTTCACTCAAAAGATAATAGAATTCAAAAATGTTTTATTTGTCCTCATCGTATAGGGTTCCAAAAATAAATAATTTATAATTCATTTGTTATACGATTTAAAAAACTACATTATACAAACCAGGACATCACGTATTCTAGTGGTAGGTGATCCACCCTTGTCACCCTTCAATAGTGGGTTGAAGTCTTGCAGACATGCCAGACGCGACGGGATGTCGCCCGACCTCCGGGTTGTCCTTTTTATGACAATCCAAAAATAATCTGAAGAAATTATTTATCCTTAAAAATAGTATCCTATGTCATAATTAATCGACTCGAACCTTTAAACTTATCCAAAGTACTTCTATCTAAACTCATAGTCCAAAATTTTTAAGGTAAACACAGTGAAGATCCTTTTTCCACGTAATAACACGTGAATACCTTCATCATGTATTCTTTTAAAACAAGATAACACCCTGAATTATCATATAAACATATTGGATACATTCATTCTCCCTTATTCATTATAGAATACTGGATATACTCCTTATATACAAAAATGTTGTAAACTCCAACAATGATGGATTAAACAAACAATTAATCAGTTCCAAGGATGTCAACAATATCCAATATAATTTATCCAAATTAATCATCTTTTATTCCAAAATTAATACCATGGTATCAGGACCATATTAATATTTTGCCTTTCCTTCAACTATGTATTTTCCAAAAAGTTTAACTTTCCATTGAGTCACTTTTCGTGGATCCACACAATCTCATGTCCATAATGAAATTGTACTGCAGTACAATCATTATATTCTCAATAACTCTTATAACATGTACATCATTAATACAATACTCAAAGGACACAATTCTTTAATAAAAATGTTACAACTCATAATCATTTTTCTTCATCTTCGGTAGTATCATAACTTGATTATTATCCAATAGCATCATTTGGGGTATACTCTGATGATTTGGAAATTGATTCTCATAGTTTCCCAAATCCTTGCAGATGAAGCATTGTACATATGAAACCTTTTTCTCACCCTTGCAATCACGTACTTGGTGTCATTTTTCTCTACACTTATAACAAACTCCCATTACCTTCAAGCATTTACCATGTTGATTCTTTCCAAAGTTATCATATATGGGAAATTCCTTCTTTCATTTATTCCCTTTATCCATATTTCTCTCTACAATCCTTTTCTTCTTTGGGTTCCCTTTCAAGCCATAGGACTCTGAAAATTCATTACATATCATATTAACACATGATATTATTTCTTCATAGGATGATAATACCAGGGGAGTATTTCCATTCTAACTTTTGGCTTAATACCATGAAAGATATGATCCTTATTACTATTTGGATCATGCGTATTGTTGGAGGTATCATTCCATCTACTAGGAACCATTTCTAAACAATGGAATACACTATGATAGTTTAAGAATCGCAATGCATACTTCCAAACTTGTAAAACAGTTAACATAAATTGAATAGTTCATGGATATAATCCATAATCATAAACAAGTTTTCTTTTAGGAAGTATATACTCATAAACTATTTATAGTGGTTTGTAAAGAAAATGAGAATTATCCAAAGCATATCCCCTGGGCATGTCGTAACCAAAAGTGCAGCAAGGCCTGTTGTGATGCACTCATTCCCGTTTCAGTCTAGCTCAATGCGGTGTTTTTGGGTTTTACCCCTAGGTACATCTGTGCCAGAGCCACCTCAACCTACTCATATCCAGACAGGGATGTATTGGTTGGAAAACTCACAAAATCCCTACAGTACCAAAACTCAAGGAAGTTATTCTATACTAATTCTCAAAGTCTATATTAGGGTAGTGTTCTCTAATCATAGTTTTTCTTAATCTAGTTTCCAGGGTTATTGCTAAACTTTCTGTGATACCAATTGTAAGACCCCGACCCCAGAAGCCCAGAGTTTGTGAATTATTTTAATACATTGGCATGATTATAAAGAATCAAGTCCCAAAAGACTAATCAGTTTAGTAGTCTTGGAAAATATATTTCATACATGAATGTCACATTACACATTAGAAAATAAAACACAACATAAATGATCCTTTGATAACATCATTAATCCCCTTGATAAACCCTTATTATCAATCATAATACATTTCTTGGAATCCTGTGAAAATTAAAACATAGAAAGGGGTTAGCTCATATGCTTAGTAAGGATAATAATATAGCAGAAACATTCATAAATTGGCATAAACATTTAAAGAAATGTATAAGAGCAAAACAAAAGCCTTTTAATCTTAAAATGAAGCATAATATCGAAAATATACAATAAAATAATTTCATTCACTTATTCACATGGATATTCTACTAGTCGAATAATCACATGCAATATCAATAGCCACTTTGATAATGATGGAATGCATAATGCCAGACTTCACAACCACATAGTCAATGCGTTGTTCCAAGACTAAAAATATGATTTTTTTCAAGGCATTGTACCAAGACACTAGTTTGTCTAATGATACCAACCAATTCATCGAAGAGCTATAGCGGGCTCCACCTGTCACTTACTATGTCCATTGCAGTCCGAATATAAAAAGGTTTAAAACATAACATAAACATTCGTATTAATACTAGCATACGAAATGTCAATACTTTATCCATAAACCACGAATGTTATAAAAATAACACATCCAGAGTCAAACATATCACAATACCTTCAATAAAATATGGAAGATTTGTATCATAATAAATCATCTTCAAACAAGTTTAAAATTCATCAAAGGATGTTGACATAGATGAAAATGATTTGTGAAACTCCTTGAGAGAAATATCTATTTATCATGAAAACATTTAAAAGGAACAAAATTTAGAAACGAATACATTTAAATAAATTTCTGAATCAAAGTTTCATGTACCACATTGAAACATTTTAAATGAATTCACATTTTAAAAACATTTATGTCCATATAGATAAATCCTTAAAAACAATTTTAAAAACATAGACAATAATGAGAATGACTTAGAAGAATAAATATTAAAAACATTTAAAATGATGTTTTAGTGAAAAATTCCCTTAAAATAATCCCCATTAGAAATATTTCATGAAACATGGACATGGATAATAAATATGTCCAAGTATATACTTACATAAAAACAACCTCGGATAATAAAGGGATTGGGATATTAACCCTTACCTTGCACTTTCCTTTAGGCGAGGGTGTGTTTAACCTCCTGTAAAAAGATCGTAGTATGTTATTAAATTATACCAGAACCATATTAATATTAATGATATCATACATGATTCATTTATGACTTTATACTACCCATTTAATAATAATTTCAATGTTAAATTAACATTTCAGGTAATACTCGCTTTCTTTGTCGTACGTGTTTTAACTTGTTACTCTTGATTGTATCACTTAGATCGTGATTAAAATGCTTCCAGAATATATAAAATGATTTATATATTATATATATTTAGAAAATAAATATTTATAATATATGTATATATATATATGAAATCGAAAACACCGTTTATGGAGATGGTATGTCATAGGTACGCATAAACGTTGATTCCATTTTCAAATAGTATTGAACGGAACTAAGTGAATAAGATATATTTAAGTACATATATATATATATATATCTAGTATCATTATTATGTTATATATTACATACTTATTAATGATATATATTTTATAATCGTCGTTGAATGGTGAACGTGGAAATGAATCTCAACGTGTTATGGAGACAGTAATTTGTACACACGCACGAGCGACAATATCATTATATTGATGGCTAAATCATATGTAATCGGATGGTATATCATATATAAATAATCATTAACATGTTATATATATTATTTACATCAGTTATACTTATTATTATACCCATCTAAATAATTAAGTGTTTGAATAACAAACTACACCACGACGAGGAGATGATAATCAGTACGTACGAACGTATGATGACATTGTCATTAATATGATGGACAGAATAATGAATATTTTTTTACCATTTTTATAATAACTTCACATTATATATAATATTTTGGATTTATTATTTTACAATGGAAACAACAAATAAATAGGAAGTGGAAAAAGAAAAGAGCATGAAAGAGGTGATGAAATATTTACCTCTTCTTCGTGTTCTTCCTTTTGATTTGATCAAAAGGGATCCATAGGTTAGATTTATCACAAAATAAAGGACAATAAGATGAAGGGAGGAAAGTTGGGAGGATATTTGTGTAAGGGTTGGCTGAGCCAAAAGGCTATGGAGGTGTGAAATTAAGAGAAGCGGAAGATCCCATTTATAAGAGGGGTGAGGGTCAATTTAGGAAAAAATTAAAATATTAATTTATTATACCATCATATATGGTTTATAATATATAAAAATGAATTTATTTCGAGCCTTAGGTGGTTATGGGTCAAAATATTCTTAACCAATAGGTTTTAGACAAGTTTAGGTTACCCCTTTAACCTTATATTTTAGATTTAGCTTTTAGTTAAATAGTTTAACTTTTTCCATGTCTTCTTATATTCTAACAATATATGGTTAATAAGCTTACTCTAAACTTCAGAGAGAACCAAAAGCGGTTCATTAATGACATATATAATATTATTTAATCCCTTTTTCCAAACCGTATATTTTTAGGAATATTATATCAACCAATAATATAGTATTTGTTTTAAACACTCAATTATGTCAATTTTTACATTATTTATTAAATGATTTTTGTTAAATTCCTAATAACATTATTACTTCTAAATAAATTCATATGTTCAATATTTAAATGTATTATTATCATAGAAAATTAGTGTAATTCATAAAAATCATCAAAATACTTTTATTTGGATATTTATAATATCAATTATTATAATATTTCATTATCAAGGTAATTACTGTGTCATCATTGTGTCATAAATAAATTAAATTATTTAATATCTAAAAATTATAAATAAAATATCATTCTGTAGGAAATAATTTTATTTTTCTAAGGAATATTAATAGTAGAATTTATATTATGTAAAACCGTATATTAATTATGGTATAGTTATTAAAATTTGAATTTAACTCTTTTAACTCTTCTTTAAATAAAATAATAATAAATGGCCTAATATAATCCTAGTGGACTAAAGAGAATCATATTTTATTCATTATTGAGTCAATGAGGTTTCCTTATGACTTTTCCATTACATTTTATTTTGAAATTCACAAACACTTATTTTAAGGAAAAATGCATTTTATCTCGATAAGGGAAATTTTCTTTCCTTAATGAATTTTTCCTTTCCTCAAGGAAAATTTTCTCCTTACCCTATTTTTCATTCATAAGGAAAATTTACCCTTACCATGTTTCCATTGTTCTTATCATAATATTTATAAATGTAAAATTCAGTTTGTATCCAAAACCTCGGAATCCTATAATTACCTAGATATGAAGCATATTGTTTTATGATCCGAGTTCTCTGAATTCAGACTGCGAACTCTTCTTAGTTCTAACTACGAGTTCTCTAAATTCATAATTTGAACTCTTCTAAGTTCTGTCTCTGAGTTCTCTGGATTCAGACTCCAAAATCTTTTGAGTTCTGACTCTGAGTTCTTTGAATTCAGACCCCGAACTCTTCTGAGTTTAGACTCTGATTTCTCTGAATTCAGACTCCGAACTCTTCCGAGTTCTGACTCTGAGTTCTCTGAATTTAGCCTTAAAATTAATATGAGTTCTGACTCTGAATTCTATTGAATTCAGACTCCGAAAATTGTATGTTCCGACTTCTAATTCTTATGAATTTATACTTTGAACTTTTCATGTTCTGACTCCTAATTCTCATGAATTATGACTCCGAACATTGTATGTTCAGGTTTCGAATTCTTCTAAATCCAGATTCCGAATTTCCTTGAAATTCAAGCTTCGAAATTATATAGAGTTCAGGTTCTTAATTCCTTAGAAAACAGAATCCGAATATCCTATAATATAGACTCTGAATATTTTTACACAGACTCTGAAGTTTTATTTTTCTTAGACTCAAAAAAATTGGTTTGGATTAAGAAAACATTTTTTACTCATCCTTGATATAGTTATGAAATGATGTCATACATTATGTTTCGAACTAACCGTTGTTTGAGTGAAACGTGTATAGGTCCCTCTGAAATTCAAGGAAAAATATGACTGTTGTAGGAGGGATCCGACCATTGGAACTGTGCCTATGAATAAGAGCTCATTTGAAAGATCTCAGAACATTTGGACAACTTTTTATCTGAAGTGATTTCTAGAGAGAGATACTCTCATGCTTAGTGAATACTGAACTTCTTGTTCAAATTTTCTTTGTGAAACTCCAATTGTTGCTATGTATAATCGAGGGCTTCTAGGGATAGGAAGACAGAGGCGTCGACTATCTTGAAGTTGAGAGATTCCTTACTGAGGAAGACAAAGGTTCCGACTACCTTGAAGTTGAGGGCTTGCGGGGATAGCAAGATAGACTCCGATATTCATATTGAGGGCTTACCCTAGTGTGGGTAAGACAGAATTTCTTGATAGTATAAATCAAGGGACCTTTATCCAATGTTTTTGGATACCCTTCTCTTTGGTTAAAAAGACTTAATACTTGTTACTTTTCTGTTTCATTTTTTCCACTGTATTTTTGTTGTTGAGGAAAGTATAACTATATTATAATTCCTTATACTTTTATACAATGATTTAGTGAGATTATATAGGCTTTAAGGTAGAATATTTATCTTTGTAAACTTTCATTAAGTTTCATTTTCCGGAACTATCTTTTCCGGAATCACTTTCTCAGAATCATATTTCCAAAATCTAGTAAGTGTGTAGAACTAGAGGTTTTTTGAATTAACTTTTTAAACCTTGTTAAACATAATCATCTTTAAATGTTCCAAAGGATTTGTTTTAAAGAATACAATTCACCACCAACCTATTGTATTTTGAGAATTATTAGATAATTCGTTCAGAATCTATATTATTTCCATCCTACATATGGTATTATAAAGTATATCATACTCCAGATACCATTTCAATAATTGGTATCAGAGGAGGTATCTGAAATACTTATATTCACTTATAATTTTTCCTTGCTTAAGTTTTCATTTGTTCTATTTTTTCCATGCTAAGGAATATTTTCCTTGAATCCAAACTTTTTCTAATAACAAGTTAGTGTGGAATGTTTTTTTCTGATGGCAGGAATCAATGATGGTTCCATTGAAATCCTAAATCCAACTAGACCACCTATTATTGATGGTAATGACTATGAATATTAGATAGATCGCATGAAGACATTTATTATCAATACTGGAGTAGATAATTTTGTTATTCATACTAGAGGTTATAAAATCCTCACAAGGAAGTTAGTGCCATCACCAATCAAGAAAAGCATGAATATCAACTGAATTATAAGGTACAAAATACTCTGATTTGTTCCATGACTAGAAATATATATAGCCAAATTTCATATTTTGAAGTAAAATATTGTATATGGAAGAACCTTGATGTTATATACTTTGGTACTTTAAACGTTATTGAAACTAGAAGAACCATGCTTAGAGATGAATATCATGGTTTCTGTTTTCCTTATGGTGAACCCATATGTTTGGTGAAATAGAGATTCATGACTATTGTTAATAGTTTACAATCAATGGGAGAGAAAGGATAAGATGATGAAGCCCTTGTTGATAAGATTGTAGACATCATGAAAAATGAATGGGAATCCAAGAGGAAAGCTATTGATGAGAATATGAAGGTTACTCAGAGATCTCTTGATGAACTTTTTGGAACTCTTCTTCATCATGAGAATAGAATGAAGACAGATGCTGACAACATTAAGAAGAAGAATAGGAATATAAGTTTTTCCTTTAATACAATTTCAAATCATATAAAATCCAAGACTCCTGAGAGAGTTACTAGATCAAAATCTAAGAATATTGTTATTAAATCCGAATATAGTGGAACAAAATCTTCATAAAATGATCTAGCTAATCTTTCTAGAAGGATGAACAAGTTTGTTGGATATAAGAACATTCAACCCAGAAATAAAAATAAAGGAAAGATAAGAAAGATTCAGAAGTTACATGTTATGAATGCAAGAGAGCTGGACATATAAGGCATGATTGTCCTATGCTTAAGAGAAAATAAAGAAAGGAAAAGCATTCTGGGAGAAACAAAAAGATGTACAACAAAGCTAAAGCTAAGAATGTCTTGAAAACAAATGAAACCTAGAGTGCCAGTGGTGGAGACTCGTCAGATGAGTTATTAGATTACAAATCTTTTGGACAAAAGAATCTCAGTCTAATAGCCAGACTACCTATTGAAAATCATTTTTTAATTGATAAGGTACACAATACTAAATCTATGACCAATGTATACTTGAATGCTAATTATAGTGATAGTAAACACTATAACTCTGTTGATGAAGAATCTTATTCTGATGAAGATAATACTTTACCTACTTATGAATAAGTTTCTAGGTTTACCAAACTTGTTAAGATTGAGAATTAAAAAATCATGAAAAAGATCAATAAAAAAAATTCTAGGAATACTATTCTAACTAGGGAAATATCAGATCTTTCTAAAGATCTTGATAAGAAAATTGATGATTTTGAAAGTATTTCAAAAAATATTGAGGAAGTAAATTCGGAGATGAATAAATATTCTAAGGATCTAGAAAACGTAATTTCTATGAAAAATGATTTCGTTCCTAACTCTAGTTCAAAATCAAATTATTTGGAAGATAAGAACTTAGTTATCTAACTGAAATATGAAAATTTTTCCTTGAGGAAGTGTTGGTCAAACATTACCTTAGGTAAGGAAATTTTTGATATAATTTATTCTCAAATCTGACATCTAAGGAATAATTCTGGTTTTGGTTATACTAGTTCTAAACTGATTTTTAGTAACAATTATATTGTTTCTCAAAGTGATCCATTCTGCACTATGTGTTAGTTTGGTAAACATAGGGAAAAAATTTGTTCCTTAAACAAAACATAGTATTTAGGATTTCATAAATCCTATTTTTCTATGAAAATGTGGGTGCCTATGATTTTGCTTTCTGAAATTTCCAGATCCATGAATGTTTGGATTCTAAAAGCCTAACTCATTTATTTTCATGAAAATAGAGATGGTACCAATAGAAATACTTGGTACATGGATAGTGGATGTTCCCAATATATGACTGGTAACAAAAACTACTTTGAAAATTTTATCAAGAAGAAAGGAGGAAAAGTAACCTTCAGAGACAATTCTCAAGGATAAATTATTGGTATAGGTAACATTTTCCTTCATGGAAAACATTGATTTCAAAAGTTTTATTTTTTAATAGACTTATGAAAACCTCATTGGCATAAGTCGGTTATGTGATGAAGGTTACCTTGTAAATTTTAGGAATGAAAAGTGATTAGTAAATAATTCCAAGGAAGAGTTTATTCTTTCTGCCAATAGGTTAGAGAATATATACACACTTAGCATCGAAGTTCGTAGGAGCCGAGACTTACCTTGACTTAGTGTAGTGGAAGATCATTCTTGGTTCTTCCATAGAAGGATATATCACTGTAACCTTAGAAACCTATGAAAAGTTTCAAATAAATGATTAGTTAAGGATCTACCGGAGCTTATATTTGATTCTTCAAATTTTTGTGATCCTTGTAAATATGAAAAGCAACATAAATCTAGTTTTAAATCAATCAGTGAAGTCTAAAATACTGATTCATTACAGTTAGTGCATATGGATCTTTTTTAACCAACACAAACTAGAAGCATTGGAGGAAAGTATTATGTATTTTTCTTGGTTGATGATTACACTCGATTTACGTGGGTCTATTTTCTAATAAAGAAATCTGTAGATTTTTCTTATTTCAAAAGTTTTAGAGCCCAATTTAAAAATGAGAAAAACCTTCATTTGATAACTATTCATAGTGATCATGGATGAGAATTTCAAAATTATGATTTTGAATCTTTTTGTAGTAAAAAGGGAATTACTCATAACCTCTCAACACCCAGAACACCTCAACAGAATGGTGTTGTTGAAAGAAGAAATAATATTCTTCATCATATAACAAGAACCATGTTTAGTGAGTATTCATTAGCCAAAAACGTTTGGGATGAAGCCATAAGTACTGCATGTTACACTATAAATTGAGTTTTAATTAGGCCTTTTCATAATAAAATGCCTTATGTGTTATGAAATGGTAGAAAACCTAGAAATTTTTACTTCAAGGTTTTTGGTTGCAAGGTATTCATCCTGAATACTAAAGATAATCTACATAAATTTTCACCAAAATCTGACGAAGGAATTTTCTTAGGCTACACCACAACTTCTAAGGCTTACAGAGTTTTCAATAAAAAACTTATACTGTTGAAGCGATAGTACATGTAAAATTTGATGAAACCGGTCCCCTTGTTTTTAAAGAACCCCAACCTACGTCTTTGGATGTTATTTCAAAAATTGATTGTCAACCCTTGATATAAGATCCTTCTAACAAAGAAAATGTCGAATACGATAATTATTAAACATTTACCCCAAAATATTTCCTACCATATGTTGATGAAGAGGTTTTACAAAACCCAAATCAATTGTTTCTAAAGAATCATCCCATTGATAGTATCACTAGTGGTCTGAATCAACCTATAAGGACTAGATGTTCCATATGGGATGAAGAGGAGAATCTACCATTTCTTTCCCAATTAGAACCAAAAATCATTGATGAAGCTTTATGTGTTGATGATTGGATAAAAGCGATGCAAGATGAACTAAATTAATTCGAAAAGAATAAATCTGGACCTTGGTTTAAAAACCTAAGGAATCGTCCGTTATTGGAGTAAAATGGGTTTTCAGAAATAAGTGTGATGAAAATGGAATCTTAGTAAAAAATAAAGCAAGATTGGTTGCTGAAGGATATAATCAACAAGAAGGAATAGACTATGAAGAAACATATTCTTCAGTAGCTAGACTTGAATCTATTCGTATTTTACATGTCGTTACAACATTCTTCAATTTCAAACTTTTTTAAATAGATGTGAAATGTGATTTCCTTATTTTTTTTTTGGACAAGAGGAAATTATTTTTTGAACAAACTCATGTTTTTGAAGATATAAAACATCCTGAACATGTTTATAGACTTACCAAAGCATTGTATAGACTTATGAAAGACCCTCGATCCATGTATGATATAATTATAGAACTTATGCTTCAAAATAATTATGTTAAGGGAAATGCAGATCCAAAACTTTTTATAAAGAAAGATAAGAAATTTTTTTTGATTGTTAAAATCTATGTTGATGCAATTATATTTGGTTAAACTCATCCATAGTTAACTGTTTCCTTTGAATATCTAATGAAACCTGAGATTGAAATGAGTATGATGGGTGAGTTAACATTTTTCCTTGGTTTTCAAATTTCTCAAAAACCATAAGGAATCTATATATCCCAGTATATGTATATTAAATATCTTCTTAAAATGTATGGGTATAAAAACACTAAGAGTATATGTACTCCCATTGGTACCTCAAATACACTTGATCTTGATGAAGCTGGGAAACCGGTAGATCAAACAACTTTTAGAGGTATGATAGGATGCTTACTTTACTTAACAGTTAGTCGGCCAGACATAATTTTGTCAGTATGCGTATGTGTAATATATCAATCCAATCATAAGGAATATCATTTATAGGAAGTGAAAAGAATATTTTTCTACTTAAAGGGAACCATGGATTTAGGACTCGTCTATACTTATAGAAATTATTTTGTTCTAAAAAGTTTTTCAGATGCTGAATTTGGTGGATGTAGAATGGATTGAAAAATTACATCCAGAACTTTTCATTACTTAGGAGATTAATTAGTTTCGTGGTATTATAAGAAGCAACACTCAGTAGAACTTTCCACTGATGAAGCTGAATATGTAGCAGTTGGATGTTGTTCTGCTTTGGTGTTATAGATGCAACACACACTCACAGACTATGTTATGAGTTTTACCAAAACACAAATTTTGTGTGATAATACTAGTTCCATTACTTTAAGCCAAAACCATACGCATAACTCTCATGAAAAACACATAGATATTAGGCATTAATTTCTTAGAGATCACACACAAAAATGAGATATCATTCTTCAATATATCGGAACACAAGATCAAATTGCTGATATTTTCACAAAATCTTTACCCTCCGATAAATTTGAATACATTAAACAGAAGTTATGAATTATTACCGTAAGGTAATATTCCTTGTTATCTTTCTATTGAAACCAATCTCCTTATAATAAAAAACTCCTTTTTAGAGGGGGATTACATTTGTTTGTTAGTATTCCAAAGTTTTCGTAATGAAGTTTTTCAAATTTATTATAATGAAGATATTAAAAGATATTTTAATGATGTTTTTTAAAAATTTTCTAATGATGATTTTCGTACTTAAAATTTTCGTAATGAAGATTTTCAAACTTAAAATTTCCGTAATGAAGATTTTTGTACCTCAATTTTTCGTAATGAGGATTTTCTTACATAAAATTTTTGTTATGAGGATTTTCGTAGGTAACATTTTTTATAATGAATATTTCCGTGCTTAAAATTCTCATAATAGAGTTTTTATTCTTTTTCTAATTTTTTTCGTAATCAAATTTTTCAGAATCAAAATATCATCAAGAAAAATTTTCCCTCAATATGAATAATCTTCCTAACAATATGAAATGTATGTTTTCCTTTCTATAGTTTTCGTAATCATCATTTACTTGCTGGTATTTTCATTTGTTTTTAAATTTTTCGGATTCTCTTTTTCATAAATATGAATGTTTTTATTAAAAAACTTTAATAGATCAGATTCTATCATGTTTTTATTGCGGATATCATATCAACCGTCAGATCAGATTAGATGGATTTTCAGCCATTCGATTGAGTTTAGAAGATGAATCTTCGCTTCCAACACTTATATAAAGGACCCACGAAGGGTTTTCCTGCATCGATTTCAAGATCTCATGTACGGAAGTTTTGACCCTCTACTTATGCTCATTGTGAACTTCTCAGAGTTTTCTCAATTACAAATTTCTACAGAAGAATCCTCTCAGAAAGATATGTCTATTGTCAAGCCAATTCTGGAGTGGCTGGTATATAGTGAAAGGCTAGTGCATCCGAACCTCATCAACAAGTATGATTCAATCATTTCAAAGAAAATCAAGAAGAATGGATGGAAGTGTGTCATCATATTAAATCCCGGTGCTCATGATTTATTGTATCCTGATATGCTTATTGAATTTTATGAACCAGTCAGTTTATTTAAGGAATAATGAAGAGAGACATTTTCATTCAAAAGCTATGGAAAGACCTATGCTCTTTCATATACTAAGGAAACCAGCTTAGCTGGTATTCTATTTTAAGGGGAAGTTGAATTTTTCTCCCACAAGTTTTCGAATGTCAAAGGAATCTTTGTAAAAGTGAAAGCTATGGAGAGACTTAGTCTTACTGAAGAGAAGACTTCAAAAATTTCCCACCTCTCTAAAAATAATCGGATCCTTGAATTGTGGGTTAAAGGTTTTATCATTTTAAAAAAATGGTTATAAGGACACATTGAAGAAGAGATAAATATACATCCTAGATATTCTGGTGAATCTGAGGAAGATAAATTTGGTCAAGCACATTCTGATTACGATTGAAAATATCAAGAATAGAAATTTGAAATCCTAGATAATCATGTATCCGACTATTCATTCCAAGATATTTGTTCGGTTAAAAGAGCCTTTTAAAATCCCCTATAGTTCAAAGCCATGTAATTGAAAAGTTATGAAAATTAGTTATGATACCCTCAAAAGGATTACAGTTGGTTTTTCTAAGGAAACCATATAATTCTATGATCTGCCATTAGAAGAGTCTAAAGTTGTTCCAAAGGAGAAAGAAGTGGTTGAACCATCAAAAAATTCTATAAAGCAGAGGAAATTGAAGGAAGTATAAGTGGAAGAGAAAAAAAATCTAAGGAATCCCAATCCGCACCTCCAAATCCTCTGAAGAAAAAAACCCTACCTAGATGAGGTTGTTGAAAAGTGGAGGGAATATAAGAAAAATCGGAAGGATGTAGAGCCACAGTTTGGCTTGGATCCTGCAGAAGTAAAGTCTTTGAAAGAAAAGACATCTGATGAGCACAAGAAGCAATCTAAAGAGAAGAAACAAAATAAGAAGATGTTTGAGGCTGAAATTGTTCAATCCCTTCTGAGGGATACTGAGAAATCATCTGAGAATATCCTAGTACTAAAATATTTATTAGTAGAGGCATTTACTGAGAAGTCGGGGATTAAATTTCTCACTCCAGAAAAAGTACAAGAAATGATTGTTTAAGAAAAAAAAGTTGGGGAAGAAGTGGGAAAAGAAGAAAGTAGTGGTGACACCCAATATCTTATAAAGCAAGTTTAAGATTACCATGAATAGAAAACAACATCTAAGAAACTGTCAATTTGAACTTTGGAAGAAGAGACTTCAAAGAACGTAACTCCTAAAAAGGATGAGGAAGGTGAATATGAGAAGGGTGGAGATGATTTTAGAGACCCGAAGCTTGACGTACATAGATATTACATTACTTTTGCAGAATACATAATACATAACAAAAACAAACACACAAGGACCGTAATAGTTTAGTGTCTTTGAAAACTTGGAACATAATCTTCTAATCGTGGTGAAAGATCTTCAACATCTCCCATAAAGATCTTCCACTTTTTGTTTCGTTTCCTAAAACCTTTCTTTTAATCCTAGGGGAAAATAAAACATAAAAAGGGTGAGCACAAATTCTCATTAAGGGTAAGCATGGATAAAATAAAACATACCATATACATTTGAACCTAAAAACATGAACATAATGTTTAAAAATCAAAATCTTGAGTAACGACTCAAAAACATGGAAGAACATAAGGCGTATATCATAATGGAACATAAATCATGATAACATAACACGGGAATAAAACATGTAATTGTGGCATCCATTATGCACATGTAATGATTTCCATAGTAGCCAAGGCATTGCTGCCAAGACCATCTTAGTGGACAAAGTCCCTTTCTGAATCGAGTTCTCTCCTCGTTCCTGTCCTACAATACTAAACCAGATTAACTTACCGTTCCATCTATGTCTATCTCATGAGATATAAATCTTTACCCAATGCATTGGAAGTAGATATAGGCCCCACCCATATCATAATGAAATCATTCTTACTTGTTCCACAAAATAAACATACATAATTCATAATAACCCAACAAATAAAATGGGTTTCATAAACATCATCCCATCATCACATAATCCATATAAAATAAATGGATATTTCATCATAAGAAAATTGAAACCATTTAAATCATAGAGACATTATACTTGAAACATACACATATGAAATAATGTCATCTTATATGTAAAATGGTTTTGATAAAACACTTGAAATGAATTCTTAAGGAAAATATCCTTTCTTCTTCAAAATCATTCTCTTTTCACAAAATGTCATGCAATTTTAAAATAAAAAGATTTTTTTGAAAATAGTCATGAAATCTTTTGGAAGAAGCTTCATGAAAATAAGGCTTTATAAAACTGTAAAAATCTGTTTGTGCCGTATAAGTTAAAAAATATTCTTCTCGTACTTTTGCCGGAATAGTCAAAAAGTACCTTGTAAAAGAAAGATTCCATAAATACCATGTAGTTAAGTCAAAATGGTTAAAAAGGACTTTAAACATACATGAAAACACTTTTAAAAAACATGGACATGGATGATAGAAATAACCCCAGAAAATACTTACGAATAAGCAATCTCGGATAAAAATGAGATTTGCAAAATTATCCCTTACCTTAGGTCCGATATGCTTCATACGTATCTGAACCTCCTGTATAATGATATAAATAATGTTATTGACTTATTACGGAATCATATTCATTGTTATGATATCATATATGGTTCACTTATGACTTTATATTACCCGTTCTTTTGTAAATTCCATTTTAAAGAGCATTTTGGGTAAAATCGTTTCATTTGTCGTTCGTGTTTTGACTTGTAATTATTCATATGATTACATAGATCATGATTACTTAATTCCAAAATATAAAACATGATTTATATATAATATATATTCAGAATATACATATATATAATAGATCAATAAATGTAAAGAAATACACCGTTCATGGAGACGGTATGCCGTACGTACGCATGAACGTTATTTTTGTTTCCTCATTGATTTGAATGGAATTAATTGGATTACATACATATATATATATACATAAATCCAATATCATTATTATGTCATATATTTCATGATTACTTATTATATATACTTTATAATCATTTATGAATGGTTAATCATTGAGAATGAATCTCATCGCATCGTGGAGACGGTATTCCGTACGTATGCACGAGCGATGATATCGTTCCCATGATCGTGGAATTTTATTGGAGTATATGTATACTATTACAGAATCAATATCACTTTACAATAATCATATATAGTCATTATTTACACCATTATACCCATCCATATAAGGTGGTGGTGGAAAATAGATTACACCACGGCGTGGAGACGGTATTCCGTACGTACGTATGGGCAGTGATTTCATTTTCTGTAGGATGGATAGATGGTGAAATAGGGTTGTTTCCTAATTATAATAACATATCAGTATATGAGTGATACTGATGTTATTACTTCATAATGAAACAACCTAAGAAGAAGAAGTGGAAGAAGAAATAAAGTTGAAAGAATCGGTAACGGACATTACCTCTTCTTTGAAGCGCCTCTTTGAGACCTCCTCTTAGGGAACTAAAATTGGTCTTTGAAGAAGACCAGGACATCTAGGATGTTTCTAGAGAATTGGAGAAGAGAAATTGTTAGGGGTTGGGCGATCTTGAATAATCGATGTGGTGTGAGGAAGAGAGGGAGGAGGTGCCCTTTTATAAGGGGGGTGAGGGGCACTTTTGGAATAACGAAAAATATTATTTTTATATAAAGTCATATTCGGTTTTTAATATATCCAAATTGATTTATTTCGAAGATGAGGTGGGGATGGGTCGAAATACTCTAATACAATAGAATTTAGACAATTTTTGGTCATTATTTTAACCTTAACTTTGAGTTTTAACTCTTAGTTAATTAGATTGACATTTACCATGTCACTTTGTATTTTTATATTATATAGTTAATAAACTTACAATATTCATCCAAGAGACACCCAAGTGATCCATTAATGACACACCTATCATGATATAAGTATATTAGCCGAACCATAGATTTTTATGAATACAATAACAATTTATAATATAATATTTTTTTTAAAAACTATTTTATGTCAATTTTGACACGATTTGGTAATTGATTTTTGTGAAAATCATAACAGAATAATTAATTCGAAAAAAGTTAATTAAATCAATACTAACATGTCATATTAACATAGAAAATTATTGTAATTCATAAAAAGTCTCAAATTACATTTATTTGGATATTTATAACATCAATTATGTCGATATTTCATTAATAAGATAATTACTGCATAATCATTGTTTTATAAATAAATTATATTATTTTAAGTCTAAAAATTATAAATAAATTACCATTATGTAGGAAATATTTTTATCTTTCTAATTAATATTTATAGTCAAATTAATCTTATGTATAACCCGATATTAAAAATTATCTAGTTATTAAACTTGGATTTTAACTATTTTAACCCTTCTATAAATAAATTAATAATAAATGTCATAATCTAATACAAGTGGGCCTAAATGGTCAGCGTTTACTCCTAATATTGTTTTTGGCCGAATTTCACTTATCCAATAGAATTAGGACATGCGTTATGGTAATAATAATACCATTTTACCATTAATTACCCTATTTACTTTTAACCGTGGTAAAAAAAGTAAAAAGTTACTATTCACCAAAAATTATTTTAATCTCATTGAAACACATTTTAGTCCTTGATATTAACCGTGTCTCTCGGTTTTTCGAAATTCCACTCATAGAAGTGGTAAAATTATGTTTTATGAAAAATTCAGTTTTTTAACTACCACTTAGCGGTTTCACTATTCATCAAAAAATGAATGTTTCCAGAAAAATACCAAAAATTAGGACTAAGCTATTTTTGATATTATGAATTCAAAAATGATGTCTATTTTACCAAATTCAAAACATATCAGTTTCATTAATTAATTTAAAAATCAGTTCTCGCCATCAAAACAAATAGCGTGTTCTTCAGAGATAACACATATAAAAAAATTGACACTTGTTTTTGTCTGGTTTAAATTTGAAATTACATCCAATGACCAACATTGTATTAAATTGTAAAAATATATTCTCAATATACTTTAAAACCACTCAAATTAATAATTTGTCACTATTGATTATTTTGATTAAAAAAGTTGTTTTTAATTAAAATTTAGTAATTTCCACTATTCATCAGAATATGAAAGTTATCCGAAAAGTACCAAAATTTCACCCTAAGCTAATTTCGATATTCCGAATCCAAAAATGAAGTCCATTTTGAATGATAAAATTTATAAAATTTCAAAAAGTGGGTATTACTATTCATAACGGCTAGTTCATAATAATATTATAATAATATATTGTTTAGTGAAACTCAGTATTGCGTACTACACACGCTATCGAGGAAGGTCGTGATTGCGTGTAATGCAGCCATGTTAGGGTTCTGTGTTATGCAATAATCCTTTTTTGTAAAATAAAACACAAGACATCAATAAAATTAAAAAGAATATTTTTCATGAAATCTCGGGGTGTTACAATCTACCCCCCTTAAAATGAATATCACCCTCGAAATTCGTCGGGGTTATAAATTGTTTACTACTCGAAAGTTTCTTTAATAGAAACCCACATCGTAAAAAGGAATACCAAAACCAATCTTTAAAAACTAAAGTATGAAACATAATGGTTACACAAATTAACTAATCACTGGGGTTCCACATAGGCGAACATAGGTGAAAATATGGATATGGAAGAGAAATCTAACCATCAAGTTCTTGATGGAGATTGGTAGAGATCATGGCTATGAAAAAGCCATTAATCATGAATCCATAGATTTTTTTATGATCTAAGGTACCATCTGATTCCTCGGATATAAAAGCATTAGGAAAACATTTTTGGTTGTCAAGATCATTTCCCTAAAGTTGATGAATTTGGAATTAGGAGAAATACTTTCGTGATTTTTGTACAGTCTCACCGTTGGTCGTTCGTTGGACAATTTCCACTTCATCTCTTAAATAAATGATGTTGAATTTTTTATTAGTGATGTGTTAGCAGATCATGTGATGTAATGATGGGTTATTCCATCTATCTCAAACAAAAGGTTAGAAAATTTATCAAAAAATACATAAGTCCATCTATAGTGAGATTAATCATATATTGTTCCTAAAATGGAATTATACTTCATATATCATCCTTCTTAATATAATAAAACTAGTTTCTACTAAACAGGGACTTCCTGTAGGTCAGTGGTAGGCGATAAAGGGAAGTCGCACTTCGGTTGTGGGTTCGATTCTTACAGCCTTGTCCGACGTGATGGGCTGTCGCCCGTCCTGTAGGTTGTCCTTTTTCTAAAACTACATTACTATAACATCCCATAAATAATATCGAAAAAACTTCTATTCTTAAATAATACTAACTTATGTCCATCATAATCCATTCCAATCTTTAGGCTTATCCATAATACTGTAGTCCACTCTCATATTATAGTGAAAACGATTACGAGGAATTTAATACCATCATTGATCATCATATATCATAAGATATGTCTTGTTGGTCACGTTCCAAACATTTGAAGGCCTTAATCATGTATTCTCTTGAAAAAATGAATACCCATTGAACCTTAGTGAAAACATGAATGCGGTTAAAAGTTAACACTTTCCATATACCAGAATCCTCAAAATTCTATATACTCAAACCATGATATCACTTAGTCCTTATATCAATCATGAGCTCATGAATATAATCAAACATCTCATTATCTTCTTATTACTTCATTATGCACATATCATCTACTTTCCAAAAATATCTGAATAACCTCCCATGGTTATTGGTACCATTCAACATATACTTTCAAATACAATAGTGTAACAATCCTTAGATGATTCATTATTACATAGTACCATTAACTATACAACATAACTCTCAATAAACATACAATCATTCCACTACCTTATAAAACAACTGACTGAGCTTCAACACTTCTTTCAGCTCATATATCATTTGTAGTCTCCTCATCATCATCCACATAAATACTACCCATATGACCATGGTGATTCTCTTCATGAGATTTTCCATTAGGGAATTGGTTTGCATAATGCCCGTACATTCCACATTTAAAACATCTAATCATTGTTGATGTCGTAGCAATACCATTATCCTTGTCCATGGTGTTAACTGGACCTTTTCCTTTTCACTTACTGGCTTTGTGTCCTTCTTTTCCACACCCAAAGCATCTTCCAGTTCCATTGAAACAATATCCCGGATGCCTCTTCCCACATGATTTAAATGAGGGAAATTGAACTTTCTTTCCTCTATGATCATCATGAAACTCCAACTTTCTCTTATTATCTGAGTCGGGAAACTTACCAAAGTTGATATTATTGATCATATTATGAGATTTCTGATTAGGCATAATAACGATGTTTGGACTTCCAGATCCTTTTTCATTTGGTTTCTCATGAAGAATATCATTCCATTGTCTGCCATATCCTCCATTATCGTGAATCTTCCTGTTTCCAGCAATTTTCTAAAACCCAAAAAGAATAGTGTGAGAGGAAAAAATCATGCTAGGAAAAACAACATAGTAAAGGGGGAGTTCCCTCAATATCTAACATCTTAGGTTAAATTATAAGATCGTTACCGTAGTTCTAGGACTATATCTTATACGTATACTTATCCTTAGGGACATCCCTAGACATACCTTAGAAATATCGCTAGGGATCTCACTAACGTTTTCGCATCCTAGTTTCCAAAGGTTGACTAAACCTTTCCTCTGATACCAACTGTAGAGACCCGAAGCTTGACGTACATAGATATTACATTACTTTTGCGGAATACATAATACATAACAAAAATTGACACACAAGGACCATAATAGTATAGTGTCTTTGGAAACTTGGAACGTAATCTTCTAATCGTGGTGAAAGATCTTCAACATCTCCCATAAATATCATCCACTTTATGTTTCCTTACCTAAAACCATTCTTTTAATCCTAGGGGAAAATAAAACATAAAAAGGGTGAGCTCAAATGCTCAGTAAGGGTAAGCATGGATAAAATAAAACATACCAAATACATTTGAACCTAAAACATGAACATAATGTTTAAACATAAAAATCTTGAGCAACGACTTAAAAACATGGAAGAACATAAGGCATATATCATAATGGAACATAAATCATGATAACATAACATGGGAATGAAACATGTAATTGTGGCATCCATTAATCACATGTAATGATTTCCATAGTAGCCAAGGCATTGCTGCCAAGACCATCTTAGTGGACAAAGTCCTTTCCTGAATTGAGTTCACTCCTCGTTCTAGTCCTGTAATACTGAACCAGATTAAGTTACCGTTCCATCCATGTCTATCTCATGAGATATAAATCTTTACCCAATTCATTGGAGGGAGATATAGGTCCCACCGATCTCATAATGAAATCATTCTTATTTGTGCCACAAAATAAACATACATCATTCATAAAAACCCAACAAATAAAATGGGTTTCATAAATAGCATCCCATCATCACATAATCCATATAAAAGAAATGTATATATCATCATAAGACAAGTGAAACCATGTAATTCACAGAGACATTATACTTGAAACATACATATATGAAATAATGTCATCTTATATGTAAAATGGTTTTGATAAAACACTTGAAATGAATTCCTGAGGAAAATATCCTTTCTTCTTCAAAATCATTCTCTTTTCACAAAATGTCATAAAAATTTTAAAATAAATGGATTTTGTTGAAAATAGTCATTAAATCTTTTGGAGGAAGCTTCATGAAAATAACGCTTTATAAAACCGTAAAAATCTGTTCGTACTGTATAAGTTAAAAAAACATTTTTCACGTACTTTTGCCGGAAAAGTCAAAAAGTACCTCGTAAAATAAAGATTCCATACAAACCATGTAGTAAAAGTCAAAATGGGTAAAAAGGAATTTAAACATACATGAAAATACTTTTATTAAACATGGACATGGATTATAGAAATAACCCCAGTAAATACTTACAAATAAACAATCTCAGATAAAAATGATATTTGCAAAATTATCCCTTACCCTAGGTCCGATATGCTTCGTATGTATCCGGACCTCCTATATAATGATTTAAATAATGTTATTGACTTATTACAGAATTATATTCATTGTTATAATATCATATATGGTTCACTTATGACATTATATTACCCGTTCTTTTGTAAATTCCATGTTAAAGAGCGTTTTGGGTAAAATCATATCATTTGTCGTCCGTGTTTTGACTTACAATTATTCATATGATTACATAGATCATGATTACTTAATTATAGAATATAAAACATGATTTATATATAATATATATTCAGAATATACATATATATAATAGATGAATAAATGGAAAGAAATACACCGTTCATGGAGACGGTATGCCATACGTACGCATGAACATTGTTTTTGATTCCTCATTGAATTGAAAATAATTAATTGGATGACATACATATATATATAAATAAATCCAATATCATTATTATGTCATATATTTCATGATTAGTTATTATATATACTTTATAATCATTTATGAATGGATAATCATTGATAATGAATCTCATCGCGTCGTGGAGACGGTATTCCGTACGTACGCACGAGCGATGATATCGTTCAAATGATCGTGGAATTTTATTGGAGTGTATGTATACTATTACAGAATCAATATCACTTTACAATAATCATATATAGTGATTATTTACACCATTATACCTATCCATGTAAGGTGGTGGTGGAAGATAGATTACACCACAGCGTGGAGATAGTATTTCGTACGTACGCACGCGTGCTGATTTAGTTTTCCATAGGATGGATAGATGGTGAAATAGGGATATTTCAAAATTATAATAACATATCAGTATATGAGTGATACTGATGTTATTACTTCATAATGAAACAACCTAAGAATAAGAAGTGGAAGAAGAAATAAAGTTGAAAGAATCGGTAACGGACATTATCTCTTCTTTGAAGCGCCTCTTTGAGACCTCCTCTTAGGGCACTAAATTGGTCTTTGAAGAAGACCGGGACCTCTAGGATGTTTCTAGGGAATTGGAGAAGAGAAATTGGCAGGGTTTGTCCGAGCTTGAAGACTCAAAGTGGTGTGAGGAAGAGAGGGAGGAGGTGCCCTTTTATAAGGGGGGAGAGGGGCAAATTTGGAGTAACTAAAAATATTATTTTATTATAAAGTCATATTCAGTTTTTAATAGCTCCAAATTGATTTATTTCGAAGATAAGGTGAGGATGGGTCGAAATAATCTCATCCAATAGAATTTAGATAAGTTTATGTCATTATTTTAACCTTAACGTTTAGTTTTAACTCTTAGTTAATTAGATTGACATTTACCATGTCACTTTGTATTTTTATGTTATATAGTTAATAAACATATCATATACATACAAGTGACCCCCAAGTGGTCCATTAATTACATACCTATCATGATATAAATTTATTTACTGAACCATAGATTTTTAGAAATATAATAACAATTTATAATATAATATTTGTTTTAAAAACTATTTTATGTCAATTTTGACACTATTTGGTAATTGATTTTTGTGAAAATCATAACAGAATAATTAGTTCTAAAAAAGATAATTAAATCAATAATAACATGTCATATTAATATGTAAAATTATTTTAATTCATAAAAAGTTTCAAATTACATTTATTTGGGTATTTATAACATCAATTATGTCAATATTTCATTAATAAGATAATTACTCCATCATCATTGTTTTCTAAATAAATTAAATTATTTTAAGTCTAAAAATTATAAATAAAATACCATTATATAGGAAATAGCTTTATATTTCTAATGAATACTTATAGTCGAATTTATATTATGTATAACCCTATATTAAAAATGATTTAGTTATTAAAGATTGATTTAAACTATTTTAACCATTCTTTAAATAAATTAATAATAAATGTCCTAATCTAATCCAAGTGGGCCTAAATGGTCATATTTTATTCCTAAGATTGTTTTTGGTCGAATTAAATTTATCCAATAGAATTAGGACATGTTTTAGGGTAATAATAATTTCATTTATACCCTTAATTTCCCTATTTACTTTTAACCGTGGTAAAAAAAAGTAAAAAGTTACTGTTCACCAAAAATTATTTTCATCTCATTGAACCACATTTTAGTCCTTGATATTAACCATGTCTCTGCAATTTTTTAAATTCCACTCACAGAAGCGGTAAAATTAAGTTTTATGAAAAAATTAATTTTTTAACTACCACTTAGTGGTTTCACTATTCATCAAAAAATGAATGTTTCCAGAAAAATACCAAAACAAAATCCTAAGCTATATTTGATATTATGAATTCAAAAATGATGTCTATTTTACCAAATTCAAAATATATCAGTTGCATTAATTAATTTAAAAATTAGTTCCCATCGTCAAAACAAATAGCGTGTTATTAAGAGATAATAACTATCAAAAGATTGACACTTGTTTATGTCTGGTTTAAATTTGAAATTACATCCAATAAAAAAAATTGTATTAAATTGTATAAATATATTCTAAATATACTTTAAAACCACTCAAATTAATTATTTATCACTATTTATTATTTCGATTAAAAAAGTTTTTTTATTTAAAATTTTGTAATTTCCACTGTTCATCAGAATTTGAATGTTATCCGAAAAGTACCAAAATTTTACCCTAAGCTAATTTAGATATTCTGAATCCAAAAATGAAGTCCATTTTGAAAGATAAAATTTAAAAAATTTCAAAAAGTGGGTATTACTATTCATAACAGCTAGTTCATAATAATATTATAAAAATATCTCGTTTAGTGAAACTCGGTATTGCGTACTACACACGTTATCGTGGAAGACCGCGATTGCGTGTAATGTAGACATGTTAGGGTTGTGTGTTATGCAAGACTCCTTTGTTGTAACGTACAACACAAGACATCAATAAAATTAAAAAAAATATTTTTCATAAAATCTTGGGGTGTTACAAAGATGTTAATAAACTGTCTGATGATGACTGTTCATACCATGATTTCATACACACTGAGGAAGCTGAGGCTAGAGCTGAGGAAGAAAATATAGACGAAGATAAGATTGGTTAGCTATCTAATAGTGAACATAAATCTCCTGATGAGGAAGCCATTCTGAGAACTGATAAGGGTAAACAGGTGGTTGTTGATAGACCTACTAAATCAGTTATGAAGAAGAAAGATACTGGTGGATCTTCAAAGAGGAATCTTGTTGAGATAGAGAAATAACCCTCACCAAGAAAAATCTCGGATTCGGAATCATCTCCCCTTGGACATGATTTTGTAGTCCAATCCTTGAAGAAGCTGGTCGGAACCATTATGATTTTCCCAAGCATTGATTCTAGAATCCAGATGCTTCAACACACACTAAATCAGAAATCGGATTCAGTGTCCATGGTGATGGACATGTGTGTAAAGCTTGAGGCTAATATCAAGAATTTATTCATTAACTACGATGCCCATAAAAATTCTTGTAAGAAAATGGTTGGATGATCAAAGAAGATAGTTTGAGATTTCACAGAACTTGATGAGTTTCAAGATGGTCTCAAATAGGCCTTTGACATAGAAGATGGTAAGATCGAGAATCTCACGAGTAGCTTTAAGGAAAAGATAACTCTTTAGAAGAATACTCAGATTCAAGAAGTGAAGGATCGAAATGGAAATTTGTATTCTGTTTCCCAAAGATGGAAGAGGGAAAGGGATTTTCGGATCGAGATTGAAGAGAAGCTAGTTAAGCAAGATTAACTAACGAAGGCTCAGGAAGATGCTCTCAAGGCTCAGGAAGAAAAGATAAAAGCTTTAGAGAAGAAATCTGAGGATGGAGATCAGCTCCTAAAGCAAGCATAGGAAGACCACAAGGAACTAAAAAATATGAAAACCATAGTTAAAAAATTGATACCCTTGTATAAAGAAGAAAAATATATCCAATCCAATATTTTTTTGTAGTTTCCTTCCTGTAAAGATTATTTCCAAACTTAATGAAATTTTGCTTGCTCTCTTATATTTTGTGTTGTCTTGTACTAATTATTCAGGTACCATAATTTCCTTTTCCATTCCCTATATTTATTTTTGAAAATTACAATGGGGGAGAAGGAATGTAAAAAAGAATAATATGTGTAGAATAAATTTCCCTCTTTAAGGGGGAGTTTTTCATCTTAAGGATTTATGTGTGAAAGATATTGTAAAATTCCATTCCGGAAAACAAAATACGATTCTTAGTGGTTCCAAAGCCTAAGGGGGAGTTAGTAATATTCACTCTTATTCACAAGTAAATGGGGATATGTTTTATTTTCAAGGGCATAAAAATTCTAAGTCCTTATATTCTTTTTCGCATGGATGTTTGTGCTTTCCAAAAAGGGGGATATTATTAATTCAATAAGGTTTTCTTATGACTTTTCCATTCATTCATGTTTTGAAAATCTCAAACACCGATTTTAATGAAAAATGCATTTTATCTCAATAAGGGAAATTCTCCTTTCCTAAGGAAAATTCTCCTACCTCAAGGAAAATTTTCTCCTTACCCGATTTTTATTTCATAAGGAAAATTTACCCTTACCATGTTTCCATTGTTCATATCATAATTTTTATAAATGTAAAATTTGTTTTGTATCCAAAACCTCGGAATCCTAAAATTATATATATATATATATATAAAGAATTCTGTTTTAGGATCTGAGTTCTCTGAATTAAGACTCCGGACACTTCTGAGTTCTGACTCTGAGTTCTCCTAATTCAGACTTCGAACCCTTAAGAATTCTGAATCTGAGTTCTCTGCATTCAGACTGTGAAGTCTCCTGGGTTTTGACTCTGAGTTCTCTAAATTCAGACTCCGAACTCTTCTGAGTTCTGAATCTGAGTTCTATGAATTAAATCTCCGAACTCTTTTGAGTTATGACTCCAAGTTCTCTGAATTCAAAATCCGAACTCTTCTGAGTTTTGACTCTGAATTCTAATGAATTCAGACTCCAAACATTGTATGTTCAGACTTTGAATTCTTATGAATCCAGACTCCTAACTTTTTATGTTCGGACTCCGAATTCTCATGAATTATGACTCTGAACTTTGTAATTTCATGTTCCGAATTCTTGTGAATCCAGATTCCAAATTTCCTTTAAATTCATACTCCCGAATTCTATAGAGTTCATGTTCCGAATTCCATAGAAAATAGGATCCGAATATCCTATAATAAAGAATCTGAATATTTTTACTTAAACTCTGATCTTTTATTTTTCTTAGACTCTAAAAATTTGGTTTTGATTAAGAAACCATTTTTTCTCATCTTTGATATAGTTACGAAACGATGTCGTACATTCTATTTCAAACTAACTATTGTTTGAGAGATACGTGTTTAGGTCCCTCCGAAATTCAAGGAAAAATATGACCATTGGAGGAGGGAACCGACTGTTGGAACTGTGCCTATAAATAGGAGATCATTTGAAAGAGCTCAAGAACTTTTGGAAAACATTTGATATGAAGTGATTTATAGAGAGAGATACTCTCATGCTTAGTGCGTACTAAACTTCTTGTTCAGATTTGATTTGTGAGACTCCAATTAGTGTGGTTTATAATTGAGGGATTTCGGGGATAGAAAGATAGAGGTACCGACTATCTTCAAGTTGAGGGCTTCCTTACTGGGGAAGTCAGAGGTTCCATCTACCTTGATGTTGAGGGCTTTCGGTGATATCAAGATAGACTTTTATCATTGTATCGAGGGATTACCCTAGTGTGGGTTAGACAACCTTTCTTGAAAGTATCAATCTAGCGACCTTTATCCACGGTTGTTGGATACCCTTCTCTTTGTGTTAAAAGAATTAATACTTGATACTTTTTTATATCATGTTTTCCGCTGTATTTTGTTTTTTGAGGAAAGAATAACTATCATATACTTCCTTATACTTGTATACTCTGATTTAGTTAGATTCTATATGCTTTAAGGAAGAATCTTTATCTTTATAAACATTCATTAATTTTCATTTTCTAGAACCATCTTTTCCGAAATTACTTTCTCAGAATCATATTTCCAGAAACTAGAAAGTGTGTAGAACTAGAGGTTTTGTGAATTACCCTATTTAACCTTGTTAAAAATAATCATCTTTAAAAGTTCAAAAGGAATATTTTAAAGAATACAATCCCCCCCTCTTGTATTTTGAGCATTATTAGATATTTCATTCAGTATCTATATTATTTTGATTCTATATTTGGTATTATAGAGTATATAATACTCCACATACCATCCCAACAATATGTTTATTTTTGTCGAATTATACATATCCAATAGAATTATGACATGTGTTAGGGTAATATTAATATCATTTTTACCCTCAATTACCCTATTTACTTTTAACAGTGTCAAATAAAAATTAAAAGTTACTATTCACCAATAATTATTTTAATCTTATTGGTCCACATTTTACTTATTGATGCCACCCGTGTATCTATGTTTTTTGAAATTAAACTCACAGAAGTGGTAAAATTATGTTTTATGTAAATTTACAAATTCTTCTAGATGGTGGGTAAAAAACGTTAAAAAGTTTGATAAAATTTTATATATCTAAACATATTATTAAATGAATCCAATGAAATAAGTTGATCATATATAGGTATTATGTATCTATTTTGACCTAAACTAAATTAAAATTAAACAACTATTTATTTAAATAAAAAGTCGGTTTTAACCAATAACATTGTTTTTTTCAATATTCATAAAAAAATTGAATGTTTCCAGAAAAATACAAAAAATTCACCCTAAGTTAATTATGATATTACAAAGTCAAAAATGAAGTCTATTTTACAAAATTCAAATCATATAATTTGAATTTATTAATTTAAAATTAATTCATGTTGTCAAAACAAAAAAACGGGTTTTTAAAAAGTAAAAACTATCAAAAGATTGACATGTGTTTATGTCAAATTTAAATGTGAAATTACTAATAATGACCTAAATTTTATTAAATGATAAAAATATAGTCTAATTATACTTTGAAACCATTCAAATCCATAATTTACCACTATTAATTATTTTGATTAAAAAAGATGTTTTTAATTAAAATTTAGTAATTTCACTATTCATCAAAATATGAAAGTTATCATAAAAGTACCCAAAATTTATCAATACTAAATTTTTATGTCCTAATTCTAAAAAATAATTTAATTTCATTAAATTGAATATATAAAAGTGTCAAATATTGGTTTTAAAAAGGGTTTTCCATTAAAAGGTTGTAAAATTGCATTTTTTTAAAAATACTTATTTTTTCAGAGAAAAAGAATTTGTTCTTATATTATGTATTTTAAAAACATAATAATGTGTGTTAAAATTATATAGAGTATGTAAGATTTAAAATTTAGTTAATACTATTAATAACATTTTTTTGAACGGTGAGTTTAATAAGTTGTGGTGCGCTTAAGCTCGGTGTTGTGTGTAGCGCAAGCTATTGAATTAATTTAATGAGATAACGTACTATGAAATCCATGGGTGTTACATATATAGTATTTTTATATTAAATGTTTTTAATTAAAACCATCTTCTATGTGTTCCATTTATATTTTGAATGAATCACATCACATTGAGTGGGTGATAGTCCACACTTCCCCAAACGATGTTGTCATATTTACAAAAAATGGATTTTATAAGGGTATGTGTTATAAAATAATTATATAAAGATAAAATAATAATAAATATAATATATTACATATATAAACATATTTTCCATCATAATTTCCACCATTATAAGTGGTAATGAAATATTGACCAATCATCATTTTGTGAGTCTGTAGTTCTCTGTACCCATAAATAGTATGTTCGATACCCATTAGATGTGTATGAATGTAATTTTAGGTCAAAAACATAGAATAAAACGTCATAGTATATTTAGGATACTAGTTTTTTTATAAAATAATTAAATAAAAATGTTTTAGGGATTGTATAATTGAAATAAATTTAATAAAAACTGAGGAAGTTTGCTGCAACTAGTTCGGGTATCTCATTTTAGTTTTCACAAATGTGCTTATTTGGATAGATTTTACCATGGGGGAGTATAGAATGAGAGTATGTGTGTTTAAGAGATAATTTGGAATATATTGGTAAAAAATGTTTTTGTAAAGGTATTATTATGTGGTTGGAAATGAGGCCTTTTTATAGTTGAAGAGGAGTGGCACTCTTTAAATATTTTCAAAAATTAATTACATACAGGTTTTTTACAATTATGGATGCTCCAATAATGGAAAAATTTATAACAAATTGGGTATAGTGTTTATATGTTTCCATAAATTGTCTCTTGGATTATTTTATAGGTTATTTAACCCCTTAAGATTAATGTTTAGTCCCTCATTAAGCTTAATTTTACTTTAATTGTTGTAATTATTTTTAATTACATTCACTAATATTTTTGGTAGAAAACTATGTTAACCTTAAAATTCATTATATATTATTCATATTAAAAACATTTAACCAATTTCGTCAAATTCCAATTATAAAATTGGTAGAAATTAATTTAAATACAATCCCATAGATGGGATTAAAATGCGGGGTTTCGAAGTAAAAATGTCTCAAAGATTTCTTTGTTCATAAAGTCAATTTAAAATTGAAGTTGATTCAAATGACCTAAATTATATTAATAAATAAAAAATATATCTAATTAAACATTATATCTAATTTAATATTTAATCTATCCTTTTAAATAAATTACATGAAAACTCTTTTTTGAACTAAAAATCAATATTTTCAGTATTCATTAAAAAATATATGAAAAATACCAAAAATAAACCCTAAAAGATTTTTTATTATTCTATTTTAAAGGTAATAATTTTTTTATATAAATAATCTATTGAATTTTTGAAAATTGGATTTAAAATTCGTTATTCATTAAAAGGCAGTAAATATGCTTTAGTAAAAATATAGTATTTTATGCATAAAATTTTCTTTATTTTTAAATTAAGACATTAAAATTTTTAGAACGATATAAAAACTATTTAATTGAATATATAATATATATTACAAAATAATATCAAACCCTAATATTTATTACTATAATTTATTAAGAAAAAACAGCATTGTGAGCATAAAAAAACAATACATTCATTTATATTCAACCGTTTTTCATATTAATTTCTAATTAATTTATAACCAATGAAATCATTTTATATTGGTATAATCCATTCATTCAATAAGTTTGTTAATATTTTTTAAAACCTATAATTTTACGTGTAGGCTATGTCTTATTATATTAAATAGTAATATTTTAATAATATATTATTGTCTTGTAAAACTCGGTCTTATGTGTAACACAAGACATTAATGAAAATAATCATTGTGAAACTCTCATGATAACTCAGTATCATGTGAATTTCAAGCAATAAAATATGTTGACTTTATTTAATGTAGTAAATATATTATAAATTCTCAGGATATTATGTTCCATTATCTGCTTGGTGTCGAGTGTTGTATATGATATCAAATAGAATATTTCAACATTAGATTTTTAGGGTGTTGAATCATTTATCAAAGGATATAGGATCTAATCCATTTTAAGTAGGTTTCCCTTTATTTGAGGATTTAATTCTCTAACCATTGTTTCTTTCTTTTTAAGATATTTGTTTAATACCCAGTAAAAATTATAATTTTAAGTATACCATAATTAAAAAGAAAATAACTCTTCACATTATTTTCATATAAATTGAGATTATTTCTCAATGTTATATGCTTAATAAAAACGTATTTAATTGGTTTCTCACACCATATGTCTGAAAAATATTTTTAGTGGACCTATTAAATTTTTATAATTATTTATTATTAGGTTTTTTGTATATTTTAAGTGAATATCAAATTAAGTCACATGTTATTATGTTATTTTCTAAAATAAAAGTCACACACACACAAACATATATATATATATATATATATATATCAATTTTTATAAGTTTAAATGTGTATAATGATAGTGGATGTCATAGGTTTTAAAATTCGATATTCAATTTCTGGTATCTCAAATGGTTTTTAAAGGATAACTAATGTTAATTGTAAGGAATGATTTCAAAAAGTAATTGTAAATGTATAATCATACTATTTAATTTCACTAGGAACCCTTTCTTGATATTTTTAATTACCACTCTCATAGGGGGTTTAGATTTGTTTTCTAAATCCACCAATGGTGGTCAATTAAATTTTAATGGTTATGGAATATACAAACCCACTATGTAATGTTGTGATTATTTGTTATGTGGTTTTTATTATTTTTCAAGCTTCACTAGAGCCTTCTAATAAAAACTAGTAGAAAAAATTTGGGATGGGATTGGTTTCCATTATCTATTCATGTGATTATTCTATATTTTATCCATTGGATAGAGATTTTTTACTATATCTTCCCACTATATTTCTGTAATGTATGTTCTCAGTTTTCCAGGTCACTTAGTGACCCTTAAGGATATATTCCCATGAGGTGAATTTTAATTTATTTATTATAAGAGTTTGTCATTATTTTACCTTTAATTTAAACAAACTATGATAAATAGTCACTATATTCAATATTGATCCATATTCACCTTCTTTAAATTTTATATTAATGTGTATTAGATTGATCATTTCAAACAAGTTTTAAATATGTGTTTTATTAGAAACATGCTTAATTGTGATAGTTGTTTTGAGACGTAATTTTTTCTATTAAATAAATGAAATGTAAAGGTTCATAAAATGTTAATGGAATATTTTTGGATTATATAAAATGATAATACATACATTTTATCATTTTTTTCCGACTAGAATAAAATAATATTATATTTAAAGACTAAAATTTGGGACGTTGTTTCACTTGGAATGACTAATGAGATCTATTACCATTTTAATATATATATTTTTAGTCTTTATTTATATATATATTCTACATAATTAATTGATAATGTATTATTTTTATCTGGATGGTTACTAATGGTAATACAATAGTATATTGGTTGATTTATTTATTTTCCCCCATTTTATTTATCACATAACAAATGGACCCTTTACATTAAATTAGTGGTGCAATGTATCTGGTATTTGGTGGAGGTTTTATATCATTATTCAAGGGAAATATATTTGTTTGTGGGGAGGGATTGTTTGTTTTATTTTGGATTCTGTTATTAATTTTTTTTATTTTACTATTTTGTTTCTATTGGTTCATGGAACTCTAAAATTTTGAGTGTTCATTCCAATTTTGCTATATTTTTTTAATTAAGATTTTTTAAATCATTCCCACTTGTTATACGTTCATACCCTAGCACTTTAATCCACCCGATGAACATGCCACATAAATGTTCTGGTCCGGATCGTGCATCCAAAAGTGGTATGAATGGGGATAGTTCGTGAGAAATCGTATCATAGAATGTTCTCCATATGATTGGGTTTCAGAATACTAATGTTTTTCGATTTAATCATATATGGAGAACAGACTATCATTACAGTGGAGGTAAATGTTGGAATAACATGGATAAATATTTCATGTTTAGAGTCTTGAGTTTCCATTTGAAATCATGATTTTATCATTGGTTTTTATATTTTTTATTTACTTTTGAAATGTGAGATGTTTAATTATTTAGGGATTTAAGGAAAACAATTACAGTGTAGATGGAGAGAATCATTCTTCTCATACATATATATATTATATATTAATAGATAAATATTCACTATATAACATTACGATCTTCCTTATAATGATATATACTTAGTATCATTGGAATCCTTGATACAAAAATAACTAGTTCATTAGAAATCTTCATAATGTACCCCTTAATTCATTGTATCTAGATCCCTTCTTAGACTTATTATACATACTAACATTATTAATTACATATGTGTGGAAAAAATAAGAAAACCTGATATCATAATCTCAATAATGGTTAAAAAGGGATATATCAAAGATTATATAATCATAATATGTGTATAATGCTATGATAATACGAGTTTATCACTCTAAAATCATCTCTATTATATCATATATCATAACTTTTAATCAAGGAATGAATTATTTCTATTCATAAGACATGAATCATAATATAATAAAATAACATTATCCATAAATATATAAAATTGTTATAATTACATTTCATCAAAGAGTGGAAACAATTGTGGAATGTTAATAATCAAAAAACAAATATCAATCCAATGCACATATATATACATAAATTTTTAGTCTTAGGATAACCAACCATACAATATTTTTGGTCTTGTGAAAATCTCTCCTGTTCCCTCTTGTTTTGATCTTGGGATAACCACACATGTTACCTATTTTTTAAGAAGGTTAAAACCTCCCATTTGCCCAATGATTTCAAAAAACATTAATCTTTACCCAATTAATTATAAAGTCATATAATTCTAGGCCCACAAATTATGTAATCATAAATATGGTCATATATATTCCACAAGATCTTAAAAACATTCATCATAACATAACCCGTAGAAATGAAAATGGAATTCCTCCGTATTTCATCATCATGGGTATAAAATAGCCAGATAAAGAATAAATATAGTATCATTGGATCATATCACCATAAATTAATTATTGACATCAAATTTTGTTATCATAAATTAAATTCACCTTTAAAATATCATTGGAATATTTCTTCATAAAAATACCCACTTCATTTTTAATCATATTTAAAAATCTATAAAATTTACAAATAATAATAAAATATTTTTTTAAAAATCTGTTGATAAATTTGAAGTTTTTTTAAAATCATTGTGTGTCCATGATGGTCAAAAATTATGTTCATTACATATACAATAAAATAAATATTCATTTTACATATTCCATAAAATGTTCCTCATTAAAAAAATAAATAGAGTATTACCTTAAAAATTATTTTAGAATGAAAACAAGGGTAAATATCATTATAAACTAATTATATAATAGTTAAATTTTTAATGAAATATTTTTAGAAATAATATAAATGGAACAAAAATTAATATTGGACCAAAGAGAGAGAAAATGATGATTTCGTATAGAAACATTCTTTTGGTCACAGGATATCCTAAACAGAGGAAAAATAAAGGAAAACAAGTAATCAATATAAATAACTAGATAAGATTAAATTTAATTATACTCTTTTATATATTTATCATGAAATTTGCCCACTAGAAACATTATCAAAAATATTCCTAATAAACGATGTGATTGTAACATAAATCACTAAAAAATTGGGAGACTTTCAAATCCAAACCTTGTGAATGAGAAAGCCATAAATAGATATAAATAACCATATAATTTTTAATAGAATAATCATCCTATAAATACATGGTTAGTATATATGACACATAAATGAAATACTTTTTTGTAGATATTATGTGTTTTACATAAATAAAATTAAGATTAAAATTCATTACATCGAGTTTGACTTGTTTCTAAACTGATTTAACCTTATGTAAAATAAATTGAAATTTATTATATTTATAGAAAATATTCATTTCAATAAATATATTATCATATAATATTACTTATAATATCTTATATACCTTTTAATAATAATTCATTATTAAAATCATCGTTTCTGTCCGTCAATTGTTTCATTTTTCATGAGAATATTTATTTTATATTTACAGTTCTTTTACATTTATCATTGTATCATATTATACATATTGAAAAAATTGATATTAATTTTATACATTTTCATTATATATTTTTATTTATATCCATTAATAAATTTTAGGGAAATAAATTTTAATTTCAATGTTTATGGTGATGTTAAGTCATACATACCCATTAACACAAATTCAGTTTTTAAACATGGAAAATAGAAATGTAAATAATAATAATGATTTTAATAATAATCGTTATTATATCGTATATATCATATATATTCATTAAATATATAGTTTTTACTATCCATGTGAATCGGAAAAAAATGAATCACATCGCTACATGGAGTTGCTAGTCTTCAGGCACACACGAGTGATGTTATAATTTTACAAAGGATTAGATGCTAAGAATGTATATATAATATTATAATTATATATGTATAATTATATCACAAATATCATATTTCAAAATTATATCCACAAAAATAACCATCCATGAAAAATTGTGTTGTATCCCTATATGGAGATAGTAAGTCACACATATCCATAATCGATAATTTCACATCAATTTTGATGGAGAAGAAGGTGAAAAATTGTTGTTTCAAAATAATAATAAAATTTAAATACATTGAGGAATCATTAGTTATTATTTTATTAATAATATCACATATGTATATGAATTAGTAGAATTAAAATTTTTAATAATTACATGTGTGATGATTACCTCTTCTATGGTAGGCCTCTTAGAGTACCTTCTTAAGGACCATTTGAATGTAATATTTAGAATCCCAGTGCATATAATTTATAGATATTGAAGATTATAATATATTTTATTTTGGTTTTGGTTAATAAAGAGAGTTATATTTGGTATAAAGAAGAGAAAGGACATGTTTCCTTTTATAATTATGGGGAGAGGCACTCATGGAATTACGAAAAAGAAAAAAATATATAATTGAGTCAATATCAATAAAAATGATTCCAAATGAAAAAAGTTTCAAATAAAAAGAGACTAATTTAAAAATATCATCCAAACATAATATTTTATATAGGTTTATTATTTACTTTTAAACATTATCAATTTTATTAACCCTTTGGTTGACATATTATAACCTTTACCATGGTGGCCAATTTTTCAAAATCAATGGGTAATAAGTTTTCATATAATTTAAAATTTTAATCATAAATGGAATCGAGAATAAAATTATTACTATATCATAATCACCTTGTAGTATTTTAGGATTTTTATATTTTTTTAAATAAATTTAAAAATATATTATTTTCATAAAATATCATTAATGTCAATTTTTGATATAATTTAATTTTTTTTATTTTTCTAAAATCAATTCAAAAACTAAAATTGAATATAAAAAATTTAAAAATCCTCAATATGTTATACACCTTTTCATGTAATAAAATTATTCTCCCAAATTTTATTAAAATTAATATTTTTAGAATAATTTATTTAATTTTTCTATTATTGGATAAATACTAGGTCGGAATTGCATAAACATTGAAGGTGATTATTCAATCACTAAAAAATTGAAGTAAATTTCCATGATAGAAAATAAAAAATAATTCATATAAAAATTTATTACTGAAATTAACCTCTTTTTATCCATATAATAAAATTATATATTTATTAAAGATAAGAGAGTGACATTTTTTATTTATTATTTTCTTAAATTAATATAAATGTCATCATCCATGAAAATTTGCACTAAGTGGCCATATATTATCTAATTTGATTGAAATATAAAATATACATGAATAAAATAGTAAAATACAAATTGTAATAGAAATTTTAATACTTTATCACAATTTTTTAACCATATTTATCCTTTTTACCATTATTTAGGTGATGGAAATTTCATATGGTTTCTATTCATAATAACAAAAAAGAAAAGAGACCTTTTTAAAAAATATGATCCATATAATTTAAAATACGTTATACATTTTTTACTAATTAATTTCTATAATTTTCATAAGTTCATTTTAAAAAATGGTCTGCAAAATTAGGCAAAAACAGTTTTTTTATAAGAAAAATATTTAAGAATAAATATTAATATATATTATTGTATCATGTCAAAAAATTTATATTCATGTTATTAAAATTGATTGAAAATTTATTATATTATTTTAGTTAAACTAATTCACAAATAATAATTAATGTAATTTATTAAGATAGAAATCAAATTGTGATTGTAAATTCAATTTTCCTGGAAAACAATTCCCTTACATTTATATTATATTTTAAAATTTATAATCGAATAATGGAAAATGAATAAATATTAAAAATGTTTATACTATATATTATTCATAATTTATTTTTTCATATTCATAAAATCATATCCAATGGAGAGAGATAATTATCACATCAAAAAATATTTTAATAGTGTATCATGATTCATTAAAACTCAGTGTTACCTTTATCACAATATATCAAAGAAATTAAAGTTATTTAAAAAAACATATCATAAAATATTGTGGTATTATATTATAAACCCATTAAAACGAATTTAACTCTAAAAATTCCATCCCCCTGATACCAAAAAATCATGATACCACTATTTTATCATATCCTTGTGCTCCCATATAGCTTCTTCAAATTTCTAATTCATCAAGAGAACATGAATTGCGTGAGAAGTCATGCCCCATAGGGATTTATCTCTAAGATCTTGTATTTCTATTAGTTTTTATTCATTTGAAAGATCATGCTCCAATGGTATGACCTCTGATTTCAGTACATGTGATGTATCAAGTATGTACATCTTCATGATAGATACATGAAATACATCGTGAATTTGAGAGAGTTTATGTGGATGTGTCATGTGATAAGTAATGATCCCTACTCGATCAAGAATATTTAATTATCAAATATACATATGGTGTAACATTCCATTATTTTATAATCTCATAAACTTATTCCTTTGATAAATACATAAAAATACATTTTAACTAACATTGAAATCCTGATTTCATTTATGATTGTCATCATAAATTTTCCATCAAATCGAAGCCACATTGATGTGATTCTAAATAGATTTTAATTTTTCTGAAATTTCTTTATCTAGATTAGATCCTAATATATTTATTTCTCCAACATAATTTTATCATTATAGAGTTCTGGACAACCTTCCTTGAAGTGATTTGTAAGGTTCCAACTGAAATATCAAGGGAAATATATTATTGTATGAAAAATTGAACCAATAAAGGTGTTGATCACAAACTTATTTGAAATCCATTAAATATGATCTCAACATATCTTCTAGGGTATTAATGGTTCACTGATACAGACTATATATCAATAATTGATAAGTAAATTTAAAAATCAACTCTATATCTGGAGCTTACAGAGGACTTTTTTAGAGCATTGATGTAAATCGTGGATCCCGATAAGATATAATTGAATATTCTACTCCATGAAACCTTACCACTTCGTTAATGATTATCCTAGAAAGCTAATAAAGAGTGAAATACAATCTACTGGTAATTAATAGTGCTAAATTCATACAAAAATCCAATACATCTTAAATAGCATTATGGACTTTAGATATTTTATAGAGTCTAATGACCAAAACCATCGTGATTTGTTCCCATTTCAATTCTCATTTTGGTAAAGGTTATAAAATCCTTCTAGAATTCAATATCTCCTCCTAATATTTCTAATATACCGAGTACCGTGAAATATTAACCACAATAACTCTCTTCATGTTGACCCACCAAAAATACTCTTGTATATATATATATATAAGTAAGCCTTTATACGTATATCATTAAAAGAAAATTATAAACTATAATACTTATCCAATAGATCCTTATTCAAATATTATATTGAATAGATTGATAAATAATTCCTAATCCTTATAACATTATTATAATCAATTTTAACTTAATGATCTTTTCACACCTTCTTTTATAGTTCAACAACTTCCTCCTCTACCGATTTTATCCCCCCATAGAGATATAGCTAAAAACTAATTTGATTAAGATAATATTTCTCTACATCCTTCAAGATTTCTATATCCATCCTTTTAAAATCTAGTAATATTGGATATTTTGTGTTCCTCGTCATAGATATTCTATAAGGATACTTTTGAATCAATTTGTGTCCACCTTTTTCACTTTCTTGTGTTGGTAATGTATTGAGCATTCATAATCATTAATCAACAAAAACCATTTTATCTGGTGCGTATTCATATCCTTTTGAGTGAATATATACACTAAACCTTTATGATCAATATATATATATAACCATTATCCATAAAGATAATGTTTCCATATATTGATATGAAAAATTACCATATCTAAATAAAAATAATTAGTTTGGTAAATTTTCTCAATAACAATGAATTTTCCTTATGCATAAGATATAACCATATTATTCTTCATCATTACACATCCAACTTATTTCATTGAGGCATAATTATATATTAAAAACCCTAATCCATCAATGGGTAATGGAAGAACAGTTTCACTCACTTACCTTCTCTTCACATCCATGAAATTTTCAACAGATTCATTTTTTCAATAGAACATGGATCCCTTATAAGTTATATTTGAGATTAAATTATATAGTCATTAAAACACTATATAAAAAATCTATAATATCAAACCAAGCGTAAAACTATATATTTTAGTCTCATTGGTTATCCTAGGAAAACATTCAATATCTTCCATAACTAATGGATCCCTTGATATAACCTTTTTCGAGATAATAAACATAAAAAAGAAACATTTTTTATCCAAAAAGTTACACTTAATAAATTTTATATTAATATTATCCTTTCATAGGGTCATTAGTACAATTTCCATGTGATATTTATGATCTTTATTGGTCATAAAATATAAATGAATATTATTTTTAAGTAATAACAAAACAGATCATGGTAATCCCTAAATATTATATTCATTAAACACATAATAACAATGGTGGAATTAGTAAGACCAAATAGCATCCCTATAATTTTTTAGTCACTATACCTTGTATAGAATGTTATATATGTGATATCCACCTTCATAACCATCATTTGATGATATTCAAAATTAAGGTCAATCTTGGAATACTATTGAGATCTTTGTAGGTTATCAAACATGTCACAAATTAGAGGTAGAATATAGGTGTTATTGATTTTAATCTTATACAGTTTCCTATTATGAAGAAAAATCCACATCGACCCAAATTTATTAACAGAAAAAATATATTTACACCCCATGGTGATAAAATTTTACAAATGAATCATTTATGAATATTCTCCTGGAGTTTATTTTTTAATTATTTTAACTCAATTGGGTCCATTATATATGGATTATCCAAATAGGTTTAGCACTATGTAATAATTCTATTGAAATATCAACTTCAAGATTTAGTAGAAAACCAAGAAACACTTCTATGAAGACATAAATAAAATCACCAGAAATATATGTCTCGTCAATGTTTTGTTTATACCCAACTATATGATAATAACACCGATTTTTAATATGAATTAAAATTTATACAGTGGTATTAATTTCCATCATATGTCTATATTTTTCATCACATTGATAGAAGATCATGGTATGGTCTAGAATAAAAAATTTTACTCCCATTCGTCGACAATTTGGTTGGGATTTAGATAAAAAACTCAAATACATGCCAAAGATAACATCAAATTCATCAATTGGGATAATAATGATATTTTTTGGAAGAACATTTTTATAAACATCAACAAAATAAGAATCATAGACTTGGTATTCTATCACTGTATCATTATGTCTTTTCATTGATAATTCAACATCTAATTATTTATGTTATGAATTTGCATTTCATGATACTTTTCATCAAATAAATAAATTAATATTTGTATGTTAAAATAAGGTTCTTATATTAATGATCATACCTATAACCACATAAAAATTTTCATTCTATATTAAATGACATAGTAAAATAAAAACCTGAACCATAAATAATAAAAATCACTGATCAGAGTGATCAATCGTGAAAAATAATTTATTGGATATCTAAATCATGAAAATTTTCAAACAATGACATCTTAAATTTTAACTAGGTCATCCATGATCATATATATTCAAATCTTATATAATGGTTCATAAATAAAATGTTAATTAACCCAAGAATATCCCCCATGAGTATCAATCATGAGTATTGCAATATAACACTAACCATGCAGCAGAATGATGGAGATGTATATATGACCAAATATTTTTAGTGTTACTACCCCTATATGCATTTTTTCTTAGACCAAATCCACTTTTTTATCCATATAGGTTTGTTTCTATATAAAAAACACACACCATCCATTACCAACAAAAATAAAATTATCCTATACAGAGTATTATCTAAAGGTTTCTTAGTAAAGGGTTTCTCATCCTCATTTCAAAAGGTATGTAAACCTTACTCTGATAACATGTATAGAAAAAATTTCATTGTATATATGGATATTACTCCTTAAAAGATTAATATTTATTACATAATAATACAATCCACACAATAACCATATAGGTTATGTATCTAGGGAAAATTGCTCACATAAATAATTTGTTCAAAACTAATCTACATCATCTCCCCCTTAGTTATTCATAAATAGAACACTTATTCGGAATATCATCCTTATAACATTTCTTCATAACATGGGAAAAGGAAACATAAGAAATGGTTATCTTAGATTCTCATTATGCGTAAAGAAAGGACATACCAATGATCAATTAAACATTAAATGAGTATATGAATATAGTAATATGATCTTAAAACATGAAAATCACACCCAAAATATCATAGACCATAATCTTGAATCATGGTATAAAGAATGGTAATTCATAAAACATGAACCATAAAAGAGTTAAATAAAATGAGCCATCAAAATATTAAATTTTCAAAAGAACATGTAATCAATTAGTGAAATAATGTTTCTAATAATCATAGTGATATAATATTATTTCAAGGGGACACAACAATAAATTTATTACATGTTAGTCTTGGGTTGACTGCCTATGCACCTATTTCAGTGTTTAGAGGACATATTATGTGCCCAATTGTTTATAGATCCGGATAACATCTTATGTACCCACTTATTTCAGTTATGACAGAACCCATAGTGTAAAAACCGATATCATATAACACTAATATTTAACAAATACATTTGATGTATATGAAAATTCATGCCTACCAATCACAGAATCATAAATTGATTAATATGTGTGCCAGAATATCATGAAAAAATTCATCATAAGTTAACTCAAGGAAAATAAAATGGGTTTCATTGATATTTAAACATAATAACATGAAACCATCTATAGAATTACTAATTAATGTATCATCGGATCATATCCCTAGTAAATCAAAAGAAATATTAATATATGTTATCATAGATTATATTTTCCTCTAAAAGATCTGTAGAATAATTCCTTAGGAAAAAACCTTTTAATTCTAAAATCGTATATTAAAATATAAAAAATTACCAAATATTCACTAAATTAAATTATTTTTTAGAAAACCTTTTTGTATTTAAAGTATTCTTTAAATCAATGAGTTTTTATAATGGCAGGAAATGCAATAATGAAATTATCTTAAAATAAAGGTCCCTTTCACATATTCGTTAACAAGTACCTCGTTCAGAAGAGAATAATAAGTTTTCTTTAAAAACATTATTTTTAAAAATTAATAATGTATATAAATTATTTTTAGAAAACATTTAGAAAATATTAAAATCATTATTAAGTAATGTATAGAAAACATTGAAATTTAATGAGAATTATTTTTCAATATAACTAAATGTTAAAGTTTATTTTCATTAAAAAATATTCCTTTGATATCATCAATTATTAAAAAGAGTAAAATGAAAATATAATAGTTAATATTTTGAAATAATATTTTACAAATAAAATTAATGAAATTATTTAAATATATATCACGAAATTTCATCATAAAAATTATATGATAAAGCATCCTAATAAACAATGATATTGTAACATAAATCCCTTACCATGTGGGAAACTATCAACTGAAAATCTCATCAAAAAGATTAACTTATATAGATAAGTATATCCCATTTATTTTATGCTAATATTTATAAAATTAATTATTGGTTATTATATACATCACAAAATTGATACAAGTGTTGAATATGGCATGTGTCTCATAGAAATTACAATGAGATGAAAAAAACATACCCTAAGTTTAACTTGATTCAAAAAACCTTAAAATCATATATAATAAATTTATATTTATTATAATTTTATTACATAATCATTTAAATTTTTATAATATCATATATTATCGACTTATAACATTTTAACATCCATTATTTAATAATTGGTTATTAAAATAATCAATTTTTGGTTTTTATTGATTTGTTTTTCCTTAGAATTTCGGTTTAGTAATTATGGTAATTATAAATTAATCATGGTTCTATATTCAATAAAATTTTAATAATGATATAAATATAATATATATTATTTGTTTATATATTTTAATTCAAGTGTAAAAGAATTATATATAAAAATTAATTACATTGTTCAGGGAGACTGTAAGCTACATGGATGCATAAATATTGTTTCCAAATTTTTATAGATGAAATTAAAGAAACGTAAATACTATTTAACCTTTTAAAAATCTTTATTTTATCCAATATTCATATATATTCATTAAATCTATCCTTATTACATTCCAAGTTAATAGGGAATAAAAAACATATCCCATTATTTTTTTGAGGTTGTAGTCTACACATATGCATGAGCGACGTTATAATTTTTCAATAGATTGAAATATAATATAGTAGATAAGATATTATAATTGTATAATTATATCTTAAATATCATATATAAATATTAAACCCCTCATATTAACTAGTCATGAAAGATTAAAATTGAAAATGAACTGTATCCCTATGTAAGGATATTAAGTTGTCGACATGCACGAGCGATACAATCACTACCTATTTAATAGAAAATAGGGTTAATAAAAGTGGTTTTATAATAATTATAATATTTTGATATATTTCTTATAATAATGATATTATCTATGTATTAATATCATATACATAGTCGAATAATAAAAAAATGTAACGTAGTCAGTTTATACGATCCCCTCTTCTTCGATATAGCACCTTTAGATCCATTATTAAATACCCTTGAAATGGTTTATTAATAAAAAACAAACATTGTTTTATAGGTATGTTTATAAGATAATTTTGTTTTGTTTTTTGATCAATAATTCACAAATTAGTGTAAATTATAGAAATGAGATGTTCACTTTTATAAGTGAGGGTAGTGGTACTCTTGAAATTACTAAAAATATTATAATATAATTAAATCATACTAAGTTTAAATAAATCAAAATGGACATAAATTATTAATAAATGATTTTATCATTGAAATAAAATTAAATAAGTAAATCTATTCATGTTTTATTTTCATTTTAATTATTATTGTTTTATTAACCCATTAGTTAACAAAATTTTATCTTTCACCATGTTAAAATCTATTTAAATATTAAAGGGTTATAATTTTAATTATAAGGATAAAATTGGATAATAAAAGTACAAATTAAGAAATTTTATACCATATAATATCCATCTTTTCATCTTTTAATATTTTTTTTACTAATTTATAAAAAAAATGACTACAATATCAATAATGTAAGTTTTTATACTATTTACATAATTTAGTATTGAAGGCATCAAAAAAATGATTTAATTTGAAAATAAACTTTTCCTATATATATAATATGTTATAATCATACATATAATTACTAAAATATAATAATTTACATAAATTGTATTACTTATAAAATTTTTAATTTCATTTTTAAAATTTATCTATTAATCAGAAAAATATTATGTTGGCATTACATTAGAATTTAAGGTAATTATTTAGTAACTAATATTTATAAATTAATTAACAATAAAAAATAATCCATCTTTAATATAGAAATTTAGAACCACAGTTATCCTCTTTTTATCCTTACAATGAAAATTTAGAGTTATTATTGTGAAGAGAGTGACATTTTGGATTTATTCTACTCATAAATTAATATAAATGTCATAACCAAAAATAATGACACAAATGGATATATATTTGAAAAATTTATTTAATTTTCTAAAATCCACTCATCCAATAGGATAAGTATAATTCATATAGAAAATTTAAATCCTTATCTCAACGTTTAACCCTATTTCACAAATTTTACCCTCACTAAAGATAAAATAATTTACCAAGGATTATATTAATAAATAAAAAACCATAAATAAGACCTCTTTAACAAATTTTATAATAATTATTCAAAATAAATATTCAATTTTCCATGATTCAATTTTTATAGGTGACAAAATTTCATTTTAAAATAACTACAAAAAATGAAAGGAACTGTGATTTTTAGAAAAATAAATTCTGAAGTATAAAACTAGACAAAAATATTTATATCAAACCTATAAAAATATTATATAAATGTTAAACCATTTTAATAAATATATGATAAATAAATATATCTAAAATTATTCATAATTTTGATAAATTTAATTTATTAATATAAAAGGCACATTGCATGTATAAAATAGTTTTCAAAAAAACATTTCTCTTACTTTAAAATTTATTTTATTTTCAATTAAAAAAATAGAAAACCAATTAATTTTTTTAATCAGTTCAGAACCATAATTTTTTTTAAAAATTTGATTGAATTATTATTACGCACCAAATAATGTTTAGGAAATAACTATCACATTAAATAATATTTTAATATCATAACACAGTTCATTTGAAATTATTGTTTCATGTTTCTCAAGTTATTAAGGAAAATACATTTATATTCATAGAAATATATCCTAAAATTTTGTGGTGTTATATAACTGGTGGTATATGTTGAGCTCACAAGCCCAGGAAATCTATGTAGAGAATGAGTATATATTTAGTGATAACTCCAACTATCTATTGTGAAGTAGTAACGTGATCATCCCAGACATGAAACCATGATATTCACAAACACTAGTTCCCTCTTGGAATTATAAATTTTACATGATTTATTTTATTTCATTTTGAGGATGTTAGGTTTTTTAGTCTGTTATAAAATTTTGAGATTTATTTTTTAAAATAATGATTTTTAAAAGATAGGTTTTTCTTTGAAAGAAATAATTCTGTTTTACTAAATTAACTAAACTGATAATTTATTATTTTGTTTGTAAATAAAATTTTTGGAAGATGGTCTATTGAAAAGTGGATTTTATATAAGCGATTTTTTTCCAGATTTATAGTGTTTTCCAATTTAGAAAAAAAATTGTGAATAATGATTTTCTTAAAAAATATAATATTTTACAATAGATATAATTTGGTTTTCATAATTTTTTTAAAAATTAAAATGATTTTAATTTATTATTTTTTCAATATAAAATTGAATTATCACACCTTAAATGGTTTTATAAAGGGTTTGATTATCTTATAAGGTATTCTATTGAAAAAAATGAAAACTATTTCAGATGACCTCGGCTGGTATTTTCTTATGGAAATAGAATGAATTTTTTTATTTTTAATTGACCCAAACATATTTATATATGTATTTCATTAATGAATCTTTTTATAAACACATAGTTTTTGTCTTATAATTTTTTAAGGAAGGATAGATTTTTTTAACATCATTTTCATTTAGTTGGTACTATTTTTGGAATTCCTCTCAATTTCATTTTATTCCATATTTTCAATTTTGTGACCTATTTTTAGTTTGGGGCTTTGTTTTACATTAATTTTTTGAACTATGAAAAAGGATTGGATAAAAATTCTGATATTGTTCCTTAAAGGATTCCTTCCTCCCATTATATCAATTTAATATCAATCTTGATTGACGAGCATTATCAATATTAGTGACTTATCTTTATCGATCATAGAGTGAAGGGAGTCTTTATATTGGTTCATGGTTGTTATGGAATTTATATGACTCCTAATTGAACTTATCCTTTGTTTTATTCCTATAATTTTCTAAGGGTCATGTTTTTTTATTAAATATGTGTTTTTCTTTGTGACCTAATGTGTTTTTAGAGTTCAATTGGATTATAGATTTTTCATCTGAACTTGTTTTTTCTGTTGGGAAAGTGGATGTCTTGGGTCAGTATATCGATGTATTGGGTTGGAGTTTCAAAAACCATTGGTTATACCCTATATTATTCCACATATATTCATATGGGTTTACTGGGGTTTCAGTGTTACTAGTATTTTTGGCCCCAGTTAACCCCTCTTCAATCAATATTTGATTCATATCATGCCTTCACCAATTTGTATTTCCTCAGTTGTCTTTGTTCTAGGTTATGATTTGTCCTAATCTCCAAGAAATGAATTTTTATTTTTTACACTATTGTACCTATTTTTATCCCTTGTAATTATTTTCCCTTTGGTGGGGATTCACCCTCCCTATTTGGTAATAATAATCTTGGTAATTCTTGGGAGTGATTTACTGTTTAGAGATTATGTGTAATAATGAAATATTATTATGGTTGGGAGACTCACATAAGGAAGCCTTTAAGGATATGATACAAATATATATTTATATTCTTTTATCTTGTGTCTTCTAATATATTTCTAGTATTATCAGTGACTTGTAGATGATGGTCCATTCTATGATTCTTCCCCATCATCCCCAATCATATGGTAATATTTTAATGATGGATTGTTAGTGTCTCTCCTATTATTGTTTATTTATTTCATTTCAACTGGTTGTTCCATCGGTGGTGAAGTAATATATTGTAAAATTTTCCCTTTTCATTTATTTTTAAACCATTCAATTATCTATAATACATTATCGTTGACTTTGATGATGAAATTTGACAATTTTGGTGGCACTCATTTCTATATTAAGGATGATGTCATCTATTATTGGCTATAATTTCTGTAGGACATCGTGTTTCCTAAATTGTGTCTTTAGTATATGTATTTAACCCATTTCCTTTTTATAAAAAAAATATTTCATCCATTGAATTTATGGGTATAGAGAGAATTTTAGTGGTTAGAATTTTCACACACCAACCATATTTTTATTTTGAAACATTAATTATTTAAATATATCACTTCACACTCACGAGTTTTGAGCCTGACCTTTTAAATTTTTTTATTTTGTCACAAGTGAATGGTTAATGAAAACTTTGTGCAGATAATGTAAATGTGTTATATTTTATTAGAGCTAAAATTCATAGTTAGATCATGGATTATCAAACCATGTGTCCAATCAGTGCATTATGTATAGACCCACATGTGGTAGATGCATAATTGCACAAAGTTTGGCCAACCATGTAGCCAAGCCTGTGTAACATTTAGTGAGTAAATTTTTTGAAAAATTATAGGACTAACCCTCCCTTTTATATTCACATGGTCCTACCCATACCTTCCCCCAATCATGTGTACTAGCCATTGAGGTTCCCATGGTCATGCCTCCTTTATATCTACCACTAGTGAATCCAAACATTTTTTCCCATGACATCAGGTATTTTTTAACATTTTAGGGTTCATCCCCACTACAATATTACACATCTCTTTACTTATTTCATATTCCTATATCCCTTATGGGGTGAACACCCTAGCCGATCCATAACCATATTTGGGGTTTTATCTGTTAAATTATTGGTTTCAAGGGTTTATAAGGACCAATTTAAGATAAATTCTTATGCTAGTCATTAAAGGTTATCGATTATACTCCATTTGATGTCAGTTACCCCTTGTTTTTTGATATAATTTTTTTTAAATTTATTTCTTTAGTTTTAATATCTTATTTTTGTGGAATGTGATAATATTAATGATATTTAAATTATCAATGAAATGAAAATAAACCTTCCCATTATTTTCATTTCAATATAGATAATTTATTAATGATATAATCTTAATAAAAATTTGATAAATTATTTTCATATATAGAATGCGTCATAGAAATATAGAAATGGCATTCAAAATGTTTTATTAGGTATTAAAAAGGGTATTTTTGACCACTAAAGTAATTTTAATATGGAACCTTTATTTTACATATAATTTCTGCTGGTACATGGATTTAAATTAATTAATGGATTTATAAATATTTATTTTAAATTAAAAATGTGTGTCTTTACAGTACCTTATGATTCATTATGAATATAGATTCATATATGCAGCCCTATATTAATATATGTGTGTGTGCGTGTGTGTGCATGATTGTACCAATTTTCATGGGACTGTGTGAACTTTTTCAATATAAGGCATATATTTGTATAAATCACTTTTTTTGTGTAATTGTAAATTGATATAGGAATAATGACAGAGAAAATACTGGGGTTTAAAAATTATTAATAGATATTGGATTCTCAAATGGATTTCAAAATATAACAAAAATAAGTTAGAAATCCTGATTAGATCCTTTCAAAATTTATTTTTAATCCCATGATTGACATTTAATGGGAAGCCTTGGATTTATATGGAATTATCACTCTAAAAGGGTGTTTAGATATATTGTATAAAATTATCCTATAGTAGTTTATTTATTTTTATACGGTTATGGAATATATCTAACTTAATAGTGTCATTTGTAATATTCTTTATGAGGTTTTTATAATTATTCCAAATTCATGAGAACCTTGGGAGCTTGTTTAAGTGACCCTAGAAGGGATGTGATCCCTTTCCACTAGTTTTATATTAATGAATATATATTCATTCCATTATCTAGTGATGTATTATATTCTCTTTCTAATTTATTATTGATACGTATGTTCAATTATTCCTCATTCCCTTAGTGAACCTTATGGTATTTTCCACATAAGGTAAATTTTGAATTATTTCTTGTTTGAAATTATATTTGTTTTCCATTACATCACACTCCGGGTTATTTATAGTATCTATATTATTTTTTTAACAATTTATTAATGCAATAAAATTCTATTTCAGTATGTATATATAAGTCCATTTCAATAGTTGTTTAAATGCGTGTTTAATTAAAATGTGACTTGGGGATAATAAATTTTCTTATAAGATATTGTTTTTATTTATAGAATTTAAAATGAAGACATTATAAAATTTTACGACCAATTACTACAATTTATAAAATAGAAAGAACCTATTATTTATAATTTATTTCAAACTATAATAAGAGGATTTATTTTAAAATATAAACACTTGTGGTGTAGTTTTACATTCATTCCTTCTGAGCTATATTCTCATGAATATCTATATCATTTCATATTCATGTTTCAATTTTATTCATTGATGAACTTTTAATAATTATTTTTTATAAGTATATGGTGACTGATGGTCATACTAAGGTATATTGGTTGTTTTATTTTCCTTCTTTCGTTAAATTTTATGCATCATGAAAATAGGAATTTCACATTAAATTTGTGGGGAACTATATCTACTAGTGGAAAACCTAATGAAAACTACATGTGTATTTATATCTTTTTTAGGGGAGGTATACTAAGGTTTTTAAAGGGATTTTCTGAATATTATTTAGTTATGTGTTTAAATTTATTTACTACATTCATTTTCTATTATTACTAGTAGATGGACCTCCAATGTATAGAGTGGATGGGACCATTTAATGGATACTTCTTAGAACTATGTATTAAATGAATATTTTAACACTAATTATACATTTATTCCATTCAAAATTATTTCACCCTTGGCTTATGGGGAGCATGCCTCAGAAATTTCACTGCATATCTTAGCCATTTGACAATGGGATGGGTTATATTGGTTCATGGAATTAATCCATAACCAGATATCAATATCTACGAAAAAAATCCATATGTGATACTCTTATAGACACACCATAAAAATTAAATTTCATCATAACCTAGGTAAATGGAAACATAAGAAATAGGTTCCCTCATATGATCATTTAGTGAAAAATAATAAAATAGAAACATAATAGGTGTAAGACATTGTGTATAATATAAGATTATAAACATAAGAATAAGATGAAAACATACATGAGGTATAACAAGATCATAAGTGTTTGAATCATAACATGGAAATATGGATATGACATAATCATGAAATATTTATATTAATACCACCAATGTGGATCACTATGGTGTCATAAAAACATATTACTAAGGTTATTCAACTAGGTATCATAAAAAATTACTAATGAATGTTTACAAGGTTTTATTAACCTATCAAATATATATATATATCCTAAAAGATTGGTCATCTATAAGAATTAATTATTTATATTACATAGGGTTTTCAAAAAAGTATCATAAAACTTTAATATGAAATGCTTTTAAGGTATCATAAATTTTTTCATATCTCAAAAATAAATCTTTAACCAATGAATTGGACCCCTATCTAGGCACATAATTTACATTATAAAAGTTATTGACCATTGAATAACAAAGCATAACCATGGAATATTTACTAGGTATCAAAAGAAAATATAATAGGAATGAATATAGGGAATTGACATAAATGTTACAATATTTTTTTTGAAAAATTATAAATATTCCACTATAATTGAGAAATTTACATTTAATCTTTTGAAAAAAAATAATAGAAATATTTTATAAAATTATAAGAATAATTATTTATGTGATAATTCATAAAAATATAGAGTAAGTATCATATGAAAATATAATATTTTTGAAAAATGAATTCAAATTGAATGAAAACATAGAAATAAATTTTTGGAAGCATTTTTAGATTTATAAAAAAATATAAAGTTATGTCCCAATTCAATAGTTATATTCAACAAGGTGATGTGAAAACATTTAAAAATTTTAATTTTGAAACCTAAACATCAATTATTGATATTTGGAACAACGTACATTTTTTTAATGAGATGTGGGGTGGATGAAAAATCACTATATTTTGAAATAATGGGAATCATTTTAAATTATTAAAAATATATTTATCATAGACTAAAATTATTGTAAGATTATCAAAAATAATTTTTCAAAATGTTAAGTAAAATATAGAGAGTTTTTGAGGTAAAATATAATTATGTTTCCAATTATAATGGAGAACATTTTTGGTTAATGAAATTATGGACCTGGAGGGAAAATCATCATTAAAGGGGACGAGATTTATTATATGAAATGGTATAATTTATTTGCAATAGATTCATCAAGGAAATATCATTATATTAAAAGACCTACATATAGTAGAAGATAAATTATCATGAAATAATTAATTAGTGTGAAATAAACAAATATTTGAATAAGTGGTCTCAATAAAAAGTATTATAATTCCTCAAAGGGAGTTGATTTAGAAAAAATAATTTCAGCATTTATATCTACTGTATAAAAATCCATTTGTAGTTAAATAATTATGTGGATCTTCAATACCCATCAATTAAATGAATATAGAAGATTATAATAATTAGTTACTCGTCACTCCAAATTAATAATGTCATGGTACATAATGAAAAATATGCCTCAAAATTTAATGTTTTATATAATTAATCCCTTACCTTGTTTCTGGATTTCTAAAAAAACACTTGAATATCCAGTATAAAAATTAACTATATTAATAAACAATTATAGATATATTTTCATATTTATAGCCTCTTAAAGTCATAATTTATAATTATACTTTACACGTATATTAGTTACATATAATATTTTTTTGATATTGGTTGTAAGTATTATAAATCATTTTGAACAAGTTTCATCATAGGTGTATTATTATACATTAATCTCCAAAATTTCATCATTCTTATAGAATAAAAGCTAGTAAATTTTATTTTTAAAATTATTTAAAATTTCATTATTCCATTTCATATTTATTGTTGTTATTATTAGTGATGACAACTTCTGTGATGAGATTTATTTGGGATTTTATAATTAAAAAATGGGTTTTTCTTAAATGATGAGTTAAATATTTATACAACCATTCCAGAAAAAATGTCAATATATTCTTATTAATTTCAAACATTAATTTTATAAATCCAACCTTGATATAAATTTGTATAATTGTTCGTTTATGTGGTTAAACAGACCCAATAATAATATATAACAATATACATATGAGTATGGCTATACAAGCTATTTTTTTATATAATAACATTATCATAAAATTAAAATTTAATTATTTAAATGTAATTAATATCATTAATACTAATTTATATGAGGTATAAGAATAAGTGAAATGAATTTAACTTTTCCTATATAAATAAGTATTCTTTCCTCTTGGTATGTTCATTTATGATGTTAATTTTGCAATGATCTATTATTATTAATTTTAATTATAGAATTGATATTTTATATTTAAATATTATAAATCATTTTATAAGAAACTTAGATATTCAATAAATCTATTTATAGAACCATACACAAAAAGTGGTGATGAAAAATTGAAATGTGTTGTTTATGGAGGTGGTATTCCAAACACACACATGAGAAAACTATTCACTTTTTAATTGAATTTGACATGAATAGATAATGGTTACAATATATATATATAATTATATTTAACTATATTATTTATTAATATTTAATTATATACATTTTTTTGGAATTGGATTGGTGGATGGGGGATGAGAAGTCCAATGAACTGAAGTTAACGTGTAGGTATTACTTATGTTGAATATTTTAATTTTCCCTTGATATAACCACCAAAAATGAAGGAGTTGGTGATATTTGTTTCGGATATATGATTAAAATTGAATAGATTGTATATATGGGAATTAAAATAAATTGTTTTTATTTGGAATTTTGAAACTATATATGTGTCTTAAAATGGGTTGAAGTTTTCTCAAAATTTTGGTGACAAATATGGAAAAATAATTGTAAATAATTGTTATGAATGGGATAATAATTTAATTTACTAAGAGCTATGTGATTTATATGATTAAATGTTGGAGTGATATGTAGTTAAGACTATAAAACCAAAAAAAATATTCTATAATTTATAGTATTAAAATATATATAGAAAAATTAGAGTCACATTGGATTTCCCCTTTTAACACATATAAAACATGATAAAATAAAAATCATGGTAGATATTTTATAAATAAAAATATTATATGTCCCTTATTACCAAATTTAAATTGGATTAATATGAATTTTTAATCCATTTAATGTAATTAAATTTCAAAATTTAGGTGAAAACATATAAATTAAAACATATAATGTTTTGAAAAAAGTGTTTATTTAAAAATATTGATTTAATCGATATGTGTTCTAAATTATATTTATACTTGATTTCCAATTAAGTGAATGATTATTTATTTTTAAATATGGTTAAATATAATATAATATTATTTATTATAAAATATATTAATATAATTTAAATGCATAATATTTTGAAATATACCATTCATTGAAAAATATTGATTTTCCATGGAAACTAATATTTATATTTTCACATAATTTTATTCTTAGAAATAAAATTTTCTTCAATACCTAATTATAAAATTAGTATTAAAAATATTTAAATCATTTTATATGAATATATTTTTGAAATAGATTAAAAAATCAATATAACCATAACATAAAAAATAATTTTATGAAACCTATATTTATTTACAATAAAAAATTTATTAATTTATTAGTAATAAATATTGGATTTATGTTAGATTATTTTATTATATATAATATCAATACTATCCATTTAAAGCAAAATTTAACTACAATATAATAACTGTAATAATATATGAAAGGTAAACCTTTATAAAAATATATCATTACACTTAAAATGTTGTTATTTTTAATTTAGTTGCACTAATGGAATATTATAAATATTTTATAAAATAAATAAATAAATATATATATATCTCTCTCGTAATTCAAATACCTTTATATTTTCACTCCAATTCAAGAGATAAGTTATCATGTTTCTATAACATTCAATGATTCATTTTGGTTTAGAGTTATGTGTGAATAAATATATTTAGCACATTTGAATTAAAGGAAATCAATATTTTTTAAAATATCAGTGTTATACATTCTCCAATTATAAATAAATTATGTCGTAAAAATTCAAATTATCACTCACTCATAAAATTATTGTTTTTTGAATAAAATATAGTTCTGGACTAGGATATATTTTTAAATGAGTGGTACACCTTAATATATTTTTTTGTATAGCAAATAATTGTTTTCCTTCAATTATGTTAGTAAATTTCTTTATTTTTATTAGAAATGTGTTTCCCAATATTTTAAATTTCCCCAGATGATAAATCATCCTATTATATTAACACATTCTCCTAGGTTCCTCTCCAAATATTCTTTATATTTAGGAAATTTGTTCTTGTTTCCTTCATCATCTTAGTCACCAAAACATCAATGATACTTCATCTTTATATTTCAGGTTATTTATGAATTAAAATTTGTTCATATTTTTATTAATAATTATTTATAGTGAGTTTAACATAAACCCCAAATTTCTTAATTTAGTTATTATCTCATTATGTTTTTCGTTGGGATAAAATCAACATTGGCCAAGGTACACATTTTGAACATGATTCCTTCGGGATCTATACATTACTACATCTTAAATAAGTTACCATGATTGATGACCAATTAACATTATAATAGAATTATTATAAGATAATTAAATTAAATATTCAACTTCAAACTATTTTATTCATTGTAATTATAACATTACTTTTTAGTTCAACATAAAAAACTCTAAATTCAATATAGGTATCAATATATTGGGTTTTCAAATATTCCAACACCGAATTGTTTTATATAATTAATCCTTAATAATGGAATTTTATTAGTTTTTAATTCAACATAGAATATCCCTTTGGAGTTTTTATTCAGGTGTTCAATTTTAGGTCCACTAAACCTGAACCAAAACGATGATTTTTTTGATACACAACTAGCCTTTTTCGGTTGATTCCCCTTAGGTGAATTTCTTCCAAAAATATATCCACATTCCAGTTTTAATAATGGGATGAAATTATAATGAAAATATCATATCCAATAAATTAAAAAACACTATTATTATATTCTACATTAATATATATCCCTTAGACGTATCACTAGGATATTTAAAAAACATAATATATCACATTCCATATAATATTCAATATTACCTACACTATGCTGAAGGGTTGTCTATACATTTTAAATTTTGATCACACTTAACATATTAAAACGAATATTATCATACACTAACATACTAAACTCAAATGTTATCTATTTATAATTTTTTTACATGTTATAATTCCCTATGGATGTGAGAGTATCAATTACCTGACTTATAGAGAAAATTGTGTCACTAACATTATTAGGATATATAACCCCATACCTTAAATAGATATTAATTTATTTATTTATAATAAGGGTTTTACTATATAGACACATGCTTTCATATTTTAAGTACACCCCAATACCTAGAACTCTGAATTTTATTTCTTTTTTACACATCCTTAATCCCATGGAAAATGAATTAAAAAACATGGGTTGAGAAAAAAATCATAGTAAGGGATACGAAAACAATAAACCCATTATTCAATTCATAAACCATAGAAATATATAAGAAAATTTTCATATTTCATAATAAACATTTGATCTCAGATATCGATTTACCATTCTATGAAAATATTACAATTTCATAATATATTTCATGAAAAATTTCTTATGAAATAATATTGACAAAATAATATTCTTCATGGATTATATGAAAATAAAAAAATTTCTTTAATACCATTCACTAAAAAATAATCAATTAAAATTTTAAAAAATTCATAAAACATGCTAAGAAACATATTCTTATTTGATTAACTTTTGAATCAAAAGGATTGTTTTTTGAAAAATTCAAAGAATATCATGTATTTGACATTTAAGATTATCCATAAATTAACCCTTAAAAGAACCCATTTAATTTAAATATTTAACAGGATAATTCTGGCATCTCGTAAGAGTAATCTTTCACTTATAAACTATATCACTTTACCCAATATATTGGAGAGAAATGTCTACTTCACCAATTATCATAGCTATTTTGGGATCACCCATATTTCATATGAAATTTAAAAGAACCATATCATTAATAAAACACATATATATTTCACATTATGCATAAAACTCATTTTAATTGGGAATCAAAACATTAATCTGTAACACTTTTAGTTATCTCACAAGGATTATAAAAAGCATATATTTCCTTACAAATAAATCTAAAACTAAAAATTCATATAATATAAAGAATTTTTTTTAAAAAGAATTAAAATGGAGGTATGGAATGAAATATTGATATGTAGTAATGGCAATAATAGCATTAAAATAGGTTCAGTTGTATATGTTAAAGAGATATGATTTTTCATTATATTAAAAAAGCATCTAAATGACTCATATGGTGAACAATTAAAATATTACTCTCAAAAAATATTACAATAAATTAAAAAAAAATTGTTTAAATAATTTTTAACAGTATTTGGTGTATAAATGTGAAAATTCATGGAATATAATTATGAACAAAGACATGGATGAAAAACATTTGATCGGAATATATTAAAATTATCTTTTAATTAAAAATCTTTTACCCTAAAACCAGTATAGCTTTGTTTATTCTTTAACTCAGATAATATAAAATAATATTAGTTTTACACCTTCTTAATAACATTTTTCATTTTTATTAAATTATCATTATTCCCATTATTTCATTTATAACCATGTCTTATTTAGTAACTATAATGGATATGTTCTTGTTATATATTTTAGATTTATTATATTTATAACCTCAATACAACAACGATGCATTGAACATGGTCAACTAATTTATTTTAACACTATTTAAAAAATATTAATCATTTCATATTTTTCAAATTTGTAAATTATATATACTTGTAAAACCATCCATATTAGGCATTAATATAAAATGAACTTCATCTTCTTATGAATATGTTATTCCTTACAAACGCATGAATTTTTTTTTTATTTTATTATAACGGGTGGAAAAAAAATAAAATCTAAAATAATAATATTTTGCGAAATCATAAATAAGTTATAAATGTAATATTTATTTACTATTTCCCTCCTCGTGACTATACTAATATGGTGGAGATGATAAATAAATTGCATCACTTTATAGAGGGGGTATTCCACACGTATTCACTAATGAGGTTATCAATTTCTAACACAATAAAAAGAAAATAATAAATATATTATCTTCAAAAAATTATAATTTTTTCATAAATAACATATATATAAATTTATTTCAATTATTATAGGCATATATATTATCTCGTGAAAAAAAATACATTACTTCATACTGGTGGTATTCAATACCTATGCACGAGAGACGTTTTCATTTCATATAATATTTTAATGAAATAGGGTTTATAAATAATAATAATATTTTTTTATATTTATGATTCTTATATAATTATGTCCTCATTTTTAAATAATTTTCTAATGAGTTAGAAGTAGAAATAAACATGAAATAGTTCAGTTATACCTTATACCTTCTCCTGGTATATCTCCATTTGTAATAAACATTAATCTTTATAGGATTTTTCTTATGAGAAGACCAATGTCACAAAAAAACCTTGTTAAACCCCATACAAGTCTCCTTTTCCAGCCAACAACAAGGCCTACAGGGCATTACTAGTCCTCCCGGGATAGACAGTAGTGTCATACACCTAAATAAACTCAATTGGAAACTATGTGGCCTATATGATTTTAGAAAAATAATTAAATAAAATCATAACAATAAAATAGGAGTATAGAACATGAAAATATTAAAAACTATGCATACATTCAAGTAAACTACGGGGTCACCAATGACCATGTAAGCACACTCACATTGAGAATGATCCATATTTGGGAGAACATGGTACTGAAAAGTAATATAGAATATAGTTGTGAGAATAATAATACCCATTAGGGATGTCAAATATAAAAATTCCTTATAAATTAACTTTAAAGATATATCCAAATATTTTTATTTTCAAACAAAGATAAAATATTATATTTTTATACTCTTTTTATGAAAATAATTAACATGAATCCATTCTAGGAATGACTAATTTAAATTATACATTCAAAAATAGTTTCCAAATCATGAAGACCATTAAGAAAATTATTTATAATAGGTAACTTGTGATAAAATTGTAATATCATTATGAAAAGTTAATATATAAGAATTTTAAAAAAAACATGAAAACAAAGGAATGGAAAAGAAGTTTTTTTTCATTTTTACCTTAAAGATAAAACCATGAAGAAGAAAATTTAAAATATAGTATCTCCTAATATTAAATTAAATGAGCACTAGAATCATGGGAATTTCTAAGTTTATAGGGTTTTTAGGGACCAAGGTATCTCATACACATTATTATTTACCATATATATGAATGTTAATTCTCATAGTTGAGATAACCAAAACAACCAATAATAGTTTATTCAGGGTTGAAACATAATATTTCTTGGTAGGATAGGTCACTCCTAGTGTACTTATCCTTGTTTTCCAATCATGATTCCCATGATTCACATGTTTCGTGCTCAAATGGTGGTTAATTTTTATGAATCTATAATATATGCATATATTATATTCTTTACACTAAAATGAATCCATCTTCTCACATATGAACTCTCTCTTTGGTGACCTCCCCTTTCCAATTCACATCCATCCAATTCACAGAAAAACACAGTACCATCAATGGGAAAACATTTTATATAGCACAAATATTAGGCATATATTTAATTTCCATTTATATGGTGAATGTATTAATGGGGGATTTCCATTTCCATAAAACATATGAAGGTTTAAAAGAGACATTTCAATTTTAAAGAAATATCATTCAAGAAACTTATTGGACATTGAAATTTATTTATATTTTAAAAAAAATGTTAAAAGAAAAATCAAAACATTATGAATCTTCTTGGAAGATTATATAAATTAATTAAAAAAATAAATACCATTTCCATTATCTAGAATAGATTTAAATATCATATATATAATATATAATAGTATAGACACACTTTTAAAACACTCCATCAATCAGGCATCTAAAAATAAAGTCTTAGATAAAGGGAAACTACCTCAAAGGTGCGAGCATCACGAAACTCAAAGAACATAATAAAGAGAAATAAAGGACTATTCCACACAATATAGAAACATATACACCTCGATATATATATATATATTCCCATAACTATGTAGGAAAATTTACTATGTGGGTGTATATATATATACATACCTATATACATATATGCATGGATGTTTCATCCATGAAAAATGAATTTATCACCTTCACCAATGGTAGTCCAAATCCACAAAACAGAGTTCCAAGGAACAATTGAATAATATGAAGATCCCAAAAGTCACAAAAATAATAATTAAAATTGGTCAAATGATTAAAACTAGAAAAAACAAAAAATAAGGGAGAACTCACTAACGACAACTATTTTGACTAGAAACAGCCATAATCAAACCCCAAAATCCCTAGTAAATAAGAACCAAAGAAACATTGGAAATATAGTTAAGGTTTGGATGGGTCACACACACCATAAGGTGGATGAAGATAACTAAACGAACAGGGGAAAATAAAATGGTGGAGAAGATAAAGAGTTTACCAAAGGATATCACACAAAAAATTGAAGATAGCTATAGATGGAAAATACAATGGAAGAAAGGATAGAGGTGTGATTAGTGGTGCTATCACCTAAGGGGAGAGGGGACGGGGTATGTTGCGCCTGATACGTTAGGTGGATGGAATATATTCAAGCGGTTTTAGTATAACTATTATTATTATTATTATTATTATTTTAATTAAATTTATTCATTTATTTTTTTAACTGGGGTATGAAACCTAGTTTTTTATATGGATTTCTAGACTGTGGTTCAATTGTGTGGTCACCACTATTTGGGGCCTGATGGGATATAGTGGATGGAACATGGTTCTGAACTAGACTGTGTAGTTTGGATGTTTCTATTTAATGTGCCCCATTTTTTTCCCATGGCTATAGAGTAGTTTCCTGAACCATTCATTAACCATCTTTTATCCCCTTTGCAACCCAAAAGTCCTAAAAACAGAAAACATCACCCTGATACTCGACCTGAAAATTAATAAAATGATTAAGGACGCAAAAATAAATAAAATAATAAGGCAAATTGAAATGAGGTGTGACAACCAGAACTCGAAGTATTTTATTAGGGATGTTGGTATTTTTTTTGGAATGGTATTTTTTGAACTACTGTTCTAAAATTGCGTGTTCAAGGGAAGAGAGGAGGTTTTCATTTTTCTATGTGGGGGGAGTGAAAAACATATAATTTTTCAAATATTTTAAATATTATAGTGTATTAATCATGGTATGATGATTCCAAAACTACACAATATAGAAATTAATTTAATAATGGTTTAAATACCATAATTTAATAAGAATTTTAAGACATTCTTGTGGAATTTTAACTTAGTTTTTACCCTAATTAACCGGGTTTTCCCTTAATCAGAGTGACACATTTTTACCATGGTAACTATTTATAATGGGTAAAATTTAATTTAAGATAATTTCAAACTTATGATATCATAGTTATAAATATTTTATTAGTTTTCTGTAGTTTTTTTCCAATTATTTTTTTGAAATTATTTCTAGAATAACTCTGTAAAATGTAATGAAGAACTATTATAAAATTATGTTTCTAAGCAAAAAACTAAACTTATACAAAAAATACAATGTTTATTAGTATAACATTATTTTAATAATTTATAATAAAATAGAACCTATTTTATTTACAAAACTAAATTCTAAATATAATTGATTTTATAAATTACTTCATTTAATTAATAGAAATGAGAATTTTTCGAATATCAACATTTTTTCACTATTCACTGAAAAATCAATCTTTATATAAAAATTCCAAAAATTCATATTATGTTATATATGATATATTGATTTGAAAATTGAATTCTTATTATTAAAAAATTATTTTCTAAAATTGGGAATAATTTCATTTAAATTAAACCAATTAATTCAGGGAAATCCATTTTGTTAAATAATGTTATTCATTTTTCATCTATGAACTTTTATACAATTATTTATAAAACAATAATCAAAATAAATCCATAAAATTAATACTTATAAAAAATAATAATTATTTATTTTTTGGATAACTTTGGTTGTCAAAATTTCCACATATAGGATATTGTTCCCTCATATTTTTATTCATTACATAAATATGTGAGTGTATTTTTTCCTCAAGGCAATTTCCGATTCTCATGTTTCTTCCTCGGTCATTTTATTATTCCCTAAAACATCATCCTAGTTTATTAAATTATTCCATATTAAATACACTTTATGGTCTAAAATCTATTTTAAATATTCATCATAAGAGATATTTTTCTCCAACATTACCCCTTTAGTACTCAATACATGAAATTCATTAGGTAGACAATTTCACAGGTATGAATCATGAAACACATAATATACATGAGATAAACTCAACTATAAAGATATTTTTTAATAATATTATCCAAAATTTAGAGAATTTAATTTTGAATTATAAACCATAAACTTAACTTTCCATTACCTTAAATATGTACAACAATTCTCCATAAAGATTGTTTAAGAAAAACATGATCTCCCCCAAATAATATTAAATTTTTCAAATGTGATTTTCATAACAATTCCACCTGATATATGATTTTCAAAGATTTATTTAAATTGTATTTACCTTATTATACATATAATTTATCTATTGTAGTCATATAGATTTCATCTCCATGATATCATCCCATCATTGGTCAGAAATAATTTTCTACATAATTTCACAAAGGATTCGATGTATATACAAGATTCAAAAATTTTATTTTAAAAAATTTTAACTAATAATAAATGTTAATCCAAAATAACATGATAATCCAATGATAATTATTAAAGCATATTCTATAAATATTGAATTATATTCTCTAATTTTTCAATCAAATATATGATGAATTTTCTCCAAAAATATTATTCTATTCCCATATACTTATTAATTCTTTTATGAAAATTTTCTATAAATATGAGATAACGATCATATATAATGGAGAGGTGAACTCTATGTAATTTAGATAAGTCCTTATGATATATCCTTGAAATAATTTATAAGTCAATTTTTATCTTTTTTACAAATAAAATTCAAAGATTTAGTCAAATGATCAACAATAATTAAAATATCAATATTATGATGATATTCCTTCAATAATCCCACACCAAAATACTTTTATATTCTCTCATTTACATTTAGGAACTGGAAGAGGCTAAATCATACCCTAAAGTAGTTGTCACATACCATTTTCTTTTTTGACAAGTAAAAAATTTCATGATCAAATCTATTATATACTTCTAAATATGATTTGAAAAAAAACTCAAAAATTATAATATATATTAGTACAATAAGGTTAATCATAAAATTAAGAGTTGTGACCTTCACATAAAAATTACTTCGTTAACTAAAAATCACATTGAACAAATAACCACTTCACATATTTTATATCACATTATTTATCAATAATAAATTCAATGAACTTACCCTTCATGAAAATGTATAATATTTATTTCAAACCATAATATTTATTCTAATCCTATTTAATTATTTTTGACATAGATGATTGTATTGACAAATAAGAAAAAGGAGAATAAGTGTCTGCATACAAAATTTCCATGAAATTATTAACTATATCATTAACTAAGGATCATTCTAAACTTGTAATAGGGTAAAATATATATTTTCCTTTTGAATAGATTTATTAGATTTATTTTTTTTCCATAAATATATGATATTAAATTATGAATTAATAATCCCAACTAAGATATAAGAATCTTATATTACTAATTTTCTCCTCTTTTTGAGTGAATGAATATTTTAAACTTTTATTACATGTATATATTTAAAATTTGTCTACATTTAAATGATTTCTCGATATTTTTAAAGAAGACAAAAACTATTTGAATCCCAAGTTCATGTATAGAATACCTATAATCATCGAGTTTCAATTTAAAAGATATGTACTTAATTTCCTAATAATTTTTTGATAAGAAACAACCAAGTCCTTTCAAAGAATCATCATTGAAAAAAATAACTATTTCAGGTTGGAAAGGATATTATATAAGAATTGAACAGTATTACTTTCAATTTATAAAATAAATTATCAAATTACATTTTTTAGATGAATTTCTATTCTTTCTAAGATAACATATATAGTGGGATAGATAACGAAGGCATTTTCTCAATAAACCATTGATTTTAACCTTTTAATAGAAAGATAATATTATTCTCTGTGAAATTTTTGTGTATTTTCCATTCATCCACGAGTTATTTTTTTATCAGGATCAATAATTATTCTATATTTAGAATGATTGTTCCCAAGAAAAGTAATTTATTACAACCAAGATTCACATTTACTAATTTTTATATTAAACATATTTTATTTAATGTCATTAAAATAATCCTTATGTTTTTTTCAAGATCTTCATATCTTATAGAGTATAATAAAATATTATTGATAAAAACAACCAATAAATTATCCCAATACTCAGGGAAAACTCTATTAATTTTATCCATAAATATAGATGGTGAATTTTTTAACATATATTGAACAATTAAAAACTCATAATGACTATACCAAGTATATAACAGGGTATATAGAATGAATTCCCCATCATTTTTAACTGGTGATACCCTGACCTAATATAAATCTTTGAAAAATATTGTTAACCCTAGTGCTGATCAAACAAGTCATTTATATGAGGTAATAAATACATGTTCTTAATAGTGATGGTGTTGAGTAATTTATAATAAATTCGTAAATTCAAATGAAAATAATATTTTTGATAAAAAACAGAATTTCACTAAGTATAAGTGATAGGTTATGTCAAAACATTATAAAAAACTAATATAATTACATTTTCTATTATAAAAATCAAATAACTTCATTCGATAAGTAGGTTTTAGAATTATCATAGCACCAAATGCTATGTCAACAGAAAACTCCAATGCATGATCAGGAATAACACCACATGAATAATAATGAAATACATCCATTTATTCATTTACTACTATAAATTCACTAATTTTAACCCCTTTTTTCATTCCCAAATATGTAAATTATAACTTTCACTTCCACCATTAAGTAGATTCTCAGCTTATTGATATGTTATTAAATGTAAGAATTCAGTATTATATAAGAATAAAAACTCATTCCCAAAAATAAAGTTATTTATCTCTATAATATATCATAGCATGATAAACTAAAATCTAATCCATACCAAGATAACATAAAGCTCTATAATGGACACACAATAAGGTTTACTAGAAAATCCATCAAACAGATTGTAGTAAATTTATTTTAATAAATTCATGTCACATTTATAATACAAAATGGGGTTTAACTAAGTGTTCCATTATCATTTTGTGATATGTTATTTCAATTTCATCGGGAAATTTCAAAGATATAAAAGATGGTGTGGTACCTGAATTAAACAATATATAGTTACAGTTTCAATAATCAAGTAATATACCTATCACCACTCTAATAAATGGTCAATAATATTCCATAATATTTTAAAAATAAAATATTTCATATTATTTGTTTTAGATCAAGATTATTACCACCAAGAGAAACAGAATTTTTACATGTATTATCTTAGTTCTCCGACTCATTATAATTAATTAAATTCACCGCAATGTTTTCCTTTCATGTCTGAAAAACGTAATTTGACTTTTAATTATTGTAATGATCCTTGGATTTACTCATTCCAAAAATGTAACACTTCCCTTGTCTCAATAAATATTCTTATGAATTATTCTTTTCACACCTATCTCAAGTGGGTAATAATGTTTCCATACATGCAGGTTCATTGATGAATTATTCCACATTTTATACTGCCCAAATCACTTAATATATTTATTATTTTAAAATTCCACTAATTAAATCATAACATTATCAAAATACCATAAATTTTATTAGTAACTTTTGAACTTATGAGTTACTATATCTCTGCATAAACGTGGATTAAATCCAAAGTAAAATTGATAAATGTTACTATCAAAGTCTAGAATAAAATTCATTTAATACATAAGAAATATATAAAAAATTATCTTCAAAGGTGGAAACAAATTCATAATTACTTTTCAAAACTATAATAATTTAATTTTAATTTGAATTCAAATAAAATGTAGACAATCTATTTTAGGGAATGGATAATTAAATTCCATCCATTCCATGGAAACATTTTATTTTTTTTTCATATTGTTTTTAATTAAATTTCCATTTTGATTGGATTCCCCAGCAATATAATAAATAGACATGGATAAATTTTTATGTTATGAATATCCAATAAAATAAAAAATCTTCTCTTCAGAATTAATTCATCCTTAATCATTAACTATGTCTATGGATCCACCAAATTGTAGAGGGAATTATTTCATGAAATGATCCATTAGGGAAATATTCTTCTAAAGAAAATTGGGTTTTTATCATTCATGGGTGCCACTATTAATATCCTAGATAAAATAATCTATAACTACAAGAAACTAATACATTACAACCATTCTAGGTTGCTAAGTTAGAATGTTATTATCCCTTTTATGACCTTTTACAATAGATTCCATATTTCTTCTACATATAACCATTATGAACATACATAGATTAGGTAAGGGAAAATGGAAATCCTAAAAATATTTCTCACGAAAAAATAAACATAAATTATACTATATTTAATGTGTATTTTAAATTTCGCATAACTTCTTGTGTTATCTAAACATTTTTTATGATATCAACTATAAAACCACATACTATAAAAAACCCAAAATTACATGATTTATTAAAAGGGGATTTCATTCACATATTTTCAGTATATTTTCGGTTTATAGTTCTTGGTGAGTTAGGTAACAAAGATAAATTAAAAATTGTGAATATCCACATATTAATCATATTTTACATAAACACATTACTTTTAAATATATTCATTTTATGCTCATTGTAAATCCCATATCTGTGTCTCTAACTTTATGAAATATTATACCCATCACTAATCCCAATGAAAAATCATTTAAACATGTGGGATTATTAAAACAAACTTAATTAAGGGACATAAAATATAATAAACCTATTATTATATGTTTACACTTGAAAAACCCGTATAAATGATTTCCTTTTCACAATAAATTTTTTTTCTCAAATATATGTTTACATTTCCATGAAAACAACTTAAACTCATAATAAAATAATTAAAAATTTCATAAGAAATAATAAAGTAAAAATAATTATCATAATTGTTTCATTGTTAATATTAAAACTCATGAATATTTTTCCTTGAAAAACAATCCTTTAATCTTTAAAAAAATTGTCATAATATTTCCCCAAAATTTTATTCTCATTTGATTACCTTGGAAAATCAATAGAATTTAATTATAAAAAACTAAAATATTATCTTGAGGGTACATTGGGTCATTATCATTACATACACCCTTATAATATCCCTCAAAATTGAATCATATAACTTTCTAATTCTCATATATATTAAAATAATCCAATCACTTATATACTCTATCACTTTACTCAATGCATTGGAGAGCTATATCAAATTCATCAAACATCATATCCATTTTTTTCTCACACATTATTCATTAAAAATTTAAAATTACAATATCATGAATAAATAACATATATATTTAACTTCAATCATAAAACCCAATTAAGTTGACATTCTGTCCCATAAGTAATAACATATTCATTTCTCTCACAAAAATGAGAAAATGTTTTTATTTCCATGGAAGAAACTTAAAACTACAAATTCCTAAAATATTTATTGAATTATTTTTTATATATATAAAAATTCAAACATGTAAATAAATACTTATAAATAATAATATCAACAATGGTGGAAAAAAAATCCATCCATATTTGTTAAAACATTAATTTTTAAATTTGGCAAAAAACATCAAAATGACTAATATGGTAAATTGTAAAAATAAATCTTTCAAAAACATTAAAAATAAAGTTAAAAATAGTTTAGAATGATTTATAACAATATTTTTCATATAAATATAACAATTCATTTTAATTTTTTTGATAACATGGATATAAAAAAATATTAGAATTGGATTCTTTAAAATAATGTTTTATTTAAAAATCAATAACCTTATGTTACTTTTCTATTAATATATTATTTAACTCTTAAATAATAAATATTACATTTTTTATAATTAATTAAGAACCTTTCTCATTTTTTTTATTATAATTATTCTTTATAATTTATTTATTACCTCTTTTTTACTTACCAAATTTGTTTATTTCAAATTAGATGTTTTTCCATCATTCAACTTTTAACCTCAAAAACACATTCTCACATTGACTATGATCAAAAGATTTTGGGATACATTATCTTAAGAAGGTTAAAATTTTATATTTATTATATTTATAGATAATATATTCTTTTAAAACCATCCATTTAAAGAGGATATGTAACTTGAACTATGTCTTTTAATGGAGACAGTGGTCCATACATACTCATGAACCTCGTTATCATTGACTTCTAAATGGTGGAAGATAAATATATTTTGCTGTAATTTAATTTTCTAGAATCATAAATATTTTATAAATGTAATATTTATTTATTTTTTAAATTTTTATATCTATCCATATATGGTATAGATGAAAAATAAATCACATTGCATAATGGAGGTGGAATTCCACACGTGCGTACGAGCGAGGTTATGAATTCCCCATAGATAAAAATATAAAAAAGAAGATGATATTATTATCTTTATAGAATCATAAGTATGTAATAAAAACAATATATATTCTTTTTCAATCATAACCATCTATATGTTCTGATCAGGAAAAATGTAACACATAGTATCTTGGAGGTGGTATTCCCCACGTATGGATGAATGATGTTTTCATTAATAATAAGATGGAAAATGGGATGAAAATGGTTGTAAAAAAATAAAAATAAAATTTCATCTGATGTTGTTATTTCAATATGATTCAGGAAAACATGTAGATTGTAAAAGAATAAATAATCTTGAAATAGTTCAATTATACGTTATAACTCCTCCCCAGATATCCCCCATTGAATTACACCTTAATCATTATATGATTGGCCTTTTGAGAATTACAAGACCTCTATGAATTTAGGAGGGAATCTTGGATGAGTTTATATCAAGGATTTTTGGGACTATAGATGTCAAAATTTGTTATAAAGGAAGGATATGAGGTTCTCTTTAAAAAGTGAGGGGATGGACACACATAAAATGTCTCAACACATTTAAATATTATATAGTAATAATCTTTGAAAAGTGTCTCCCAAACTACCCAATTAATATTCTAAGGTGATAAATATTAAAATAAAATCATCCAAAAGAAAACAAGATAGTTTAAAGGCCTTTATAACATATATTTTACCTTAAATAACCAGGTTTTCCTTTTACCGTGGTGACACATTTTTATCATAGTTTCAATTCGTAATAACAAAATAAGATACCAAACTCGTCATTAAATCTAAACCAATTAATTTAAAATATTGAATTAATATTTCAACATTCAACTCCTATATATTTTGTAAATTAAATTTTATATAATTTCGCAAAAAGAAATGAAAAGTTATTTTTAGCAAATTATGTTTCTAAACATAAAAATGATAATATTAAAAAATAAAATTATAATATGTATTAATATTGAATTTTTTTGAATATTTTTAATAAAATGGATAATTTTATTTTTTAAAACCATTTAAAAAATATAATAGTTTTTTTAAATTACTTTATTTGATGAAAATAAATAAATGTCATTTAAGAACCATAATTTTTCTCAACTCGATAAAAAGTAATTATTTTTAGAAAAAATACAAACAATTAAACCTTAGTTACATTTCAACAAATATTTCAAGAATTTATTTTTTTAATTAAATTATAATAATCTACAAATTTATATTTTACATAAAATAGTGCAATTAATTTAAAAAAAATTAGTTAAATCGAACTATTTTCTTTATTGACTGAATTTTTTTATAAAATTATATATAAAACTATCTGAAATATAAATCCAGAAAATGAATATATATAATGAATAATATTTACTTATTTCCAATATTTAATTTTTTTTATAAAATACCATTTATGATTTCAGTTTCCAAGAATTATAATAAAACATTAACTAACAAAACCCTTTTCTTTTTTCATGTATTGTGAATTTTTTATACTATTTATGCTACTAGTTAATCCACAAAAATTATTAATATACACCTAATATTATTCAAATATGATACTATTCTAGAAACTAATTTATATTTATATTATTCATAATCTGGGGAAATCTGAATGTAAGAAAACGGTGAGTTCAAATGCTTAGTAAGGGAGAAAAATTAATTTAGAACATTACACAGGTAAGACATCAGGAATAAAATAATAATATGAATATTAGGACAATAATGATATGAAAATGAGAATAAAATGATCATATATACTCAAATAATGACTTGTAAGGGTATATAAAACATAATCATGATAAACTAATAAGCATAACACTAAATTTCAACAATAATGTGTCATACAAGCATATTACCAAGGATAATCACCAAGGAATCATAAAACATTAAAAATTTATATTTGCAAAGTATTATAAGTATTTCATCTACAGAGATTATTTCTTTACCCTACTAATTATAGTACTTTCAAATCACACTCTTCATATTAATTTGTTTATTCATCAAGGTATTATAAATATATAACAATTCATTTTACCAAGGTATCATAAACCACTCATCTCTAGAGATTAATTCATTATCCAATGAACCTAGAGAAAAATCATAGAATAAACATCTTATTAACCATTTGTGACACTTATTTATAATATTTAATTACAAGGTAATTCTATATAGGTATCATTAGAGAATATAAAAATAAGAAATATTGGGTGTTCACATATATGTAAAATACATTATTGAACCATTAACACTATTGATTGGGTTAAAAAATATTCATGATTATAAAAAAATTATAATTGTTTTTATAAAACATGGAGAATAATAATTTATTGGATAAAAATAATGATATTGAAATTTATTTTCTTATAAAATATACTTGGAATGAGTAATTATGTGTATACATTTGAAAAACCTAAAAATAAAATTCAGGAAGCATTTTTAACATTATTTTTAATGATAATGTTATTGGTCATCTTGAAAAAATTATTGTAAAAAATATTAAGTGTGAACATTGACAAATATTATATTTGGAATTGAAACTTCAATAATATATACTTTTAAATACAAATTCATTCATAAAATAAAGATGGTGTTGAATAAAAAACATATTTTTAGAAAAGACCTTCATAATGTTTTGAAATATCATTGTCAAAAACCCACATCATATAAAGTGCAACAAAAAATAATTTTAATGGATTATATAGTAAATATGGAGTTCAGATGTCCAAAACAATAAATAGGTTTCCAATTATTATTGATAATATTATAATTAGAGTAAAATATTTTTTATGAGGGGTAAATCATTAACAATGAAAGGAATATTTCATAGCAACGATATACTTTTAGGGAATAGATTAATCAAGATCAAAATTATGTACTATAAACTCATTATTATAAATGAGTCATATTAAGTAGCATGAAATAATATCATGGTGTGGAAGAAATATAAATTGGATGAATAAAGCTCCAGAAGAATCATTGTAACTCAATAAAGTATGTTGAGTTAAAAGATAACATTTAACATTGGTAACCTTTTTATTGAAATATATTTTATTAAATAAAATTACATATATATTAAAACACCATGACTAAAATCAATAAATTATTGGTAATTAATTATTTAGAAATCACACCATATTAAATATTACATGGTTCATAGTATAAAAAATTTCACAAAAATTTAAATTTGATACAAATAATGATTTACTGTATTTCATGATTTTCAATTAATCACCTGAATATCTTATATAAAGAAATTATATTAAAAAAATATTAACTAAACTTATAAATATATTTGTCATTTTGATAAAGTACCTTTTTAATATTCTTCTACATTCATATTTGTTAGTTATAGTCTTTTTTGAATATCAGGTGTGAGTAATCCTAGTCATTCCGAAATGGTTTCTTTATTATAGTGTTGGTATTCATTATCCCCCAAAATTTAATCATTCAATTATAATTATAGCTACTATAATTTACGTGTATAATTATTTATAATTTCCTAATTTCATTTCATAATAAATTCTCTTATTATTCATGATTGCGAAAGCAGTAACTAGCTTCATTTTTGTAATTTATAATGAACGAATGGTTTTGTCTTAATTAATGAGTTAAATTTTTACATTAAAATTAAAATAATTAATTATTTACTTATTAATATCCAATAATATATTTTTAAATCCAATCTCAAAATAAATATATAGCATTTTTCATATAGGTGATTGACTTAACCTAATATTAAGAGGATACAAAATATGTGTGATTATTGATATGGAATAAATTAATTCCTTATAATATCATTATCAGAAAAATAATGATTTAATTATTTAGAATTTGATAAGGGGATTTCAATTAAAAATAATATAGAATATATAAATACATCGATTTTCCTCTTAGTGTGTTCATTTTATAAGGCTATTTTTACAAGGATTTTTTATTGATAATATTACATATACAATACCTAATTTATATTAATCTATTATAAATAAATAATTAAATAACATATTTATTCAGTAAAACCATTTATAAAACAATCATTTCATGGTGGTGATGAAAAAAGAAATGTGTTTTTCATGGATGTGTTAGTTCAAAAACACAAATGAGAAATGTCGATATTTATTTGAATAAGAGTTGAATAAATTATCTTTGTGAAATCGATATCAATACATTTAAATATAATATTTATACTTATTTAATTATAATTATATCGTTAGAATGTATTTTTAGGATATCTTCTAGTATGGATAAATAATTAAATGGGTAAATTATATATACATTGATAATTTTGATTCCCTCTGGAATTATGATTTGGAAATAATGGTATTAAAGAATATTTATGAGGATATATGATAACAAATGTGTATAGGGACCCTATTTTAAATAAATTGGCGTATTTTCATGCAAATTTATAACCAGAGTTGTGTCCCTAACTCGGTGGGAACTAGATCCCTTTATTTGTGAAAATTAGGGACAAATCCTTATAATGGAATAGTAGGTATGGGGTATGAATGATATTACATGTGTTAAGATAGTTAACTGGGTAAATATTGGAAACATTTATAGGTTTGACTTTCAAAACTATAAAGGTATTCTATAAGGTGTAAGGATAAAATTGATTTGGTAAATTTTGAGCCTCATTATATTACCAATTTTAAAAATTCTTAATCTTGATTAAGTAATAATAATGTTAATTATATTATAATTAAAAATATAACAGAATATTCTTAATAATATTTTACATGGTGAATCCAATTTTATCTCAATTTCATCTAATTTAATATACAAATAAATAAAATAAACTTAATAATTATAAGATATAAAGTGGTAAATAAATATTTTTGTTGAAAAATATCATTTTAATCATTTTGTTTTCATAATTTCATCTGAAATTTATTACCAGTTCAATGATTGTTAATTTATTTCAAGATATAAATTAATTACAAATAATGATCTTTATTTCAAAGTAGATCAATTTAACTTAAAATTAATTTTTTTGGAAAGTATCATTCCTTAAAAAATAATTATTTTATCGTAGTAACTAATATTTATCTTCATTACATAATTTTAGGACTTAAAAAATAACCTCATTTCATAATTTATAAATGTTGATTAAAAATATACAAATCATATCATATGATTATGTTTCTAAAAGTGAAAAAAGTTAATATAATCACTCATAACACATAAAAAAATTGTAAGAAACCTGTATCATTTATGAAAAAAATTAATTTCATACAATCTTAGTAAGAAATATTTGATGACTGTTAGATTATTTTATTATAAATATTATCATTAATCACTATTTAAATCATTATTTAAAAATAATATTATATACTTCAAAGATCATGAATTTAATATTCATATATATATAGTTATGCATAAAATTATATTATATTTTATTGATCAATAACAATTTAAATTTATCAATTCATTAGTATTAAAAAATAAATTTTATTTTATGTCTATAGAAATTTCAAACTTAGGTTATAAAATATCCCTTTAAATGCACTCCCATATCTAGTGCTAGAAACATAATCCTTACAGTTCTAGATATTATATCGATAAAGATGAACCAATATTGGAAATAAATATCATAAAACATAAAATGGAAATATTGGATCACTTTCATACTCATTGAATTTCAAGGTTTATATGTTATATAATTTAGAAAAACTCTTAAAAAATAATATTAGTGACTTCTTGTTATCATTTTTTCTACTATACCAATGTTTTCTTATTTTACAATAATTCTTCCACAATCGCTAGAAAATTATTATGACCTGAAACTCTTCTATGAAAAAATCACTTATAATAATTCTCCATAACCAAGGGAAATGAAAAATGTAATAAGGGAGAGCTTAAACACTTAGTAATGGTAAAAAAATCATTAGTGTCAAAAACCAAGTGGGGCCTCAATCTGATCTGGCGACCAACCCGGTCTACAGCAAGCCCTAAATGGTGTTCCAAATCCCCACAGTCTGACACAAGTTCCATGGTATCAATGCTAGCAACTGGGAATGATTTACCAGATTATAAAAATATAAAATATTCTACATTATAAATTAAACAAAAGAAGGAAAACCAAGCCAAATATTAATTTACAAGGTTTTATATTTAAGTCTACAAGTTCACATATAACTAAAATAGAGATACTTCAAAATAAGGAACCAAAAACCATCTCCAAAAAGAACCACGAGGAAAGGGGGTCATCTCCATGAATCCATCAATACAACACCACCTAGGAGGATCACTAAAAATGTAATCCACTACCACCAAGATCTTTTCCTTTACCTGAATCAAACATGTCCAAGAAGGCTTATACCCAAATCTATAAGTTGGGTGTGAGCTAATGCTCAGTAGGATTCCTCCCAAAATTATTTCAGGCTCTAAAAGTTAAATGAAAAATAATGTATAGTTTTTTGAAATTAATTGAAATTATGAATAACATAGAAGAAAGCATTTTTAATAAAAAAATTAAGGGGTGTTTTTAAAAAACTCATTTACCATTGAAGTAAACCAAAAGAAACAATATATTTCGATGGTGAGATCGATGTAGTAAAAGATCACTAAACATGGGAGTGTCCCTATGCGTACTAGCTTGTGATAAAACCCTAGAACATTGTTATTGGTGTAAAGTGGTATAGTAACCACCACCATCTATGTTCCCGTCAAGGAGCCACAAGAGAGGAGAAACATCCAAAGACTCTAGTGGTCTCTGATCATTAATAATTTTTAGTCAGTGTTGTCATCATCAATTCCTATAACTGAAACTGGGCTAGAGCCACCTTCATATAACATGCATGATAGTCCTAGTCCACCCTAAAAGCCACACAGAGTGATCATTCATGTTTGATTTTCTATAAAATATACCACACTATTAAACACAACTAAACAAGGTGTTATACATTAAAACCCCCATTTACACACACAAAATACTCATTTGTAATCTAAAACACACCAAATCCTTTCTAAAATATGTTCTTCTCCCCATACACAATTTATTAAACCATTTATTCAATTAATAAAATATTTCAAATGCACACAATAAGGCTTCACTTCAAGAATATACACATTTCTCCTAAAAATAACAATATAGAATCTACTTAATATCAAAACATTTCAAAAAATAAATTCTCACCAAATTCAAAATTCATAAAAAAGGTTAAAGAACACAAGAAATTTCATGAACCAACCTGGGGCATCCATGAACCAGTCACCTGAGCCGGTACGTGGCATGGGTCGAAGAGGATTCCAGATCTCCATGAGTTATAAAGTAGTGCCATGAATCAAAACATACACATGAGAATGATTTAAAACCAGAATAAATAACCAAGACCACATAAAAAAGTTGTACCAACTGAAAATGTACAAATACTAACAACTAAATCTCAAATAAATGTACAACTGATCTATTTACCATATACAACCAAAAAGACTAAAAATCAAAATATGTAAAACTAAAATGCTGCAACACAATCTCCATGTGACCTCTTGGTCACCACAAACCATAAGAATAACCATTCTCTAATATTAGGAAATTAAAATGTGAGAACCTAAGAAAATGTTACCAGTAAATTAAAAGTTAAAATAGTACTATGCACAAAAATTATCAGTATGAATGCAAAGATAAACCATGGGATCAAAGGCTTTTCGTTCCCAACACAGTCTAAAAAAACAATTTTGAAATATAGAAATAAAAAAAATCCCTAGTTTTAATAAACCAACATTGCATTCTTTTTTTAAAATCCCACACACCCTACCTTCTATTTCAAAAATAAACATCTATTTTATAAATAAAATCCAAACCAAACTATATTAGGGTTGTGTTAAAAATAAAAATATAGGGTATGCATAAATCTATGATCATAAAAAATAGGGACAAGAAAATAATGATAGTAACAAAATAATATAAATAATAAGTGTGGGATATCCTAAACATCCCTAAAAGTCCCCTAGAAATACTCGATTTGAAACCACCTGTTGTTGTATAGTAAAGCCCCTATGTCAACCCAGCCTCATTAGTGACCATCCCACCAAGATTTTTTATAAATCAAGGAGGGTACTAACCCATCTAATCAGGGATATAAAAAAACATCACATGATCATCTAAAATACTTCTAGGAACCTGTGGTGGTAGTAATACTATGTAAGTAAGAGGCCCCATGCATGCGTTACTCACTATACCTATCGTCACCGCACTTGCCTACCCCAAAGACAGACGCCACCTATATGATAAACCAAAAAGGGAAATCTGATAAAAGTGTTCCCATTATATCCATGTATATACATATAAATAATTTTTTTGAAAGTTTCAACTAGGATATCACTTCGTATATGCTCATAAATCGTTTATTAAAAACATTTCACAAGCCAATCAAGAATTACATATTCAAAACCACTTTCCATTTCTAGTAATACATAAGGTGCCAAATGGTCTTTAAAAAACATTCAAACCTAGAATATGATACAATTGTACCAATGCATTTCCAATGTAACTAAATATGTCTTTCATGTACCAATGGAAAAATGGACCCTTAAGCAAAAAATTTACTAAAACACGCACTAAGAACCAAACTAGAATACCCTTTATGATTCCTTCCTAAACCATTTTTTTAAACCACACAAATGATCCAACATCATTTAGAAAACTAGAACCATTTTCAAAAAGACACCATTTGCGTTCAAACCAAACCAAAATGCACCTTGAAACACCTTACACCCAGGATTCACATTTCCAAAATCATTTACTCACCTAATAAAACATTTCAAAAGAACACAAAAATGTCTTAAATCTATATTTCACCAATCTCACATGTCAATTCCATTTTAAATGCAATTTCATATCCAAAAACTTCAAAAACTACATTCTCAAAATTCAAAACATAACTAAGACTACATTCACATCCAAATGAACTAATTTCACAACGAAAAATATAGGCTTCCACTAAAATCACAGTCCTGTGATATAAACACGAAAACCAGAAATAAATCGAATGCATGTTAATGTCCCTTAAAAAATAAGTTCCCTGCATAAAATTTCATTAATTAACATAAAAAATCTATTAGAAAAGAAAAATAATTTATCGAATAATGTCTATACACAAAACCACCTACACTTACTCAATAAATTATTTCAAATTATATTTTTAATAATTTTAACTAATATAATAAAACTACAATAAATTATCTATGGTACATATGGTGGTGTGAATTTCATTTAAAAATTAATTTAATACATGGAAATTCCTATGGGTTATGCTGGAAAGGAAAAAAGTCAAAAATGCCTACCCCAATGGAATTCGAACGCAGTGAAACTCTAATGTAAGGGAGATTGAGACCTCACGAACCAACCACACACCCTAATGAATGATAAGAACACACAAACATGAACCCCAATGATTAGAGTTTGTCCATGATCTGGAAAACCCACATAATTCAAAGAGAATTATACCGGAGGGGGGTAGTGCTGGAAAAGGGTGGTGCAGGTGGATAATCAATAGAGGAGGGGGATTTGATAGCAAGAAACAGTCCGGAGGGTGGTCGTGCACTGGAACATGGTGGAGTAAGGGGTTTGGTAAATGGGAGTAGGGCAGTTCAGTAGGGGGTGCTCGACGGAGCACTGACGGATGAAGGAGGTGTTTGGGCTGGGGGTCGCATGTTCACAAAGGAGAAGGGGGAGGGGGGTTCATGTGCCATGGGAGTAGAAGAGGGTAGGATTCCCCTAGGTAATCATTTGTTTAAAAGAAATTAAAATGAAAAAAAAAATGAAAAAACTTCAGTAATTCTATGTAATATAATAATAATAAAACTAAAAATAACAATACCAATGATATAATAATAATCATCATCATCACAATTTAATTTTATAATAAAAATATATTATATTAATACTATTATAACTAAATTTAACAATAATAAATCCTAATATTAAATTAATTAATAATATAATTTTAATAATGGTAATTTTTCTCTTAATGACAATATTAATAGTAATATAATCATTTGAATTTCAATAATTCTCTTAAATAACAATAATAATAATCCTAACATTAATAAGACTATATTCATATTAAAATAATATTTATATTAATAATAATTTAATAATAAAAATATTAATAACACTTTTATTAATTATAATATCATTATTATCTAGAATAATAATGTTATTATCGTTATGGTTTAATCATTCTATTTATTTTATTATTCATAAAAATTTATTTCTATTAAGAATAAGGGAACCACACTGGCACCTAGATTGACTGTATAGTTACCACTAACTATGTAGTACCAATGTACTAGCCCAAAACCCATCCCAACATCAAATATCAAAAATTGTACCCCTACACTAAACCTACACAATGAAGAGGCCAACAAAAGGAAGGAAATAATAATATAATATAATATTAGAGGTCGAGGTGTTTCAATTCTCTCCACCATAAAACTTTCTACTCTAATAATGTCACCATGATGAATGTTATTCAAGAATTGAGTCCATGCCCGAACACAACCCGAATAAATAAAGAATTATGAGGTGAATATTTATTCCCCCAAGTCACACCCAAGTGATCAAGATGAAACCACAACCCAAAACAAGGTGAGGAGACGAGAGTGTTCTCCATCCCACAAATACTCAACTAGCTAGGAAAAATCAAAACCCAAACAATAGTAACAACAATACTGAAATGGAAAACCCAAAAAAATAGAAACCCGACATACCATACCTCAAAAACTAACTCAACCTCTTCACACTAGCCAAACACCCCATTCATGAAAACTCCCAATGGTAGTTGAGACCCGTGAAAGAAAATTTAAACCAAACGATGATGCAAAGACATTATCCATCAATTCCACAAAAAATAAATCTCTCCAAAAGAGAAAAACCGAAACAAAAAACCCAAACTAACCCACACCATGATTAAACTCTCAAAGAAAACAACAAATAAAAAATGGAAACATTTAAATAGGTACAAGTGGTTGGATTAAATGCAATAAGTTCATCATACCTATACAATTAAACGATAACTTTACGATAACGGTAAAAGTAATACAGCAGAAAAACAAGAATAAATTGACTTTAAATGTTCCAATACCAACACAGAACTCAAAACCCAGAATAAGGGTTCACACCCCTAGAAATTACTAACTATGTACGAGCTACACCTAGTGACCTGTGGGTGGGGCTATGATAGTTGAAGTATCTCCTTCCTCATAGTTAGACACTAGCTTCCTATGATTAAAATATCTCCATCAACTGTTTCTATCAGAAAAAAATCTCTAGATGACCTAGAAAACTGTAACGATGAAACATATTTGGAAGGATGTGACATGAAATATTTGAGTGCTTGACACATGCCTATAGTGGGGTGTGACAAAAACTAATACTACCTGAGATAAGATTAAGTAGAGTGGTTAACCTAGGTTTTCTCTAGAGAATATTGCACAACAATTATGTTGTCACCTTAAAATAAGAGAAAGAAGTGAGGTTGTTTTTCAGGAAATTGTTTGATTTTTGAAAAGACAACAAAGAAAATTAATTATAAAAAATATTGAGAACAAATTGATAAAACAAGGTATTGAAACTATTATATGAGAATGTTTATTAGGTTAGGGTCGTTTCTCCATTTTAAATTCTATCATAGTTCCAATTTATTCAATTCTCTTCTGCTAAATCGATAAAAGTGAGATTCCTCAATCAATTCATCTCACTCCTTTGGTCAAATAAAAATGGTAAGAATAAAATATAAAAAAAACTTTTATTGTTCTAACCTTCTTCAAATATGTGATAGAGTTTTAGATAATACCATCAATTAGATTAGGCAATTCCCAATCGGGCCTTGTTTACCCCAAACAATCAAAAATATGAACTACCTCTCTCACACGTACCAGCGATCACCAAGTACTTCACCTCTAAGCCCTGATCTATTCCATCATATATAAATCCGAACCAAATGGAGTGATAAATTGACCATTTAACAAAGCAATATCAACAACAGAATCTAAAATAAAAATAAAATCGCACATGATAATACAAACCATTGTAAGAAATTGCAACCGATTTCGCAGAATAGAGAAAAGGACTTTAGAAAATTTAGTACATGAACTCAAGACTTACAAAATGGAAAAAATTCCCTTCCCCAATCACTCAGAAGATTTACCCCACCATGTTAAGGGTAACTGAGATTATAGAGTAAGAATAACTCATTACAAAATTAAGTAGAACAAGGGAATGAAAACAAAGAACCGAAAATTTTATGATCCAGATTCTGTCCTCCAGAAATTTGACTATGTTCTGCCCACCATCCTCTAGAATCTCACCAAGGTGTCTTCTTAAAAGATGTTAATAATATAGTTGTGTATCTACCCACCAAATACCAAAGATATAGGAAATGTGAGAAGGAAGATATGGCCGAATCATTGATCATGATGTTTTCTGGCCGCAGAACACTATTCCAACCACTCTTTTTTGACTCGCCAATATGATCCTTTAATGAGCTCCTTTATTTTGGATATTTAATTTGAATATGACCCATCAAGTCCTCTGTCGAACCCAGAAGGAGTCTGCTCAATTGAAGGTCGGAAACCCATGATATCATTCATTTATGGAGGTAGGGTCCACTATATCGGCCAGAATAACTTGTCCAATGATTGATTTTTATGGGCCAATGTGTTTCAAATTAGGTCTTTTCATAAGAGAAAAATATGAATCCCACATATGTTACCAGCCTAAAAAAATCACCTCATTTTGATCACAATTGTAAATGTTAAACCCGAATACAAATGGTCTATAAAACCGTTAAATTTACAGAAATAACCAATTTTCACATTTTATGTCAAAACACACCAAATATCATAAAATGTTACAAATAAGCTCAAATTGAATAATTGGTAGGGATTAAATAATTTAAAAACATATGAATTATAATTAAAATATTAGTTCTATCAATTCCACTACACTTAGCACTTGGACTCCTGGACAAGTCAGAGTCAAAATCAAATCCATGAAAATTCAAAACACATGCTCATACGATCCACTCATTTGACAACAAGAAACAAAAGATATAATGCCTCCTCAAAAACCAATATTTAATGTTCTTCAGTTCATATAATTCAATATATTTTCTCTTTTTTTCTCCCATACACACAAAACACTTACCTCACTTTCATTTTCACTCATCCCACAATTTTCAGTTTTTATGCAATGTCTTTCTCATCCAAATTCATACAAGGGTCACCATAGGATTGATAAATTCCTACATCTCCACCCGATATGAGTCAAGGACAAGTGTTTATAATGGGGACATTACAGGTTTGTTCTGTGGCTTTTGTTTGGTAGGATATATATGTGAAACATTCTGAGGCATAATAGGGAGGGCTTGGCTCTTTCTGAAGCAAAATTGCATTATTCTAATTATCACCCAAATATAGTCTCCTCCTCAATCCCCATAGATGTAAATCAGCACCATCATCATGAAAAAGAAATTATATTTCACACCATTAATCATTTAGAAGCAAAATTTTTCATCATCTCTGATTTGTTTTCCTTTAAAACTCCAGATAGGCACAACTTTCTTCCTCAATTAGAAGCTTCAGAAAAGGCACTACTTTTAACAGAATGATTTTTTCAGAAGAAATCACATCTCTTAAAAATTTAATTTTCCAACCAAAGTATCTCCAAATGTTATATCATAAGAAAAGGTAGCTCCCCCACACTTAAGTTCAACTAGATCATGTAATTTCATTTCAAGAGCAGGTTTGATAGGGAAAATTGTCTTGTAATGTGGCTAACCTAATAGGATGTTCATGGATTCTATGGGCTACAAGGATTAAATGTATAAGGTGGTCCATTATAAAAAGTATTATCTTGAAAAGGGGGCTTAAAAACCAAAGAAATGCCTCAATCATTTAAAACACATATACCTCAAACCCTCATGTTTTAACAGGAATAAATCAAATTATGGTTAAATCAAACATTATAACGACCCATACTTTACATAAATTGTTAATAATTCAAAATTGAAGCACACTTATTACAACATATGACAAAACCACAAAGGACCATATAGGTATAGTGTCTTTAGAAACTGGGAAACATAAACAACTGGTTCATAAATCTTCTACAGTGTCTCCCATTTATTTCATCATATCTAGGGTCCCTTTTAGCATATTCTACTTAATATCCATCTTCCTAACCTGGGGAAAAGAAAACATAAATGGGTGAGCTCAAATGCTCAGCAAGGGAAAATAAAGGAAATAAAAATCATATCATATCTTTTTGAAAATCATACCCTGCAAAAGAGATCACAATATCTTAACATGGAATAAATCATAGAAGTGAAAATGAGATCCCCATAATCATAACATAAAACTTGAAACCGTATGGCGTGCACACATAATCATGGAAAATCATTTCTTGTTAGTCATGACTCATTTCCAAGACTATCTTAGCGCACAGAGTCCATTTCTGAACCGAGTTCACTCCTCGTTTCAGTCCTGTATCACTGAACCGAAATAACCTTTTGTTCCAGTCATGTCTATCTCATGAGATATAAATCTTTACCCAATGAATTGGAGGGAGATATAGGTCCCACCCATCTTATAATGAATCCTTTCTTATGTGTGCCACATAATCATAAATCATACATCATCGCATAACACATGTAACAAAAATGGGATTCTTGAAACATCATGACATCATAAAACAAATCATATAAGGTAAATGACTTCATAAGAATAATTCCCTCACAACATAATCAAATCAATGTAATAATAGGGATAAAAACAGAACTCTTTATTATCTTAGATGGAAAATAATTTTGATAAAACACTTGAACTCCATTCTTGAGGAAAATATCCTTTCTTCTTCAAAAACACTTTTCTTTTCTTAACATGTCATACAATTATAAACTAAATGAAGTTGATTAAAAATAAACCTGAAAACTTGTAAAAAAAGCTTCTTGGAAATAATGTTTTAAAAATCCATTCATGCTGTATAAGTTAAAAAAACATTCTTCGTACTTTTGTCGGAAATGTCAAAAAGTACCTCGTACGAAAAAACGACAAAAGATTCTTTTCATATTCTTTAAAAACCCACCGAAGGGTAAAATTGGATTTAAACTATTGTAAGTGGATGGAAACAATATTACATATTGAGGGAACATGGATATGGATGATAAAATACACCCCAGTAAATACCAAATTATAAACAATCTCGGATAAAAATGAGATTGTGATATTTCCCCTTACCTTAGGTCCGACTTGCTTTGTAAGTGGCCGAACCTCCTGTATAATGATTTAAATAATGTTATTGACTTATTCCATTATCATACTTATTTTTATGATATCATATATGGTCATATTCTTAGCTTCTTAGTAGTAATATTTCATTGCTACTTGTTATTCGGGTGTTTATAACTTTTTGTTCTTATGCGTGTTTTGTCGAATAAATTCTTATTCTTTTCTTTAGGTTATAGATACCTCATTTACATAATGGTATTAGTGTAGTATATATCATATTCATTCATTCAATTCATTTATATAATCATTATGAAATGAAGATCATGTAGAACGAGTCGCATCACATCGTGGAGACGGTATTCCGTACGTACGCACGAGTGATGATATCATATCTATGATCGTGGAATTGTATTGGAGTATATATATATTATTTCAGTATCAATATTACTTTATAATAATCATAAATAGTTACTCATTACAACATTATACCCATCCTTGTAAGGTGATGGTGGAAAATAGATTACACCACGGCATTGAGACGGTATTCCGTACGTACGCACGCGCGGTGATTTCATTTTTCCGTAGGATGGATAGAAGGTGAATTAGGGTTGTTTCATATTTATAATAACATATCAGTATGTAAGTAATACTGATTTTATTACTTTATCATGAAACAACTAAAGAAGAAGAAGTTGAAGAAGAAATAAATTGAAAAGATCGGTAATGGATATTACCTCTTCTTTGGAACGCCTCTTTGAATCCTCCACTTAGGGAACTAAGATTGGTCTTTGAAGAAGACCAGGACCTCTAGGATTATTCTAGGGAGGTGGAGAAGGGATTTTGGCAGGGTTTGTCCGAGCTTGAGTGCTCAAATTGGTGTGAGGAGGAGGGGGAGGAGGTGCCCTTTTATAAGAGAGGAGAGGTGTACCTTAAGAATATCTCAAAATATTATTTTATATTAAAGTCAAAATCGGTTTATAATAGTTCCAAAGGGTCTTATTTCAAAGCTAAAGTGGGGGGTGGGTCTAAATCCTATCAAACAATAGGATTTAGACAAGTTTAGGTTATTATTTTAACCTTATCAATTAGATTTAACTCTATGTTAAATAATTTAACTTTTACCGTGTCTTTTTGTTTTCATACACTATATGGTTAATACACTTACTATAACATGCCAAACGAACCCCAAATTGTTTATTTTTAATATATATATCCTTATCTAAGTCAGTTGGCCGAACCTTATATTTTTAGGACTAAAATAACAATTAATAATATAATATTTGATTTAAAAACTATTTTGTGTCAATTTTGACACTATTTGATATATGATGTTTGTGAAAGTCATAACAGAATTATATGTTCAAACCAAGTTGATTAAATAAACACTAATATATCATAGTAACCTATAAAATTTGTGGGATTCATAAAAAGTCTCAAATTACATTTATTTTGGTGTTTATAACATCAATTATGTCAATATTTCATTAATAAGATAATTAATACATCATCATTGTGTCATAAATAAATTAAATTATTTAATGTCTAAAAATTATAAATAAAATACCATTATGTAGTAAATTTTTTTATCTTTCTAATGAATATTTATAGTCGAATTTATCTTATGTATAACTCCATATTAAAAATGATTTACTTATTAAACTTTGATTTTAACTATTTTAACCCTTCTTTAAATAAATTAATAATAAATGTCCTAATCTAATCCAAGTGGGCCTAAATGGTCATATTTTATTCTTAAGTTTGTTTTTGGTCGAATTAAACTTATCCAATAAAATTAGGACATGTGTTAGGGTAATAGTAATATCATATTTACCCTTAGATACCCTATTTACTATTAACCGCGGTAAAAAAAAGTAAAAAGTTACTATTCACCAAAAAATTATTTTTATCTCATTGAACCACATTTTACTTACTGATATCAACCGTGTCTGTCAGATTTTCGAAATTCCATTCAAAGAAGCAGTAAAATTAAGTTTTATGCAAAATTCAGTTTTTAACCTACCACTTAGTGGTTTCACTATTCATCAAAAATTGAAAGTTTTCAGAAAAATACCAAAATTTCACCCTAGGCTAATTTCGGTATTCCGAATCCAAAAATTAAGTCCATTTTGAAAAATAAAATTTATAAAATTTCAAAAAGTGGTTATTACTATTCATAACGGCTAGTTTTAATAATTTTTTAATAGCATGTCGTTGTTTAGTGAAACTCAGTATTGCGTACGACGCAAGCTATCGAGGAAGGTCGCGATTGCGTGTAAAGTAAGCCAAGCTAGTGTGTAGTGAAAGATTCCTTTGATAACATAAAAACAAAATATTACTCATAAAAATCTCGGGTGTTACATTCTACCCCCCTTAAAATGAATTTCGCCCTTGAAATTCGTCACTTTGTAACAAACAAATGAGGATACTTTTCCCTCATAATATCCTCAAGCTCCCATGTAGCTTCTTCAAGTTGGTGGTTCCTCCATAAAACTTTCACCAATCGAGTGGTCTTGTTTCGTAGGACTTTTTCACTATGATCCAGAATCTCTATCGGTTGTTCTTCATAAGAAAGATCTTGCTTCAGCGGTACAACTTCTGATCTGAGTACATGTGAAGGATCAGGTATGTACTTTCTCATGAGAGATACGTGGAACACATCGTGAACTTGAGAGAGATTCGGAGGAAGCGCCAATCGGTAAGCTACCTTTCCAACACGATCCAATATTTCGAAAGGACCGATATATCTTGGGCTCAACTTCCCCTTCTTTCCAAATCTAATAACCCTCTTCCAGGGAGAAATTCGTAAGAACACTTTATCACCCACTTCAAACTCTAGGTCTTTTCTTCGGTTGTCGGCATAACTTTTCTGTCGACTCTGAGCTGCTCTTATGTGTTGTTGAATAGATCTGACCTTTTCTACCATTTCATCAACGAGATCAGGTCCTAATAGATTTCTTTCCCCAACTTCATCCCAGCAAGTTGGAGTCCTGCAGTTCTTTCCATATAGAGCTTCATAAGGAGCCATCTGAATACTGGTGTGAAAGCTATTATTATAAGAAAATTCTACCAAAGGTAGGTGTTGATCCCAACCTCCTTTGGAATCCATAGAGCAAGCTCTCAACATATCTTCTAGGGTTTGAATTGTTCTCTCAGACTGACCATCTGTCTGGGGATGATAAGCAGTGCTGAAACTCAATCTGTATCCAGAGTATGCTGAAAACTTCGCCAGAACTTCGAGGTAAATCTCGGATCCCGATCAGATATAATAGATAGTGGTACTCCATGCAATCTTACCACTTCCTTTACATATATCCTGGCAAGCTGATCTAGAGAGAAATCCTCTCTAATAGCAATGAAGTTTGCATACTTTGTAAGACGATCAACTATGACCCAGATAGCATTATTGCCTTTGGATGTTTTAGGAAGTACTGTGACAAAGTCCATAGTGATGTTTTCCCATTTCCATTCGGGTATGGGTAATGGTTGTAACATCCCCTTAGACTTCTGTCTCTCAGCTTTAACTTGTTGATAAACCAAGCATCGAGAGACATATTCAGCAACATCTCTGTTCATGCCATCCCACCATTAGTACTCTTTCAGGTCCCTATACATCTTCGTGCTTCTAGGATGAATAGAGAATGAAGAACTATGAGCCTCATCCAGCAGCACCTTCTTTAATTTGGGGATGGGAGGAACACAAACCCGATTCCTAAACTTTAGTATCCCATCACAATCAAGGTTGAATTCAGGAACATTTCTCACCTTCTTTTTTAACTCGACATCTTCTTTCTGTGCCTCTTTAATCTTCACATGTATAGATGGTTGAACATTCATTTGAGAAAGATAAGATTTTTCCCCTTTCATTATAATTCCATGATCCATCCTTTGTAAATCCATAAATATTGGATCTTTTGTGATCATCGTCATGGATAAACTAGCATGGTCTTGTCGACTTAATGCATCTGTCACCTTGTTTTCTTTCCCAGGGTGGTAATGGATGGAGCAGTCATAATCCTTAATCAGCTCCAACCATCTTCTTTGACGCATATTTATCTCCTTTTGTGTCAAAATATACTTTAAAAGTTTATGATCAGAATAAATATCACACCTTTCACCATAAAGGTAATGCCTCCAAATCATTAATGCAAAGATTACTGCAGCCAACTCCAAATCATGTGTTGGGTAATTTTGCTCATGGATTTTCAACTGTCTTGAGGCATAAGCTATCACCATATCATTTTGCATAATAACACACCCCAATCCCTTCTTGGATGCATCACTGTAGATCACAAACCTTTCTCCACTACAAGGCAGTGTGAGCACAGGTGCACTGGATAACCTTCTTTTCAACTCCTTGAAATTCTCTTCACATTCCTCTGTCCAAAACAACTTAACTCCTTTCCGAGTCAACTTGGTGAGTGGATTAGATAATCGTGAAAAATCTTTTACAAAACGTCGATAATATCCATCCAAACCAAGAAAACTTCAGATCTCAGTTATTGTTTTTGGTCTCGACCATCTTTCGATAACCTCAGTTTTTTCTGGATCCACAGATATCCCCTCTTTTGAGATTATGTGACCCAGAAATGCAACTTTTTGAAGCCAAAATTCACACTTGGTAAATTTGGCATAAAGCTTCTCCTTTCCCAGGGTCTTCAATATAATTCTCAAGTGTTCTTCATGATCTTCCTTTCTCTTTGAATAGAAAAGAATATCGTCTATAAAGACTACCACAAATTGATCAAGATAGTCTCTAAAGACTCTATTCATTAGATCCATGAAGATAACAGGGGCATTAGTAAGACCAAATGGCATCACTATAAATTCATAGTGTCCATACCTTGTACGGAAAGCCGTATTTGGTATATCCTCTCTTTTGAACCTTAATTGATGATACCCTGAACGAAGATCAATCTTGGAAAAGTATTGAGCTCCGCGTAGTTGGTCAAAAAAGTCAACAATGCGTGGGAGAGGATATTTGTTCTTGATAGTGATCTTGTTAAGTTCTCGATAATCAATGCAGAGTCTCATTGATCCTACTTTCTTCTTAACAAATAGAACAAGTGCTCCCCAAGGTGACGTACTAGGGCATATGAATCCCTTATCAATATTCTCTTGGAGTTGCTTCTTCAATTCCTGCAACTCAATTGGGGCCATTCTATAAGGTGTCTTTAAAATAGGCAAAGCACCCGATACGAGTTCTATTGAAAAATCAACTTCACAATTTGGTGGAAGACCCAGTAATTCCTCCGGAAAGACATCATCAAACTCCCGTACGATGGGAATATTCTTAATCGCGAGTTTCTCACCAACGATTTGAGATAAATAACCTTCATTTAGTGTAATCAATACCCATAAAATGGAAGAAATTTCCACTGGAAGGTTATGTTCATCCTTGCATTGATAGACGATCATAGATTGATCTGGAATATGAAATGTGACTTCCCTTCTTTGGAAATTGATATGAGCTCCGTATAAAGAAAGCCAATCCATGCCAAGAATCACATAGAATTCCACTATAGGAAGGATCACCAGATTTGCAGGAAGCACTTTCCCACAAACTTCGATCGGAGAAGAGTTATAAAATTTTGATGCGACTGTTGTGCCATTAGGTGTTGTCACAGCTAACTCAACATCTAATTGTTGAGGTAATACGGTGATACCCTTAGAAAATTCATTATAAATAAATGAGTGGGTGGATCCAAAATCAAATAAAACATTTGCTACTTTAGAGTGGATGGTAAGTGTACCTTTCACCACTTCGTTATCGTACTCCACATCACTGATAGAAATTGCATGTGACTTTCCTTTGTCTTTAGCCTTAAGATTTTGTTGAAGTCGACCATCATCATCAACCCTTGGATTTGGGCATTGATTGGCATAATGCCCCATCTCCTTGCACTTGAAACATTTAAGTGTAGTAGGTTCATTCTGTGTATCCCTTCCTTTGTTTGCATCATTAGACATCTTCTTCCCATTATCGCGGCATTCAAATGCCCGATGACCTTCCTTTACACATTTGAAACATTTACTTGTCTCTTTAAGACAACTCCCTCCATGTTTCTTTCCACACTTTGAGCATAAGGGAAAGATCATCTTCTTTTCAGTGTGCTCTTTAGATTTTCCTTTGAATTCCATTTTCCTCTTCTTATCAAACCCATATGACTGATGGGTTACTCCAATCTCCATCTCGACTTTGAGAGAATATCGAACGATTTCCTCGTAGCTATTGAAGTCCCTTATGGCTAACGCCCTTCGAAGACTTGGTTTTAAGCCACTAAAGAATCGATCGAGCTTACTCTCAGGTTGGATAATAATACCAGAAGCGTACCTTGCAAGTCTTGTAAAATTTGCTTCATAGGTACCAACAGATTCATCATCCCTTTGCTTCAGTTCAAGAAACTCTTTCTCCATCTTTTTTCGGAGAATACGAGGGAAGTACTTATTGAAAAATAAGTTCTTGAACTCGTCCCTTTCCATGGACTCAATTTCATCCCTCTGCCTCGTATTCTTAATAAGATTCCACCATTGATCAGCATCTCCTTCCAAACGATACACTACTAGGATGACTTTATCATGTTCATAACATTGAAGAACTGAAAATATATTTTCAGTAGTACTAATCCATTGTTCAGCAACTAATGGATCAGTAGACCCGCTGAAAGAAGGTGGACGCTGCCTCATGAAGGATTCAGTAGAATGTTGCTCCTTCCTTTTCTCGTTTGGAAGTCCTGCATGATTCATAGCTTGAGAAAGTTGTGTGAGCATGGCTACAAGATTTTGCATTCCAGCTCCCATATCATTTGGTTGCTCAGGGGGACAATCATTGCATTGCCCATCGCATTCCGCATTAACACGGTTCCTTCGGGTTCCAGCCATTGACTAAAAGCAAGAAGAATAGTGTGAGCAACACTAATTATAATAGGAAAACCACATAATTCAAGAATAAAATTTTCATGCTTAAGGTCTTATCCTAGGTTATTCATGGCCATTTCTAAAACACTAAGATTGTGTTCTATGCTTAGACTTATCCTTAGGGTTCTTACTAAGGATTTCACATCCTAGTTTCCAAAGGTTGACTATACCTTTCCTCTGATACCAACTATAACGACCCATACTTTACATACATTGTAAATACTTCAAAATTGAAGCACGCTTATTACAATATATGACAAAACCACAAAGGACCGTATAGGTATAGTGTCTTTAGAAACTAGGAAACAAAAATTACTGGTTCATAAATCTTCTACAGTGTATCCCATTTATTTCATCATATCTAGGGTCCCTTTTAGCATATTCTACTTAATATCCATCTTCCTGACCTGGGGAAAAGAAAACATAAAAGGGTGAGCTGAAATGCTCAACAAGGGCAAATAAAGGAAATAAAAATCATATCATATCTTTTTGAAAATCATAACCTGCAAAAGAGATCATAATATCTTAACATGGAATAAATCATACAAGTTAAAATGAGATCTCCATAATCATAACACAAAACTTGAAACCTTGTGGCATGCACACATAATCATGGAAAATCATTTCTTGTTAGTCATGACTCATTGCCAAGACTATCTTAGCGGACAAAGTCTATTTCTGAACCGAGTTCACTCCTCATTTCAGTCCTGTATCACTGAACCGAAATAACCTTCCATTCCAGCCATGTCTATCTCATGAGATATAAATCTTTACCCAATGCATTGGAGGGAGATATAGGTCCCACCAATCTTATAATGAATCCTTTCTTATGTGTGCCACATAATCATAAATCATACATCATCGCATAACACATGTAACAAAAATGGGATTCTTGAAACATCGTGACATCATAAAACAAATCATATAAGGTAAATGACTTCATAAAAATAATTCCTTCACAACATAATCAAATCAATGTAATAATAGGGATAAAAACAGAACCCTTTATTATCTTAGATAGAAAATAATTTTGATAAAACACTTGAACTCCATTCTTGAGAAAAATATCCTTTCTTCTTCAAAAACACTTTTCTTTTCATAACATGTCATACAATTATAAACTAAAATAAGTTGATTAAAAATAAACTTTAAAACTTGTAAAGGAATCTTCTTGGAAATAATGTTTTAAAAATCCATTCATGCCGTATAAGTTAAAAAAACATTCTTCGTACTTTTGTCGAAAAAGTCAAAAAGTACCTCGTACGAAAAAACGACAAAAGATTCCTTTCATATTCTTTAAAAACTCACCGAAGGGTAAAATTGTATTTAAACTATTGTAAGTGGATGGAAACAATATTACATATTGAGGGAACATGGATGTGGATGATAAAATACACCCCAGTAAATACCAAAGTATAAACAATCTCGGATAAAAATGAGATTGTGATATTTCCCCTTACCTTAGGTCCGAATTGCTTTGTAAGTGTCCGAACCTCCTGTATAATGATTTAAATATTGTTATTGACTTATTCCAGAATCATACTTATTTTTATGATATCATATATGGTCATATTCTTAGCTTCTTAGTAGTAATATTTCATTGCTACTTGTTATTCGGGTGTTTATAACTTTTTGTTCTTATGCGTGTTTTGTCGAATAAATTCTTATTCTTATCTTTAGGTTATAGATACCTCATTTAAAGAATGGTATTAGTGTAGTATATATCATATTCATTCATTCAATTCATTTATATAATCATTATGAAATGAAGATCATGTAGAACGAGTCACATCACATCGTGGAGACGGTATTCCGTACGTACGCACGAGTGATGATATCATTCCTATGATCGTGGAATTGTATTGGAGTATATATATATATATATATTTTCAGTATCAATATTACATTATAATAATCATAAACAGTTACTCATTACACCATTATACCCATCCTTGTAAGGTGATGGTGGAAAATAGATTACACCACGGCGTGGAGACGGTATTCCATACTTACGCACGCGCGGTGATTTCATTTTTCTGTAGGATGGATAGAAGGTGAATTAGGGTTGTTTAATATTTATAATAACATATCAGTATGTATGTAATACTGATGTTATTACTTTATCATGAAACAACTAAAGAAGAATAAGTTGAAGAAGAAAGAAATTGAAAAGATCGGTAATGGATATTACCTCTTCTTTGGAACGCCTCTTTGAATCCTCCACTTAGGGAACTAAGATTGGTCTTTGAAGAAGACCAGGACCTCTAGGATTATTCTAGGTAAGTGGAGAAGGGATTTTGGCAGGGGTTGGAGGAGCTTGAGTGCTCAAATTGGTGTGAGGAAGAGGGGGAGGAGGTGCCCTTTTATAAGAGAGGAGAGGGGCACCTCAGGAATATCTCAAAATATTATTTTATATTAAAGTCAAAATCGGTTTATAATGGTTCCAAAGGGTCTTATTTTGAAGCTAAAGTGGGGATGGGTAGAAATCCTATCAACCAATAGGATTTAGACAAGTTTAGGTTATTATTTTAACCTTATCAATTAGATTTAACTCTAAGTTAAATAATTTAACTTTTACCGTGTCTTTTTGTTTTCTTACACTATATGGTTAATACACTTACTATAACATGCCAAACGAACCCCAAATTGTTTATTATTAATATATATATCCTTATCTAAGTAATTTGGCCGAACCTTAGATTTTTAGGAATAAAATAACAATTAATAATATAATATTTTATTTAAAAACTATTTTGTGTCAATTTTGACACTATTTGATATATGATTTTTTTGAAAGTCATAACAGAATTATATGTTCGAATCAAGTTGATTAAATCAACACTAATATATCATAGTAACCTATAAAATTAGTGTGATTCATAAAAAGTCTCAAATTAAATTTATTTTTGTGTTTATAACATCAATTATGTCAATATTTCATTAATAAGATAATTACTGCATCATCATTGTGTCATAAATAAATTAAATTATTTAATGTCTAAAATTTATAAATAAAATACCATTATGTAGGAAATATTTTTAGATTTCTAATGAATATTTATAGTCGAATTTATCTTATGTATAACCTCATATTAAAAATGATTTACTTATTAAACTTTGATTTTAACTATTTTAACCCTTCTTTAAATAAATTAATAATAAATGTCCTAATCTATTCCAAGTGGGCCTAAAGGGTCATATTTTATTCGTAAGTTTGTTTTTGGTCGAATTAAACTTATCCAATAGAATTAGGACATCTGTTAGGGTAATAATAATATCATATTTACCCTTAGTTAACCTATTTACTATTAACCGCGGTTAAAAAAAGTAAAAAGTTACTATTCACCAAAAAATTATTTTTATCTCATTGAACCACATTTTACTTACTGATATCAACCGTGTCTGTCGGATTTTTGAAATTCCATTCACAGAAGCGGTAAAATTAAGTTTTATGCAAAATTCAGTTTTTAACCTACCACTTAGTGGTTTCACTATTCATCAAAAATTGAATGTTTTCAGAAAAATACCAAAATTTCACCCTAGGCTAATTTCGGTATTCCAAATCCAAAAATGAAGTCCATTTTGAAAAATAAAATTTATAAAATTTCAAAAAGTGGTTATTACTATTCATAACGGCTAGTTTTAATAATATTTTAATAGCATATCGTTGTTTAGTGAAACTCAGTATTGCGTACGACGCAAGCTATTGAGGAAGGTCGTGATTGCGTGTAAAGTAAGCCAAGCTAGTGTGTAGTGAAAGATTCCTTTGATAACATAAAAACAAAATATTACTCATAAAAATCTCGGGTGTTACAAGCATGATTTGGTTCTCCCATGAAGTGTGGTGAATGTAAATAATAAGAAAACAATGGTTAAGAATTCTCACAGGAATGTTATTTCAATGATAAAGACAGTGAGATGTGTCATGGGATTCAAAAATCAGAGTTCTTTTCATGAAATTCCTAAATATTTTAACTTGAAACAAAGTCATTCTCATCCTTCATTTAAGCTTGGTTTCATGGAATAAATTGTTTCACTCATGGAGATGGTTTTCAAAAATGTCAATGATAATCATTTCACCTCAAAAGTTTCTAAAACACAAAAAAAATTGGACAAAAAATAAACACAAAATTTTAAAAACACACAATTTGTTTTGAATATAGGAAAAACAAACAATAAATAAAAATCCTAAAATATTAATGTTCCTTCCCCCACACTTAAATGATGTAGTGTCCTCAATGCATTCAATTGGATGTAATTAGATTAGAAAAATGAATCACAGCAATCAAGAAAGTGTAAAGGAGAGGTACGACTTGGTGGATTTTATTGATAAACAAGTTAGAGGAGTGTGATATCCTCCATTGGATCTGATGGAATGGTCCCATGTAAATTCATTAGCCTATGTCCATTAACAGTGAATGGATCCTTCTCTCCATCCTTCACTATCCACACAACACCAAAAGGATATACATGATTAACTATAAATGGACCTTCCCATCTGGAACGAAGTTTACCTGGAATTAGCATGAGTCTTGAGTTGAATAACAACACTGTGTCTCCAGGATGGAAATGTTTTGGTTGGATCATCTTGTCATGAGCCACTCTTGTCCTTTCTTTCTAAATCCTATAATTTTCAAATTTTTCTCTTCTAATTTCTTCCAGCTCTTGCAACTGTAATCTTCTTTCTTTTCCAGCACTTTTAAGATCCAAATTCATCCTTCTCACATCCCAATATGCCTTATGCTCCAACTCCACTGGAAGATGATAGCTTTTTCCATAAATCAACCTGTATGGACTCATTCCAATTGGGGTTTTGTAAGCTATCCTGTAATCCCAGAATGTATCTTCCAATCTTTGGCTCCAATCTTTCCTTTTTGGATTTACAGTCTTTTCCAAAATTCCTTTGATTTCTCTATTGGAAACTTCAGCTTTCCCATTAGTTTGTGGATGATAGGGAGTTGATGTTATATGATGCACCCCATACTTATTCAGTAAAGCCTCCATTCTCCTATTACAAAAGTGAGTTTCTTGATCACTAATGATGGCTATATGAACTCCAAACCTACAAAATATATTAGCCCTTACAAAATCACAAACAACTTTAGCATCATTAGTCCTGGTGACTTTTGCTTCCACCCATTTCGAAACATAATAATCTACAAGAAAGATATAGGAATTTCCAAGTGAAATTGGGAAAGTTCCCATAAAATCTATCCCCCAAACTTTAAAAATTTCACAAAAATCTAGTGGCATTGGGGGCATTTCTTGTATCCTTGAAATATTTCTAGAAAATTGACATTTTTCACACCTTTTGAAAAATTCATGAGCATCTCCGAAAAGTGTGGGCCAATAAAGTACAGATTTTAAAACGTTCCATGATGTCCATTGAGGTCCAAAGTGGCCTCCACAAGATAATGTGTGAAAAAATTTAAAGACAGAATCAATTTCACTTTCAAGAAAACATCTTCTTATCACTTGGTCATTGCAAATCTTTCAAAGAAATGGATCATCCCAGATGTAATGCCTAGATTCAGATTTTATCTTTTGAATTTTATGATAATTTAAATAAGATGGGACCTAAGATGTAACGAGATAATTGACCATATCTGCATACCAAGGCACTTCTTCTTCAATCAAGTACAATTTCTCTCCTAGACGGTGACCATTCAATGGTTCTCTATCTGGAATTTCAGCTTCAGCGGTGTTGGGTAATCCAATTAAGTGATCATCCACTTTGTTCTCAGATCCTTTCTTGTCTTTTATTTCTATATTGAACTCTTTCAATAGTAACATCCACCTCACAAGCCTCGGTTTAGCTTCTACCTTCTTCATCAAGTACCTAAGAGCTGCATGATCAGAAAACACAGTGACTTTAGTTCCAAGAAGATATGATCTAAATATTTCTAAAGAAAAGAAAACTGCTAAAAACTCTTTTTCTGTTGTTGTGTAGTTGAATTGGGCTACATATAAGGTTCTTGAGGCATAGGTAATGACTTGTGGTCTGCCCTCAATTCACTGAGAACGGACAGCTCCAACTGCTTGGTTTGAAGCATCACAAAGTATCACAAATTTTTCTTCCCATTTTGGTGGCTACATCACTGGTGGTGTAATCAATCTCTTCTTCAACTCATCAAATGTTTCCCTACATGAACCGTTGAAATAGAAATCAGAATCTTTAAAAATTAATCTAGAGAGAGGGAGAGAAATATATCTTAAATCTTTGATAAACCTCATGTAGAATCCTGCATGTCCTAAAAGTGATCTAACATGTTTCACACAAGTTGGGTAAGGAAAAGAATTTATCACTTCAATTTTTGATTTATGAACTACAATGACTTTCTGATAAATGACATGACCAAGGGAAATTCCTCTCTCAACCATAAAATGACATTTTTCAAAATTCAAAACAAGGTTCTTTTCAATGAAAGTTTTCATTAACTTTTCCAGATTTTTCAACCAATGGTCAAAAGAATTTCCAAAAACTGTGAAGTCATCCAAGAAAACCTCCAATAAATATTTAATGTGATCAGAAAATATACTTACCATACACCTCTGAAATGTACCTGGAGCATTACAAAATCCAAATGGCATTCTTCTGTATGCAAAAGTACTGATGGGACAAGTAAAGGTAGTCTTTTCTTGATCCTAATGATCAATAGGTACCTAGAAAAAACTTGAAAATCCTTCCAAAAATCAATAATGATTTCTCCCTGCCAATCTCTCTAATATCTGGTCAATGAACGGGATATGTATATGATCTCTTCGAGTGACTTGATTCAGCTTCCTAAAATCGATGCATAATCTCCAGCTATTCAGAATTCTTACAGGGATTAATTCATTCTTCTCATTCCTCACATTGGTTAGTCCATTTTTCTTTGGAACTACATGGATGGCGCTAACCCATTTTGAATATGAGATGGGATATATGATCCCAGCTTCCAAGATCTTCTCAATCTCATTTTTCACAACTTCCATCAAGGTGGGATTCAGTCTCCTTTGGGGCTGTCTTACAGGTTCATAATCTCCCTCAAGAAGAATTGTATGTGATCATATTTTTGGGTTGATTCCTAGTATATCCCCTAAGCTCCACCCTATTGCATGATCATTTTCTCTCAAAAGATCAATCAAATATTTTTCTTGGGTTTCATACAGATTACTAGAAATTATTACTCGTAATTTCTCTCTATCCATAAGATAAACATATTTTAAATTAGTGGGGAGTGGTTTTAATTCCAAATTAGTGGGCTTCTCAAGGGATGAAATTAAGTTGAGGTTCCCAACTTCCAAAGGTTGCACATCCTGCACACAAGAAATGATATCATCAACTTTATCTTTTAATAAATCATCAAAGAAATCAGATTTTACCTCTTCCTCCCACATGAAATCAGAATCTCCATTAGTTTGGGCATCCACATGTTCATTGATATTGTAAATTAAAGATGTATCACCTAAGGATAAGAATTCATGGAACATACCTGATTCTTCAATAGATTCGGTACAAAAATCATGGTAGAGTGCAAAGAGTGAATGGTCATCTTATGGGTGCCTCATGGATTCAAAAATATTGAAGAGGACAGTGCTATCTCTAAAATCCATGGTGAGTGTCCCTTCATGGACATTAATGATGGTTTTGGCTGTCTTCAAGAATGGTATACCCAAAATGATGGGTGACTGTGATGGGATCCTATCATCTTCCATATATAGCATATAAAAGTAAGCTGGGAATAAGAGATCTTTGACTTTCACAAGGACATCCTCCAGAACTCCTGCTGGGAAAACTGTGGATCTGTTTGGAAGCTGAACCAACACTCTTGTGAGCTTCAAGTCTCCCATATGAAAATAAGTGTATACTGAGTGAGGCAATACATTAATTGAAGAACCTAGATCACACAAGGAAATAGAAAATTTTAAAGAACCAATGGTTCATGGAATAGAAGAAATTCCTGGATCTTGACATTTGGATGGCAACTGTGGTGTGATAAGGGATGAGACACTTCTTCCCATGTTGAACCTCTCATTCCCTTTACGTTTCCTCTTCTTGGAACAAAGATCCTTCAACAATTTAGCAAACTATGGGATTTTTTGAGTTCTTCAAGCAGAGGGATATTTATTTCCACTTTCTGAAATGTGTCCAGAATTTCTTTTTGAAGTGCTTCCTCCTGCAACCTCTTTGATTCAATCATCCTTGATGGAAATAGTGGGGGTAAGTCTTTCTTGTCCCTATGTGGAATTTTAAATGGTGTTTCTTTCCTCTTCTTCCTTGGCCTACCCTTATCCTGATCCTCTTTCTTCTCTTCTTCTTGGTGTATTCTCACAAAATTTTCATAATTTTATTAATTTTCCACATCATTCTCACTTAGCCCAGGTGGTCTTGTTTCGAGCTCAACGGTGGATGGTAGTGGGAGTTATTTTCAATTTATTGTTGTTATAATGTTGAAATTCTCCTTTGGGTTTAGAATTGTTTGGGAAGGGAATTTCATTGGATTTTTGGTTAGGAAGTCCATGAAACTATCGAACTTGTTGGAAAAATATTTTACGATGACTTCCAGTCCCTCAAACTCAGATTTCTGATGTTAGTTTTGAATTGGAGGTTGTGAACTGGTTGATGGCTGCTCAAAGGGTCTTTGGAAAGGGGGTGGTTGGTCGTGATAAGGCTGGTTATAAGATTACTTTTTCTGAAATGGTGGAGGGTTCTAGAATTGATTCTGGAATGAGGGTTTGTTTTGAAACTGATTTTGGTACGGGGGCCTAGCTTGATTCTGCAAATTTTCAAATCCATACTGAACGTGGTTAGGCTCTCTCCATCATTGATTTTTCTGGAACTTCCTTGGTTGAAGGGCTAGTGCAAAACATTCCATTCTTAGTATTTCAGCACACTGGTCGGTGAAATGATCAGAAGATGAGCATAAACCACATACCTTAGCTGGTTCTTGTTGTTCAATCACTTGATTCAAGACCATCTGTCTCACCAAACTAGTTAGTTCTTCAATCCTAGTTTCTAATAATGGTGATGGATGAGAAATTTTTACCTCATGAATGCGTCTTGTTTCAATACCTCTTGTACCAAATTGTTATGAGTTTAGAGAAGTTTTCTCAATAAGGCCATTGGCTTCTTCTAGTGACTTGTCAATCAACGCACTTCTAGATGATGCATCCAGAAGGTTTCTATCATTGTCCAGCAATCCTTGATAAAAGAAGTCAAGAAATTGGTGATCCTCAATTGTTTGATGTGGGAAGATGGAACATAACTTTTAAAATCTTTCCCAGTACTCATAAAGTGTTCTCCAGATGCTTGTCTGATGGCATAGATTTACTTTTTGATTGTTGTGCTCCTGGAGGTGTGGAAGAATCTTTTCATGAAGCATCTTACCAAGTCATTCCAATAACTCACATAACCAGGTTGTAGGTCGTACAACTATTCTTTGGCAGCTCCTTCCAATGAAAATGGGAACGTCTTCCACTTCACCTGCTCCACAGCTATTCCTTAGGGTCTGAAAGTGGAGCAGACATGTTTGAACTCCTTGATATGTTTGTTTGGGTCTTCACCTGCCAAGACATGAAACTTTGGGAGTAATGGAATCATTTTAGGTTTCATCTCAAAATCATTTTTTAATACAGGCATGGAAGGTTGATTATTTTGATTAAGGAATTGTGGTGCACATAGGTCCCTAAGGGTTTGGTTTTGATTTCTAGCCATGATAAGAGGCTCATAGTGAATGCTTGAAGTTTTACTTGAGTCTGAAAGACAAATTTCATCAAATTCAGATTGAAAATCAAGGTTTCTAAGTTCATTCCACAAGGTTCTTTCAATTTCAGTATCTATGGGGATAGGGTCAAGGATTGTACTTCCAGTCATGCAATATAAGTAAAAACAAAAACAAATGTTGGCACTACCTCCCCAGCAATGGTGCCATGTTTTGACACATGCCTATCATGGGGTATAAGGCCCCAGCCTTAAACCATACTTAATCTTGAGTTATTACAAGATTACTCGTTGAGGATCTTTTCAGGTTTAGAGTTTTAGAGAATTAGATCATAAAACATGCATTACATTCCACATATAAACAAAGTGGTTACATAAATATGGTATTCTTCATTCCCATCAATGGAAACACATTTAACATAAAACATGGATTAATTCTTGACACATCCTTGACTCTATCATCTTATCATGTACCTTTCCCTTGACCTGTGAAAAACATTTCAAAAACTTGGGATGAGCATAAAAACACAGTATGGGTTATAAAAAAAACATGGAAAGGAAACATGGGTTCATATATAAATAAGAATGAAATCATACTTTACCCATAAAACATAGGCACTTTAACATACCTCATAAAATCATGAATAAATCATAGAAATCATAAGACATAAAGGTAACTTGATGCATTCATAACATTCTTACGTAGGGAGTAACCCTCTTGGTTACGTTTGGAATACCCATCACAGTATATTCCCTAAAATCTCTTCGGAGAAACCTTAACGTTTCACTCCTTCGCGTTACCCAATGCATTGGAGAGCTATAACGGGCTCACCCGCCCTTAGTTTATCACGGAACCACCCGTCTTCATAATAATTCCCAAGAACCATAACATAATCATATCACATAAAACATGCATAAAGGAAACATAACATTTCCACATTTCAATCACGAGATATCAATACAACACATTGATATAATAAAAACATTATGAAAACCATTTTCAATACCAAAGTAAAAGAAAAGTAAAACATGGTATTTATTTTTCTTTTAAAAAGAAGGTATGGCTTGGAAGAGGAAGCCGAAACTCAAATAACGGTCACGACGGCGGATAAGTCATTGTCGCCGCATACGTACGACAAAAACATTCCCTTTTGTCGTTTAGTAAACGCTTCGTATAAAAAAGATTCCTTTTGAATAAATGTAAAAGTCAAAGGGGTTTATACACCGTATAAAAGAAAGTTGTGTATAAAATAAAATATGCCTCAACGAAAGGAGATTGAGACGAAGTCCCATACCTCGTATCCGACTTGACCCGACCATTCTTTAAACTCCTGAATAATAAACTTGAGTTAATCTCTACTTGCTTATGAATCTTTTTCAAGTTCATTATTCCTTTTATACCATGTTATGAACATCATGTAATCATTTAAGTTAATAATGTTCATTTTGTCGGTATTTGGTTCTTAAGTCAAAAATAGGCTTCTTACACTTACATGTTGTTAATTTGGTCAAAGGTTCATTATATCCAGAATGGTATTAATGATGTAGATATCATATATGTCATATATATCCAGTACATACATTCATTTATAATATTACATCACATTTAGAGGTAAGAAATGAAATGCACCGTTCATGGAGACGGTAAGCCGTACGTACGCATGAACGCTACTTCCATTTCTATATCATATTTTCTGGAATGGAATCATAATGATATAATAGTATATTATAATTCCAGTATAATAACATATATAATATCATTAACTTTATCCTTTACACATCCCACATATGGTATTAACGAATCAAATCACTTTTAGGGGGCGGTAGTCCGCGCTTCCTAAAATGAAGATATCGTGTTTTACCCATAATGGAAACCATAAAGGTATGCCCAAAATGAAAAAAAAGAAGCTTAAGGAGAACATAAACATATTATATATCATATATAAAAAATAGTGACATCATAATGGCCACCTTTGAAGGTGTTAAATGAGTGTTGAACAATCATCGTTTCGGGAGGCAGAATTTCGCCATCCACGGAAACCGTATGTTCTTTAACCATTTGATGTAGTTGTCTGAGAGTGTAGCTCAAATAAATCTTATAAAAACATCCTAGTATATTTACGATATTGGTGTTGTTACAAAAGAAGTAAATAAAAAGAGTTTAGGGGGTTGGAGAAGCAAAATAAAACAAATGAACATTAGAGAATGAATTACCTTAAAAAGTGTAACTCCTTTTGATTTGAGCCTAAAGGCTTCCTTTGAAAGGATTATTCCCAAAGGGAATCCTCTAGGATGAGGAGAGGGATGTGGAGAGAGAAAATGGGCAGGGGTTGGCCGAGCCAATGGCTTGAAGAGTGTGTGAAATGAGGTAGAGGTGGGGGCCTTTTATAAGGGGAGAGGAGGGGCACTTTTGGAAAGTAAAGAAACATTACTTTATTGGAAAATGTGTTTCGGTTTTAAAAGGTCCCACATTGATATAATTCGTGGATAAGGTTATAAGGCATCGAAATCCACTCATCCAATTGGTTTTGGCCATGTGTAGTTCATAGATTTTATATTATCTTTCCATTTTATTTAAATCGTCAAATAATGATGTCATCGCTGCATCATTATTATGTCATAAATAATTAAATTTATTTAATGTCTAAAAATTATAAAACAAATACTATGATATAGGAAATCTTTTTATCTTTCTAATGACTATTTATAATCAAAATTTGGACTTGTATAACCCCAATTAAAAATTGTTTTCGCAAAACATATTATGTTTGTGTCATTTTCACTTTAAGATTAAATAAAAAGTAATTTATGTCATTTCCCAACAAAAGTGGATCCATGGGGTCCCCAAGTTGACCCATGGCTTGTCTTGGTCGGCCATGACACAACCAATAAGGTTGGGACATGTGTCTAGGTCATTTCATATTATTAAATCATTATTTATATCTTAAACTACACTAATTACCACTAATCGCGATTAAGAACTTAATAAGTTACTATTCACCAAAAAAATTATTTTAATCTCATTGAACCACATTTTACTTCTTAATGACAACCATGTATGTCAGATTTTCAAAATTCAATACACATTAGTGGTAAACTTTCATTTAACTGAAAAATCAGTTTGCTTGATTACCACTTAGTGGTTTCACTATTCATCAAAAATTGAAGTTTTTTCAGAAAATTACCAAAAATTCACTCTAAGCTATATTTGATATTCCGAATTCAAAAATGAAGTCTATTTTACAAAATTCAAATCATATAAGTCACATTAATTAATTTAATAATTAATTCCCGCTGCCAGAGCAAATAGCGTGTTTTTACAAAACAATAAGTATCAAAAGATTGACACCAGTTTAAGTCTAATTTCAAAGTGAAATTGATTCCAATGACCACCATTGGATAAAATGGTAAAAATAGATTCTAATTTTACTTCAAAACCAATTCAAAACATAATCTAATCATATAAATAAATTAGATTAAAAAGTAGTTTTGATGTAAAATGCAGTATTTTTCACTATTCATTAAAAAATGAACATTGTCAGAAAATTACCAAAAATTCACACAAGGTAAATTTTGATGTCCCAATCATAAAGTATAAGTTTTATTTTGACAAACATAGTTTATAAAATTGTCAAAATATAGATTCAAAAATGGTTTTCCATCAAAAGGCACTAAAACAATCTTTTAAGAATATTAGTGTATTCCATGCATAAGATTGTATTTATTTTCATTTTAAGCCTCTAAAACACTATCTTTATCATTAATAGACATAGATAAAAATATCTATTATTCATTACTTACTTGGGATGTTACATGGGGTGTGACAAAAACAAATATTACATAATATAAAATGTAGTAGAGTGGTTAAAATAGGTTGTCTCCAGAGAGGAGTGCACAACAATTAAGCTGTTACTTAAAATAAGAGAAAAAAGTGAGATTTTTTTTTGGAAATTGTTTGATTTTTGAAAAGACAACAAAGCAAATTAATTATAAAAAATATTGAGAACAAATTGATAAAACAAGGGATTAAAACTATTATATGAGAAGGTTTATTAGGTAAGGGCCGGTTCTCCATTTGTAATTCTATCATTGTTCCAATTTATCCAATTCTCTTCTAATAAATCGATAAAAGTGTGATTCCTCAATTGATTCATCTCACTCCTTTGGTCAAATAGAAATGGTAAGAATAAAACATAACAAAATCTTTTCTTGGTCTACTCTTCTTCCAATATGTGATAGAGTTGTAGATAATACCCTCAATTAGATTAGGTAATTCCCAATAGGGCCTTGTTTACCCCCAAACAATCAAGAATGTGAACTACCTCTCTCACATGTATCGGCGATCGCCAAGTACTTCACCACTAAGCCCTGATCTATTCCATCATATATAAATCAGAACCTAATGGAGGGAGAAATTTCCCATTGACCAAAGAAATAGCAACAACAGAATCTAAAATAAAAATACAATCACACATGATAATAAAAACCTTTGTAATTAATTGAAACTGATTTCGCAGAATAGAGAAAAGGACTTTAGAAAATTTAGTGCATGAACTCAAGAGTTACAAAATGGAAAAACATCCATTACACAATCACTCAAATTATTTACCACACCATTGTAAGGGTAACTGAGATTCGGTATTAAGAAGAACTCATTACAAAACTAAGAAGAACAAGGGAAAGAAAAAAATGAACCGAAAATTGTATGATCCATATTCTGTCCGCCAGAAGTTTTCCTTTGTTCTGCCCACCATCCTCTAGAATCTCACCAAGGTGTCTTCTTAAAAGATGATTAGAATATAGTAGGATATCTACCCTCCAAATATAAATGAAATTGGACATGTTAAAAGGAATATATGGCTGAATCATTGAGCATGACTGTTTCTGGCCGCAGAACACTCTTCCAACGACTCTTGTTTGACTCGCCAAAAGGACCCCTTAATGAGCTCCTTTATTCCGAATATTTGATGTGAATATGACCCATCAAGTCCTCTATCGAACCCATCTATAATCATCTCAATTTAAGGTTGGAATCCCAAGATACCATTCATTTATTGATGTAGGGTCCACTCTATAAGCTAGAATAATTTGTCCAATTGATAGATTTTTATGGGCCAATGTGTTTCGAATTTGGCCTTGGAATAGCAGACACATATCAAGCCCACATATGTTACCGGCCTATAAAAAAAGAATCACATCATTTTGATCACAATTGTAAATGTTATACCAAAAATATAGAAGCTCTATAAAATAGTTAAATTTACAGAAATAACCAATTTTCACATTTTATGTCAAAACACACCAAATATCATAAAATGTTGCAAATCAGCTCACATTGAATAATTTTTAGGGATTAAATAATTGAAAAACATATGAATAATAATGAAAATATTAGCTCTATCAGTGCTTGAACTAGACACACTAGTGGAACACATGAGGATGATCCGATGAACTGGAATTCAAGACTGATTTTGGAGATTTTTTAGAAATAAGACCCTCTAGCACACCCCGCTCATCATATAGGGATCCATCACGAGTAGCAATAGATGATAGATTGTGAACCACTTGAACTATGGAGACCAACTCAACTACAAATTATTCATCTACTAGGTTCTCAAACTGATGGTCCTTATAAGGGATGACCCACTCCATGATCTCAAGATGAAGACCCCTAATGACAACATAAGTCTTCATCAAATACTATGATCCTACCTCTAGAAAAATGGAAACCATTTCCTAGAAATGGTCAACATATTCCTTCACTGTCTGTTGAACTTTTTGAATACACACAAGATATTCCATTTTCTTTATCTTCACCTCTTCAGGTATGAACCATCAGATGAAGAGAGATTTAGAGACATCCCACATCATCCAAACATGAATTGATAGAAGGCTGAACACTTTTTCCAAAGTTGTACCTTAGAATATACCCAATATATCTTGTACACTAACGAATTTGGGAGTTCCAAATACGATGAAGACATTCTAGACCTTTTCTATCCACTCCACTTCCTCTAACAGACCTCGATCTCCATGAAGAAGAGGTAAAATCCAAGAAGGTCAAAAAACTGGGCATGAGTTACTAGAAACATTTGAGACCTATCTGGGAGGAATTTTAGGAACAACATTGAAAAAAAAAATCCAAAACTGATATCAAGCCAAATAAAAATCAATGAATGAACCTTCATCCAAAAACTATTATCTAAAAAACCAAAAAAAATTAAACACATCCAAAAAACACCTTTAGAAAACAAGGTTAATCCTTTAATTTCATATACAAAACAATGCAATCCCATGAAATGTTTCACATTTTCTCATCCTCTTTCAACTATACACGCCAACACTCACATTAAATACATCCAATCACATGTGAAAATGTCCATAAATAATGTCAAAGTCTCACCAAGAAATTTCATTTCAATTCCAAACAACTTCCAAATCATTAAACCAATGCATCTTCAACATTAAAATCCACATTCTTTTCAAAAACTCACATTACCAATTTAAAACCATTTGATGAATTTACATTCATTAACAAACCTATTTTCATTTTAAAAATTCCTTACACTAATTAAAACAGGACAAAGCACAACATACACCAAACAACCAAAAGGAGGGACTAGTGTTGAAGCCCAACCCAACGACATAGTAGTAATCAATTCCCTAGGTAGGAAAAAACCACAAATAAGAACATGTACCAGGAACTTGGACTCAACATGGGTCACTACGTCATGATATTCCACAACAAGACAGTTATTCAGATCCATTTTCATAAATAAATCCAAAATAACTCAAGATAAAATAAAAAATTCCAAGACTAACCCTAGTGACTCGAGGATCAGTATGAAAAATATTTTGTTACGCTCTTCTATCACATACCTCCCGAGTCCCAAAAATTCTAATCTCCACCAACTAGACACCCAAAATAATAAGGGTTTCCTCTAATAACATTTTTTCTTGAACCAACCTGGGTCTACTCTGAATAGGTGACCCTAGAAAGTCTGTGTCTTGGCCTGAAGGGCATTCCCAATCCCTATAGACTGGAAACTAGGGTCCTCCATCAAAACAGTCATAGATGTCTGATTTAAGCCCAAAAAAATAACCAAGCTCAGATAAATAAATTGTAAAACCTGAAAACACATAAAACTAACAAGTGAATCTAAAATAAAATAACATCTATTTCATTAGTAGGGTACAACCAAAAAGGATAAAATTAAAAATAAGTAAAACTGAACCACTACCACGAGATCTCCATGTGACCTATTGGTAACCACAACCAACAAGACTGGCCTTGATCCAATAATTAGAAACTAAACCAGGAGAATATAAGAAGTAACCTAAAATTGAGAAGATAAAATAGGTGCGAGCACTAAAATTCTTAGCAAGAATGCCAAGATAAACCATGGGATACAAGTGTTTCCTTTCCCAACATAGCCCATCAACACTAACTTCAAATAAGGAAATAAAAAATATGTTATTCCACTATTTTAATAAACTAACGTAGCTTTCATTTTTTGAAATCCATCAAACACCACATTCCATTTCAAAAAATAAATTACCATTTAATAAATAAAACCCAAACCAAAATATACTAGGGATTTGTTGAAAATAAACAAATAAGGTTATAAAAAAACTAACTGTAGAAAAAATACTGAAAAGAAAATAAACAAAGTAACAGAGATACATAAATAATAACTAATGGAGATCCTAAACATCCATAGAATACCCATGCATGTACTTGGTTTGGAACCACCAGTCGGCGTATGGTGAATCCCCTAAGTCCATAAAAATCTAGTTGCCCTAAACTGGGATCACTAGTGGCACATCCTTCATGCCCTGTCAATAAGACCATGAGGTTACTAACCCGTCAAATAGGAGATATTAGGAAACTATCACCTGATCATATAAAATACACCCAGAAACTCATGGTGCTAGTAAGATTGTGTATGTAGGAGTCCCCCACACGCGTGACTCACCTTAAATGTTTCCACCACAATTTCCAACACCAGACATGGACACCAATTATAAAATATCACATAAATGAAAATCATATATATGAGTGACCACTATATATATGTACATAAATAAAAATTATTTTACCAAAAGATTCAATTGATCTATCACTTCTCATACACACATAAATCATTTCTTAAAAACATTTCTATATGAAACGAGACATTACACTTTCAAAATCACATTCTATTTCTTGTACTATAAAAGGTTACAAACGGGACATAAAAACATTGAAACCTAGAATATCATTCAATAGTTTAAAAGAATTTCCAAAACAACTAAATTTTTATTTTATGTTCACATAGAAAAACGGGTATTTAAGGATAACATTTAACAAAACACATACTAAAATATAAACAAGAACACCCTTTGAGATTCCATCGTAGAACATTTTTTTGAAACCACAAAAAGCACAAAACATCATTTAGAAATAAAGAACCATTTTCACAAGTTTACAATTCGATTTCAAACTAAACCCAAATGAACACTGAAACATCTGGCACCCACGATTCTCATTTCAAAAATCATTTAGTGAATCAATTACTCTACTGATAAAACATTTCCAAAGAACACAACAAAGGCTTACATCAAGATTTCACCAATTTTAGATGAAAATTATATTTTTCAACAAATTAAATGTCCAAACACTTTGAAAACTACTTTCACACCCTTCAAAATGTAACTCCCACCACATTCACATCTGGATGAACTAATTTCACGATTAATGAATACTAATAAATGGCCAAAAATATCTTATTCTAAAAATGGACACAATATCATATAAAACAGATACCCAGAAAATAAATTGAATGCATGTTAATCTCCTTTAAAAACTATGTTCTCACAAAATTTTTTCATTAATGAACATGTAAAATCAATTATACAATAATATAATTTATCATATAACATTTATACAAGAATTAACCTAGACATTATAAAATAAGTATTTAAAAAGATATTTTTTGAAATTTTATGTAACTAAAAAACACGATAATAAATAAAATACAATACTTATGGAGGACTGAACGACATTTAAAAATTAATTTAAGACACATAAGTTCCCATGGGTTATAACAGAAAGCAAAATCCGAAACACCTACCTCAATGGCGTGAGAATGAAATGAAACTCCAAAATAAGTGAGAGAAAGACCTCACAAACCAACCACACACCCAAATCAATGAGAAATATGTAGAAACATGAACCCTAATGATTAGGGTTTGGCCAAGATGAAGAAAAAATCCCAAAATTGAAAGAGGAGTGTTCCAGAGGTAGAGGGATGCACTGAAAATGGGTGGTACGGTTCGGGAAGCAAATGAGGAGGGTGTTTTCACTCCTGGATACAGGCTGGAGGATGGTCGCTTATAGAAACACTGTGGATTAAGGGATTAGGCTATCCTGAGCAAGTAATGCAGAGAAAAAGAGCTGGTCGGAGTACTGGTGACAGAAGGATGGTTCCTGGCTGGGGGGTTTTGCAGGCATAAGGTAGTAGGGGGACCGAGGTTCTTGCACTGTAGAAGAATAAGAGGGGGTGGGGGATTCCCCCTAGGGATTCCTCTAATTAATTTTTTTAATTTAAATTAAATAAAAATTAAAATCTACGATAATAATAAATAAAACAATAATAATTGTAATAATAATAATACCAATGATATAATAATAAAAATTCTATAAATAAAGGTAATGATTTTTTTATTATAATAACCATAATAATAATAATAATAATTCAAAAATTTATAATAATCAATCCTAAAAATAAATTAATTAAAAATATAATTTTAATAATATAAATTTTATTCTCATTGATAATATTAATAATAATATAGTCCCAAAAATATAAATAATAATAATAATAATAATAATCTTAATAATAACAATATTCACTTAATCAGTAAATAATGACAACATTATAAATAATTTAATAACAATAAAAATTAATAAAACTTTTAATAACAATAATATCATTATTATCTACCAAAGTGATGTTATAATCATTATGGTTTTAATATTCGCATTAATTTATTTTCATAAAAAAATTATTTCAAGTATTAGGCAACCGATTGGGCACTTGGGCTGACCTCATTGTTACCGCTCACCATGTGGTGCCAATGCACCATCTAAAACCCAACAAAAACATGAAATATCAAAAAATATAACACAACACTCGACCCACACATTTATGAGGCTAACCAAATCCAAGAAAAATAGAATAATATAATTTTAAAGGTTGGGGTGTGACAATAAAGCCTAGTAAATTCATCATGCAACTTTTAAGGATGTAATAACCAAAATTTGGTATGGGAAACGCCAAACTCCTATGCGTGATTCCCATTGAACCTCATTTTCACCACAAGGAAGCATGATCGCGCCCCAAATATTCATATCGACACAAAATGATTAAGACTCAACCCTAAAATCAGAACTCTGGATATGAATAAGATGAAAACCTCAAAAATAAGGGAAGAAATCCAAAAATTGAGGATAAATGAAGGGGAGGAGACATTTTCATGAATAACTGAGGAGGAATACCCCCAAATATGGCACAAAAAATGGAGTCCCAAAGGAGGTTCAAGGAGGGTGAGCCGTTCTAAGGAGAGGAAAACATAAAGGATAAGAAAAATGGGGAAATTTTGGGGGTTAAACCCTAGAGGAGAGTGAATAAAAACAAAATTTTATTGACCTGGCAGATCCAAACGGTTAGTTCATACATTTTGGAAAATGTGTTGTAAATGTTTGGATCATTCTTCCAAGATAAATAACTCCACACAATTACATGTACCATTGCACCTGGATTTGTAATGGCCATGTCATAAGTTCTATACACAACCACATAGTTTGTTTGGTGGGTGCACAGTTACTACTAACTATGAGCCAACTATCGGATTGGATCTTCCCACCAAAAAACATCATTTTTAATCCAAAATTTCTAATAAAACTCATAGAGAAAATATCTACCAAAATAAAATATAAAAATACCTGAAAATTAGATCATGGATGTGACAATTAGTAATTTAATTTAATTAGTCAACATAATATGAGAATAATTGTACGGTGACAAAATCAATGTAAAAATTCATCACATAATTGAATTCATACCCATCCAAACATATATCATAAATCATGATAGATGTCATAAATATAAATCATTAGACAAGTTTTGTATAAGTCAATAATCATGATAAATGAAAAAAATTCATTTAAAAATGGAACCATCAGAACTCATATAAAGCATTGAAAACATCTATGGTATCTTAAGACATCAAACATACATCGTGGAATCACATGAATAAATAACATCCATATCACTTGGAAATGACACATAAATGTTGAACTCTTTCATCTATTAAGAGTAACTTATAATTAGTTATCTCTATTATGTTACCCAAAAGATTGGAGGGCTATAACGGACCACCCCTTCATGGTTTATATGGTAATAACCCATCCTTATTTTATAAAAAATAGTCACATCCCTCAGCCATACATATTTCTAGGTAATATCAATTAAACAAAACATTAATAAGCCTACACTTTTCAATCTAACATTCTTGAAAACAATCATCATTCCTTTTTAACTTGATTAACTCATGAACATGGAACTTGTTTCTGGAAAATCTTTTAAAAACATAATCAATCCAAATAAAGGACAAGAATGGTATCACTGGATTATATCCCCATTGTATCATAGAAAATATTGAAGTATATTACCATTAATAAAAATATCTTTTAAAAGACGGTTTAATATATTTCATTGACAACATGAAATATATCATTTTCTTTGGGTAAAATATTTCATAAAAATTCTGTTTACAATAAAAAAATATTTTCTTTTAAAAAAACTACAGAACCTTATATGGGAAACATAAATTATTAGAATATTTATGATGGTTGGAAAATATGATCATGCCATTAAGGTAAAAATAGACACTCTTTTCAAACATTTATAAATATTGTCAAAATTCAATAATGTGGAAATTTTTATAAAATTCATTTTAAATCCATTTAAAATATTGTCAAAGATCATTGAAAACATAATTCAGAAAAAAAATTTTGTTTAGAGGGGAAAATCCATGAAATAATACCAAGAAAGTGGATGAAGAGTTTGGTAAAACATCATTAAATATTTTATAAAATGTTTTTAAGAAAATAAAATTATGGAGATTAAAATAAAAAAAATTGAAATATTGAATACAATAAGGAAAAAAATAACATGAGTATATAAATGGTCATGATAATACATTTCAAGAGTCAATGTATATACCATATAAATTAATATAGGTGCGTCCATCAAAACATGTCTCAAAGAAGGTTGCTTGAGAATATAATCCCATGAAACATGTACAACAAACCATGTAACACTAATATTAAAAAAATTCAATGCATTATTAAAATTCACTAATAATATTTTATATTATTATAATCACTATAAGAATATTAATTAACTTTTTTGAATAAAAAAAGGAATATTTTTATACTTACTATATTTATTTATATGTAATATATGGTTTCATTTATAACCATTAATTTAAAAAATTTGAAATATTAATTTAAATAATGAGATTATTTTCTGATATTATAAATTCAAAATTATATTATGGTAATTTTTTTATTTTTAAGGGAATTTTTTTTTCAAGATTAATAGTTAAAAATATTGATTTTTAGAAAAACATTCTTTTTGTTTCATCGATTCAAAAAGTCACATTATGTTTTATGATGGTTTAAAAGTAATATTAGTAAATTAATATTATTAATAATTCTATTTAATTTATCTAAATTAAATTTATTCTTTATTTTGGTATAATACACTTTATACATAAGAAGAAATTTTTTTTTGAAAACGTCAGTTTATCATGTTTTGTGGTACAAAATTAGAATTAAAATAATCCACGCATTTGAATTTTATTTTTTAAAATAGATAACATATTTTCAATAAAATAATTAATATTAATAAATTCGATCAACAAATTTTTTATACATAATTAATTGTAAAATAGTAAAAATATTTTACAATTGTTTTTGTTAAAATAGGTTTATCGTGTGTCAAACAAAAGTGATTATAGTAAAAATGAAATTGAAAATTTTAATAATCTTATTTAATGGAAATATTTTAACTATATATCATATAATCTTCAAATATGATTTTTTAATCCATTTTCTTTTGGTATGGTATTAATTTATTTGAATATTTTGAAAAATTCCAAATATTTCATCGCCCCCAGTAAAAAAAGGAAACACCAACTCCTCCAACATATACACATAATGAGAAATTTCTTTAAAATACCTAACAAAGTATCTTTCCAAAATTCTTAGTGAAAAACTAAATTTGTTTATAAATTATTAAATACTTATAGGGATTAAGTAATAAAGAAAATGAGGTTGTCTGAAGAAGATGTATAACGTTTGACAGGATTTTTTTAATTTTATTTATTTTTATACTTCCATAAAAACCCTTCTAACAATTTTAATATACTATATTATTTATCTCCAATATACATAAATGTTATCTTATTATTTAAATTTCCATTGTACATCTCCTCTTTCAATAAATGGGAAATGAAACCATCGTTCATGTGTATGGTGGAATATCGCCTGATGACTCATTGTTATACGTTTTCTATCACTACCTCTAGTGGATGGTAATAATGTTTTATTTAATTAATATATATGATAATCATGAAAAAAATAAAATTATATGTAGATAATATATCATCTATTTTTCTAACATTACATCAATTAAAAATGATAAATTCATTCATGAGTAAGTGTGTATTACAACCTCCAGATAGCGATGAGATTCATTTTTCAACAGAACATGACATGGATCAAAGATATAACTATATTTGACGTTGTAATATAATATTTGTGGTATAATAATAACTATAGAAATATAATTTAATACCTTTATAAATTCATCCATGATCGTTTAAAAATTGGAATGTTACTCATGCATACATACGACCAACTGTCTCTGTGATTGTAATGTATTTTAATTTTCCATTAACACTTTTTGATATTTTATTAGAGAGAATAATTAATATGTGAAAAATATAAATATTAACTTATTATTATTATATAAATGATGGCTTATCATTCCCTTTAACCACATTAATCCTATCTAATCTATTTTTTGATTATGAACCGAACATCTTCAAAACATCCAATATAAACTTCACTACTAAAGAAATTAAATAAAAAATGGTCAAAAAAGATATAAAACAGGTAATTGTAGTATAATGAAAATGATAAAGGTTACCCAAAATTAAATAATTAACATTGTTTTATTATATCTGAAGATAAATAACTTATGTGACAAGAATAACCCTAATTAAAGGACACATTATCATTAAAACCTCATTTTAAATATTTTAATGATTTCATTTCAAAATCAATTTCATCCATGACCATATTTTTTAAAAAAATTATTCATATATTTATATAGAAATAAATTAATTAAAAATTAAATTTTATGTCTATTTTTTCATTCATTCAATCATTTTGAAACAAATGTTTTTAAATATATTATACTATCCCTTTTGACATTATTTACAAAAATAAAAATAAATGCTCCATTTTAACGTATACAATGTTTATGATTTTGACTACCACTATAAACACTATTATAGGTTTATATTTATTTAATACAACAACATTTTATTCCCAATATAAACCTTCCTTCATTTTTTCATGGTATTTTAATTTTCAAAATGTGGTGTAAAAATGGGATATATCATTATTTGAAATTTATTTTCATAGGGTTCCAAAATAATATATTTATGAGTCTTATGATGTAATTACAAGACTTTATTGGTTTAATTATATTATTGTACTTTTAATTTCTTATGAATGTATTATATCAAGATATTCATCTTATGAAGGGTGATCCTAATATATCTCTCCAATAAATTGTTTAAGGATTGTGCTTCCTGGAAAATTATAATTGATTTAGACCACATAGCTTATTCGATTTATAAGGGTTCTTTTAATGCTTCTATGAAGATGGTTTCCCAAGGACACTTCCTAATGTTTATATTATTTCTAATTAGTTCTCATGGAAATATTTTTATTTCTCATGTTATGATAATGATCATTTATTATCACACCCATGGAGAAGTGTGAATTAAAAGGATAAATGTCAATACCCATGTAAATAATCTGAACCCTTATATTCAGGATACGAAATTATTAAAAATTTATATTTATGTATTCTCGACATGGAGTAGTTATCCATATGGGTGACCCCCTAAGAAGTTCCCTAGGGTGTGAGTGAGTGAGGAAAAAGGACACTACAAGAACATTTGTTGGCCTGTGGGGACAAGCATTAGTTTGTTAAGTTACCCCAATTGGTAATAGAAAGTTTGTGTTAGAAAAAAAACTTTTAAATTATAGGATACCCATGGGGTTATTTGATCATGTTCATTACCTGGATAATGTTGGGTCATGACAACTATTTTCAGAGCCAATACACAACCAGATGTGTTGTAGCACTACTTGGGTTTGTGGTTTCAGTTCCACACCAATGGTGTTGTTCTTTGAAGGGGTGGAGAGTGTAACACCATTTAAAATTTGGGACTTATAGGGATATCCACACAAAAAATGTGAAGAAATATTCTTAGGACCATAATAGATTAGAACAACACAGCTAAGCATGTTTTACTTGTAGTAGTGATAAAGAGTGGTCCAATATTTCGATATTCCCTAGGGTGTGTGTGAGTGAGGATAAGAACACTATAATAGCATGCGTTGTTCTATGGTGACATTCATTAGTCAAATAAGTTACCATGGTGGGTAATAACCTTTGGTGTGTTGGGATGGAACCCAAGGTATTACAGAAGACCCATGAAGCCAGTTTACAAGGTTCATTACCCGATGATGGTCACGTTATAAATAAATAATTTCAGGTAAATTATCCCATGTTCTTAGAGGATTATAAGAAGTTTGGAATAGTATTTTTAGAATGTAATTATCCATTCTCAATTTTTTTCATTATCACCACCTATGTGGAAGGATTATTGAATTTCATGGGTGTTCTAGGATTATTCTTCCTCAAAATATGAGCTTGTATCTATTATATATTTATATTTTACCTTCTCTTTGAGTGTTCAAGATTATAATTTAGGATTTAGGATTTTTTCTAAAATAGTTATAATGATTGGACTAATATTTTTCTAGGATTTATAGGATCTATGGTTACTTGGTATGGCCTGGAAAATGGTATCTGGATAACTAGCCCCAATTATTTGAGGATGTTAGGAATTTTTTATATAGGATTTTCAAAATTTGAGTATTTAATTGTAGGTATGTTATTGATTACCTCATATTTGGAAGGACACGTGAATTTACTTGGTGTTATGGAATAGTTGTGACTCAAATTTACAGGTTGGATATTCTACTTTCTATGGTTTTTTTAGTTTTTACAAATTTGATTAATGATAAGTGAATTGATTTGACAGTATGAAATTGTTGGAGTGTATTTGAAAATGTATTTAGAGGGTAAAAGGTTATGGTTCATGGTATGAAAAACTTATTCGATCCTTGTATTTTCATCTATTTCCCCCTAGGGTGCTCACATGATTGGGGTTGAGTTCACCAAACCATGTGACTAAACTATATAGAAGATGTTCTTTTATGTTTTTTGAATTTGGATATACTGATTTATTATTTTCTTGTGTTAATTATATTTGATTATTTAGTATGGTTTTAATTTGATACCATTGGTTTTAAAAGTCATTTTTGGTCTATCAATTTCAGAATTAGCACTTGTTATTTTAGGATATTTGGTAGTTTGAAGAATTGTTTTTTTAATTCAAGTATTTGGCCTTGATTATATACATGATATCTGCTGATTTTGAAGGACACAATAATTTTCAGGATGTTATAGGATAGTCGTGCCATGATATATTAACATTTTATGGTATGTTTTCATGTTTCCCTTTTTTTGAATTTTTTTATTTATCATGAGAATTTATATTTTTTTAACAAAATGGTTTTAGATCATTTCACTAGAATTTATATGGTTTATGGTTTCTATGCATGGTTTTTGAAATGGTATGAAGATAATTTCCCCCTTTTATTTGATTATTTTATATAGTTTAGAGCTTTGATTTTTAGAATTCAAGTATTCACTCTCAGGTAGGTGTTTGATGACCGCCTATTTAGAAGGAAACATTAATATCTAGAATGATATGAGATATTTGTGCCTCAAAATACAAGATATGATCACGGATGTTTTAATTATTTTTTTGGAGATTTTTTTTTTCATTCAGCATTTATCAATTGTTTTGAAAATATAAAATGGATTCAGTGATTTTTTGAAGTGATATAGAGGGTGTGAGGTAACATTTCATCATCTATAAAAACATGTAGAAACTATATATCTTCCTCTATTGGAAACTAGGTTTCTCACATTATTGGTACATAGTTTACCACACGATGTGACCAAGCTGTGTGAGGTTGATGTGTTTATATGTTTTTGAAATTTTGATCTATTTAGTGTTGAGTTTCATTTGTTTACTATTGGTGTGTGTTTAAGATAGTTTTGTGTTGTTACCGTAGGTTTTAAGAATTATATTTATTTTATCATGGTTGGATTAATAAAATGGAAAATATTTGGGTTTTTTTGTAAATTGAAGAGGATTTTGTTTGAAATTTTAAAGTCTTTGAAAACTTGAAATGACAAATAAATTGGAAAATTTTTAAATTCAGGGATTTTATGGAAACATTGTTTGTGTGACTTTCATACTTCTTATGATCAGTCACATATCAGTGTGGTTTTGTGTGGAATGATTATTGTGGAACATATACATTGAGGAATATATATGGAAGTGGGGATGACCATATGAGACGATTCCAATGATACCATGGCTGATTTTTTTAAATAAAATAATTTTAATGATTTCTACAAAGTGTTTTTTGAAAAAAAAAATGTGCATTCAATTAAAAATGGGTTTCATTTATAATAATATTTCTGGTTTCAAAGAGAAAAGTTAGTGGTTTTTTGAATTTTAATTTTTATTTGATTAAATGGTTTTTTAAGAGGACTTGATGTAAACAATTTTAAATTTGAGAAAATTATTAATGTTTAATATTTTTTTAGTTGTGGAGAAAATGGTTTTCAATTTAAAATGGAAAGTTATGGTTTCTAATAGTTTTTTTGTAAAAATTTATTATGTGTAGTATTTTATGAATTTGGTATATTGAATTTTGGTTTAATTTGGATTTGGGGTGGCTTCTGTATTTCAGGTTATTTATAGTATGCCACCCAATAATACCTTGAATGATTTTAAATAATCTATTCTCTTTATCAGCCCTACCCTCACCCCTAGTATTGTGGTGGAATTGATTTATTTTTAATGGTTGTGTATTTTAAATGGTGAATGAGGTTCTTTAGAAGTCTTGGGGCATATAAAAGGAGTTCAAAGTTTTTTTTGGTCTTTGGGAACTCTAGATTCCATAAGGGTATGATTTGTATTATGTTTTTTGGGGGGACTTGGTTTGGAATATTGTAATGTGATTTCTCTCTCCTAATTGTAAAATAAGATATTTCATGTGATTCCATCAAAGGCACAGTCTTTTAATTTTCTATTTTTTAGGATATAAAGGTACCAAAAGTGGTAGATCTCATGGATGCTCAATAATATTAATTGATGGTGAAGGGGTATATTGAATATTAATAAAGAGATACCCTCTCTTCATTGGATGTGGAATAAATAAATCTATGAAAAGTTCCCATTTTGTGGGGTCTCTACCCAAAGATCAATGTTAGTTTTTTTTCATCCAGACAAGTCTCATTTAATAATCTTTTGGATGAGGAATTTCTTTTCATGATTGTTCTTAAAGGGAATTCCATGTTTGATTACTGGCTAATTTATCTTGTTTATCATGAAGGTATACTTATAGTGAGTAGTGTAAATAAATGTAACATGTTCATGTGAAGTCTCCTTCATATTTATCTAATTCATGATCAAAATATCACACACTTATTTACATACATTGTGGTTTGTTAGGGAATTATAATTCATCTATCCAAAATTACTTTTGTGCATGTCACCAGTGAGGCTGCATGGGACAATTGAAAATGATATATAGGTTTCATTACCTAAAAAATAAGTTTTTGGTAGAAATTATTATCTCCAAAATCAGGGGTATCCTACGCTTAAATATATCAAATCACAAACCATATGTATCATAGTGAATATATTCACATAGTGAAGGAGTTTTATGGTGTGTGGGATGTACATCATTAATATTTTTTCGATGTCAAAAAAATCATAATGGAAATTGATTAGTATTCCATAGTTTTGGTTTTTAGTTCTACGCGATATTTTTTTAGAGGTTTTATTGGTCTTCGTATCTTAGAATCCATGAATTTTATTTTAGATTGACTCGTCAACATGATATTATTTCAATGATTTTTAATAAATTATTGTAATTATAAATCATAATTTGGTTATGTTAATATCATGGTCATTCTTTTGTTGGGTTCTTCATGAGATTGAGTTTGGACATAATTCTAGTAAGTTTAATAAAAGGTTGGGATACCCCTCATTCACCCCATATATCTTCTTATTTCCCCATAAAATTTGTTTATGTGTAACTTGGGTAGTTATGAGGTAACAATGAAGATAATGATTTTTACTGGTGTCATTCATCATCTTGTTCAGGTTAGAGGTTCTGTTATGTGTGCTCTTTCATTTTTATCTTTAGTTTTCTGATATGATATTATATATTAATCCGGGTGACATTCTAGGGGCACAATGTTTTTTATTGGAGAAAATATCATGCTATAACCCTTGTTTTCAATTTCTTTTATTTATTTGGGGGTCCATGATATTTTCATTTGATTTTTGTTTAATATGAAGTTGTAATTATTTACCAAATAATTATTTTATTTTATTAAAATAAAGTGAATCTATATGATTAAACAACGACAAGATAGGGTACCACACGTAATTATGGGGGTATGAAATGGTGATGTCTTAAAGAATCCCATATCACTAGGTTTACCCACTATGGGGTGAAAAGAGCTCAAGTTATAGAATAAATTTATTTCCATTCCTTGGGCATCCTTGGATGTAAGGAAATCGTCCTCTTTTATCCCTTCTCTCGAGGTGTGAAAGAAATACTTGTGGTTTTTGATATGAAACATGCACTTATGATTGATAGAGGGTAAAAACCTAGGGATGTTACAAAATCCATGTAGAGAATTATGAATTGTTATGGAGTCTATTACGAATGTAATAAATTTTTTTTGGTTTTTTCCTAAAATAGAGGTGGCATAAAGTTGGAATATAGTTATGGGGATCTTTTCACTAGCCTAGGGAAAACAATATGGCCTAGATAGTGGGTTTTTCCTTAAACCTTGTTAAGTTCACGAGAATGCATTAGACCATGTATCTCGTGAGACCTAGACATATGTGATTAAAAGGATGTTCCATGGTATAGAAGATCGTGTGGCCAAACTTTGTGGCTTACCATGGTTAGGAAAATAATAATAATAATTTTATTAAAAATAATAATTGTAATAAAAAATAAATGGGTTCCTTCCCCCTTTCATATCACGTCCCCCCTTATCCCTTTTCATGAATTCCCCCCACCATACATTCAACCCTCCTTTCCTCTATCATGGTTTCCAACCATTATTGCCTTCAATTTGTTGTGCATAATGCGTTAGTAATATTCTCCCCTTCTCCTCCTCTATATTTTTTTGTTTTTATTTTTGATTTCCACTACCCCATGTGGAATTTATGTCCCATCTAAATCGTAAACCAGTTTAGGGTATTTGATTTGTTTTTTACTTGTTCTTAGGGTTTATGGGGTTTGACTAAGGCAACTATTATCCATGTCACTTGAGGGAATTCATGTTTTCATCATCTGTGGGTAGAGTTTCTTATGATATTCACTTTTTTTCAATATACATTAGGTATATTGTGTCTTTTTGGTTACTTATATATTTATAGTACTTTTTTGACCATGTTGTGGTCTATTTGGACCATTGTTGTTGAAGGAAATGACATGTGGCTCTTTGGATGTAACCGAAAAAACATATATATATATATATAGGTATGTATATATATGTATAATTATATATGTATAATTATATACCAACATTGTACATTTTCCAACATGGATATGGGGACAAAAAATATACAAGGGGTATATATATACATATCAATATCTAAAACTGTTTATGGGGTGTATATTGGTGTTTTGGCTCTCCTCGTGCCATTTTTTTAGTTTCATCATGCTCTTGCATTTTAGGTAGGTTCCCTATGTATGGACCTTAAATTTTAATTCTATTTATTATTAAGTATTATAAAAGATTGTTTTTATTCTTAATTAAAATTTATATGTTATGAGAATTGTTTTTAGCTCTTGGAAATTGTTTTTATTTCTTTATGTAATTTACATAAGATTCCAACATGGTTTCTTATTTTCAAAATTATCATTTAATCCTTGTTTAAACTTATACTATATTTTAAAATATTGATTAGTTTCTTACATTAGGTTTTTTAAAATTCATAAGGCATGGTTTTCACCATAAATGTTTTTACGGAAAAAGAAAACCCCCTTAAGGAATTCCCCATTAAAATGGAAACATGATATATGTGTGTGAAATGTGAATTATAATTCCATTCCTTTGAATGGGATTGTGATTTCTTTTTCTACTGAGATATAGGATATTCTAATAGAGGTATATAGGAGGTGAGAAGTCGGATGGTATTTTTTTTCAAAATATGATATATATATATATATATATATTATTTGTTCTAAAAAATAATTCCTTATTTGGGAATGAAACATGAGAATCCTTGGTATCAAGGTGGTATACGTGGAAAATAATTCTGGTCATGACCCACCATACTAATAATGATTACGTTACAACATGAACTAAACTATGATAGATTGGATTGGTCATCTTGAGCAAGATAATGGACCTCCATATCCAGAGTCAAGCAAAAATGATATACGGAACATAGGTCCCCCTAACCCTAGATATCCAATACATTCCATGGATCTGTCTCATATTTAGTCTATATTTCTAAGATATTTAATTTTAAATTTCCTTTCTCATGGATTCTCATTGATTGTTAAGATAATAAACAAATAATGATTCACATTATTTTATTTTACATTTTATTTACAAAATGAAATCTGTACTTTTATTTTTAAAATAATAGAAATTGATTATCAAGGGTTACATTTTATCTGAAATTTTAATAGATTTATTCATTCTTTAAAAATGTTTTTTGAATTTATAATTGAAATTTGTTTTTCATAAAAAGGATACTTGTAACATGATTTCCTTAAAATAGTAAAAAACTATATTATTATATTTCTTAGTTTCAACTAAGAATGATTTATATTTCTCATTAATGTTAAGGAATAGGGTGTTTCTTATCCTTAGAGTCTTTAATTGGTGTTTTTATATTCACACTTTTATTTTTATCAATATTCAGTTATAGGTTCTCCCAACTCAATCCTACTCTCATAGAAACTATCATTCCGGGGTTGGAGGTGACCCATGAGGGTACATAAAGTTATTTTTAGTTTTATTTCTTTTCTTCTATCAATCTCAATATTAATGTTCTTTTTTTATTTATTATCTTCATTATTGTCACATCGGATAAATCATTCACTATAAAGATACATTTGAGGCTCAAAAATATTTTCCATATAAAGAGGATATAGAATTCTTATTGGGATTTTTTTAGACCATATTCGATGACCAAATTATGGTAGACCATGGTTATTTTGTGATATTTATTTAAAATGGGTTATTATACATTTTAGTGTAAAAAAGTTTTTTTTATGAAATGATTTTAAAGGGTTCTCATTTTTATAAAGAAAACCTCATGATTATTATTTTCCCTATTTTTCTTATAATGTGTTTTGTAAAATATATTAGGGTGTAAATATTTCTTCTCTGTTGGTAAATGATTTTTTGAGTTTAATGATTATTATATTAATTGAAAAATCATTTTATGATCTCTTAGTTTTTAAAATAACTAACATGTTTTTTTATTTTGTTATTTATGTCCTTTATTGAAGTTTCAATGCTCATACAACATCATCATATACTTTTAATATGGTTTAAGGAGGAGTAAGAACAATGATGAAGTCAAATTTAAAATAATAGATATTTTTCATGAAAATAAAATGTGTTTAATTTTAAGAAAGAATCATTGAGTAAAAATGGAAACTAATAGGAAGCATCCAATATGTAATATATGAGTTTATTATGTAGGATTTATGACCTAATTATCTAAAAATATAAAGAAAAAAAGATATTATTTAATTAAGGGAAATTAAAAATTGTAAACCAATTATGGGTTAAATATGGATATGGTCCTTATAGTTGGTATCATAATAGAGTTTATATAATTTTAGATACTTTGATAACATATGTATGTACCTGTAAGGGATAATAACTTATTTTTATCATGGTATATCATTTTAATAATTCCATGATTCTTCATTTAAAAAAGTTCTAATCATAATGGTTTTCTAAAGAGGAAATAAGGAAACTGAAGAAGGAAGATTCTATGAAGAAAATATCTATCCCAATAAGTAAATAATTTTTTTTGAAATATAAAAAGTAGTATATTTATATGATGGATTATTGTAAATGTTCTATAATTGTTCGTGGTACTATTATAGGTACAACCCATTTTCACTATAGAGGAATAATATGTACTTGAGTATTTCATGAAATATTAATATTCAACATTCAGTAGATCATGTGACCCTATTATATATGGAGGTTATGTTAAATCCTTGTAGAAGTTATTTTAATTATTTGGTTTTACAAAAAATCAAAGGATAAATCTTTTTGTTTACCATTTTTATTGAATCTTATATTTAGTAGTTAGTGGTTAAGAATATTTGATAAATAGAATAGATTGATGATTTATAATGATATGAATTTATGAATAGTTTCCTTTAGAAATATAATCCTAACACTAATCAAATAAATATGGAACATAATTTATTTGAATTGAGGTAGAAGTAGGAAGAGTAAGTCATTATATATGAAGAAAAATTCTCTTATTAGGTATGGTAAAATAAAAATTGCATTCTGGATATTAATAGAAATATAAATTCTTTCATTAGGATTGAATCCAGGATATCATATATCATTATGTACTCATGAATTTGAAATTTTTGAGTTACCTTATTATTCTCTTAGAATGTAATAATATAGATTTATGATGATCATGTGTCAAATAAATAACCAATAAAATATCTAGTTAAAAGGATAATGGGAAACATCAATCAACGAAATTTTAAGGTAATAAAGTCATGTTTTCATCATGTGATAAGTGTGGAAAAAATAACCATATCTTATAAGTTATAAAATATTGAATGTGTTTTGTATTTAGAAAGTTTTTACATTTATATTTCCATTATAATGAATAGAATCACAGTAATGATCAGAAAAATAATGAAATTTTTATCGGAAAATGATTTAATTATAATGAAATGGGTCATTATGCATGTATCTTTTAGACGATAATACTAAGTTATATAAGTAATCAAGATCATAAGTAAAAAAAGTGGCTGAATAATTTATTAGTACTTAAGTGTATGTTAGAACATTTATGGATTTATTATTATGTATATTACTTATATATTCAAATTATTCTAATGTCTTGTTTAATTTATGGTTTACACATTCTTTTTTTTTCAATGAAATTTGACATTAAAATGGAATTTTCAGCTCAAGAGATGATTTGAAAATATTTTCAAAAAAAATGGTGATATCAGTGATGAAAATATATGTTATACGAGTCTTCATGTTTTTGTCTGTATAAAGAATTTACTTTCATTTTTTTCTTTTATCTTATAGAGATTGATGTAATAATATGAATGGTTTACATTTCTATTTTCCATTCTAAGATATATTATGGAGCTAAAGAAGGTATTTTTTGGAATGAATTTCATTATATATATATAAATTGTTTCATATCAATGATAACATATCAAGGAACTTATTAATTATTTAACGAGGAAAATTAATGTTATCTTGAAAATATGTTTGAGAAGAACCAGACTGTTCAAATTAGTTATGTTCTAATTGTAAATTCATATCTGGACATATTTCCTGATGGATTTAATTGTAATACACCTTTTTAGGAGATTTAATTTACTATTTACCTACTTTTTGATTCTAAGAAGATATCGAAACCTCCTTATTGAGTTTCTCAAATATATATTTTGGAATTGAAAAATTAGTTATAATAGTTTCTTGATATTGGCTTCATTCATCCTAGCACATCACTAAGGGGAGATTTTATTCTCTTGGTTAGATATTAATTATGGTTACATGAGTATTTTTATCTATTATAGATCATTAAACATCAAAAATGATGATAATATATATTTTTTTAATCTTATTGATGAATTATTTGATCAGTACAAAGGATCCTAGGATTTTTCAAAGGTTGATCTCAAGTTTGGGTACCATCAACTAATGTAGAATGAGGGTGACATCACCAAGAAAGAATTTTGGACCATTTAAGGGACTTATGAATATGTGGTTATGGCATTTGTGTTGACAAATTAAACAAATGTATTTAAATACCTATAAATATATATTATTCCATATTTCATGAATAAATTTTTTGTTGAGTTCATCAATAAAATCGTGATATATTCTAAAATATATGATTCTCATGAGAGATATTTCGTGGTCGTTCTATAATAAGTGAATTAAAATATGTTATATAGAATGTTTTATTAAATATGAATTCTATTTGTGATATTTTTCTTTCCTTGGGAATATTTTAAATAATTACTTAATATCATTTTTTCTAAGTAAGACTATAGTAGTTGAAGAGTTTCCAAGACCAAAAATTTTAAACCAATTCATAGTTTTCTTGGATTAGTAGGTTATTATCAATGGTTTTATAAATCCATTATCATGTATCTATACAAAAAAATAAGCTAAAATAAATATGATTTAAATTCATCTAAATGATATGATGTGATGAATTTTTATATTAATTGATTATGATATTATTGAATGTTCTACTTTTGGACCTACCATCTAGAAATGGTGACATTGATATCTACAATAATCCTTCTTTAATGGTACACAGTTGTATTATAATACAAATTTCTTATTATTAAAAAATTTGAAACCTCATGAGATATATTTTCCTAGACATATCAATAAACTGGAATTTGTAGTTTTTTCATTAAAAATACAGAGACATAATTTATATAATGTAAAGTGTGGAATATATACTTATTATAAACTTTTTTTAAATATTCACTCAGAGATAGTTTAACATGAGGCATAGAATGTTGATAGAATTGAATATGAATTATAACTACATGATTCATTTCCATACTAGAAAATTAAACTATGTAACAAATTCTTTATGTCAGAAGGGTAATGTATCACTAATTTTGTTTTGTTTGGAACATAATCCATTTGTAAATGATTTTAGGAATATTGGTCTAAAAATTATGCATGTTGTAAATTATTCTATTTTTTAAAATGATCCAATTCAGTCATCACTGATAGAAATTATTAAGGAATCTCATATAGAGGTTGGTGTTTTAAAATAACATGTATAAATGTTCAAGAATGGTACATTCCTATAGTTTAATTTTGATGAAGAAGGTTTTATTATATTTCTAAATAGATTATATGTGGCTTATAATTCCCATTTGACGAGATAATTTTTTAGTCAATCTCATAGTTCTATATTTTCCATCAAACTAGGAAGCACTAAGATATATAGAGACCTTCAACGAAATTTTTGGTGGGATGGAAGGAAACGATATTTTTATTAATTTATCATTAAATTTTTGGCTTATTAAATATGTTAAAGAAAACTAAAAATTACACATGGGGGTACCTAGTCAATTTTAATGAAGAAATAGATATGTAGAAATATATATATTTATTTTTTGGTTGGATTACCAAATACATATCAAGGTAATAATGAAATTTTGTTAATTAATAATCATTTAACTAGATATATTCATTTAATTCCAATTCAATATACTATTTCATTAGATAAATTTATTATCTTAAAGATCTATTTATGTTACATGGAGTTTCTCTCTCTATTTTGTCTAACCAGGATCATAGTTTTTCTTCTAATTTTTTGAAAAGTCATCATAATTAAATGGGTACTGAATTGAATTTCAATACATCTTTTTATCCTCAGTATGATGGATAATTAGAGTGAATGATTTATATTTTATAATAAATTATTATAAAATTCTAAATGTATTATTAAAGAATTTGGAATCAGCATATTTCATTAAATTTCATTTCTTGTTATAAAATATTTTATTCAATTATACACATAAAACCTCGTTTGGAATTATATCAAAATAAACATCATAAAGCATCTTGATGGGGTTAATTAGGTGAAGGAATGTTATTTGGACAGAAATTAGTAAAAGTTATGTTTGATAATGTGAAGATTATTTTACATAATGAAGGGTTTTTATAGAGTGGGTTGAAAAAATTAGACGATTTTGGGAAATATCACTCATTTGAGGTTTGTTAAAATATTAATATAAACGTGTCTCTATAAAAATGAGTTATGCGTTTTTTTAAGGTTAAATTTAATTCAATAGTTCATCAGACCATATGAAATACAATATAAAGTTAGATCACTTTCCTTCCAAAGGAATTTTCTTCCATGTTTATCCTACGTAAATTATGTGACTTTGATTTCATTATAAATAAAATATATTTTAGTTTCACACATGTTTTGAGTCTCAAAGTAGCTCTGTTAGAAAATACTATTCTTATGAGGAACAACCAATTCATATTCATAATAATAGAAAGTTTCATGAAATAAAATTATATTCTAGAAAAAGGTTTGATATACTAAATCTTATGGTTGAAGAAGCAACATGGGATCATTGAAATGTTACGATGGGATCCCCACATGTCAAAATAGTATATCAAATTTTCAGGATGAAATTTCCAAAAAGGAAGAAGAATGTGAAAACCAATATAATTTAAATATCAATCCAATCCCATTTTTATTAATATTCATTAATTATATTATATAATGTTATTTTCAATATATGAATATTATGGGATTTTTTCAATTAAAAAGGTATTTGTTTAGCTCTTAATAAATTTTTTTATATGTATTATTTGGTTTTATTAAAAAAAATATTTTCAATAAATTAATGTTTATGTTTTAAAAAATTACCTTTTCTCTATATACTATGAAGTCAAAATTAACTTATAGTTTTTAGGGTGTTCTTAAAAAGTTTTATTTTTGGGTAAATAGTGAAAATAATGTTTTTTTATTGAAATCCTTAATATCATTTCAATAATTTAAAAAGTTAAATTTTACTTTAAATGGATTCAAAATAACATTAGTTTATTTATATTAAATTTTATGCTTTATTTTTATATAAAAAATGTATACCAATGATAAGTTTTTTTTGGAAACCCACCATTAATCAAGTATGCAAGATTATTTTTAAATTAAATTATTTCGCTTTTATGAATTTTATTTTAAAAAGTGTATTCAATATTTAGAATCAGTATAATTAATATTTGTTAAAAATGTTAACTTTTTAGGATTTAGATACCAAAAAACAGGGGAAGAATTTTTTTTTAAATTAATTCAAAAAATTAAATCATTGGATTCCAATATATGATAATATAAAACAAAAATTGATATTAATGATGATTAGAGTGGAATAAATTTAAAAAAAAACATGAAATATATTTGGATATTAATGTGAATAATATAAATGAACCTAGGAAATTATTTAAATAAGTTCTACAATAGTAACTGATGGTACCTCTTCATCTTCTCCCCATGACAAAGGTTGTGATAATCAATACATTAAACCACTTGTTTTTAATGAGTTATATGAAACTAATAATAATTATTTATCATGGAAAATATAAACCTCAAAAGCATTTCTTGTAACCCAATATAAATAACTTAAATCCCTTGGTTTGAATGGGAACCAAGAACCAAACCCCTTATATGGAATGTGAAGTGCCCAGATCAGTGTGAATCACTGAGAGGGGGAGGGGGTGAATCAGTGATCCCTTAAAACTTTTTACTAATTGATTCTTAATCAATTAAACCTCTATGGCTGGTTAAAGCCTCGATCCACTCTTCTTGTATCTCTCAGCCTTTCCTCGAGTAATGCAGTAAATGTAAAGGCACAGGACACAAGGATTTACAAGGTTCGGCACCAAAGGCCTACGTCCTTGCCATGTTGGTTATACACCCCAACATGGTTTCTTCCATTATAATCTGTTAGTATTACAATGGTCGATACAGCATCCCACTGTATCTCTCCTGAGTCCCACAGGAGGGTCTTTATACTGCGTCCCACAGTGTTACCAAAGTCCCACTGGCCTGCTTCAGAATCCCACTGAAGACTTCTTCCACCCAGAGTCTCACAGGGGGCTTCTCCTGGCTCCTCGAGTCACACGAGTAGCTCTTCTTCTCTTTAAGTTCTTCAAGTATCCTCAGCAGTCTGGGATAAAGACTGCTGGCCTTGCTCTGTACCTCTGATCACTTGAGTTGATCAGGTCTTCTCATCTTGCTCAGGATTTATCTCCTTCTTCTAAGGATGACCTGGCTTCTCTCTCCAATTACTGAATACTCAAACAACTAATGTCTTTAACTTCAGTCTGGCTCCAGTCTCACTTCAATTCAACTTCATGCACTAAATGCATGGCAACTCTTCTTCCTCATGCACTGACTGCATGGCTTCTCAAATTCTTCAAGAACTCTTTGTCTTGGACTCCTCAAATGCACACAGCCTGATTTATCTTTGTTCACATGTGCATGTGCATGCATTCATGCATGCACTCCTCTTCTTTCTTCTCTTGGTGCAGTAAACCAACTAAGGGTGTAGTCAATTTTAAGCACACACCTTCTCCACAATCTTCACACTTTGTTCATTTTGTTTACACACTCACAAGTGTGTTGTACTTTAGTGTGAGGGTCTCCTCTTTCTTCCTTCTTCTAAGTGTGTTCACTTCACTTAGTGCACACACACTAGGTTCGGCCTCTTTGCTCTTTGCACACACTTCTTTCACTTTTGAACACACTTGAGACTTGGCCTACGTCACTTGCACACACTTGGCCCGTAGGTGTTCTTGTCCACTTTGTACACACACAAATAGTCTGGTCTTCCTCCTTATGCACACACACGGCCAAGTATTAGGTTCTCCTTGCACACACACACAAGGTGTGTTATACACTTCACAACCCGAACTCCCTTCTTCTCCTCACAGCCGCACAAGGTGCACTGGCAAGGGCCGCGCAAGATGCAACACCCCACTGCCTTCTTCAAACGCACAAGCACAAGGTGCAAGGTGCGCAGGATTTCGGGTGGCCACTGCGCGCAAGTGCTTACCGCACAGGGGGCCGCGGTGCACAGAGGGAGGGCGCAAGTTCGCGCTGCCCAACCCTCTCTTCTTGTCGCGCAAAGAGGTTTAGCGCGCAAGGGACTCCTCCAACCTATTTCGCACAGGTATGCACAAAAGTAACACATCCGCACAAGTGGGTTGCATGGGGCTTCGGCTTCGCGAGGCACAAAGTGCTCCGCGGGACTTCGAGTTTTCAACAAAACTTCAGCAAGCTCAATGAGAGCCTCGACCTCTCTTTATATAGGCAGAAGCGTCTCGGATCATTCGCATGCGGTAAATCTTTGATCTCCCGAAGACTTCGGGTCTTCAAGATTCTTTAAATCTTGTTTTCTTCTCTCTGTTCATGCGGGTTCTCTTTTTTATTTTTTCCTACGTGCATGCGACTTAGAACGCATGCACGGCCTCTTCTCTTCCAATCCATGCAAAGGTATAAACCCTTCATGGCCTCACACCTCCGGTTGCTTCGGCCAACCTCGAATTCTCTCCTTTGTTGCATGCAGAGTCATTTTAATGCATGGACATGTTCGGTGTGGCCAGACGAGCTCAATGGAGCCTTCGGCTTCGGCAATGGTGGCCGGGAGCTCAAGAACCGTCGTCGAGATGGCCTCTGGTTCGAACGGAAGTCACGGGTGGCTTCGGGCGAGCTCAAGGTTGAGGACGGACGCTGGGCCATTGGATGCAGTAATCAAATGAGCATCAATGTCCAGGATTAGAACAGGGCTCTGCGGATGCATCGGGCGGCCGAGATCTGCCGCGAGATCGCCTGGACGGCTGAGATTTGCTCCCAGGTGAAAATCCCTCATCCCACGTCGAATCGCCACGGGATTTTCTCGCGACTTATCAAACTGGCGCTCCCCCAGCCGGCTCAATTGAATCTCCTCCCCTCTCGGTGCCGCCCCGCACCGAGTTATTCTGCGGGCGTGCTCTGCGCCCACTCACGCCTCCTGCGGGCGCGCTTCTAGTTCCCACCATGCACTCCGGGCGCGCTTCATGCGCCCCTTCCGCGTGGGCGTGACACCCCTGCGTAGCCTGCCACCCTGTGCTTGCACCATGGGTTCCCCCATGGGCGTGGCGCCTAGTGCCCACATGAGCCGTGGGGTTGAACTCGTGGGCTGGCCTTGGCTGGCCTAATTTTTGGCTAAGTCTTGAATAAGACTTTGTCAAAGTCCTCCATGAAATCAATCCATATCAGAGAGCCACTTCAAGCCTTCTTCCTCATTTCTTCTTCTTAAGAATTCCTCTATTCTCTTTTCATATTATTTTCACTTAGGATATGGAATTCTTAATTTCTTCATTAGAATTCCTTCAATTCTTCTTCAACATGAATTCAATGCTTAGGAATAGAATTCTTCTTCAACAGAGCTCCTGAATCACATAAATTCTTCAACGAACTTCATTGATCCAATTAGAGTTCAAGTTAGATCAACTTCAAATTCACATACACTAGGATATAGTGCATGGACATCTTTAATCCACTTCATCCACTCAGTAGTTGTGGATGGATCATCTTCATCTCCTCATGCATTGTCTTAACAATGCATGGTCTTCAAACATTGTTGTGACATTGTATCCTCTTGATACAAGTTCTTGGAACTTAAAGAGCAGCTCAACAATCGTCTGATATAATGATGATACTCCATCATCATCAATTCTTCAAGTGGTGTTACTTAGTATCATCTCGATACAAGTATTGAAACATTAAGAACAGTTCTACAATCGTCTGATGTCACTAGAGAATGTTTCAACCATCATCTCCTATGTCACTTAGTGAATCTCTTAAGTGACATGCATCTTAGTACCATGGCCATTCTCCTTCCCTCACCAACACCATCACATCCTTTCTCATTCACATATTGAAACTCCTTGACATCCATCCACTCATTCCTTGACAACAACATACCTCATTGACAACAAATGCAACATAGTGCACTTCAATCTCCCCCTTTGTATTTTTTGGCAATACACTAGAGCACATATGAATGGGTCAATATGTGTGCCAATATTTTCTCCCCCTTATTGGCAATCAAATGCAAAGGTGTGGTGTGGTTCTGTTCAAAATATTTCTTCCTCCCTTTGAATAGCATCATCTTAAAAATCACTAAGAGAGGGATGATGTCACATGTTCTCTTTAGCAAAGAACCTTTAGTAAATCAACTCTAAGTCTACTTGGGCTAACCCGGTGTAGAAAACAAGAGTGATGTAACCAAGGTACTCAATGATGTCCAACATTCACTATACATGTGAGATCATGCTTCAAGGGGCTTGAAATTTTTCAGATATAACAATGAATTTTCTAAATCCTGCACAACTTCAGAAAACTCATTAGAAAGTTCAGGTGCAAAGATAAAGCTCCCCCTTTCATCCATTTTCCTTCAATCAATACTCGCCCTTAATTGACATGATGAATACAATTATGAAACAAGGGATTAATGTATGATTGGAATACCTTTACTTTTCTCAAGATGATATTAAATCCCAAAATATCATCTTCTCCAGATTGGCTACCCCTCAAGGGGTGCACTCAATTCCTTCCAAACCATCCTCCAGCTGAGAATGATCATCATCTTCAATTCCCTGCAATGTCAGCACATGTAAATACAAGTGATTAGGGAATAATATGGAACCTCCTTGGTTCATCAATGTGAACAACAAGGTTGAGAAGATTCTCTCAACCGAGATGCCCCATTTTCACCATTCTTCACACTTGCACATCTGATCTTCAATGATGATTGTGCTGGTGTGGATCTCAACACATCTTCATGTGAAATCTTTTGTTTCCTTTTTGCCTTAGCAATTGCCAGTGCTTCATCTTCAGCTCTTTGCAGTTCTCTGGTAAGTTGCAACTGATTAGGCCATATGACTAACAAGTCATTTGGAAGTGAGGCCTCAGTTTTGGAAATTCCACATGGTTCTTTTGATACTGTTAAACCACCTTTCTTAGGCAACTTATTTTCAACCAATCCCTTCTTCTTCTTCTGGATTGATTGTCTGTTTGAGTCCAGTCCGCCTCTATTGAATTTCATGGCTTCTTTACAAAGATCCATGGTATGACCTTTCTTTCCACAGTAGAAGCATGTTTTCTTGGTGGTCCTTCTGGATGCATCACCCTTCTTGGACTTAGAATCCAAGGACGTCTCTTCCTTTTTCAACATCTTCTTGGAAGCATTGTCACCTTTCTTCTGTTTGCTTCCCAAAGATTCTTTCTGAGCCAGGTTCAGTGATCTTCTCTTTTTTTTAGCTCTGGATACAGTTGGAGATTGACATGTATCTTTTTGACCACTTTTGAAAACATCCCAGATGTTATCAAGTAATCCAAATCTATTTGCAGTAAACAGATGTCTCTGGACCTGTGGATGTTGCTTCTTTCCTTCTGGCTCGCTCCCCCTTGGCATGGGCTTCCTCTGTGCTTTGGCATTCAGTGGATTGTACCAACAATCCTTTGCACAATTCCCATTCTTGTTACAACACCAACATTGACCCACAAATCTTGACTTTTTGATTCCTTCTGATTGTAGGGTACTTGTCTTGAATTGTTGTGCTGCTTCAGGAGAGCTTTCTTTCTTCATTGTCTTCAACCATACTTGTTTGGAATTATTCTTCCATCCTGCACTTTTTGTGGAAACACAATTAGAAGCATTAGTACAAGATGGTATGGATGGTACCTTCTTTTTAGAAGATGTTTCCCTTTCATTAGAGGATGTCTTTCTTTTAGAATCATCCTTCTCAAAGAACACTTGTGTAGCAACATTTCTACTTTCAGCTGACTGGGAGGATTCAGCTTTGGGTGATTGCAGATTTTTCAATATCACCTCTAATTCTAAGCATTTCATGTTGAGGGAGTTCTTCTCATCAACAACAGTTCTTAGCCTTCCTTCCCATTTTTCTTCCAGCTGTTTCATCTGGTCTTCATGCACTTTCTTCATTTCTTGCAATGAATTGTCCATCTCCTTCACCCTTTTGACTTTCTATTCTAGTTGAGCATCTTTGACATTCATTGACACTTTGTGCAACTTCTCCAGTGCATGGAAAACTTCTTTGACCATTATCATAAAGATTTCTTTCTCAGAAAGGCTTCTTTTCAATTCTTCAGTAGTGTCTTCATATCTTTCATTGCAAATGGAAACAGTTTCATCTTTAGCCTTCACCAGCTTTCTGAGAGTGTTGGTTATGCCAACCCTTTTTGCCAATTGATCTTCCATTGCATTGGCTTCTTCTTCTAACTGTGATTTTTCTTCTTGAAGATCAAGGATTCCTGTAGCTATACACATTGCCACTTCCTTGGGGACTGTCTTCTGAAGATATTCGATTGCATTTTGAAGATCATTCATTATTCCAACTTCATCACAGCTAGGACAGGCTTTCTTCATCTTCTTGGCCTGTTTCTTCTTTCTATTTTTCTGAGTCTTGGCAGATATCTCCATTTGAGGCTGGTCACTCATTTCCTCAAATCTGCACTTCATAAAGAATCCCTTGGATCTTTTAGAGGTAACCTTCCCTTTGATACCAATTGAAGTGCCCAGATCAGTGTGAATAACTGAGAGGGGGAGGGGGTGAATCAGTGATCCCTTAAAACTTTTTACTAATTGATTCTTAATCAATTAAACCTCTATGGCTGGTTAAAGCCTCGATCCACTCTTCTTGTATCTCTCAGCCTTTCCTCGAGTAATGCAGTAAATGTAAAGGCACAGGACACAAGGATTTACAAGGTTCGGCACCAAAGACCTACGTCCTTGCCATGTTGGTTATACACCCCAACATGGTTTCTTCCATTATAATCTGTTAGTATTACAATGGTCGATACAAAATCCCACTGTATCTCTCCTGAGTCCCACAGGAGGGTCTTTATACTGCGTCCCACAGTGTTACCAGAGTCCCACTGGCCTGCTTCAGAATCCCACTGAAGACTTCTTCCACCCTGAGTCTCACAGGGGGCTTCTCCTAGATCCTCGAGTCACACGAGTAGCTCTTCTTCTCTTTAAGTTCTTCAAGTATCCTCAGCAGTCTGGGATAAATACTGCTGGCCTTGCTCTGTACCTCTGATCACTTGAGTTGATCAGGTCTTCTCGTCTTTCTCAGGATTTATCTCCTTCTTCTAAGGATGACCTGGCTTCTCTCTCCAATTACTGAATACTCAGACAACTGATGTCTTTAACTTCAGTCTGGCTCCAGTCTCACTTCAATTCAACTTCATGCACTAAATGCATGGAAACTCTTCTTCCTCATTCACTGACTGCATGGCTTCTCAAATTCTTCAAGAACTCTTTGTCTTGGACTCCTCAAATGCACACAGCCTGATTTATCTTTGTTCACGTGTGCATGTGCATGCATTCATGCATGCACTCATCTTCTTTCTTCTCTTGGTGCAGTAAACCCACTAAGGGTGTAGTCAATTTTAAGCACACACCTTCTCCACAATCTTCACACTTTGTTCTTTTTGTTTACACACTCACAAGTGTGTTGTACTTTAGGGTGAGGGTCTCCTCTTTCTTCCTTCTTCTAAGTGTGTTCACTTCACTTAGTGCACACACACTAGGTTCGGCCTCATTTCTCTTTGCACACACTTCTTTCACTTTTGCACACACTTGAGACTTGGCCTACATCACTTGCACACACTTGGCCCGTAGGTGTTCTTGTCCACTTTGCACACACACAAACAGTGTGGTCTTCCTCCTTATGCACACACACGGCCAAGTCTTGGGTTCTCCTTGCACACACACACAAGGTGTGTTATACACTTCACAACCTGAACTCCCTTCTTCTCCTCACAGCCGCACAAGGTGCACTGGCAAGGGCCGCGCAAGATGCAACACCCCACTACCTTCTTCAAACGCACAAGCACAAGGTGCAAGGTGCGCAGGATCTCGGGTGGCCACTGCCGCGCAAGTGCTTACCGCGAAGGGGGCCGCGGTGCACAGAGGGAGCGCGCAAGTTCACGCTGCCCAACCCTCTCTTCTTGTTGCGCAAAGAGGTTTAGCGCGCAAGGGACTCCTCCAACCTCTTTCGCATTGGTATGCACAAAAGGAACACAGCCGCGCATGTGGGTTGCACGGGGCTTCGGCTTCGCGAGGCACAAAGTGCTCCGCGGGACTTTGGGTTTTCAAAAAAACTTCAGCAAGCTCAATGAGAGCCTCGACCTCTCTTTATATAGGCAGAGGCGTCTCGGATCATCCGTGTGCGGTAAATCATTGATCTCCCAAGGATTTCAGATCTTCAAGATTCTTTAAATCTTGTTTTCTTCTCTCTGTTCACGCGGGTTCTCTTTTTTATTTTTCCCAACGTGCATGCGACTTAGAACGCATGCACGACCTCTTCTCTTCCAATCCATGCAAAGGTATAAACCCTTCACGGCCTCGCACCTCCGGTTGCTTCGGCCAACCTTGAATTCTCTCCTTTGTTGCATGCAGAGTCATTTTAATGCATGGACATGTTCGGTGTGGCCAGACGAGCTCAATGGGGCCTTCGGCTTCGGCAATGGTGGCCGGGAGATCAAGAACCGTCGTCGAGATGGCCTCTGGTTCGAACGGAAGTCACGGATGGCTTCGGGCGAGCTCAAGGTTGAGGACGGACGCTGGGCTGTTGGATTCGGTGATCAAATGAGCATCAATGGCCAGGATTAGAACAGGGCTCCGTGGATGCATCGGGCGGCCGAGATCTTCCGCGAGATCGCCTGGACGGCTGAGATTTGCTCCCGGGTGAAAATCCCTCATCCCACATCGAATCGCCGCGGGATTTTCTCGCGACTTATCAAACTGGCGCTCCCCCAGCCGGCTCAATTGAATCTCTTCCCCTCTCGGTGCCGCCCCGCACCGAGTTCTTCTGCGGGCGCGCTCTGTGCCCACTCACGCCTCCTGCGGGCGCGCTCCTAGCGCCCACCATGCACTCCGGGCGCGCTTCATGCGCCCCTGCCGTGCGGGCGTGACACCCCTGCGTAGCCTGCCGCCCTGTGCTTGCACCATGGGTTCCCCCATGGGCGTGGCGCCTAGTGCCCACATGAGCCGTAGGGTTGAACTCGTGGGCTGGCCTTGACTGGCCTAATTTTTGGCTAAGTCTTGAATAAGACTTTGTCAAAGTCCTCCATGAAATCAAGCCATATCAGAGAGCCACTTCAAGCCTTCTTCCTCATTTCTTCTTCTTAAGAATTACTCTATTCTCTTTTCATATTATTTTCACTTAGGATATGGAATTCTTAAGTTCTTCATTATAATTCCTTCAATTCTTCTTCAACATGAATTCAATGCTTAGGAATGTAATTCTTCTTCAACAGAGCTCCTGAATCACATAAATTCTTCAACGAACTTCATTGATCCAATCAGAGTTCAAGTTGGATCAACTTCAAATTCACATACACTAGGAGATAGTGCATGGACATCTTTAATCCACTTCATCCACTCAGTAGTTGTGGATGGATCTTCTTCATCTCCTCATGCATTTTCTTAACAATGCATGGTCTTCAAACATTGTTGTGACATTGTATCCTCTTGATACAAGTTCTTGGAACTTAAAGAGTAGCTCAACAATCGTCTGATATAATGATGATACTCCATCATCATCAATTCTTCAAGTGGTGTTACTTAGTATCATCTCGATACAAGTATTGAAACATTAAGAACAGTTCTACAATCGTCTGATGTCACTAGAGAATGTTTCAACCATCATCTCCTATGTCACTTAGTGAATCTCCTAAGTGACATGCATCTTAGTACCATGGCCATTCTCCTTCCCTCACCAACACCATCACATCCTTTCTCATTCACATATTGAAACTCTTTGACATCCATCCATTCATTCCTTGACAACAACATACCTCATTGACAACAAATGCAACACAGTGCACTTCAGAATGTATAAACATGAACCAAATAAATTGTATAAAAATAAAATATATAAATTAATTAATTTCAATCTATTTATAGTGGATGAATATCAATGTCTTTCTTAATACGTATATCAGGATATAAATGGGGAGGGATACAGGTATGAAAAAAGATCCCAAGGGTTTTACAAAACTCTCTTTATGAGGATGGTGAAAGAAGGAACAAAAAAATAGAATGATAATATTGTTGATTATTTGGATACCATCAAAGAAGAACACACCTATCTTGATTTGGTTCCTTAATATCCTTGGATGATATTCAATTCTAGTAGTTTTTGGTATATTTGAAATTATTTTGGAATTATATATTAATTTGAACATTGATGATATTTAAATTTAGGAATCCATTGAATATCAAGAATCTGTTAATTTCAGTTTCACAATGTTTGGATGAAGGATAAAGTTTAAAAAATCCTCCTTTTATGACCATAAAAGTTATCCATGACGTTATAAATACATCGGGATCATTATGTAATATTTTCCAGGTTCAATACAATTTTACCACAACAAATATTATTCTAGGAAGTTCCAGTTCTCCTCCATAGGGTAAATATTAGCCTTAATTGGGTAAATTATGTCTCACTTATATCAACACCAATAATTTCTATCAAAACATGCTGGTTTGTGTTCTTATCCAACTAGCTAATGGTACTTATGGAATTCTTTTAAACTATTATTTTCAACTGGAAAGATGGTAACAGTGCCCAAGTTATTTGATGCTTCACTACTACACAAGCTTTTGAAAAACACTTAAATCATTTTTAGAAGCTGACTTTAGACCTAATAACATCCTACCAATTACAAATAAAAAATAATACCAGAAACCCAAAAGAAAAAACCTGAATCATATTATACTTAAATTAATATTTTTTATCAATAAAATAATTAAACTACAGGGAAAGAACAATCCCCCTCATTGTGAGGATCTAAAACACTTGTTATAAAAATCGATAAAATGAAGAGAGTGAAGAATACAAGGGTAGATTTTAACAAATAAAAATGAATCTATGTCACACCCATTTTGATACATTAAAACATATTCCTCCCCATTGATAAAACATTATTTGAAATGAATGTTATTTTATCTTTTACCTATAACAAAAATATTTCTACCCCTGTTAGATTATCAAAAAGAAACATACGAAGAACTGATGGTTTGAGAGATTTAAAAAATATAAGATAATATAATCCAAAAAAACACCTTCGAATAAAAATATTCAAAAATTAATATTATGAATAATTAAAAATAGATATAATAATGTATTTGAAAACAATTAAAAATTATTATGCCTATATATTGAAAATAAATAAATGATTTTAACAAAGATAAAAAAATATTAGAAAAATATGAATCATTGATATTTTTATTTTATTATATATTGTATAAAAATAAAGGATCTTTAAATTATAATTCCAAAAAATATCACCAAACATGATTTTAAAAAGAAAACCATTTAAGAGGTGAATTAGAGATATAACAAAAAAGATCCAATATTATAAATTTTTTAATAAATTAAGTATACTAAATTTCAATATTTAATATAAAATATGAAAAACAACATCAGAATATAAAATGGTAAAATAAATTTGGATGAATAACTTGAAGAAGGAAAGAATGAAAATCTTCAAGTAAATCAATATAGGAAAAGAAATATAAATTTAAAATAAAAATTGTAAAATAATAAAGAATGGGAAATATTGATAAAACAAAATTAATAGGGAAACAAAATCAAAATAAAAAATAAAATCAGAAAAAATAAAATAAACATTAGTTAAAAAATTAAATAAATAGAAATAATATAAATTTGTAAAATTAAATGAAATATAAATTCAAATATAAAAAAATGGAGATTAATCCCCAGTGAAAGATAAATCATTTGAGGTATTGGTAACATAGAAATATAATAAATTGAAATGAAAAATCTATAGAAATTTTGAATTATAATATAAAATCTAAAATGATATCATATCAAATTTTGTAAAAGATTCTTCTTTTAAATTCCATAAATCCAATAATAATATCATATTAATAGAGATGTAGTATAATGTTAATAAAATAAGGAAAACATGTATCAAGGAGAAAAAAAGAATGGTAATAAATAAAGAAGAAATTATGAATATGAATTAAGAGAGAAAAAAAATAATGAAGAACAATTTTCTATTATGTTCGAGGATGATGTCCAAGCTTATAAAGAAAAAAATAGGTAAGATACATAATAATAACATTGATATCTAGGTGGATGAATATATTAATCAAGTTAAGGGTGATAGGAACACAATCTTTATAATGATAGATCTCAATTTCATAGAATAATGTGGTAATGAAGAAAATTCGTGCATGTAAATAAAAACTCTTTCTTTTCAGTACCCTTTAGTGACTAAAAATGTCTGCACATGATACATTTGGTGTGGCAAAATCTTTATGTCTACATACTTTGGAAGGTAAACCATTTGGGAACCCAAAAATTAATTTCTTTTTTAAAAATATTTAAAGAATGAAAGATGAATTAATGACGTCCATATCATGCATTTTTTTCATTCACATTCATATATTAGATGAACATTATAATGAAAATATTTTAAAATTTTATTTTGAGAAAGTAATTTTAAATGAATATGAGTTTTAAAGAGGTTTTTTTATAATTAAAAAAAACAATATTATTACTTTTTATGCATTGCTAAAAAATTAACATATCAAGGGATTTTTTAGTTAGTGTTAATTTTGAAAGATTTATTTTGAGATCTTTGATATTTATTATGAAATATTCAATAACTTTTTTATTTATTAATTTAAAAATAAAATATTCATTTACATTGGGAAGATGATTTTTTCATTTAAATTTATTTTTGTTCCCATTTTGTTTTTTGAAATCAGAATTATGTTTTGAAAACTATTTGTGAGCTCATCAGATGATTTTTCAATGTCTATATAAGATATAGAAATATTAGAGGGTGATGATAAATAAAGTTTATATGAATTATGATACTGATACATTGGATCACTACCCTCGTTACCATTATTATTGTCTACAATTAAGAATGTTTAACTTGAGTCTCGAAAGAAATAAGATTCCCCCAAATCATCACTATTGTTAGGAAAAATCCTTCATGATGGTGTGTGTGGGTTGATTATGTTTGTTTAAAAGGTATGAAGTTGTTAATGTATTTTAGTTTTTAATGATTTCATGAATATTGAGCATGAATGTTTAGTCTCATGAAAATTGTGATGTCTAATATCATGAAAAGTCAATACAGTTTGATCTCAAGAAAAGTGTGAATGTTTAATATCATGAAAAGTTTTAATGAATGATCTCAAGAAAAGGAAAAATGGTTTGATCTCACAAATAGCGCAAATTGTTGATCATGGGGATTGTGAGTGCTCCACTGATCTAGCGGAGCGTGAGTTCTAAACTAGTATAGTGGAGCACAAGTGGTGAAATTCTCTCTTAGATCATGAATTATGAATTTATCTCATGTAGAAAGAGTTGTGGACTAATATCAAGGAGGCTGATTTCTAGAATGATCTCACGAATTAGGAAATTATAAACTAATCTCACATTCATATCTAATTAATTTCTTTTTATTATATTTGTATCGTGTAATGGATCATTCGATGCACTATAAGACAACAACATTCAATATCAAAAGATTAAATAATGATCTCTTGATGTGATCTTGAGAAAGCAAATGAAGACAATAAAAATATGGAAATTATTTAGGTATCCCATAGTCATTTGAGATCCCGAAAACTACATGATGACAATGTGTGATTGTGAAAGGATCTCAAGACGAGATATTATGATGTTCATGATTGTCTATAGATCCTATGATGAGATATCACGTAGATCTCATACTTGTCTTTGGAACACACAATTGGTCATGAAAATAATTGGATGACAACATCACTAAACATCATAAGAATGAATTTTGATCTCATGATGGGGACCCATAGAGTGAGAATGCTGATGTAGTGGAACTAAAAGTTGTCCCAGATTTGTGGAGTTTTGGTAGTGTATGTATTCCAATAAATTCCTCAGAACCCATTCTGAAACATTTATTAAGTCATTATTAATATATTGATCTGAATGAATTTCATGGAAGATGGTTTGAGGATGGATCTTGAAAAAAGTTTTCACAGAGAGATCTTGAGAAATAGTTTCATGGAGATATCTCGGGAAGAATTATATGTGATTAAAATCACATTAGTGTTGTGAATAATATGAAAAGGGTCATGTGGAAATCATGAAACTAGACTCATGAAAGCAGACTCACACAGGGGTCTTATGCAAATACTGGTAGAGGTCTTGCACTAAGGACACATTAAAAGCACAAAATAGGTCTCACACTAGGAACATCGACTCAATGAAAAAAGAAGACTCACAGAATGGAATCAAATTAGGTTTCTGCACAAGGGTATTTCACTAGGGTCTTGGTCTAGGTTCTTTGAGCCATGATCTTCTGAAAGGGTGTGCTCTTGGATCTCACAAAAGGGTATTCTCTGAGATCTCGTGCAAGGTGATATGAACTAGGTCCTTGTATCGGGGTGTCACACTATAATCTTGTTCACAGATATACATGCCTAAATTTCCCTTTGAATTGAATTATTTTCCAATCTTAATTCTAGAGGTGATAAAGAATAATAAAAAGTCTATACCATTCGACAATACATTAAAAAGGATTCTATTCACTAATGGAGTCAAGAATTAATAGGATGACTTTTCATCCATTGAAGATCATTCCCAATAACATGTAATTTTTTTATCTATAGTGAAGAAAAGTCTATTCTATTTTCCAAACAAGTGGATGTATTGAATCCAGTGGCTTTCAAAGAAGTGAAGGAGTATCCTTTAGAGAAAATTCTCTGATAATGTATATATAGTTTTTGATACATTAATTATTTATAATGAAGGTACCTACAAGTCTATAAACTATTTGTGGATCCATTCTGGAGTATTGAAAAAATCAAGAGTAATAAGGTGATTATTTCCACTATAATTGATCCATCAAAAGGGACATAGAAAGTTAACATTTGGAAAGAACTCAGTTGACCCAATAAATTTTAATGGTAGTAAGCCTAATAATATTGTTTATCTAACTTGAAACATTTATTTTTGAAGTAATATTTAGTGGATTTGGTACATCAGAACATTATTGCGACATGATACTTGGATGTAGCCCTATGAGGGTGAACTATGCAAAAAAAAATATGTGTCCTTGTGTTTTATTTATTGTGTTACATTCTACGCATTATCATTACATTAATGTTGTAAAGGATATGAGAAATATAAAAACCAATGGTAAAGAAAAGAGTACCTTATTATAAAGAGTTCATGATCTAGTGGGGAAGGAATAATTTTAAATATAATATTTATACCATCATTCACCCACCCATATTAGGGTATCATAGATCCTATTGGACCTAACAATTTCTATAATAGAATATGTTATTTTTTGGAGATATTTTTTCTGATATTTTTTATCTAACATGGTTTACACTACTGGTGAATAGATGTTTCTGTTTACTCTTATCTCGATGTGCTATGGAAAAGTGTAATTCCTAAAAAATTAAAATAGAACTCTAGTTGTATTCCTCAGTGTGGAAGTGTATATGGAAAGAGGTACATCAGTTGAAGTAAAACAATTTTGTAATGAATAATGGATTTGAATAATCACACTGTGAAAATATTTACTTATTCAATGGTTCATAAAGAATGAAAAAAGAAATTGATATTCTAATTTATGATTGAACAACTAATGAAGATGAAATTGAAATAAAATCAAATGTAGAAGATGACCAGGTAACAAAGGAATTGGATATGAAATTGGATAAAAAAATTTAATATAAATATTTATAGATCCATTTGTTTGAAATTTAAGTCATCAAGATAAATGGATTAAATAATAGGCTTCTTGAAGTTCCAGTATATCTAAGAGATAATAATGATTCTCATGCTAATGAACTACAAAAAATGAAATATTAAGAAATGGGAAAGAATCTGGACTCGTATAAAATTAAAATTTTGAAAGTCAAAAAGGATTATCTTGATAAAAAACTATCAGATCTAATTTATTGTAATAAATGGCTATAATAGGAAAAATAATGTTGTACTTATTATATTGCCCAAGGAAAAGAGAAAATAGAGTAGAAAAGTGACATAGGTGATAAGATCACCTAATAATTGGAAGATGAGATAAGTAGTTGGAGGAATCTCAAGAGATAACTTAATGATCAACAAGAATCATGGTATACGGGGATTCAACAGTAAGGGGAATAGATTAAATTTGAAAAGAAATAAGTGGATAAATCTAATCCAAAAGGAGACACAAAATTGAATGATGATTTAAATTTATTATATAAAAATCCTTCAAATTGAAATAGAGAAATGAAGTGAAAAATTTATATTTTAGAGGGAAAACAATAAATGATTTTATCATCTCAAAGGCAATCCAATTTAGAAAATTATTATATGGATATGGTGAACTCCATCCCATTCATGATAGGGAGAAAGAAGTGAATACTTATCGAAATTTGAAAAAACTGTATGTGTTGATAATGAACCTAAAAATGTTAATATAGAAATTAGTGATAACTTTTGATATTTCATTTGGATGCAAGAGAATACGTAATTTTTTTTTGATCCTATGGAATATATTTTATTCTATGAAGATAGAAACATTTCTAAATATTATAATAAGAATAATTTTTTTGAGAAATGAAAATGAAAAGTATCTCACATAAATATATCCATGAAATGATACTATCAAAGAAGATTGGGACTCACCATAAGTATGTTTCAAGAATCCCATGAGCTCAAAGATATTATAATACCTCAAATTATATGAATATTTTAATTAAGAAATTATTATATGAGGTATTTTTTAACATTAGATGTTTTGTATGTGAGTATTAAGGAAATTTGTAAAGATATTGTAGCAGGATGAAATTTGGGAAGGCAAAGGATCTTGAAATAGGGTCCCAATATCCTGTAATGTATGAGGAAAAATATTATATTTTAAAAAAATCATGTTATAGTGAAAATAAGTTTTATATATTTTGGGTAAACACAAGGATATCAATAAAAATATATTCCAATAAACTCCAAAATTACAATCCCAACATCTCTCCTGGACATAATGTGAATAAACATTGATGAATAAGATAGCAGTTACTATAGTTGTGAATACGAAGTTCGTATATTCAATGAAAGACCCACCCCAAAAATAAATTGGGTGGTGTCTCAAATAAATTATAAAACACAAATTAATTGAGAATATATTGACAAAATCACATTACTTTCCACATGGAATGAAGTGAAGTCACTAGGAAAAGCCCTCAAATAGAGTAAGAGGCATGATTAGACGATCATTGGAGATATTTATTCTCATATAAGGAATCATGAAAAATGAAATTTTGATGGTGAATATAAGAATAGAATTTATACAATTATTTTTGAACCCCAAATTGTGAAAAGGATACTTTTATAGTAATTAAAGGAGTTGGTTCTTCTCCCTAGGATTTCAATCCCAATATATGTTTGTATTTTTTTTCCTATGTTCATTTTTATGGTTCATGTTTATACTTGGTTACAGTTATCCTTCTCTGTTCATATTAAGGTTTCAATATATTTTTATTCATACTTTTTCCGTAGTGGATATGGGTTATGATAAATTTTTTATTCAGTGGTTGGTGTTGTTGGTATTGGTGTTTTGTCATGATCGTGTGTCTGGGTGGTTTTTGGTGGTGTGGATTTCAATGATTTGTTTTAAAATGTTCTTCATTTGTTATGTTTTTATGTGTGTTCAAGGTGAACTGCTCGACTCTCTATAGGGGATTAAGCCACCCAAATCTACCCTGTCCTCGATACTTATTTCACCTCCCCGGGTCCGCCAGGTGAGATGGATATCTAGGGATTTGGGAAGTGATGTTCGGGTGTCCAATATCATTCCTAAATAATAGTTCTTCATGTAGATATTTGTTGTGATGGAAGATGGTGGTTCTGATGATGTCATACAGGCTATCAATTCAGATAGTTGTAGATAGAGTGTTTATGGAATTATGACTATGATGGCTATGATGTTGACAGTGATGATGCTATAATCTACTCTAGTGAGGATTTATTCGGTACCAGAGGGGTGAATGTATGAAATGAGAGGCTCATGGTTAAAAAATGGTGGTGATGGAAGATTTTTGAACATTGAATTTTGAAAATTTGTGATCATGTGTGGTTATTTAACTTTTGATTGTGCTTTGGGTGGGAAATCTTGGTGGAATTAATAAAGAATTAGATTTGTTTTGTGTTTACAAATTTCATATAAAAGTGTCCCTTGAAAATACAAATATTGATTGTGGAAGAAGAAATTCAGAGTAATTGTTTTAATGGAGTTAATGGTATTGGGATGGATGAAATATATGGAAGTAATGGAGTGAAAAGGATATTAATTCTATTGTTTATATTACAGCATGTTTCCTACATGGAGTTATGATTTAGTAAGCTTACCAGTTTTGTTGATGGCTAATTTCGAAGTGGTAAATTCACTAAATGAAAATTGTCTTGTAGGTAGCTACTATTTAAAAATGTTATTTATTTCGGGAAGTTACTCAAACCTATAGTCACATGTGAAGAAATTATGCAAGGGAAGAAGAATTTTTGTGGGTGTAAACTGTGGTCCTAACAGCAAGAAGAGTTGAATATAAAATGGGGGTCATTTTATCTCCTAATCACATGAAAGATTTGAATTGTATAGAAAGGATGATGTTTATATTGTCTGAAATCATGAAGATGAATTGGGGGAGATGTAGTAACATTCATATATTTCATGATTATCTATTTTCTTCAAATTATATTGTATTTTTGTTCTATATTGAGGATACTAGGAAGCTATGAGAGAAGATTTAAAGTGATTCCATCAGATGTTCTACCCATTCGGAATAGTAATTAAACCTTAAAATAAATAGAAAAAATTGTATTAATGAATTATAACAGTTCAATAATGAATCATTTATGGTATATTTCCTCAATACTAATATATAATAATACCATTAGGACCAAAGGGGTCTTTTGAAAAACCATAAATGAAGGTGACATGATGATTCAGAACAAATCACGGTTAGTGTGAAAAAAATTATCCCAAATAGAAGGCATTTATGTTGATGGAAATGTTTCACCTATTATGAGGCTAGATAAAATCTTATTATTCTTGTCCATAGTTGTACAAATAAAGTTTAATGTTTTCTAAATGGGCATCAGGTAATAATTTTTGAATGGGGTTCTAAAAGAAGATGTTTATATTGAGAGGCTAGATGGTTTTTCCAATCATGAATATGAGAAAATAGTTATTCCATTGAAGACAGTACTGTATAAATTTATTAAAGCACCAATAGTATGGTTTTGAAGACTAGATCAGTTTTTGAAAGAGCTAGGTTTTTTTGTGGGAAAGTTGATTAAAATCTATATGTCAATAATGAATGTAATCAAATGATGATAGTGGTATTGACATAGGGAAATAATAGAGAATTTATTTCCCAATATAAGTATTCCAAAGATGTTTTGAGAATACATGGAATTGATAATTCCAAAGAAAATTATGAATCATGTTGCTTCCTATTTGAATCTTTTACAGGATGGTGAAGGAAATGCAGTTAATGTCACTGAATACAAGAATAATCATTGGTATTCTATTGTACTTGAAAACAACAAGACCTGATATTATTTTTTTCACATCCTAAGAATAGACGTATCAAAACAATTCCAAGTAAACCCGCATTCTTATAGTTAAAATAAAACATTGGTATATCATGTGGATGGTAAGTTTTAATTTTATGAACAATGTAAATTGTTTAAAATTGTTATTGGGATAAAAGGATTCATATTAGGTTGGATCAGTAGATGATATAAAATAATTTATAGGTGTTTCATCAGTATTTGTAGATTGTGTATCTCTTAGATTAGAAAGATGTAATATTTCATTTTATTGAGAACTGCAGAAGCTGAATATGTTGCAGCTACTCAAGCATGAACACTGTTATTATGGATGAAGAAGCATATCGATGATATTGTAGCTGATTAGAAGTATCCTATTGAATCCATTATGATAATTCATGTTCTATAAATCTATGAAAATATCTATTACATCAATCGATCACAAAGAACATTGAAATCAAGTATCATTATATCAAGTAAACGATAGATCATGTGATTGTGATATTGGATTATGTTCCTACAAAACTATAAGATACATACATTCTGAAAAAGGATTAACCCAAAGAAGTTTCTGATCATAATCAATTATCTCTTACTATTTAGATAAATCCACAACCTTGAAACATTGTGTATGTTGGACCCCCTATCCCCTAGTTACGATGTGTTTTTCCCTTATGTGTTTTATCTATTCTTTATCCTACTGCATACCACAACAATGAGACAGTCCTGCTCATTGAAAAGGGGGAGAAATTATGGATATAAATGCGGTTAATATTTCATAACCAAGACAAAGGGAGAAGTTTATAGGGTGAGAATATAATAGTAGAGAAGTTAAGTATGGGGAGTTTTAAATATGACGATTCCAAAAATGATCGATCAATGGTTATATATCAAGATAGATGAGGTTCGTGATGAAATAAATTAGGTGGTTTTGATTGAAGTGTTTCATTGCCTAAATTCTCATGTTAATATACTTTCTCGTGCCAATCATGGCTCACGTGTGTAAGAGTGTCTGTTGATTAAATCTCTAAACATTAACAGAATAACAGGAAGAAATTTTTTATAAGAAGTTCAAAAAATATTTATTGTCGTATCAAAATGTGAAGATTTTTATACAATGAAAAAGGGGATATTAATAGGAAAAATCCCTCATGATGGTGTTTTTTGGGTTTATTGTGTTTGTTTTCAATGTTTGAGGTTGATGATGAAGGTTAGTTGTCAAATAAGTCATAGATATTTAGCATGAATGTGTGGTCTTGTGAAAAGAATGAATGTATGATCTTAAATAAATGGAATATAGTTTGATCATGTGAAAAATGTGAATATCTAATCACAAAAAAGAGTATGAATGTATGGTATCAGGTAAAGGAAAAACTTTTTGATCTTGTGGAAAGTGTGAATGTATAATATCATTGCATGTGATTTCTAAAATGATCTTTTGGAGCGTGAATGCTAAATTAATCTCATAGAGGACGACGTTTGAACTGGTCTCATAGAATATGAATGCTTAATTGATCTCAGAATGCATGAATGTTGTACTAATCTCATGGAGAAAGAATGATGGAATTTCCTCACGAAGCATGAATGTGGGAATTGATCTTGCATGGAGATCTCACAAAGTGCTCATAATTATATTTGGATCTTGTGATGGATCACAAGAAGCACTAGAAGAAAAAAAAATTAAAGTTACACGATTGAGTTATGATCACATGATAGAATCTTGTGAAAGTGAATGAGTACAAAGAAAATATGGAAATGATAGAGGTTTCTCATGGTCATTCCAGATCTGTTGACGTGTATGATGATAATGTGTGGTTGTCAAGGAATCTCACGATGAGATCACCTGAAGCTCATGATTGTTTATAGATCTCGAGATGAGATCTTGCACATTACTAGTAGTTGTATTAGGAACTCATGATGGGTCACACAAATCACTAGAAGAAAGAATCACTAACCATCGCATGACTGAATTTTTATCTTATTATGGGGACTCAAAGAGCATGAGTGTTCATGTGGTGTAATTGTCGGTTTTCTGGGATTTTGGAGTTAAGGTGATTGGTTTATGCCTATCGAAACCCCCTAACACTTCATTAATCATTGACATTGTTTTACATAAAATATTGAATTTAAATAATGCATGAGATGAAGGTTTATGGAGAGATCTCATGAAATATGTTTGTAAAGTTGTCTCATGAATAAGTATATGCGATTGACATCGAGTAAGTTTTTTTCATAATCTGTAGTGGTTCTTGAGAAAAGTGCAGAAGTAGTCATGATAAAGTGGACTCGTGAAAGAGGTCTCATGATTATGGACTTGCAAATGTGGGATCTTGAAAGACGAATCAGGAAAGAGGACTCATGAAAGTAGTCTTCCTAATGAGGACTCTCACCAGGATCTCATACAAAGCATGAATGTCGTATCACACAAGGGACTAGTGCAAATCCCAATAGAAGTCTCACATTAGGAACTTGTGCCTAGTGTGAAAATGGACTCTTTGAAGGGACTCTATCCATGTCTCCATACCACGATATCTCTCTTGGGTATCAAACTAGGATATTGTGCAAGGTTACATGACAGGATATCAAGAAATAATGTATTATAGGATCTCATGTAAGGGGTAATGCATTGGGGTCTTTCAGAAGGGTATCACACTAGAATATTGTGCATATAAATACATGCCTATATTCACTTTGGAATATATTATTTTTCATATATGAACTCTAAAGTTGAATAATAAGAAGATATTGTAGGATACTTACCATTAAACAATACTTGGAGAATGAGTTTATTCACAATTATATTCATGGAAGTGAAATAAAGTCCTCGAATCTCTTGTATATATTGTCCAAGAATTGGTAATTGATGTTTCCATAAAAAATGAATTGGGTTCTAGTTTCCTAAATGTTGGAGTTTTGCATCATAGTGTTTTTACATAATTAATGGAACTACAAAAAAACATCATTAGAGCATCAACATACAATTTACGATGAATTCATTATTGATAATAAAGGCACCACTATGTCGATAAATTGTGTGTGGATCCTTTAGAGTAGTTTGAAAATGATTAAAAATGAGGAAAAACATTCCACTGGTAGTAATCCATCAAAAGAAAGTTATGGAGTGACCTTTGGGAAAAAATTGTGTGAACCTGAAACATTTTAAAGTCATGGAGATTGGGGATAAATTTGATCTGACCTAAACCTTGTCTTTTGGAAGTGTGCCTTAGTGTATTTGTTACATCGGAATATTTTCATTTTATGCTTCATTGGTATATCCCAGTGATTGTAAACCATGTAAAAATTAATATGTCCATTTTTTCTTTCCTTATTTACTTTTTATGCGTCATCATTAGATATATTTTGGAAAGAATAATATAAATACAAACCCTATAGAGAAACCAATGTGAAATTTATAATAAAGAGTTTGAGATCAAGTGGGGAAGGATGAATTTTGAAAAGAATATATTTACCCTGATTGACCACCACCCCCCTCAAGGTATCTAGGTTCCTACTATTCCTAACAAATATCTTACCAAGTAGTGAGTTTTAGATTCTTTTTACCCCTTAATTACATCCTATTTTGTGTATATGGCATTCTAGTATTACATTAACCTTTTCGTATCATTATTAATGTATCATGGTGTGTACCTCAATTTGATATTTTTTTGAAATTCCAATATAATATATATTTTCACAATCTTATTCAATATTTTTCAATGTCATTAAGATCACTTTCAACATTAATGTCACCTTGCAAAGAATCATCCTCCCTGATTGCCGTGAAATCTATATCACTCTTAATTTACTTGACTTCCATTGTTTATGTAACCGCTTTTTACTTCTTCATGGTTTATTATGTCATAAAATAGATGATGAGTTCCACAACCACGGTATTTTTATCATCATTGGATTCTTTGATCTTCATCACATTGGGAGACAAAATAGGTAAATCGTATGTATTTTTAATACAAGACTTTCTATGGAAAAAACATCACTGAGTGATTTTACAGCATTGACAATGTTAGTGAAATGAATAAATAGGATCATAATATATTCATTTTCATACACACAATAACTTTAAGAATCAGGGATATATATATCTAAAAAAATATCTTGGAATTTATTAGTTCCTTAATGGGTAACATACAAAAATTTCATATTTTATTATCAATTTTAGAAAAGTATATTCTATTAAAATAATTTTCATCTAAAAGAAAAGGGAAGTAATTCATATATTTATTATTAAGGTGAATATTATTAATATCTTACATAGTCCATTATTCTTCATATTTTTGTGTGGGAACATACACATAAAATATGATATTAAATAAAGGATAAGAAATACAACCAAGAAAAGTTAAAATTTTATTTTTTTAAATAATAATAATTCACAGCATAAAATAACGAATCGTGTATAAAATTAGTGGATTCCAATACAAAAATAAACACTCAAAACTTATTTTTAATTTAAAATTAAAAATAATGTTGAAATAATTTCAAAGGTATACTTTGATACATATTATTGGAATCAAGGATAAATTCAAAATACATATTTAAATTAAGGTTAATGTTACCCATTGATACCAATTGATGGGTCTTAAATATAATAAGATGGGGTTAATTTCCTTTTAAAATATGTAAATAAATAAATTTATGTTAAAATAAATATGATTATATAAAATAATAAATTAATATTATCATAGATAATCACATGGGAAATTAAAACAAGAGAGTTAAAAAAGATTAAGGCAGAAATTAAATTGAGGAAAATAAATTAACATGTTGAATTTGTTAAGGATGTTTGTAAATGGTACCTGAAGGTACAACTATGTCACCTCCCCATTAGAAAAATGTTGAGGTTTAATACATAAAACCCATTATTGTGAAATATGACTAATAAACAAAAAACCCTTAGTTTATATGAGAACCAATAACTTAAAAATATTTTAATGAAATATCAATAAACATAACACCTTGTATATAACAGGACCCAAAAACAAAAAACCCATGGTTTGAACATATATAAAAGAACAAATTAAATGGAGGAAGAATAGAATAGGTGAATATATTATTCATAATCCATTTGAAATGAATGAAACTCACTCTCTCTTAAAATAATTATGTATGGATATTAAAATAGAGTGTGATGGATTTTAAGAGAGTGCCATGGGGTTTTACAAAGGGATCAAGGGGTGGAGAGGGAAGGATGAAACAGAAAGAAATAATAAGAATGTTGATGGATCTTTGTATTATATCAATGATGAACATTCCATTCTATGTTTTTTACCTATATCTATTCATATTTTGTTCAATTTCTATGTATGAGGATATATTTGAAAATATATATGAATTGGATAAAATATGGAACATTTAATAACAAGAGGATTAAAAAGTTATTGATTTCAAAGAATACTTTTATTTATGTTACACTATGTTTTGATAAAGAATCATGCCTCCAAGAGGCCCATTTTATAGCTATCAATGCTATTATTAATGAATTTTAATCCTTCATTAGTCATTAATTCAAACTCCTACGAGTTTGATGATCATTTACCATAATGAATTCTGTTCTCAGTTTTGATCGATCAATACTAATGAGTACCCAAAGCCTCCACTGTGTATGCATGGACCTACCTATATGTACACACATCCTATCTAATTAATCTTTTTGGAAATTGTCTTTAATGAAAAGATGTTCATGAAAACTCTCAAGTAAACCCTAACTTGATCACCTGAGCCAGCCCACAACATGGATCAAGAGGCATTCTTTTTCTTCTGCGGCATGAAACTAGTGTTGGGAATCATATAAAACCCAATTTGGAATGATTTATCTAGTAAAAGATAGAATAATAAACAAGAATAAAAAATGACCAAACTAGTAGTTGAAAAATAATTAAAATTAAATGGATAAACATACCACTATGTAACCTCATGGGTCACAACCAATCATATAACAATTCTCCCTTAAAAAGTGATAAAAAATGTTGAAACTTGAAATTGGAAAAGATGATTTAGGAATAACAACCATGATACTCAGAAGAGATTCTAAAAGAACCATTCTTTATCCCTTATAATTAAAATTAAGATTATATCATTCTATTTTGATATTCATATTTTTTAATTAATGTTTTCATTTAAATTATAAAACAATTAACAATATAATAATTTCTAAAGAACCTTTTTCCAATACATTTTCCAAACTATTTTCCAAGGAATGAATGGTTTCTCAATAAATCATTTTACAAAGAATAAAATTCATTGAATAAATATTTTAAGCAACAAAATTGGAGAAAATATAAGTAAAAGTAAATAAGTATGACAACCCAGATCTTTTATTACTCAATTAAACATAATTTATTACATAAACTTCACTTTATACAATATGGAAGATCAAAAGGTCTAGTGTATTTGGGGCTTAGGATAATTAAATAAAAACTTAAAACATGAAATATATTGTCTTTATTGATAAATTCCTTTACCTGACCACTACATTCCCTCGTACTTAGCATTGCATGGCATAACCTGAGGACATGCATAAGGAAAGGGTGAGCTATAACGTCCGGTAAGGGAATAATCATGGAATAACATGAGGAATACAATAAATATTTGACAATAGGCATATCAATATAGAAAAATATAAGAATAAACATAAAGGCATGATAAATAATGATAATAATAACATGGAAATGTGGCAACAACACATAACATGGAATTATCATGAGCCAAGGCTCATTGCACATGGAGCATGAGTAAATCCTCATTGCACATGAGGCATGAGTAAAACCTCACTGCACTTGAATTAGCATGATTAAACACACATTTCACATGAATTATCATGATACTATACTTTACCCAATGCATTGAAGTGATATAATGGTGCACCCTTCTTAAACATTTCATTTCATGCATAAGTGTGCCACATGGATCATATAACAAGGATTCATAATACATCATCAATTATTCCACGATAAAGGAATGTGGAATAAATAGATGAAACTATTTAAAAAATAAGTAAATGTTAATAATGGTGAATACCATTGATAGAGAAACGGGCATGGTATTCACTACACAATGACATTGTCTTGGAAAATCGGTGCAATTTCGGTAGCGTAACTGTGTGACGTAAAATTCATAAAAATCGGTGATGAGAGAGAAAGGAGTTTCTCATCATATTTAAATGAAATGGACAGTAATATGGTCATATAGATACATTTACGATCAATTTTAATGGAATTTGGAGTCATGATACAAAATAATTTCTTGAATATAAAAGAGGAGAGAGAAAATCCTTTCGGAATTTTGGAATATTAACATGTGTACAAGGGAGGAATTTAATGAGAGTGAAAGGGGAATCACATCATTCAAAAATAAATATGGATTTATGGGTGACATGAGAAACCATAACCCAACATTAATAATTGAAATTAAAATGGCATAACAATTTAATGAATATTGGACAAAATTGAGAAAGAAAGAAAACCACTTACTTGGAAGTGTGCTTCCAAAGGCTTCAGAGGGGCTTCAGAGAGGCTTATTGAGAGCTTGGGGAAGCTTGGGAGGATTACAGATAGAGTATATAAGAGGTTAGAAGAACTCCCAAGGCTTTTAGTGAGGAGGAAGTGGCATATTGGGTGGGTTTATATAGGAAAGGTGACATAATTCTTTATTATTTAGGTTTGGGACACCTCACATTATACTTATCCAAAAAACAAACTAGCCCATGGATATTTCCATTGGTTTTTGGAAAAGGGAAGTAGAAAATAATATTTTATAAGGCCAAATTCCTAACTTCTTAAAATAACGGGGTTGCTTATGTGGAGGTCAGTCACACTTCCAAGGAAAACAATTTAAAAAGACAAGATGTTTAATAAGTCTTGAAGGGTCCATTAATGCTTTTTAAAATAAGTCAATCAAACCCGAAAACACAATAAATTAATTGTAAAAGAATATATTTTCTGAAAATAAAGCTTATAGTATTTTATTACATCACTATTGGGTTATTATGATGTTATAAAACACGTTATATATTTAAATGGTATTTAATTTTTACCAAAAACTTGATTATCTCATAAAATTATTAAAAATTCACCGTTGGATAGTTTCAACATTCTGATTCCAGAAATAATATTTATTTTATATAAATAATTTTATATATATTTTAATTTCTACTTTTAAAATAAAAACCTACATTTATAAAAAATTCATGGATTTTGACATAAATGGCTTTCAAACCATAATAAAAATTACAATTGCATTCAAAAAATTATACGATCATTTCTATTTAATAAAAATTAATTTAATAATAATAATATTTTATTAAAATGTTATTTAATTAAAAAATTCATTAATTCATCAAAATATATTTCTTTTTTTTGAAAATTAACTAAAAAATCTATTTGTGCTTTTAAAAAACTATTTAAAAGGTAAAAATAATAAAATGAATGTATATTAATTATTGTTAGGTTACCTAGGTTGAGTACCCTAAGAGGGGGGTGAATCAGGGTATGACTAATTATAATTAAAGCATGTTCTGATCTTGTTTCGCTGTTAAGAAAAACACTCTTCTTTCACTTTCCTATTGCACAATATAAATAGAAGGTAAAGCTTGCACATGACACAACAATTTTTACATAGTTCACCGCTAAGGTCTACGTACAAGGAGCATACGCCAACAAGTTTCCGGTCATACAAAATTCCACTATTCTTCACTAGATGTGGATTAGAATGTTTGGGTACAGTCACTCGGTCCCAGGCTCACTGCCTTTACAAGATTTAGGGTCAGCTCACTATGTTCCCAAGGGTCACTCCATGTTTCTCTCTCTCTAGCTCACTGCCACTGGAGAGGATGACCTTCTTCTTCTTCCATTTCTCACTATGTTGGAAAGGATCCACTCATAGTTTATAGACCTGTAGGTCTCTTCATTTTCAATAAGTTGTGCATATTCTTTTGTATGTAGATGCTCTATTGAAGTTCAACTTTCACCCGTAGATGAATCTCTCTTTGCACCGAACGTATCGGGCAACCTTCCAGCTTCCACGCAGCCCGAAAATCACTTCCGGAAATAAACCTTACTTCCCATGCAATTCTATCTCGACAAGAAAGTATCAGCGTGCAAGTTACAACTGGCGTGCAAGTCCACCTTAGACACTTGCGTGACACAAGCTTCCCCAACTCCAAACTTGCGCGACACAAGCTTCCCCAACTCCAAACTTGCGTGACTCTCTTACTTTTTTTCCCAAACCAATGTTGGTGCCCAACTGCCAACCGGTGCGCAACTTCTCACTCTGGCACGCAACTTCAACCACCGGCGCGCAACTTCACCTGCGCGACCACACACCACTTTTGCGACCACCACACCTGCACGACAGGAGCTCTGAATCTTCAAAGTGTGGGACTCCGGTGAAGAATGAAGAGGGGTGTTCCAGTATTTATAGGCATTTGGTCACCGCTGCGCGACGGCGCGCAAGTCTGACCTTGGCGCGCAAGTCTCGGTGAGCAGATCTCTTCTCCTGCAAGTCACTTGCGCGACCTAATTCCAAACATGCGCGAACCTATTTACTTTGTCATATTTTTATCTTCTCATCCTGAAAAACCACAGGCGCGCAAGTTCTCAAGCTTCTAAGGAATTGGAACGCAAGTCACTTGTGAGACACCACCAATACTTGCGCGACACCTATCCATTTTCCACATTTTGATGATCTGATATTGAAAAACTTATGGCACGCATGTTTACAAGCCTTCAAGTATACGGCGCGCAAGTCCCTTTTAGAAAAACCACTTTTTTTTATTTGACGATTTCCAGGCCCACTTTTCTTCATTTGAGGATTTCCAAGACTTCAAGTATACGACGCCACCTTTTATCTGTTCTTTTTTACCCCCTCCAGATCATTCATTCTTTTTTTGATGTTCTTGAATCAATCCTGGATCATTGACCTCAGCTCTTGAACTCGACATTCCATCATGAAATCCTCCTTGTCAACAAATTTGTATGTCATTGTATTGCTTTATCAACAATCACCACTCAGATGTCCACTTTGTCAACAAAAACAATCACCTCAAAAATGATTCAATGATACCGTGAGGGATTTTTTCCCAACAATTATTATGTTCAAAAATAATGTACATAACCATAGTACTAGGGTTTGTTACATAACCCCTTATAACACCCACATAAGACCAAAGAGTGAGGTGTGCGATGATGACAGACTCAAGGGGTGGCTCGGATAACATTTCTTGGGTGGTAATCTCTATCAACTTCCATTTCTCTCATAGGTGGTCTCAATCGATTTTAATATATTCAAGCTCAGCTTGGGCTTGGTCAAGAGCGAAGTCCAATGACACCACCTTCTTTCTGATCTCTGACAAATGGGCTTCGTATATGGAACGTCTACTAGAAGGGGTCATCGCTTCCTTTTTCTGAGTAAATTGGATTTGTTAAAGCCCTGTATTTAGACTAATCAGGTGATCAATTTTCAACCTCTATATTAATAATGGTTAAAATTATTAACATAAAATCAAGGAATTTGGAATTTTATATAAACATTTTACATAAATAGGAATTCAATTAGATCAGTAGGGATTTCCATTAATGAATGTTTGGGTTGTTATAATCTTCCCACCTTAAAAAATTTTCCCTCAAAATTTTATTTTCCTACACTAAAATAGATGTGGGTAACTCTACTTCATCATTTCCTCTGATTCCCACGTTGCTTCTTCAAACTTTTGGATTCTCCACAACACCTTGACGAGGGGCATTGTCTTATTTCGTAGAACTTTTTCTCTATGATCTATGATCTTCACGGGTTTCTCCTCATAAGAAAGATCATCCTATAATTGTACAACCTCTGAAGAGAGTACATGTGAAGGGTCTGGTTTATACAATCATAAAAGGGATACATGAAATATATCATGTACTCTGGCCATGGTAGGTGGAAGTGTTAGTCGATAGGCCACAGCCCCGACATGATCAAGAATCTTGAAGGGGCCGATGTACCTTGGACATAACTTCCCTCTCTTTCCAAACATCAATACGTTCCTCCATGGAGATATGCATAGAAATACCATGTCTCCAACGTTAAACTGAAGGTCCCATCGATGGTTATCTGCATAACACTTCTGTTAACTCTAGGCTGCCATGATATGCTACTGAATTTTTTTCACCTTCTCCCCCATTTCGTCGACCATTTTTGGTCCAAGAAGCTTATTCTCACCAACCTCATCCCAACACACCGGTGTTCTACACCTTTTCCCATTTTGGGATTCATATGGTGTTATTTGGATGATCGAGTGGAAACTGTTATTATAAGAGAACTCAACCATAAGAATGTGTTGATCCCATACTCCTTTAAATTTTATTGAGCACACTCTCAACATTTCCTCAAGTTTTTGGATAGTCCATTGTGATTGGCCATCAGTTTGAGGATGATAGGTCGTACTGAATTTTAGTTCAGTATTTAGAGCATGATGAATACTCTTACAAAACATATAGGTGAATCTTGGATCTCGATCGGACAAAATAGATAGTGTTACCTCATGCAACCATACCACTTCCTTGATATATATCTCTACCATTTGATCCAACGAGACATCCTCCCACATAGAAATGAAGTGTGCAGCCTTTGTAATACAATCCACAATAACCTAGATTGCATTGTTCCTTTATATGTCTTCGGAACTCCAGTGACAATGTCCATGGTGATGTTCTCCCATTTCCATTTTGGTCTGGGAAATGGTTGCATCATCCCCTTAGACTTCTGCCTCTCTGCCTTCACTTGCTGACACACCAGGAACATTGATGTATATTCAGAGATCTACTTCTTTATATTATCCCACCAATAACGCTCTTAGATATATCGATACATGTTTCCTGAGTGGATAGAGAAGGTCGAGCTCTGTGCATCATTTAATAACTCCTTCTTTATATCGGGAACGTATGATACACATAATCACATCACAAATCTTAAAACTCTTTCCTCATCAACATTGAAATTATAGGATTTCCCATTACTAACATCTTCCACCCTTTTCTGAATTTTCACATCTTTTATTTAATTATCCTTTATTTTATGAAAGAGGTATTGTTGAGCATTCATTTGATAAAGGATTGATGATGTTCCTTCCTTAATGATTCTCATGTTCATCCTTTTCGAATCTAAGAAGATCAAATCCTTTTCATTTCTCATCATTGATAATGATGCATGATCCATTCTACTTATAACATCTTCCACCTTGTTTTCATTACCGGGATGGGAGTGTATTGAGAAGTTATAGTCGTTGATCAGCTCTAACCATCTTCGTTGGTGCATGTTTAACTCTTTCTATGTGAATATATACTTGAGGCTTTTGTGGTCTGTATAAATTTCATACTTCTCCCCAAAGAGATAATGCTGCCAAATTTTCAAAGTGAATATCACTTCAGCCAACTCGATGTCCTGTGTTGGATAGTTCTGTTCATGAACATTCCATTTTCTTAAATCATAGGTAATTACATTGTCATTTTTCGACGACAAACATCCCAGGCCCTTCTTCAAAGCATCACTGAATACCACAAAAAATTCTCCACTTGTTGGTATAGTGAGCACGGGCGTAGTGATATGCCTCATTTTTAACTCCTTGAATCATTCTTCGCATTTATCACTCCAAGAAAACATTACTCCCTTCCATGTTATCTTGGTAAATGGGTTGTACAATCATGAGAAATTTCTCACAAATAGTCGATAATATCCATCTAACCCCAAGAAGTTATGGATATCTGTTACCGATGTTGGCCTTATCCACCCCTCAATTGCATCTGTTTTGGAGGGATCCAATGATACCCCATTACTTGTGATGATATGGCCCAAGAATGATACCTCCTTCAACCATAACTCACAATTTCTGTACTTTTCATAGAGCTTCTCCTTCTGCACAGTCTCTAGTATAGTTCTTAGATGATCCTCATGATCCTCCTTGGTTTTGGAGTATATCTGAATATAATATTTAAATACTACCACAAAATTGTTGAGGTAATATCTAAAGACTAAATTCATCATGTCCATGATGATTTTGGGAGCATTAGTGAGTCCAAAAATAATTAAAATGAATTCATAGTGCCCGTATCTTGTACGAAACTTAGTCTTGGGGATATCTTCCTTCTTCACTGTTACTTTATAATATCCCGACTGCAAATCCACCTTGGAGAAGAATTGTTCTTCACACATCTGATAAAACAAGTAATCAATTTGTGGGAGAGGATACCTATTCTTTATCATGATTTTGTTGATCTCGTGATAATCGATGTAAAGGAACATTTACCCATCCTTCTTCTTGATGAAGAGAACTGGTGCACCCCATGGTGAATCACATGAGCGTATAAACCCTTTGTCCAGATTCTCCTGTAGTTGTTCCTTCTGTTCATCAAGCTCCATAACATCCATTCTATATGGAGTCTTGGATATTGGAAACTCCCCCGTTATAAGTTCAATTGATAATTCAACATCTCATCTAGGAGGAAGACCCAGAAATTCGTTGGGAAACACTTCAGTGAATTCTCTCACAATAGGCATGTCTTTTAGGATGGTTTCCTCCTTAGACTAAATCATCTAAGCCAAATATGCATGCTTATAGCGCAATAATATCCACACTTGAAATGATGGATCTAAAGAAGATTCATCTTCCTCCTTGCAATTGTAATGAATCGGGGGTCAATTCTCCATATAGAGTATAATTTCCCTCTCACAAAAATTTATGTGGGCTTTATATAAGGAAATATAATCCATGACAAGAATTACATCAAATTCTACTAGAGGGAGTACGATGAGGTTCAATGAGAAGTTTAATCGATAGATTATGATAGGGGAGGAGTTATATTCCTGGGGTGCAATTATTTCCCCATTGTTATACCCACCGACATCTTCACTTCAATGATTTTTGGTGGTGTTGGGATTGTTCTACTAAACATTCAAGATATAAAAGAATGCGTAGAATTGGAATAAAAAAGTATGTTCTCTATTCTTGAATGAATAACTAGTGTACCTATCACCACATCATTTTCGGGGTACACTTCAGTAATAGTGATGGAAAAAAGATCACCATTGCTTCCTTGGAGGTTTTTGGTTGCCTCTAAAAACCCTTGGCCTAGGGCAATGATTTGTAAGATGCACTGGTTCTTTTCAGTTGTAGAAATGAACAACGTGTTGAGGTTCGAACAGATCATTCCTCTCCTATGTTATAGTCACAGGTTTTTCTTACCGACAGTTAATAGCTATGTTCCCTTCTCTTCCACATCTAATGCATTTCCTCGTCACATTCAGGCAATTTCCAGGGTGCTTCTTTCCGCACCTTAGCAATGTGGGGTGCTGGATCATCATAGCACAGTTGGATTTATCCATCGGACTACCAGCATTGAAGTCCACCTTACTCTTCTATTCCCCATTATACCCCTGAGATTTTCCAATCTCCATTTCAAACATGAGGTCACATCAGACAATTTCATCATAGATGTCGAAGTCGCAGATTTCCAGCACATTCTGTAGTCTAGGATTCATCCAACCAAAGAATCGGTCAACCTTGCATTTGCGGGTAACGATAAAGCTGGAAGCATATCATGCAAGACTTGTAATGTTTTCCTCATACACTCCAATAGATTTGTCATCCTTTTTCTAGAGGGTAAGGAAGTCCCTTTTCATCTTATGTCTGAGGGTGTATGGAAAATATTTATTGAAAAACATCTTCCAGAAATCTTTCCATTCCAACCCCTCGATCTCCTCCTCATGCTTCATATTTTTGATCAACGTACACCATTGATTAGCTTAACCCTCCACACAATAAGCATCCAGGAGAACCTTCTCATCTTCAGAACATTGAAGGATGGAGAAGAGATTTTCAGTGGAGTTGATTCATTGTTCAGCGATTGAGGGATCGAGTGATCCCTTGAAAGTAGGAGTCTTTATCTCATGAAGCTCTCGATAGTGGCTTGTTCTTTTTTAGGTGGGGTGGGCTTGAAATTTCTTCTTGACCCATGTTTCTATTCAATGTTTGAGTTATCTGAGAGATAAGTGTGACATAGTTCGTGATTTCCACTCCCATTGGATTGGGCATCTCATTAGTACAGTCATCACATTGATCTTCACATCGGTTGTTAGCCCGAGTCCTCCTACTATCGGCCCTTGGCTGTAATAAAAGGAATGTCATGGGTAATACATAAAAGGTAATCCAAGGAAAAAACTAATGACTTATAAATAAATTTTATTTCCTTAACATGTGAATCTATTGGCTTTAGTCTATGTTATCCATGATTTACTTTCAAACATATATTCTTAGGGCATTTTTTACCTTAATAATGGTTCGTACTAAGAATGTGAATTTACCAAAGCATATCCCTCGGGAGTTTCGTAACCAAGAGTGCAGCAAGGCCTGTGGTTGTGTAACAGGATACATAGTGTCATGCCTGAAACTCCTTGTCGGGGATTTCACCCCTTGGTATATCTGTGCCAAAGCCACCTCTACCTGCTCGTATCCAAACAGGGATGTATTTTCTTGGTAAAACACTTTCTCAATACTCGAAAAAACATAGGTATTTTTTATTATACTTAGTCATGTATCTAAAGCTTTACTAGGGTTAATACTAATCCCAAAAATAACTAAACCTTTCCCCTGATACCAACTATGACAACCCTGATCTTTTATTACACAATTAAACATAATTTATTACATAAACTTCACTTGATAGAATATAGAGTATCAAGAGTTCTATTGTCTTTAGGGATTAGGATCCTTATATAACAACTGAAAACATGAAATACAACATCTTTATTGAAAACTTCCTTTACATGACCACTACATTCCCTCATACTTAGCATTGCGTGGGATAACGTGAGGACATGCATAAGAAAAGGGTGATCTATAAAGCCCAGTAAGGGAATAATCATGGAATGACATAAGAAATACATTACATGTTAGATAATAGGAATATCAATAGAGAACAAGGGAAGAATAAACATAAAGTCATGATAAAGCATGATAATCATAACATGGAAATGTGGAAACAACACTTAACATGGAATTAGCATGAGCCAAGGCTCATTGCACATAGAGCATGAGTAAATCCTCATTGCACATGAAGCATGATTAAAACCTCATCTCACTTGAATTAGCATGAGTAAACAACCATTGCACATGACGCATCATGATACAATACTTTACCCAATTTGTTGTAGCACTATAAGGGCGTACCATTCTTAAACATTTCATTTCATGTATAAGTGTGCCAAATGGATCGTATGACATGGATTCCTAAAACATCAACATTTATTCCACGATAAAGGAATGTGGAATACATACATGAAACTCTTTAAACAATAAGTAAATGTGCATAAATGTGAATACACTTGACAGAGAAATGGGCATGGTATTCACTACACAATGACATTCGCTTAGAAAATCAGTGCAATTTCAACAGCATAACGGCGTGACGTAAGAATTTATAAAAATGTTTGATGAGAGAGAAAAGGGGTGTCTCATAATATTTACCTGAAATGGATAGTAAGGTGTTCGTATAGATACATTTACCAACAATTGAAATGGTATTTAGTGTCATGACACAAAATAATTGCTTAATGTAAAAGTGGAGAGAGAAATTCCTTTCGAAATTTCGGCACAGTAACGGGTGTACATGAGAGGAAATTAATGAGAGATAAAGTGGTATCCCATAATTCAAAAATAAAGAGGGGTTTATGGGGGAGGTGATAAACCATACCCAAAAATTTATAATTTAAATTAAAAGGTAACAATAGTTTAAATTATATTGGAAAAAAATGAGAAAGGAAGAAAAACCATTATTTGGAAGTGTGCTTCCAAAGGCTTGAGAGAGGCTTGAGATAGGATTATTGGGAGCTTAGGGAACCTTGTGAGAATTCTAGAGATATTAGAGCTTATTCTGGACGAACTACAAAGGATTTGAGTGAGGAGGAAGTGGGAGCTTGGGTGGGTTTATATAGGAAAGGTGAGGGAATTCATTATTATTTAGGTTTGGGACACGTCACATTAAACTAATCAAAATCACAAACCAGACCTTTTTCTTCCCATGGTTTTTGGAAATGGAAAGTGGGAAACAATATTTTATAAGTCCAAATTCCTAAATTCTTAAAATAATGGGGTTGCTTATGTGGAGGTGAGTCACACATCCAAGGAAAACAATTTAAAAAGACACAATGTTTAATAAGTCTTGAAGGGTCCATTAATTCTTTGTAAAATAAGTCAAACAAACCCAAAACCACATTAAATTAATGGTAAAACATATATTGGAAGAAAAAAAATATTATAGTATTTTATTACATCACTATTGGGTCATTATGATTTCATAAAACACATTATATATTTAAACGGTATTTAATTTTTACCAATAAATTAGACTGTCTCAGAAAATTATGAAAATTTCACTATTGGATAATTTCAATGTCCTAATTCCAGAAATAATACTAATTTTATCTAAATAATTTTATAAATATTTTAATTTTCACTTTTAAAATAAAAAACCGACATTTATCGAAAATTCACGGGTTTTGACAAAAATGGATTCCAAACTATAATAAAAATTACAACTGCATTCATAAAAATATGCGATCATTTATATTTAATAAAAATTAATTTAATAATAATAATATTTTATTAAAATATTATTTAATTCAAAATCCATTAATTCATAAAAATATATTTCTTAGTTGAACATCAACTAAAAATACTATTTATGCTTAAAAAACAATTTATAAGGTAACAATAATAAAATGAAAGTATATTCAATGTTATATTCAAAAAAATGTACATAACCATAGTACTAGGGTCTTGTTACATAAACCCTTATAACATGCACATAAGACCGAAGAGTAAGGTGTTTGATGGTGAAAGACTCTTGGAGAGGCTCGGATAACATAGCCCGGGTGGTAATCTCTATCAACATCTATTTATCTCATAGGCCGTCTCGCTCAAGCTTAACATATTCAAGCTCAGTTTGGGCTTGTTCAAGAGAGAATCCCAATTAAGCCACCTCATTTCTGAGCTCAGGCTAATTTGCTTCGTATGGGGAAGATCTATTGGATGAGGCCATCACTTCCTTTGTCTGTGTAAATTGGATTTGATAAAGCCCTATATTTATACTAATCAGGCGAGCACTGTTCAACAAAAATATTAGAAGAAGTCACAATTCTTAACATAAAACCAAAGAAGTTGACATTTTATATAATAATTTTACATAAAGAGGTATTTAATTAGATCAAGATAGATTTTTATTAATGAAAGTATGTGTCGTTACAATAAGTGTGGAAATAAGATATAAAAGTTGAAAAATAATAGTTGAAATTATTTTATTAAAACAATACAAAACATGGGGAAATGGAATAAATGTGAATCAGATATCATTGGATATACCTAAACACCATGTTCAGAGGCTCTATATGTGCTCAGTTCAGAAACAGTCTTCCTGCCTACGGATGTGATCCAATGCCCATAACCAACCTGGCTTCTCTCAAATAGCCTCACCAATGGAACAACAAATGTAGAATTTCCCTACCATGGGGATATAGTGAGTCTAATTAGGACTAAATAGAAAACATATCTCTATTGTCCATACAACTCCAAGGATCCCTTAGATCTAAAAAATATGGGATGTGAGAAAGAAATTATGAATACAACATCCAAACTATGAAAATCCACCATACATACTAAGGCCGACCTCTTGAAACCAAATTTTTTAATTCCACATATAATATAGAGTTTCCATGTAGGAACCCTCATTTCATGAAAATATTATATATAACCAACTAGGCATCATCATTTTTAGACAACCTTTTACTATTAAAAGTAACTTTTAGAGACTCCTTGACAAATCAACATGACATTAAACGTTCATGAAAATCACCATCCTATGGGACCGGAAATATTTTATACATTCCAAAATTTATAAATAAGATATTTTAGATGTTAATATAATCACATGTCTGCTTAACTTTAAGAATACATTTTTTCTTTGACATGATTTATTTCGAAAAACCCATGCCCAAGGGAAACAAACTACGGATACAAAATATTATAATTTTATCTAGAAAAATATCATTTTTCATATTATAATTATTTCATTATATAATTTAAATAACCAATAAATTAATCATGCAATCATAGTTTTGAAATTAAAGGTATGAACATCGGGATACTTTATCAAAACTTGTTTCCCATTATGATGGCAGCCCAAATCTACTTCAAAGTCACTCGTAGAAGAAATAGAGACCCTCATTTCACACTTACACGCACATAAAAATATATATATATGTGTGTGTGTGTATATTTATTTACTATGAGAATAATTGTACATATTCTCCTCACCATGGGGATATATGTAAAAAATAGGGTATATATATTCCTTAACCGTTCATACGTGTGTAAGTTCCCATCATAATGGGAACTCAAAAATAAACTAGTTTAATTATAGAGACACAAAATTCTAAAATCCCTAATTTAAATTGTTCTAAAGAATAAAATCTCAATAAACCTAAAAGAAAACTGTTGTTAGAACCACTAACTTCAACTTTTGTGACCAGATTCGGCCCCAAGAAGACCCATGTACTCTATAAAGTAAGAAGTATAGAAATAAACACCCAAAACCCATTAAGTTATTGTTTGTTCATGTGAGAGTCATATGGGAATATAAATTGTAGAAGTGAAATGGAATAAAAATTATGAGGAAGAGGATAGGGACTTACCCGACATGATTTGTCCCGTAAATTAGAGGTGGCAGTGGCTGGAATCCATAGTGTAAGAGTGGGTGGCATATAAGGGGATTCATCCATGAGGTTTCGCGTAACATAGATTGGAAGGGGGGTCGCAAGGCTTAAGGATGAAGGGGGATATAATAAAATAATAATTATAATACATTTTTTATTTTTACTTGTTTTTATGTTAATTGTAAAAATCCTATTAAACATGAAATATTTGGATGTATGGATTTCCAAAATATACATTGACTATGCACCTCTACTGGGGGCCCTAGACACCTCATAGGGTAAATCCACATAGTTATTGAAACCATGTGAAAGAATTGATATTTTAATATACTAAAAGTACAGTTGACCTCACATGGTTTGTGCATGGTTTCTACTAATTGTGCCCTAACCATCCTCCTATGTTGGAGACCAAAATATTTAATATTTAAAAACTGGTTCAATATGAAGCTCAAGAAGAAAATGGGATAAAAGTAATTATATAATAAATAATTATCATAGTATGACAAGTCTCTCAACCATTAAAATATTTTATGAAAAAAAAATTCCCAAAAGGATCAATTGACTAAGACAGGAAGTAAAGGGAACAAATAACATGAAATGAATCCTCCACCCCCCACAAAATTAATGATTTAATAGTCACCCTCCTCATATTTCTCTAAACACTAACAGAGACTGAAGAAGTCATTCTTAGAGAAACAGACCCAAAACATAAGATTGAATAAACAAGACCCAAAAACCTCAAATCATCTGATAAACAACTTAAGGAAAGAGGTTCAAATATCTAAACAAAATCTCATAACATAGAACTCCATGACCCCTGACATATAAATGAAAAAAGAATCTCATTTTGGTATGTTTTGGTATTCTATGATCATTTTTCACATGAATCGTTTCCTAGATTAATCAACCACCGGTATGACTAGGCTTGGGCGGGAAATTAATGAAGACCTGCCCTGTCATGAAAAACTTGAAGGTTGATTTTTTCCTGTGTTCATCTTATGGTGGTCTCCCCATCATATTAGGACTCTATTAAAACAGTGATTTACCAAGTTGAGACAACTCAAAAATAAAGGAAAATCCACTATCATCGGTCAAACATTTTTAAATCTTGAGTCATAGCTGACCAACTTATGAGATAACCTCGATGAGACTCATAGTGTGTCTCCCCAACATTAACGAACTCCTAGAAAAAGAGGTTTCATATAGAGTAACATTAAATATACTACCATTTAAATCAAAGGGACCCAATCTAAGAATCATAAATCGAGCACCAAACCAAATCACAATTCCTAATTATCGAATATTGTGTATATCTAAATAATAAACACCAAAAACTTACACCAATCCTAAATAATTCTTACCATACAAGATTTCATAGGTTTGATATTGTTTTAGATATTTTTGGTGGTGGACTAATGATTTTCACTCACACCTTACTCAGGATGCCTACTCATAAACCAAATATATTTTTTGTATTATGTGATAAGGGAATGATCCATATGTTAGATGGATGAGTTAGGACAGAGCATGGATAAGGGAACCAGATGTGATGTCATGGCATTCTTGGAGAATTTTCAATGTGTCATTATTTTTTTGTTATATTTTAACACATAACACATATATGGAATGAAATATCAATATTCTTGGTTTGTATATTTTATTATTATTATTTTCATCATGTGATACTGGTATAATTCTATTTGTGGTTATTATCATTTGGTTACTATTTACTTATTTCTACTATTGTGGTGCTTTTATAATGTGGTTATTGTATCACAATGTTTTACATTTGACACTAAATAATAGATGGAATCCTTTTTAATATGTGGATGTGTAGCAAATATCACATTGAAAATTGGAATATGTAACTGGCATGTGGCACCTGGGTTAGAATATTACAAAAATCCGTATTTTTACAATTCATTGGAATATTAATATTTTTAGTAAAATAACAAAATTTCACCATATTATAATTTCCTAATGATGATTTTAAAAATTATATAATTTTTATAAAATAAAATATGTAAATTTTTTGAAAATTAATTATAATATTCAGTCATAAAAAAGAATCAAACCCCATTTTCAAGAATCAAAATTTATTGCATAAAATAAATTTTGGTGAAATTGAGTAATAATTAATTATGCATTAATCAATACATTCACATTATGAAATACCATTATACATGTTTTCATAATTTTTTCAATAATATTCATACATGGTAATTTAATATCTAGGTTATAACGGTTATATTGAAAAAAACATAGTGTACTGCAATTAACATAATGCTTGGTATTTTTTGTTATTCAAGAAATATAGAATAATATTATTTTTGTCTAAATTTTCTTATTTTTACATTACACCCCCTTTTATTAAATTTAATCCTTAAAAATAATTTTTTTTCTTTTTAAACATAGTTTAAAACATTTTTTGAGATCATTTCCATGGATAGAGAGATAAATCATACGATCATGAAAGGAAACAACTTTTAGTTTTTTAAAATACCATTGTTAAAAACCCATATCAAAAAATGTATAATAAAACATCCCTTTAAAAAGAGAAAATATAAATTTTAAGGTCACATGGAATAAAATAAAATTTTATTTCACATAAGGTTAACATTGGTGGGAAATGAAAATATGTATATAGAGGAGAAACAATAATGTCTAAATAATAGAGTGTTAAATATAAAATGATAATAATAAATTTAGTGACCAAAAATATATAAATAAATAATGTATTATGGAGACCATCAATTCATTATAATTGTGGGTAATAGGATAACATTTCTATTTCAAGATAATTATTCTAGAGTAGAGTAATTTCATTATAATTTGGACCAAGAATATAAAGAAATATACATACTTGATTTTCGTCAATTATATAAATTAAATTCCATCCTTCTATGTCATGTGTAAATTAGTTTAAATCAGTATCTCATAATTTACAAAAAATGGTGTTCATTAATATATATTTCTTGAAAAACTATAATCAACTTCTAATCGACCAATATGTATATAACATGGGGATAAGTGAGTCTTCCTATATATACTAAAATTAAATTTTTATCATTTGATAATAAAAAAACATTATATTATTTAGTAGAACATTAATCTCTAAAATTTACATATTTACACCAAAGGATCATCATAGATAATTCTCTAAATAAATAATGTTATTTCCTAATTAAACTAAATAATATCAAAAGTAATTTTTTTAACCTCAATGTTATATCATAGATTTTAGCTTACATTCCCAAATATGTAATATCATTATTTTTAAATAAGAATTCACATTAATCTTATGTGTTATATATACCTCAATCTAATAAAACATCTCCCAAAATATTATTAATCACCTTAAAAACCCATCTCTTTTAAACAAAAAATGGGTGTCTATAACAATGAACATATCATCAACCTTAAACTTATAACCATGTGATGTAATCCATAATTCATAATTTAAATTCATCTGAAAACATCCCACTCTCAAAATTTATCTAAAGCCTACCTATGACACCTACTATAACAGCCCCAAACCCATGGTACCAGATTCAGTTATAGAGACATAATCATTACATTTGTATCTTTAATAATGATAATCATAAATTAATTTTAGTAATCGAATACATACAACATGGTATACAAATACTAGTTCACTTATATAACTAGGGTATGTAAAGACACTAACTCCAGTAGCGTAGAGTTTGTGGTTACATTACTAAATTGTTATAATGTACAATGAGTCTCATCCTGAACAACCAAATAGTTTAGTATTCCCTATAAACTAGATACATATTTGAAATTACAATTATAATTGAAAATAGAAAATAAAAAAAAATAATATATAATATAATTCCATTATTCATCGTTATGAATCTCGGTATATCAATAACACAAAAATTCATAGTATCATTCGAAAAAAACATAAGAAAGGGGTAACCTCCGATGATCAGTATAGTTAAAAATATAGTAGAATATATCTTGACTATGTAAACATAATCAATATATAAGGGTAAATAATTAAATTTCATTCTATTTAATCAATCAAAAGAGTATAATATGGTCGAAATATATGATGATCAAATAAATATATACAAATAATAAATTAAACTAGAAACTTATCGATGGATATTATAACTAGGTTAATGATCACATAGGAAAAAAAAATCTTATAATGAGGAAATGAATAACTTTGAACATCATAAACATACTTTCATTAACATTCATAATGCATTTTAAATTATGGGTACAAACCCATCTAATTTGGCCATCTGATTTGTCTCATGAGACCTATTGATACATCAGAGGGATATCTATAATGGGTTCCCAGCCATCACATACTAATTTTCATTCATTCCTCATGTGGATGGGGTGAAATATAATAAATAAAAAAACTTTTATTGAAAAACTAACATTTGAAATTTTAATGCATACCCTGATCAAATAATTATAATCATAAACCATCCAAAATAATGTGGTCACTGGAAATAAAATTGTACATCCTCAGTAAAAAGGATCACAAACCATCCAAAAAATGAATAAAGATGAAATGAATACAATACTTACCTAGTGGATGATAACAAAAATAACGTGTTTATTCCATTTAAGAATATAAATAACATGAAAATATCATTAAAAACATTCTTCAGTTAAAAATCCTCTGCAATATGAAAATAATCTTTTAACAAATCATAAAACAATTTAAAAATAATTTTATTTTAAAATAAACATTAAAACTTAGAAAATAACATTTAAAACATTTAGTGGTTATGATGGTGGTAAATTATGTTCATGTAGTTTGTGTTAAAATAATGATTCTCTCACATTTTCTATAAAATTCAAGCAGACCTTGGTTTGAAAATGAAATGAATATTCCTTTATAAAAATTTTGTAATAATAAAAAATGATTTTTTTAAATAATCATTTTTAAAAGTTTGAAAACATTTTTTAAAATAATTTTTAGAAAATTTTTATTTTGGATGAAAAAGGATTCATGACCAAAATGAGAAATAATGTGAAATTTTTATAAAAACATTTTCATAATAATATTAAGAACCAACTTGTGAAAATTGTAATATTAACAGAAAATATTAATTTATAAACATAGTGGAATTATTTTTTTTATTTTATGTTATAAATATCAAATAATTCCCCCAATGGATACTTAAACAAAAAAATCTCCAATAATGATGATATTGGGAAATAAAATCATTACACTTTTGTATCATCTGAATCATATTCCACATGAATGAATTAACATATAAATGAAACATTAAAAATAAATAGTTGAAATAGTTACATTATATTACATACCAAAATGGAAATTATATACAATAAACAATGGAATAAGTGTAGAATATGGTGTTTGTCTCCCTCGAGAAGTACTGGGATGAGAAAACTCTTGCCACAATTTTGACATCATTAATTTGTGTCTAAAACATCTATATAATAATTATAATTTTAGTATACATTTATTACATAACCATATACATATATTTCATACCATATATTATTTACTTAAAATATTTTATAACCCATTTATTTACAATTTTTAAAAAAATCACTTTTTGAGGTGATAATTACACCATCTTTCATATATGTTTTGGTTCTGTAATTTTAGTCTATTTAATTTTTTCATGGTTACATATTCTCTAGAAAAATAAACTATATATAAATATCATATATATTAAATATATATTTATTTATCATAATATATTATACTTAGAGAAAGAAAATGGATTAAATCATTTATAGATACGGTAGGTCATACCTACACATGAATATTGATTCCATTTTTACAAAATAGATTGAATGAAAGGAAAATAAATTTTAATTTTAATTTCCAATATAATTATTATTTTATATAAACAATTTAAACTAATCAAATAAATCCTTATTACCAACCTTGTGAAAATTGAATGAAAAACATTTTACATCACCACTTAGAGGCAGTAGTCCACGTGTACTCCCAAGAGACATATTTGTTTTCGAATGGATTGAAAGATAAGAAGTAATATGATATATTATATTTAAAGAACTATTTTTTATATCATAAATATCACATAAATTTATTAACCATAAACTTAATATCTTTCATGTAGATAATAAATAAAATATTAATCACATCACTTCACGAAGAGATAGTGTGTCGTACAGAGAGGTGACGTTATTGTATCCCCCGTGGAATTGAAATTAAGACTATATTTGTGATTTTATTGATCCATTGGTAATTTAATTTCTTAAATATTGTATTCATTAGTTTAATAAATCACTATATCCTGCTTTGAAGGTGCTGATGGATAACAAATTACATCAGTTTGCGGGGAGGTAGTCTGACATACACACAATTAATGGTTTTGTTTCCCATTTTATTGAAGATAATATATATATGTGTTATATAATTAAAATAAAATATCTAAATATATAGGATAAAATTATATTATTTTCTTATACTTTTTTAATATGTAATAATTTGTTTGGGAGAATAAATAAAAAAATACGCATTATTATTAATTTTAACTCCTCTTTGGATATCGCCTTTAGTTTTATACCTAAATATTTATTATGAGGTTGTAATAAATAATGGACTATAGAATGTAGACATAGAAGTGTGTAAGGTTCATGTTCATGTATTTTCTCATCTAATGGGTTTCAGAATTACGAATTGTGGAGGATAGGTGGCAGCCATTTATAAGTGGGGGAGAGGACACACATGGAATTTCGAAAAATTCAAACAGAAGCCCATGTTTTTATTTAGCGGAAATCCACCAAAATGGGTCATTATCAGATAAGGGATATTATAATATATAAATATAGATATAAAGTGGGTTATTGAAAAGTATTATGTCATTTTTTATGCTTATATTATTTTTTTAATCATTCAATAAACTCATTTTTACCTTAATCGTGGTAATTAATTTTTCATGTTTTCACTATTCATTATGGTAAAAAAATGAATTTGAATTTATTAGATAATAAAAAGTTTTTTTATTACAAATATGGAATCAATTTTTATAATTTAAATTCAAATAATTCGAATAACTCAATTTAAAATTGAACCATAGATGTGAAGAAAGAGTGGTTTCCCAAATAGAAACTTTTCATAACTATAGAATGTTATAATATAGAACATTCTATATTAAATTGATTAAAAAACCAAAAAATTGTTAAAATTTAATATAATTTAACTAATTTTATTTTAACGCAAATTTAAAATTTAATTTAAAATTTTCAATAATATTAATGAAAAGGGTGTTTTCAATAAATATCATTGTTTTTGAATATTCATAAAAAATTAATATTTTTAGAAAAATCTAATAAATTCACCCAAATTTAATTTTATCATATATATTTAAAAAAATAATTTCTTAAGAAAAGTTTTATAAAATTATTAAAATTTAATTCTAAATTATGGGTCCAAGTCGTGACTAATCATCACTTTATAAAAATATTATTTTTTAGAAAACATTAATTTCCATTAAATTGGTTATTATTTTATTTCTAATCAATAAATCACCATGGAATTAATTTTATATATTTTTAACCCATATAATTTTAATAATTAATTTTCTTTTATTTATACCCACCATCTTAACACAATGGTAATAATGATTAGGTTTAAATAATAATATTTTAATAGATTATTGTGTTTTCTTTAAAACTGTTGTTGTGTTTACAGAAACCTACCAAAGATATTGAAATTAGAGAAATATATTATAATGTTTTTGGGTTATATATTTTATTCTACACTTGGTGTTGTGTGTCATACATGCTATCTAATATGAAGTCCTATTTTAAAATATCAAGGTGTTACGTAAATCCCACATTATATAATGTGTATCCACTCAATTTAATCATGATCTAAAAAATGAAGGGTTTTAAATTTAAAATATATTTATTTGAAACCCAAATAATAAAAATTATTATAAAATATTTCACTTGATAATACAGAATGGAATGATTGAAGTTCATCTAAATTAGAACATTACTAGGATTCCTTGTAGGAGAAAATTAGTGGTAAATGAAAACATAGACAGAGTAGAGAACACCAACACCCATTGATGAACAGAGGGTGATATAGAATTTGGTCATGAGAATATTAACCACCACCAAACTATATATTTATGACGATTTAAAATACATTTTATTCAATAGGATTGAAATTTAATATAAAATGATTTTCTAATGATCATTTTCCTAATGTAGAGGTATTATATTTTCATTATGATAGTGAACACTCGAAAATATACTTACAATTTCACCCATTGGATGAACTTCAATTAACACATGCATACTCTATTATATAATGAAATGAATATCTAATAGGAGTTTTTATTATTGAATCATGAAACATAGAATTTAATAGGTCATTATATTAATTAAATTATGAAAATCCATTTATCTTATCTCCAAATATTTTTTAAAAAAATGAAATGGTTTGTAGAAGTTATAATATATCACTCATTGTTCAACTTTAACCATTAAATATATAATAAACCTTATGACTCATCCAAAATATGTCTTTCCAAATTCAATGCAAGTATTTTTGAAGGAATGTTACTAAATCATCATTATATTACACATAAAATATAATTTTTCCTTTAATGTATAATTACAAACATGTGAATATCTTTATCATCATAAATCCTTAATGAAAACATTAATTCTTCTAAAAATAAACTCTCACATTGTCAAATATTGTCCATAAATATAAATATGCACAAAATCTAAAAAATATTACATAACCCATAGAATCACTATCCATTTTCAAAGTCACTAATAATATACCATAAATATATCATTATCACTATTAGCTTAATATATGGATAATATTATTGTATGTCCTCCCTCAATCAGGTGTCTTCCAATAATTTCTAATTTCCAATAAATCACTTATCTTGTTCATTGGTACCATTAAACAAATGCTCTCAAATCCTTAAAGAAAAATTATATGAGTGAAATCCTGATACGATTCATTTTTATAAAACCAAGAATATAATTGATAATAATAATCTTATAGCATAATTTTTTAATCCAATCCCAATAACATTATTAATTCTGCATCATCTGTAGTAATAGAATAATCAAAAACATTATCTCATATCATCATCTGATGTATATTCAATTGATTATTATGGTATACATTTTCATAGTTCCCCAACTCCTTATAGTTAAAGAATTGATAATTAGAAACTTAATTATTTTCCTTTATATCATTATAATGGTGCATATATTCTCCACACATAAAAAAAATACCTTTCCATTCATGCTTGTACGAGGGTGTTTCTTTCAATGGTTATCACATGGGGGAAATATTCCTTTCTGTTATTCCCTAAATACATAATTTACTCTCCCATCCTCTTTTTTCTCATTTTTCTATTCTAATACATAACATGTGTAGAATTATTTATCTGTCATTATACTGTATAGCATTATATCCTCATTTGATTATAAAGTTATATAGAATAGTGCACTTTGAATAATTGGGATAATCCCATCAATCAAGCCATAAATATTTTTATTTGGATTACATGCATAGTATTTAACATTTACTTCCACCCATGAAATGTTGGATTAACACATAAAATAATTTTCAACTTTCTTTTGTTGTAGACACGTAAAGTTTCTCTCTATATCCACTTATTTCTTAAGAGTAAAATACTTTTTCAATGAATAGTACCATAACATCCATCCATTCTATGTTTTATATTTATTTTTAATCCTTAGTGTTATTAATCAATGAAAACCACTGATCTAAATCCCGTGAGAGATGATAAACTAATATAAAAACTTTTCCAATTTCATTACAATCCAAATAGACTAATATATTATATAAGGATCTTATCTATTGATCATCTACAAATGGATTTTTACTTATATTTAATAATGGATGTTGATGATTCATAATTTTTTTTAGAATTGTTACCCAATGTGGTGGATTATTAGGTTTACCCATATATAAGTGGTTATTTCTCATAAACTAAGTCTGCTTCCCAAATATGGTTATAATTTCTTCAATTCCAAATGTAGCTCCAACTTCAGGTTTAATAGCTTCCCCGTTAGGTAAATATATACATGGGTTATCTTTATTATTATGGTTATTATTACTTATTTTAAAATCATTTTATAAATAATGTAATCCAAAATATTATAAAATTATATTATAAAACATAATGTATAATTCAAATATTTTTTAATTATTTAACATAAATAGAAAAATTAGTGCACAAATAATCTAAAAATCATAAACATTTTTTCTCTAGGAAGGTTTAAAAATCATAAAAATATATTAAAATAATTTATAATGAATTATAATTAAAATTTAAATAACCCAAATAATAACACTTTAGAGTGTGAACCCATCTATATAGAAAATCCCACCTTCATTTACTATGTCATTTTCAAGTCATGCACAATGCGCCTTTTCAAAGTTATCACCCATAGGAACAACAGTTCTAGAACAACATCCACTTGTGTTATCTGGACATGGATTTATTTCTTGAAACTCCACAAATAATATACTTACCAAAACATAAATATGTTATGATATACATAGAATTAACCATAATTTATGTCATGGGGTTCATTATTCTGATCATCGTTTTCTGAAATTGAGTTCCCAAGGTTTACACTAAACATTTTATTATACAAATGTATAGATATAAATGACATTATCTTAGATCCATTGGTTATATTATTTCATTTTCATAAAATTAATGGAATTACATATTTTAAGAATTAGTGTCTTAGTAGTCTTAGTAAACAAGAAATATAATTGAAATTAAAATTATATTTGAAAACATATAATAAACAACGTTTTTTCTTATAGAATTATATCATTCCTCCCATTGTATCCCAGGATATATCAAAAACACTTCATAATATCCTATGGAAAGTAAAACATAATAAATTAGTGAGATAAGACACTCAATAGGGATAAGTATACAGTGGATGATATCATGAATACATAATTATAATCAATACAGAAAGGTAAATATCTAAAACACATTCCATTTAATCAATAAATTATGTGTAACATGGAATAAATAAATTATTATCAAATAAATCTTTATAAATAATAATTTAACCTAGAATCTTATTAATTTATATTCTAAATAGTCAAATAATCAAATTTACATAACTAATATAATAATTTGGGAATTCATAATGTCAAAAATCTATCGATTACTATGAATCCTCTTAATAATAATGTCTAAATATATGGGTAGAAACCCGTCATATGTTGAAAAATGATTTGTCTCATGAGACCTACCGATTCATCAAGGGGATATAAATTATGGGTTACCACCAATCACTTATAAATTCCAATTAATTATTAATAATAAATGGTTTTAAATATAACCAATATAATCATTCATATTGACAAACTATCATAACATTTTTTAATGATGACCCTATTCAAATAAACATATTCATAATCCATCCATAATAATACATTGAATGGAAATAAAAGTGTACACTTTGGTCAAATTGATCATAAACCATACAAAGAAAAAATAATTATGATATTCATAAAAGATATCCCTAGTGAATCATAATTTCAATATGTTTATAATGTCATCGATGAATCCAAACACAATAAAATATTATTAAAAAGATTTATGATGAAAAATCAATTCCCACTTTGAAAATCATATTTTAAACACTAGTTCACAAAACCATTTGAATACAATTTTCCTTGAAAATAACCATCTAAAATTACAATTTAATCTTTAAAAAAATTATTTTTCAATACAGTTTGAAATTATGTTTATGTGGTACACATTAAAACTAGTATTTCATTCAATTTTTCGATAAAATCCAAATGGGACATGTTTTGAAAAATATATGAATATTTCATTAAAAATTTTAAAAAAACTAAAAATAGGTAAAAATTCATTTATTTAATCATTTGTAAAATTTTATAAACATTTCTGAAAAAAAAATTATAATGAATCGATTTTGATGAAAATGGATTTTCAGATGAAGAGAAAAATAATGCCTTATTTTCTTAAAAAATTCCCATCATTTGAAGTATCAAACTGTGTAAAAATAGTACTATAATTAAAAAGGTACACAATTTAATAGATACAAAAAAACCTATTTACTATAGCATATAAATATAAAATATTCCCATCAATGGATACTTAAACTAAACAATCCCGAATAATGATGAGAATGTGAAATAAACCCTTACCACATTGTTAACTTATGAATCATAATCCCAATGTAAAAATAACCTTTAATAAAAAATCAAATACAATTAAGAGAAATATATTGTGGTATAATATTTCAAAAGGGATAGTATATATACTAGAAATATGAATTAGTTGTGAATATTCCATATGTCTCACATAAGTAGAAGTAAGACGAGAAAACCCTTACCTTAGGTTTGACTACCTTCTTATGTGTCTGAACCAACATTATAAATAATATATGATTATTATAAATATATTAAAGAACCATAATCATATTTATCATACCATATATGATTTAATTATATTGTTTTATCAAACATTTATTAATAATTGCTTTGTCAAAATCATTGTTTGGGTGATAATTGATTCATTTTTCATGTTTTTTTTGTTCACTAATTTGGTCCTTTTTAAATTGACCACGGTTATATCATATCTAGAATGTTAAAAATGAAATTAATATAATTTATATTAGTTATATAAGTATTTATAGTAATCTATAAATTTTATAGTTGAAAAATGTATTACACTATTAATAGATATGGTAGGTCGTACATATACATGAACATCATTGGAATTTTTTACTAAATAGGTGGAAAATGTAAAATAAATAATAATTAAACGTTATAGAATAATTAATATTTAATATATATAATTTGTATTAAAAAATTAAATCCTTATTACTATCTATGTCAGAATAAAAGGGAAAACATTTCACATTTCTATGTGGAGGCGGTAGTCCACACATATGCACGAGCGACATTTTTGGTTTTTAATGGATTGAAACTTATAAAGTTAAAAGTGATAATATATTTATAGATATATGGTTTGATAATAAATATCACATATATTCATTAACAATATCCATAATATATTTCATGTAAACCA